>OY293411.1:45732219-46932219 GCA_958502065.1 Chrysolina americana
CTTTAGAAGATATTTTTGTCAGATTACTTTGTCGGCAAGACTTTCGCCCCCACCACCAATAATAGCAATTTTCATAATAAATTCATAGGTCCATTAAAGTTTTCGCGGATAGGGATTTTTTGTGTAAAATGTATACTACCAAAAATGCCCAAGAAATTCTAATTGCAGGATATTTTGTCGGGCAGGTCTTTTACCCCCACCACCGATAATAATAATTTTCAAAATAAATTCATAAGATTTTATTTGCATAAATGTATTCTATCGAAAATGCTCTAGAAGTAATATTGTCAGATTATGTTGTCGGGTAGGACTTTCACCCCCACCACCAATAATAATAATTTTTAAAATAAATTCATATGTTCATCAGAGTTTTCGTGGATAGGATTTTTTTGAGAAATGTATGCCACTGATAATGCTCTAATCTTTTGTCAGATTATTTTGTCGTACAGGACTTTTACCCCCACCACCAATAATAGTTATTTTCAAAATATATTCAGACCTCCATCAAAGTTTTTGTGGATAGGGATTTTTTTTGCATGAATGTATACTACCGAAGATGCTCTCGAAGACCTATTTGTCAGAATATTTTTTCGGCAGGACTTTCACCCCCCACCACCAATAATAATAATTTTCAAAATAAATTTTAAGTCCATCAAAGTTTTAGTGGATGGGAATGATTTTGCTTAAAAATACTACCAAAAATGCTTAAGACTTTTACCCCCACCACCGATAATAGTAATTTTCAAAATAAATTCATAAGATATATTTTGCATTTATGAAAACTATCAAAGATACTCTAGAAGAGATATTTGTCAGAATATTTTGTCGGGTAGGACTTTTACCCCCACTACCAATAATAATAATTTTTAAAATAAATTATTAAGTTCATCAAAGTTTTCGTTTTCGAAGATGCTCTAGAAAACCTATCAGTCAGAACATTTTTTCGGGCAGGACTTTTACCCCCACTACCTTGATAATAATTTTCAAAATAAATTCATTAGTCCATCAAAGTATTTTTTTGGGCAGGACTTTTACCCCCACCACCAATAATAATAATTCTCAAAATTAATTCATAAGTCCTCAAAGTTTTCGTGAATAGGGATTTTTCTGCATAAATGTATACTTCCAAAGATGCTCTCGAAGATCTTCTTGTCAGAATATTTTGTTTGGCAGGACTTGTACCCCCATCACCGATAATAGTAGTTTTCAATATAAATTCATACGTCTACCAGTTTTCGTGGATGGGAATTTTTTGCGTAAATGATTATTATCGAAAATGCTATAGAAGACCTATTTGTAAGAATATTATTTCGGACAAGACTTTTACCCCCACTACCAATAATAATAATTTTCAAAATTAATTCATGATTTCATCAAAGTGTTTTGCCGGGCAGTACTTTTTTTTTACCCCCAGCACCGATAATAATAATTTTCAAAATAAAGTATGAGTCCATCAAAGTTTTCGTGTATTGGTTTTTTTTGCGTAAGTTATATTACCGAAAATGCTCTGAAGACCTATTTGTCAAAATATTTTTTCGTGTATGAATTTTACGCCCACCACCAGTAATAATAATTTTCAAAACGAATTCATTAGTCCATCAAAGTTTCCCGTAAATATATAATACCAAAAATGTCCAAGAAAACCTATTAGAAGAATATTTTGATGGGAAGGACTTTTACCCCCAGCACCGTTATTGATAATTTTCAAAATAAATTCAAACGTCCATCAAAGTTTTAATGTTAATTTTGGTCGTTCAAAAATAAAGTGGCTTTGAACAGAAAACGGGCGCCTCATTTACTGACAAAAAACAAGTTAGAGCAGAGTGTAATAGATTGGCATGTCACTTTTATGTTATAATGTATAATATTGCACCAAATTCAATTAATTTGAATGTTATGATATACCTAGTTCTTCAAAAGTACCGGGGAAAGAACTATTTACAAATTTATAAATAAATTTATAAATATTTAATAATATCCGTTTTTATAAATGCGTTTCGACCGTACTATCGGTCGATTTCTTCTACATTCACCTAGTTGATGATTTGTCACAGTTCGCGATTTGCCTGTTGAAGAATGTTCAAAATTCGCTATGTTTTCGATTTTCTGGTGGTGTTTGAGAGGCATTTTCAGGGTGAAATCTTGCCCGGAAAATGATTTCTGGCGTAGGTCTTGTTCACTGAAATTAATAGCAAAATATTTCGATTTCATCCCCATTTGGCCTGTCAAGAATTTTTTAAATTTAGCGATATTTCATTTTTTTTTTATTATTTGACGGCTGATTGACGGTGAATTGGATATTTCAAGACCATTGATATCAAAAATTATCAATTTCATCTCAATTAGTTCTTTAAAGAATTTTTATGGGCGGCTTCAGGATCAGATCTTGCCCGGAAAAATACTTTCTGCTTAGGTCTTGTTCACTGGAATCTATAGGGTTCATTTAAACCAAAAAGTTTCGATTTTATCCCAACTTGGCAAGCCATCATTCCATTTTTTTTTGTTTTGAGGGGTGGATGAGTGTGAATTCGCTATCTCTAGAGACCACTGATAGCAAAAATTATTAGTTTCATCTTCAATTAGCTTGTAAAGAGTTTTTTTGGTCAAATCGTACGCGGTTAAATATTTTGTGGTATGGAGCTGTTTTTTTTTCTATCTTTATATATTCCACCTACCTATTGTAAAAAATAAAAATAGTATGAACAAGTTGAATGTCAATAGTGTGTACGTACGTTTGATGAAAAAGCAAATTCATATTTCATAAGCAGAGAGAAACACATACATTCACCATCATATTTTTATCGCCAACTACGAATTCATGGCTGGCCATGTTTCAGACTGCAATGTTTCAGCCATGCGTTTCAACACTGACATTTCGGAAATGTTAGCAGAATATTCTATGAAAGTGGTATGTTAAACATGATCCTTTTGTTTGATTGTGTATACTTCTCAAAATATCATACTAGTTAATTTTGTTTACATGAAAAGTAGTATTTTGCTACAGTATCTCTGTTTTATGAAATTTCAAAAATGATTCTATAATATATTTAAAACATGTTTCAATACAATATAAAGTGTTTACTTTGAATAAGTCAATGCTATAAATTTCCCTCGACTCTAAGTTATTGGTTCAAATACTGTAATTGTTTCAAATTGGTCAATTAAAGTAGTCATTGGCATTGTCATTTAAAGAATATCGCCTCTGTTAATTATCATGAGAAAACTTATTTAAAACTGATGTTGGCAGAATTATCTTCAGATATGCAGAGTGATGACGATGAGGATTCAGTTCGATGTAGAAAATGGAGACCACCACGGCGACTATCAGTTGATGATGAATTCAGTGAATCAAAACTACCCCGTCCACCACCTATGAAAAAAATTCAACAGGGTAAATATTTCTAAGTACATACTTTTTTGTTACCTCCTGTTAACCAGAAAGTTGATGTTTTGAGGGAAGACAATATACATTGGCATAACTCAGCCAGTGTATACTACAGGTTCGAAATCTGGCAACATCCATGTAATGCTTGTACTTCCAGACAGTCTTCAGGATCTCCATTGCCATAATCAACATTTATAAGTGAAGGTAACACATAGTTGTTAACTTTTTTCATTTTATTTTGAAGAATCATAGTTTTTTAGTTTTCATTTTTTCATAGTACTACTGAATAGTACACAGTTGAATTTTGTTTGTTTCATTAATAACCATATGAAGGAACAAAATGAGTTGATGGTTTTTCTATTTATTTAACAAATTTTTGGACGTGGATACCAGTTACTCTCCCTTAAGTTAGATTACTGGTTAATTATGTATCAGAATTTTATTTTATTTATTATAATAGAAAACCAATAATGTTTCAGAATATTCATTGAACCACAGAATAAAGATGTGTCATTTCCGTTTTTCACAAAATTCATATTATTTCCAACGTTATATTTCAAAATGAGGGACGTCATTTTGGACATGAATTATTCGATCTGTTGACGTGATTCTGACATCTTTGAGATACAATTCGACGTCATTTTAGACGTAAATTTACGTCAGATCTTACGTAAAACTGACGTTACATATTAACGTCACTGGGCTGTGACATAGTCACATTTTAATTTTGACATAAGCAATGACGTAAAATTCACCTCATTATGACGTACGCTGGCTACCTGGGTATGCGTTTCCTCAACCACCCCTCTGATAAACATTCTCGCATTTTGTAATGTTATCATTTGTTAAGATATATGTATATATATATTCATTTCATTATATTTCAATAAAACGAAGTACATGAACTATAAAGACCGTACCTGTATAATTTCAAAGTGTAATTGAAGGGGCAAGTGGAAGGAGTTATGTTACAAATATGGGTTTGTGAGAAAAATCTGTTTTAGTAAAGATAGCGTCCTTAATGTTTAAAGTAACATAGCCACTGTGTATCTGCTCAGATATGAAGAATAGAAGCAAATCCTGACGGGGCAAGCTGCATATGCACATCACAGGTAGCCAGCGTACGTCATAATGACGTCAATTTTTAATGTTATAATATTTTGGTGAGTCACCCAAAAAATTACGTAATTTTGACATCACCAATAAATGACGTCATCCAGATGTTATTTGATCACCTCATTTTGACACTTGAGAACACATACAAAATTATATAAAGTGGAAGTATTCAAAAATAAATGATGTAAAAAATTCACAGTGGCGTTTTCAGAATATTTCATAAAATGGTATTTCTTTCAATGGAACATCCTATATTTTATCATGCATTTCGATTCGTAATAAACATTCTCAACAACAAATCTCATTTGACTTTCTGAAACAGAAAATAAGTTTTCCCTTATAATCGGCATTGTCCACATTTGCACACATAATTCAAGAACGTTCGTCCACTATTCCCAACAATAAATTTTTGGAGGGTTATAGTGGACTTAGCCCTATGTGAAACAGGCTTGCGAATTCAATTTTATTATTCGATAGAAATAATAACCTCACTATGTGTTTACAAGTTTCCATAATAAGTTTTGAAGTTTGCGAGAAATATTTGCTCGAAAGTAGGTCATTTTGACCTTCAAGTTCAGATGTAGACATAATACAAAATAAAAATTATTTGTAAATTACTAATTTATACGGTTTTATCGCTGATGACGCGGTAAATTGGAATTTTTCACAAGGCTTTTCCACTATTACCCCCTTCTCTTATTCCCCCCTGGTCCCCTACTTTATTTCCGATAGCCGTATGAGAAGAGCTGTGTTATGACACAGCTTGTTGTTGTTGATATGTCAACAAATCAGCTTTGTTATTGAGAGTTCAGACAGTAGTTGTACAAATCAATTATGCTTAGATTTTTCACATCATTAATTTTATATAATTTTTGATATTTAAGTATCCATAAAATATGGCTTTCATAGGAGCTGAGTTTGAAGAAAATTCGAGTGATGAAGGAGGAACTGCAGTGGTAAATTCTTCTTGGTTACTCCTGGAAAAAGGAACTATTCTGGCCACCTTATAAAAAACAAGAAGCATTCAGCTGTCAAAAAATCTGAACTTCCTGATGAGGAATGTTGGAAATTATACAAAATACGAAGATGTTTCTTCGAAACAGGTAAATAAAGTTGAAATGATACTCAGCCCTGTATTTTCTTATACATTTTGTTGGAAAACATTCTCTTAGGAAATAAAACCATGTATTAGAAATCAATCAATCCATTTTTTTTATAACAACCAAAGTATTCTAATTCTGATATAATTTTCTTCATTACACCAGAAAGTTGTTTAATACTGTACCATCATACTACACATAACATTCCTATTCATTAATTTTTAGATGACTACGAGAAAACTTTGAAAAAAATTGAATTGGCCGTACTAAACTCTGATGTACAATCTGATGCTGATATATGTGAGGGTTTCAAAAGAAGCAGACGTCCTCCTCGTAGGCTTTATGATGATGACACCAGTGAAGAACATGAAAACTGCTCTTCAGATAATTGTATTAGACCACCCCCTGTGAAGAAGATTAATAAACAGGTTTTATCATTATTTCCATAGTGAATAAATTTTTTTTTTCAGACAGTTAGTTTTATTAAGACTAAAACGTCACAAGACGTAGGGACCTCCCGTTTTTTGCACTCAAACTCTCAAACAGCTTCTCATTCTACAAATTTAGCAAATTATGTTATGAATTCTGGTAAGTACACTCAAATCATTGTGTAATTTTGTATCTTTTATGGTTCCTCAGTATCTTGTCAAGAAGCAGGCCCCTTCCAGTACTCTTGCCATTCCACTCCTACAATCACATCTGTAGAAGAAACCCCTCGTTCTACAAATGCAAGAAAGGATATTCTGAATTCTGGTAAGACTTGTAACTGATATGCATTTTTTATTTTCCTGACACGTGGGTCATCCAAATCTATTTGATTTTCACAAATATTCTGAAATAAAAAATAGAAAATTTTGCTGAACTGTCTCAAAATATCCCATTCTTCTTGGAATTGCAAAGCAAAAAGTTGTATAAAATGTAGTAAATCCCACAATTATTTCATTCATATAAATCTTCCGAAATCAACTGACACAGTAACGTCAAATGAATTGTCAGATGGATTGTCTCGAATTAAAATTGATAATTTGCCCACGAAGTGTTCCGACGTTCAAATTCCGTCAATAAATGAGTCGAAACTGCAAAGTTTCGGAATATCATGAAAAAGGTAAATTAGAAAATCATATCATTTGATAATGGTACGAAGAATTTCTACCAAGTTTTATTGTCGTTATCGATGGAAAACGATACAAAGTGCTCTGTTAGATGGAGTAATTTCCTTACAGAAGGTTTCTGTGAAAAATTAAATATTGAAAAAAGAAAGTTCAACCATTTAGTTAAATGTGTAGGACAAGTTGCAATGAACTTGACCAAACAAGTAAATATATGTATTAAGTCAAGAGCGGGTAATTATTCAACAAATATCAAATGTTTGGTCATTAAAAAAATTACTGAAATATCATTCGACGAAAAATGTATTTCTATTCCTCATGGATTTTTCTTGGCAGATCCTTCTTTCAACATATGTAGTGAAATTGACATTTTGTTTCACAGATTTTTTGGTCTTCGGGTCAAATTAAATTAGGGAAAAATTTTGCTATTCTCCAAAATTTTGCTCATCTGATCACAATCAAGTATCACCAATAAATCATTTTCTCACTGATGGAAGACTGTTTTTGAAGCATCTAGAGTCACAAAATAATTTGGCGCATTTTTTTATGCTTCTGCGGAAACTGACTCTGGCATATCATTCACACAATATGTAGGTCCAGTTCTACAGAGATATTTGTTTTCAATATTACTAAATTTCAAAATATACAAATACGTTCTCACCGCAGATATCTCTAAAATGTACAGAATTGTTTTAATTGATCCTAACCAGAGACGATTTCAAAAAATGTTTTGGTACTGATCCCAGTGAAAATTTTGAAATATTTATCTGAATACTGCTACATTCGGTATTTCTTCAGCTCCATATCTTTCATTGTTTATGCAGTTGCTGGAGACAATCATGAGAAAGGACCACGCACGCTTCTTTCGGTCGAATTGTCCAAAATTTCAATATGTTGTTTAACTCGGGGTTCTGAACAAAAGTTACCGTGGGCACACAAACATTCTATGTATAGTTACGAGATACAGAGTGTTGAAGTTGTAAAATGTCACTTTCAGGCCATCATTAACTGCACTTTAATGGTGGTAATATCATAAAATTATTAGTGGGTTTTTTATCCACACCACAGTATTACAGTTGGCCAGTACAACAGTATATTTTTAAAGTATTTTTTTAAATAATATACAGGGTAAGTCACGACTTTTTCAGAGTTACGAAAAGTGAAAATTTTTTCAGAATGAAGCATCGACGTTATGAGTCGGATCGTACGAAAATTAGAGTTTCTGTTTTGGATAAACCCGATAAGATCGGCTGAATCAGAGAAATATGTATTTAATATATACGGGGGGATTAAAAGTATACGTGTATCTGTTATTCTATGTATTACGTTATTTGATCGATTCAATGAACCAGTTATATGGTCATGTGGCCACTTAACAGAACGTAAATTATGAATATTATAGGTACAGGTGACTCAAGTATACACGAGAATAATATTTAAAAAAAAACTGAAATACCCTGTATGAAGAAATTGGATCGGTTAATTTTCCTGATTTGTTCAGAACCCCGAGATAAACAACATATTGAAATTTTGAACAATTCGACCGAAAGACTTGTTGCATAAGAAGTGTGCGTGGTCCTTTCCACTTGCTAGTAAAATAATATCTGAAAATTTTTAAGTTGATTTATTGACGGGGTCCGATTCAGTTGCAGAATTGTTAAAAATTCAAAAAGAAATTCGTTGATTTTGTCTAGTGCCGGTTTAAATTGAGAAAATGGTTATGTAATGAACCTACTCATTAAAAAATGCTCAATCAATCTAGATTTGGAAGCCAGCGTTTTAGAGATCGCCAGTAATGATTAATAAAAATTTGGGTGTATTTGGAATCCTTCCATAGACAATTCGTGATATTTCAATCTTTACCAAACGAAAAATGTTATCTATAATTTGTCAAATATTTGATCCTTGTGGATCCTGTGATAATACAATTAATTATGGAAATTAAAAATAGATTTGGATCAAAACATACCTGAAATAATGTTTTCGAATTGATTAAAATTTCAACGTGAACTAGTTCAGTTAATATTTTGAAAATCCCCAGATAATGATAATAATGAACACTCGTTGAGTGTACCCAAAGGCATAGTCTGTGCTGGTAGAGGACGGCTATTAGTATTATTTGCCATGGTGCTCCAAGGATACTTACTGATTTTTGGCGGGGTATTCACTTTTCAGCTGTAGGAAAACCCGGAAAACCTACAGCACCACCCCGGGTGGTCGTTGTGCACTCCAAGCTAGTACCAGACAAGATTGGCATCTAACTCACAATACATTTGCATTTCAACGGGCTCGAACCGACTATTGCTATGCTGGAGTTTCGAACGGTCTGTACATCAGACCGCTGAGCCACCGGCCACCCAGAAGTCAACGGGTAGCTCCCTTGAAACAGATAAGTATACCACGCTTAAAATTATGTAGAGCACTTGTTGCTAACCTAATGATAAGGTGAATTTGATATTGATTTTATTAGACTGATTTGAAGATTACTTTATCTTGAATCGAAGGTGGAAGGTGAAAAACCTCCCTAACTAATAGAGTTACTGAAATAACACGTATTACTGGTAAATGACTGGCATTATGTGAAATCCAATGAAAATCCCGCAGATATAATTTCAAGAGGTATGTACTCCAATCATTATTCAAATCTAAATTATGGTGGCACGGTCCATCTTGGTTATTAGAGAAAAATATAACTTGGAACGATGAAAATGTTGACTCTTCCATTGACACCAGAGCAGAGGCATGTTGTTACGTCGTTGATTATTTCTTCAGAAAGTAATTTCATAATGAATTTAATCTCGCGATTTTCATCATTCCAAAAACTTCAGAAGGTGTGAGGAGCAGCCAAAACAGGTTGGTCCACTCATTCCTGAAGAATTAAAATTCTCATCAATAATCTTGATTAAAACCGCTCAAATCGAATCTTTTCGCGAAGATTATAAGAATCTATCTTCTGGTAAAATGAAAGAGCAACATTTTATCATTGAATCCATTTATTCATGAATCACTTTAAGGGTAGGTGGCAGAATCAAAAATAATAAAATTCTATCTTTCGAGGAAAAACATCAAATACTTTTACCAAATAAACAAATACCAATTTAATTTTAATTGACGAACATAAAAGATTAATGAATTGAGGTGTACAGCAGTTGCTTTTTTCCATTAGGCAAAGATTTTGGCCTCTATCTGCCAGAAATGCTTGCAAAAAAATTGTCAAAAGGAATTAACATACCTCATGGAAAATTTACCAGAATTTCTCATTTCCGTTTCAAAACGTTGGTGGCCCATTTCTTATCAAATTAAGAAAACAAAAATTATCGAAGGTTATGTATGTCTTTTCATATACATGAGCATAAAGGCTGTGCATTTGGAGCTGGTGACAGATCTCACCACTGAATCACTTCTTGCCGTACTAAAACGATTTATGAGTAGGCGAGGAAAACCTAGCAATATATATTCAGATAATGGCTCTAATTTTATCGGTGCAATATTGAAATTGAAGAGGTTTTACCTTTTCTCGCTAAATAAAGAGACTCGATTGCGAATAAACTCGTCGAAGAAAAAATAAAATGGCATTTTATTCCAGGGTATGAAATTTTATCAAAAAGGGCTTTGGGAAATAATGCATTCACATATGAAGACTTTACAACTGTTTTGACTCAGATTGAGGGAATTCTCAACTCTCGACCCCTTTGTCAATTTCCTCTGATCTTGAAGACTTGACTGCCTTAACGCCAGCCAATTTTTTGATTGGTCGGTCGTTTACTGAATTCCCAGAAACTGATAAAAGCATGTTCCTGAGAACTGTTTAAAGCGATTCCAACACCTACAGTACGTGGTTTATCATCTGCGGGTACGATGGCAGAAGGTACTTCTGAATGAACTTCAAACTCGAGTTAAATGAAGAGAAATCTCAAATTATCTCAAGGTTGGGTGGCTTGTTTTGGTGAGAAATGACCACGCTCCAGCTTCTACTTGGCAGTTGCCAAGTTGGGCAGAGTAATACACTCCATCCTGGGAGTGATAATGTCGTCCGTGTTGTTGACATCAAGGTTCAAAATGGTGTTTTTCATCGTACAGTGCGTTGCCAACTGATAGGTACTGAAACGATTTCGAGACCGGCCCTGATCATCCAATTAGTGGTGCACACTCGAAATATAAACAAGTTCTCCGCTGACAAACACAAGAATCACGTGGAAGAGACGCGAACTTTCTAACGAAGGTTCTGGGGACATCTAAGAAGTCGCCCGAAAGGCTCGAATGGTCGAGACCTGTAAATACGGATATATAAGTCACCCGGCGGGAGATGGCAGGAAAGTCAGAGACAGTCAAAGAGAGTTACAAATACAGTTCGAGAGTTCGCTGATAGATAGCCACAGTAGAGATAAATTTGAAGTTAATTGTTTAAGTAGTATTTAAATAAATTGGAAAAATTAGTTTAGTGCAGTTTTATTACAGTACTTTCATGCGGGCAGAATGTTGGAGATCAAGATAACCCATTATATAAGTTGCTGATGTTGCAGCATTAGTTTTCGTTTTGTTCAATGAATAAGATAAAGTTACTTCAATTTAACAAAAAGGTCAAACATTCATGCAAATATAAGCATTTTACAGTCCACAACATCATTCTGAATCGAATATATAGAAACCAACGTCAATATTGATTGTGGTCCCTGAAATTCCAAGTCATTGATAGGATTGAAATGAGCCTATTATTCAACAAAAGTTGAGCACTCATATATGGTTTCATTAAAATTCACGTCAAAAGCACAAAGATTTATTGATTAAATATCCATCACGCCAATCGAGGTGTATTTTATTAATTTTCTATTTTTTAGTAGCTGATTTTTTTCGAAATATGCATTACTATTCGGTTACAAAAAAAATATAGTTGGATGATTACTTGTTTTTTAGATATTTTTTTGAAAACAATATAATAATAATTTAAGGACATTGAATACATCAGTCATTTATTTGTGCAATGGTCCTCAAGGAGGACATTGTTTGCAATGGCTGTTTGTAATGAAGCCATTGAAAATCATCCTTCTTTTCCACTTAGTGAAAATGTGTGGAGAGAAGGGTATTTTCGGCCGTAATCGAAATTATTTCTTTATGATTTCGTTGATCCTCTCCGAACACACTTTTCGAACTTTGTTCGATTCAAACATAAAAATCTAAATATCTGTCAGTTGTTCATTATTTCAACTTTAATTGCAGGACTCATTGAAAAATATACAGGGTGAAGAATCCATGTAACATGTTTCGAAAATGTGGGCCATTTCGAGACATCTATCTATTCGAAAAAATTCTGATAATGACAGCATCAAGAAGATTTTGAAAATGCCAGGTGAAAGTAAGAAGACTGGCCATAATTGGTTTGCGAAAGAAAGGAAATTTTATTCTAAATACCGAAACCCACAATATAATCAAAGTAAATGAGGTGAATTATTCAGATATCCTTCCTATCTGTTTAGTATTATAAAAAATCTCATCTGTGGAGACATAAAAAGAATTGTGAATCAAAAATCGATAACGCAGGTTCCAACATCTCACTGAATCCCAAACGTTTTTAGCAACAGAAAGATTTCAACATGTGATGACAGGGGTGATTTCTTCCTCGAGTTCCATGGTTTTGGGAGGGGAGAGAGATTGATGGCGAGCTGAATGGAATTTCAAATTAATATTTAAGATGTATTTATAGCTGTCTCATGTCAAGTAATGCACTCTCATAATATATGTCGTCTGAAGCTTATCACCAGGTTTTATTATATATTAATTTCAGAAATCTGCACTGTTCTAGGCGGTTGGATATGTGTTCTGAGTCCCCACTGCTAGGATACCAAATCGTAAATGACTTTCTACCATTGAATGATGAGGGAAAAAACTCTTTATTGCCTAAAAAGGCGTTTTAGGAAGTAGTTTATTCAGACATTTTATTTTGTGGATCATACTTGTGCTTCTTGGCTACATAATGCACGTTCCGTTTCAAATTGCAATCTATGTATACCCAGGTATTTTATTTTTGTTGTAGACGATAAGGTAAATATCTGGCCCAGTATTTCGATTTGCAGTGGAGTGATTGAAAGATTTGTGGTTTTTGACATTTTTAGCATGACAATTTTTTTTCAGAATTCCTCACTCATTATATTTGAAATTAATAAGTTGTGCCATTAAAATATATTTTCAGTTGGTGACTATACTCAAACTATAATCTAAAATCGATCTGTTTACAAAGTGCGGAAAACTTGCCAACACGATGTAATGTTTGTGATTTCTCGTAATGAAACATCTTCTAATCGTTCACATACATAGTATTTTAACTCCTTCCTCAAAATATCGCTCCATTTATGAAGATAGGAAAGTTAGAAATTCGATCACCACCTCTCAATAACTTTAAAATGTAACTTTTGGAATATTTAAAATAATTTCAATTATCTCGAAATTTGTGCCTCTAACTTCCGGGCTAAAACAACCTTTCAAAGCAAAGCGGATATAGAAAGATATTCATTCATTGCATTAAGTACAAGATAAAAATGATTACACCAGGAACAATGGTACAATAACATTGCCCCCACATTCGATTACGGGCCCTGGACTATGGATCTCACGGGCCCTCGATACAGGATTCAGGATTTCATTGACGATCGTCCCATCCCTGTTTACAGTCGCGTCATACCTATATTATAATTGCAGGTTATTCTTACCCATACCTGAAAAATCGTTCCACTGCCTAGGGTTTTGAATATTCAAAATACTTCTAGTTTCTAGTGAATTATAAAAATAAAAAAATAAATAGTTGGTAGGTTTGTAGGTTTGGATTGTTTCGCACTTTCGGTATACTATACTATATATTCGTAATAATTGTTGGAGATAAGTATCACTGCCGGAAGGTTGTTCAATTCAAAAACATTATTCGATGACCTTCATTCCAATGAAATTCTATACACCTTGTTACTATACATATTGTAGACAGGTACACATTGATAGTTTCGCACTTTCGGTATACTATACTATATGTTCGTAATAATTGTTGGAGATAAGTATCACTGCCGGAAGGTTGTTCAATTCAAAAACATTATTCGATGACCTTCATTCCAATGAAATTCTATACACCTTGTTACTATACATATTGTAGACAAGTTTATCTGACCGAATAATTTTACTTCAATAAACACCCCCTATTAGACTGTAATTTTCGTAATGGTTGTGAGTTTTATCGCGATGTGATAAGGATTATGATTTCTGAAGAGAGGATTTTCATGTAACGGAACCTTTTTTCAATCTCTTTTCAGTGTGATAAATACATCACGCAATCATTTTTCTCACTTCATTAAGCAGTTTTATATATGAGAAACCTCATTTATATTCATTGCTTCAGGTAATGATCATGTTCTATATAAAAGTTGTCCTTATTTTCTCGTGTTCATCGATATTATGTGACAAGTTTGGTTGTGATAATTACCTGTATCAAAAAGTTGCAAGCGACTGCTTGGAAGATATTATATTGAACAGTTTTTCCGATTCTCAAGGAAAAAATAGTCACAATGAGTTACTAACCATAATTTGTAACAATAACATTAAGTCACATTCGTACGGAATGCAGCCAAATACATTCAAGAAAATTCACGAAACTTTTCAAGTGAAAGTATATTCAGTGGGAGATATATATGAGATTCAATTAGATACTGTTGGTGAATATAGAAGACATTGGCAAACTGAAAGAGAACATCAGTCACACTTTTTCCTTATTATTCTAGAAAATGAAGATGATTTTGGTGGCTTCTATGAAAAATTGAAAAAATTCGCAATATTCAATCCGAACGCATATTACCTATTATATATTGACAATATAAAAGTGGATTCTGAAAAGATATCAGAAAATGTTTTAAACAAAATGTTACATAATTTTTTAGTCAACACCGGCGTTTTAGTACCAGAACATTTACAGACATTCAAATTCTATCAACTCAAATTAGGGACCAGGGATTCCATCTTCTGCGGTTCACAAATTGATGTATATCTGTTAGATAAATGTGAAAAAGGTACGCATTATCCAAATCACGTTCTTTATCATTGTCAAATCTAAGTGTAAATTTTTGAACTACGAACTACTGCGCACTGGCGGATCTAAACAAACGGGCGCGTATACAGCTTTTTTTCTTGGCGAGGGGTATTCGTGGCGCGGCAGTGAAGAATAGCGCCGCAGGCGAAATTTTTTTTTGTCCAAGGGTTTGTGCTTTTGAATTGTTAGTTAGGTTGTCAGGTGGGGAAAAAAGGATTCAGATTCAGTTTCAGTACGAAATTAACAGATGCATTCTGAAACTAAATAAATACATTTTGATTTTTACATATTATAAAGACGAATTTAGATTCATTTTGTGAATATTAATGTTGTTTGATTAAAACACTGAATATTGTATTCGCGCCTGTACGTGAGTAATAAAATCCATATGTTCTTATATGAACTGATTCTTACTGATATGTTTGAAGATATGTGAAATGACCCTTTTTTTTCCTTCTAAACCATGTGAATAGAATGATTCTTTGTTTGTGCAGTTTTCGATAAAAAACAACTACTTTTCTTCTGGTTTTGATTCTTGCCGCTAACCCTACTGCTTACCGCTTATTGTTAACATCCTCGGCAAGGCGCCTCGGCCTAGGCTCGCACTCGCTTACATTCTTGTTACTTAAATAACTATTTCATAAAAGATAAGTCACAGTTAGCTGTATCGGAAGTATTGTTTTTCTGTGCTGTTGTATGGTAGTCAGCGAATACCTGAGACACAGGAGTGCAATTTGCCTTGGGCAGAGTACAGAAATGTGTTAGCTGGCAACTCTTGAAGGAAAATAATATAAATTTCAAACATTAATTCATGTCTCCAATTTTCTTAATAATTTTTTGAAGTTTCAAATTTTTATTGTTACAGGGTGTTTGTTCGATAAAATACATTTCTTCAGTTCGAAGTCCAAATATCAAGTATTCGTTTTGTGAGATTTCTTTAGAGAAGTTAGAATAATCTTGCAACTGAGAATTGTTATTATTCATCATTGTCACTTAGGTTCACAAGTAATATTCCGTAATATACACTGGATGATTTCGTCAGCCTTTATTGACTTCTTCAGGAAGAGCTACAATTAAATAGGAATATAAGTTGTTGAAGGACTACATAAAAATAAAATGATTACAAAATTCACAGAGTTAGTTCTAACCTATGGAACATTTGGGAGGAAAATTATTATTCTCCGCTGCAGACTAATCGCTTAATTTACCTGACTGGAGACTGGTTTGAATAAGGGGTCGTTTAAATACAATGTTGTTAATTAGTGTGGGTATTCCATTGGTACCAACTGTCAAACTACACACAACGTTGAGTGGAATTTAAACTATTACAATATATACTACTAAGTTGTCCTGTATCGGTTTTGTAGTTAACTTTGTTAGGATTTTTGTTGATATGGACCATCTCAAGGAATAACCTGTTTTCTTGATTGCTGACTTTGTCTAGAATTTTTGGATTTGAATAATCAAACTGGTGGCCTGTTTTCTGGGTGTGGTCGACTGCTGCACAGGAGTTTTTTCCCAATTGGGCATCACTCTTGTGTAAAGCTAGCCGCTGTTTTAACCACTGTGAGGTCTGTCCGACATAACTACCTTCACAACCTTGGCATGGTAGTTCATAAATTACATTGCTAAGGAGTGGAGTTGGTGTTTTGTCTTTGATTTTGGAGAACAAGTTGGATAGTTTTGTATTATTACGCTTGGCTATTTTGATTTGTGGAAAGTCTTTGAAAATTTTTATTATGCGGTTGGATACTTTGTCGATGAATGGAATTGATTTGTACTTATATTGTATTGTAACGTCATCAGTTTGTCCGTCATAAAAGTTGGAGTTATAGATTAGTTTTTTTAAGATGTGTTTTGGGTAACCGTTGTGTGTAAAAATGTCGAATAACTTTCTCAGATTCGCTTTCATAAACGTTTCATGGCAGATGTGGGTGAGTCTGTTTTTCATAGCAATGACGGTGTTGTATTTCTGATTTAAGGGATGGTGAGAGGCAAAGTTGATGAAACGTCCTGATGCTGTTTCTTTTTGATACCAATCCAACAAAATAGTGTTGTCTTCAGTACGTATCAACCTTGTATCTAAGGAGGGGACACTGTTATCTGTTTCTTTTTCGACAGTAAACTGTAAATGTTTATTGAACGAATTGAAAGTATCAAGCGTCATCTGTATAGTGTCTGCCGGTACTGCACAAATGATGTCATCTACATATTTGTAGATGAAGGGCAATTGGAAGGGTAATAATGGAATAACGGAGTCAAGTAAGTGGTCTAATACAATCTCTGCTAAAATTGGACTTATTGGTGAACCCATAGGAGTGCCGAAAATTTGCTTGTAAAATGAGGTTCAAAAAATGATTTTTTGAGATAGAAGTGTGATTTTGCACTAAGTGCCATTTTTGTTCTAGAATAGTGTTGATAAGTTCTATGAGGATATTAGTGAAAAGTGAAACTACATCTAAAGAAATGAGTACATAGCCTTCGGGTATTTTGCCATTGGAGATTAAATTTACAAAGGTGAAAGTGTCTTTTATGTTGTAATCAGAATTATCCTCGAAAGAGAGCTTGAGAATGTTTGCTAAATATTTAGAGATATTATATATAGTGGCACCGATAGAACTAACAATTGGACGTAGTGGGGTATTTGGTTTGTGTATTTTTGGTAAGCAATATAATTTAGGAAATGCAGAGTTGTAAATTGTGAGCTGTTTTGCATCTTGTTTGGCATTGCTGTTTAGGAGTTGTTTTATCAGGAGGTTGTGCTTATTTTGTACGGTAATCGTGGGATCTCTTTTTAGTTCTTTGTAAGTTGTGGTGTCTTCTAATAGGGTTATTGTTTTGTCAGTGTATTCCTTTTTGTCCATTGCAACCGTGCAGTTGCCTTTATCAGATTGTAAAATATATAACTCTGGGTGTTCTCTTAGGAAATGCTTAGTTTTGTTGAAAATTCTGTTCATGTATGTCGGTTTTTTAGGGCGAGAAACATGGAAAGCGTTAGTGAGAATATTGGCGGCTCTGGACCTTAATATGTCTTTTGATTCTGTTGGTATGTCCTCAATGATGTTCTCTACATCTGCCAAGAAGTGGTCTAGTCGAAGTGATTGTCTAGTGTCTGGATTAGCAAACTTAGGTCCGAGAGAAAGAAAGTCAGATATGTCTTCAGGAATGTCTACCGTGGAAATATTCCTGAACCAACTGTCCTTAGCGGACGGGGAAGTTATACGGTGTTGAAAGTTCCCTGGTTTAGTTAATAGTCTGGTAAGTTTGTCTTGGTTATTTTGTCTTATTCTTTCGTGTAGGTATTCGTATGTTTTCTTTTGTTTTTGTTCAAACTCACTGTGATTATGTTATTCGGGAGTAATTGTCTTAGAATACCTACCTATATATATATATATATATATATATATATATATATATATATCTCAATCTGCCTACTCCCCGACGTCAAGTCACAAAAACCGAACGTAATTATACCTGAGGAGTAGGCAGATTGAGACCTCAGCGTAGAATTACGTTTCAACCATTTATTAATTTTCTTTCTTTTTCAGTTCTTGAAAATGGCTCCAAAATCGGAGCCGAAACGTCGAATTTCAACAAATCTGACCGCGGAAACCTATCTGAACATATATATATATATATATATATATATATATATATATATATATATATATATATATATATATATATATATATATATATATATATATATATATAAATGAATAGTAACTTGTGACATCTACAGCGCTGTCCACGGATCGTGAGCTCTCGGAATTGAAACAAAAATACTCTATTCACTATATATATATATATATATATATATATATATATATATATATATATATATTTATATATATATATATATATATATATATATATATATGGTAATTACGGTAGGAAGAAGCGGTTTCCAAATGGGGTTCAATTTATGACTATCATCTTTAATATTCAGGCAATCAGGACGTTTTTCGATTTCGATGTCTTCTCTGATGAATCTGGAGGTTCTGGAACGTACTGGGGCGATGGTTCTGGTTTTCTCAAAATCTATGGGGTGACCTGTTTGGATGAAATGAAGGGCTAATGCGGAGCTAGTGTCTCGGATTCTAACGGAAAGGGAGTATACCGGGTGGCTACGAAAGTATTGCCTACGGAATATCTCAGTTATTGTATGAAGTAGGTTTGTGAAATTTGGAGCGTCGATATAATGACATAAGAGCTAGAATTTGAGCATATTGACATGTCGAAGTTAACTTCCGGTCTGACCGGAAGTAACATCAACTTTCTTATTTTAAATGGAAACCCTATTTCTTTTCTTTTCGCTTTATTCAGCATTCAATTCCCTTCCTAATGACATATCACAAGTTGGTATCTAACCAGAAACTAGATCAGAAAAAAATTATTATTGAAATTCACCGAGTAGGCCATGGAAGCAAAATAAAAGCCAAAAATTGAAAAGTTGGCAATGGAAACCATACGTCACTTGATAACAGTTGCTACTACTGTGATATTTTATTTTCATTCGTCGGCGTTATAAAAAGCCGCCAAAAAAATATTGGAAAAATTGGGAAAAAAACAATACTCTGTAGTTCCATAACTTAAATAGGAACATACAACTTTTTCTTGCCTGTACTATTCAGCATAACCATTCCTTTCTAATGATATAATAGAAAGTAATTTTTTGAAATGAAATACCAAAAAATACAATTATTATTATTCAAATAACAAAAAAACAGATTTATCGAAAAGTAAAAAATTCAAATTGCTGGGATTAAAGATAAAATAAATTCAAAACAAATGTTCGAAATGCATTCCCTCAGCGTCAATACATTTATTGACTCGTGATATTTTCATGTAAAACGTTTCTCAACATTTGGGGCGTGATATCTTGGAAAGCTCTACGAATTTTTACTTCTAGCTCATGTAGAGTTGTAGGCTGTGTGGAATACACCCTATTTTTAAGATGCCCCCATAGAAAAAAGTCGCACGGAGTAAGATCAGGTGACCTTGGTGGCCACCTGACTGGACCATGGGTTGTTATAAGTCTCTCTTGAAAGCGATTTTGAAGATAATTTCTCGCTATTCTTGAATTATGCGGAGGGGCGCCATCTTGCTGGAAGTACATTCTCTCAGTTATTTCCGCTGGTAGGTTGTTAATGAATTCCGAAATTTCATTCGTTAAAAAATTAAAGTATCTCTCTCCGGTTAGTTGGCCTTGAAAAAGAATGGGGCCAACAATATGAGTTCCAACTATTCCTGCCCAAACATTCACACCAAATATCTCCTGGAAGCCAACTTGTCGAAACCGGGGCTCGTTTTCTATCGCCCAGTACCTGAAACAAAAGACCGTTCACACTTTTAGCACTTTACACTTCGACTGACAATAATCCAAATAAAATACAGTACCTACCTTGTATTATTCCTGTTAAATAATCCATTGTTGGTAAATCTTGACTCGTCCGTAAACAAGATATAATAGTTAAATAGGTGATTCTCAGCATTTTGTCGAAGAAACCAATTACAATATTCCAGGCGCCTTTCACCGTCATTTTCATACAAATGTTGATGCAACTGATACTTGAAGGATTTAAATCCATGTTTTTTCAAAATTTTCCTAGCAGAGTCCTTATAGCTAATTCGGCTCCAATCTGCCTTGAGGAAATTGTGCTATCATATTGTACTAAAGCTAATACATTAATTTCAGTTTCCTCATTAATAACAAATGCTTCTTGGTCTTCGTGAACATCAGGCTCAGTTCTTAATTTTTCTTCAAGCCACTGGAAATACCTTCTTGACGGTTGCTGCCTCCCTGGATTTCGATTTCCAAACCCTTTTAAAAGGCAGAATCAAAAACACTACTTCGAACGTCAAAATAATATGGATAGCAGCGTTCGTGAGAGCTCTCGTTTCTTTTTTGTTTCATTCCAAAATACATCTTAATCAGCCTACTTGTTAATATTTTGGTTCGAATGATTATTGCAATGGAATGATTATTCTGAATAGCACAAACATCGTCCATAGGTAGATATTAGAATATCTATGGACGATGGCACAGACCAAGTACGTTTATGTTCCTATTTAACCTAGAACCTACAGGATATAATTTATCATTCCACATTATTTTTAATGTTATTTTTGCGTATGGCGATAATCTGTTTTGTTATTTGAAGAATAATACTTGGATTTTTTGGTATTTCATTTCAAAAAATTACTTTCTATTATATCATTAGAAAGGAATGGTTATGCTGAATAGTACAGGCAAGAAAAAGTTGCATGTTCCTATTTAAGTTATGGACCTACAGAGTATTGTTTTTTTCCCAATTTTTCCAATATTTTTTTTGGCGGCTTTTTATAACGCCGACGAATGAAAATAAAGTATCACAGTAGTAGCAACTGTTATCAAGTGACGTTTGGTTTCCATAGCCAACTTTTCAATTTTTGGCTTTCATTTTGCTTCCACGGCCTACTCGGTGAATTTCAATAATAATTTTTTTCTGATCTAGTTTCTGGTTAGATAACAACTTTTGATATGTCGTTAGAAAGGGAATTGAATGCTGAATAAAGCGAAAAGAAAAAAAAATAGGGTTTCCATTTAAAATAAGAAAGTTGATGTTACTTCCGGTCAGACCGGAAGTTAACTTCGATATGTCAATATGCTCAAATTCTAGCTCTTATGTCATTATATCGACGCTCCAAATTTCACAAACCTACTTCATACAATAACTGAGATATTCCGTAGGCAATACTTCCGTAGCCACCCGGTATACTCCCTTTCCGTTAGAATCCGAGACACTAGCTCCGCATTAGCCCTTCATTTCATCCAAACAGGTCACCCCATAGATTTTGTGGAATAATATATATATATTTATATATATATATATATATATATATATATATATATATATATATATATATATATATATATCCATACATATCCATACATATATATATCCATACATATATATATCCATACATATATATATCCGCCCATGTTAAAATCACGGTTGCTGTGGCATCCGCGGTACTGTGGCATCTGATATACGGATGTCACAGTGCATCGAGCTCCAAATTATCGCAAACTGAAAATAAATTTCACGTACTAGTTGGCATCCTTCTCTATACATATTGAAGAACGGTATAGTTTGGCATCTGTATATCTGATTTCCTTGCAGAGTGGCATCCTGGCAAGGTTGCCAACTTCACCTTTAATTGTGGGAAACTCACAATGAATGTTTCTGAATTAAAAGATCAGTTATTGTAGCAGAGCTACCATTTTCCCTTTGCAAATTATACTTTTATTCTACGCTTTACTCAAATCAGATTGTGAGGCTAAGTTATAGTAGGTATTGCTATAAAAAATTAATAATGTTGACGATCAAACAAACGAAACAGAAAATGCATAATATCTGAATTTTGAATTTCTGAAAATGAAGGGAAAATAAATTAAATTATCTGAAATGAACTATGAGATGAAGCAAAACTACCACTCAGTTTTCACAATAATTTTTGAGTCGTATATTTTTATACTCCACTATAATAGCAGATAGCATAGTCATTTTTCTTTGCAAAATTTTCGAAAAAAAATGTTCAGATTACGAAGTGGATTGTTAGTAGTCGAATTGCAATATTGATATACACGAAAGTTCATTCAGATAATTCTGGCATATTGTTGTTGTTCAAAATTGTTTTTTTCGTTAACCAGCTGTCATCCCCCTACGAACGACAGCCCTCAGAAGTCGAAACTTGTGCGTGCTGAGGATTAACGAGGTCTTACCTTTTAGCGTGCGATTCCTAGCACGTTAAACAATAACGTTGTGTGTGTGGAAAATAGCTGCTTTCCTATTTGAGATAAGGAAAAAATGTCTTGAAATAAAAGTTGTTGAGAGCAATTATAACTATTTCCAAACGTAAATACCAACTGAATGTGTGACTTATCAAAGATGTTTTTCAAACGGAACACCCTATTTAATTTTGCCATCATTTTGAAAGAGTGTTTTTAAGAAATATAGGCTTATATGGATTTATATCAGGTGGTTCAGAAGTTATACGGTGGGATCTATATAACAAAATGGGTTCATTCAACTCCAAATATCATAATTTTACCAAATGGTGATCTTACTATAGAGTGTCAAATAACCCACCAAACACGCCTCTCTCAGTTTTTTCAATAGGAACACCCAGTAAATAGGCAATACTAGAATAGTCCACATCATGACCTTGCAGAAATGTAAAATTTGTCGACATGATTTTCATATAAAATATATCTAAGAAATATGAAAAAGTCTTAAGATCAATAACATTGCGTTACGAAGGAGGTATCAAAATTAATTTAAATAATTTGTAAACGTGTGAATTCACAGCAGATCTTCCATTTTGAGCTATGCACAAAGTTGGTCTTCCTACAACTATTCTTCGAACTTCAATTCAAGTTGATGATGTGATGGAGAGAATACTTCAAATAAATTCCTTATGTCTTCTGGTGTCGTTGTTTCTTACCGTACACCCCTTCATCAACAAATCCACAGAAATGGAAATCTAGAGGTCTGAGGTCTGGGAATATCTGTTCCTTCATATCCATTCGTGATTGTGGAGAGATATTGGTTGTGTCTGGTGTCAAGTAGTACATGCTCCAAAGAAATTTGGTGAATCATCTTGAAGAATATTTCTGTAAATTTCTTCATTCAACGTGCTATCCCAAAAATGTAGTTCTATGACCTGATCTCCAATTACGGTCTCTCCAAATATTCATTGATCATCTGTTTTGGTTATCAACTTCTCCGACCAAATAGGGATTTTCTGTCGAGAGCGGCAATTGTATCTATTAATTCTGAATTTGAACCCGTCACTGAATAAACTGTCTTTCTCCCAAAATGTAGATCACGTTTATCATTTTGCCAGTGAATAATTTAATTTTAGAGCAAAAGAATATCCGGTATAAACTATCAATTCGCCTCGACAATTGAATATAAATTTTTTTGAGAATTTCTATAATATTCATATGTTCGAAGGGTGATTTGTTAATAATTGATAAAATTATCAACATTCCTGTTAGATATTATAGTAGTTCGAGGGAGTTGGATGAAACAGTAATGGTTGAGAACGAGAAGAAAACAAAACGGGAAAGAAAAAGAACAAAAATTAGCAATGATGTCATGACCTGCTGAGAATCTCACATAAGAACAAGGGAATCGTAAACAAAACAGTTCTAGAGGGGCAGCATGGTCTTAAGACCTCATTCACTTGAATTATTAGTATTTGGGTGTACCGCGAGAAAACAACATCAGAAAACTTGAAGTACAGAATTAAACAAGTTTTTCGCTCTGTTACAATATCAACGTTTTGAAGTTTGAAGAAAAATTTTCAATTGACTCAAACCTATGACTCCAAATACAAGGTGTAGAGGTTGAAAAGTGTCCATTTCTTTGATGTAGCATTGTTCTCAGTTAACCATCTTAAATAAAAACGTTTTTCGCAACAAATATTGCTCATCCACAAGACAATAACTTTAGACTGGTTTTTAATAAAAAGTATTGTTGGGCACAGGGTGAGACAAGCATTATTAATGATGACATTCATAATCGACCTTTCAAATGAAGATATGAATACCCTTAGTTGCTAATCGTTTCAATATGTCAAAATTGACAAATCAAAAATGTTGTTATGGCAGATAAAATTAGACGTTCAAACAATACTACTGCAAACCAGAATTACCTCAGGGATTCACTTTTTTTGAAGCCTTTAACAAATACCGATTTATCGAATATAATATCGAGTCTGAAAAATAACTCATCACCAGGACCGGACGGCATCTCAGTCTCCTTTCTCAAAAAATTCTCAAATTATTATATAGATCCACTATGTTATATTATGAATTTATGTTTTTGTTCTGGATCTATCCCAAATCAATGGAAATAATCAATAACCACTCCAATTTTTATAGCTGGAAATAAAAACCTTACTACAAATTACCGACCAATCACTGTTATCAATAACTTTTTCAAAATTTTTGAAAAATCGCTCAAGATGAGTAATGAATTTTCTGGAAAAACATAATATAATATCAAACAATCAGTTTGGCTTCAGAGAAAATAAATGTACTGATAAGGCAATATTCCAGCTTATAAATAATGTCGTGACAATTTGAATGCATATAAAAAGTGTCTAACAGTATTCATGGATTTAGCCAAGGCATTCGACACTGTCAACCACAAAATATTATTCGACCGTTTGAATGAAATTGGAATAAGAGGTTCTTCACTTAGTATAATCCAAGATTATTTATCTGAACGAATGCAGAGAGTAAAAATCAATGGAACTATCAGTGATCCGTTACCAATTTCAATAGGAGTCCCCCAGGGAACCGTCTTAGGGCCTGTATTATTTCTGATATATATCAACAACATTGGTTGTCTAAAAAATACGACATGTCTTGTCACTATGTATCATATGCAGATGATACAGCTATAACCTTCATACAGTTTATAAAACTGCAGAATTAGAGCTGAAAATTTATCGTTATTGGCTAAATGAAAGCCTTTTCAGTTTAAATGTTGACAAAACGAAATTTATAACTTTTACTGCTACCGCTAATTGCGTAATTTTTCATCGAATATGTTTATAATTTTGTTTATTTTACGAAACGAAGTCAATAAATTTCACTTACCTTTAGAAAATTTGCAACTTTTCTACACCAAGGTTCAGTCCCTTATACGAATACCTACAAAATACACAACTTTATAAAGTACCGATACAATAATTAAGTTTTGTTAGCAACTTACAATTCTAAAACTAAACAAACAATAGCACTACAAGCTATTACAAGTTCATCAACATCAAATGCAATTGACAAAGTCAAAATGTCTGCCATGGTGCCATGGGCCGGCCGGCAGTTGATATCCTCTGCCGCTAGTGTCGAAAGAGGCGCTGTTCACTTCTCAAAAAAGTCGCCCGGTCATAATCCATGGAACTTCTCGAGTAATATATTATTGAAAACTCAATAAATATCACGAAATGAACGTTAATATAAACTGTCAAAAATATGTGGTATCATTGTGAAAGTCGTAAGGACTTCTCTAGATCGCATTGATTAAACTGCTTTTTGGTATTTTGCGAAATCACAAGGTTAATATTTATTGCATATCATTGTCCGCAAAGCAAAATCGCTGGTACTTATCTGTAAAATCGCATTATTGGTCCATATAGAGACATTGAACTGAATTCCCTGCTACTTACTGCGACTTCGCTGGTTGACTGGGTTCTTGTCGTCTGAAGTTCGAATCGTTGATCTTTCGTTCGTTCGTGATCAAATCGAAAGTTCGGAATCCCAGGCTGTTTCGTTGTTACCAACTCATTAGCACGGCTTTTTGAGTTCTCTCAAAATTGAAACGAATGCACTCTGAATTAGTACCTACGCAAAGACAATAAATATTTGTGACACAGACACCAGTTTAAATTAATAGGAAAGCGCTGTTTCGTTATTACCAACCATCGCACGGCTTCTCTCGAAATTGAAATATATACCGGGTGGCTACGGAAGTATTGCCTACGGAATATCTCAGTTATTGTATGAAGTAGGTTTGTGAAATTTGAAGCGTCGATATAATGACATAAGAGCTAGAATTTGAGCATATTGACATGTCGAAGTTAACTTCCGGTCTGACCTGAAGTAACATCAACTTTCTTATTTTAAATGGAAACCCTATTTTTTTTTTCTTTTCGCTTTATTCAGCATTCAATTCCCTTTCTAATGACATATCACAAGTTGGTATCTAACCAGAAACTAGATCAGAAAAAAATTATTATTGAAATTCACCGAGTAGGCCGTGGAAGCAAAATGAAAGCCAAAAATTGAAAAGTTGGCTATGGAAACGATACGTCACTTGATAACAATTGCTACTACTGTGATATTTTATTTTCATTCGTCGGCGTTATAAAAAGCCGCCAAAATAAATATTGGAAAAATTGGGAAAAAAAACAATACTCTGTAGGTCCATAACTTAAATAGGAACATACAACTTTTTCTTGCCAGTACTATTCAGCATAATTATTCCTTTCCAATGATATAATAGAAACTAATTTTTTGAAATGAAATACCAAGAAATCCAATTATTATTATTCAAATAACAAAAAAACAGATTTATCGAAAAAAAAATAATTCAAATTGATAGGATTAAAGATAAAATAAATTCAAAACAAATGTTCGAAATGCATTCCCTCAGCGTCAATACATTTATTGACTCTGGTGATATTTTCATGTAAAAGGTTTCTCAACATTTGGGGCGTGATATCTTGGAAAGCTCTACGAATTTTTACTTCTAGCTCATGTAGAGTTGTAGGCTGTGTGGAATACACCCTATTTTTAAGATGCCCCCATAGAAAAAAGTCGCACGGAGTAAGATCAGGTGACCTTGGTGGCCACCTGACTGGACCATGGGTTGTTATAAGTCTCTCTTGAAAGCGATTTTGAAGATAATTTCTCGCTATTCTTGAATTATGCGGAGGGGCGCCATCTTGCTGGAAGTACATTCTCTCAGTTATTTCCGCTGGTAGGTTGTTAATGAATTCCGAAATTTCATTCGTTAAAAAATTAAAGTATCTCTCTCCGGTTAGTTGGCATTGAAAATGAATGGGGCCAACAATATGAGTTCCAACTATTCCTGCCCAAACATTCACACCAAATCTCTCCTGGAAGCCACCTTGTCGAAACCGGTGCTCGTTTTCTATCGCCCAGTACCTGAAACAAAAGACCGTTCACACTTTTAGCACTTTACACTTCGACTATCGACAATAATCCAAATAAAGTACAGTACCTACCTTGTATTATTCCTGTTAAATAATCCATTGTTGGTAAATCTTGACTCGTCCGTAAACAAGATATAACAGTTAAATAGATGATTCTCAGCATTTTGTCGAAGAAACCAATTACAATATTCCAGGCGCCTTTCACCGTCATTTTCATACAAATGTTGATGCAACTGATACTTGAAGGATTTAAATCGATGTTTTTTCAAAATTTTCCTAGCTTACTTGTAGCTTATTATAGCTTACTTATAGCTAATTCGGCGCCAATCTGCCTTGAGGAAATTGTGCTATCATATTGTACTAAAGCTAATACATTAATTTCAGTTTCCTCATTAATAACAAATGCTTCTTGGTCTTCGTGAACATCAGGCTCAGTTCTTAATTTTTCTTCAAGCCACTGGAAATACCTTCTTGACGGTTGCTGCCTCCCTGGATATCGCTCTAAATACAATCGTTCAGCGGCATAAGAATTTTTCAAACATTCACCATAAATGAGAAGCATGTCAATTTGTTCGGTTCGTGAATAACGGGGCATTTTTTGAATATTCCACTAACTGATTTCGATTTCCAAACCCTTTTAAAAGGCAGAATCAAAAACACTACTTCGAACGTCAAAATAATATGGATAGCAGCGTTCGTGAGAGCTCTCGTTTCTTTTTTGTTTCATTCCAAAATACATCTTAATCAGCCTACTTGTTAATATTTTGGTTCGAATGATTATTGCAATGGAATGATTATTCTGAATAGCACAAACATCGTCCATAGGTAGATATTAGAATATCTATGGACGATGGCACAGACCAAGTACGTTTATGTTCCTATTTAACCTAGAACCTACAGGATATAATTTATCATTCCACATTATTTTTAATGTTATTTTTGCGTATGGCGATAATAGAGCAAGAGCAACTGTTATCAAGTGACGTATGGTTTCCATAGCCAACTTGTCAATTTTTGGTTTTCATTTTGCTTCCACGGCCTACTCGGTTAATTTCAATAATAATTTTTTTCTGATCTAGTTTCTGGTTATATACCAACTTGTGATATGTCATTAGAAAGGGAATTGAATGCTGAATAAAGCGAAAAGAAAAAAAAATAGGGTTTCCATTTAAAATAAGAAAGTTGATGTTACTTCCGGTCAGACCGGAAGTTAACTTCGACATGTTAATATGCTCAAATTCTAGCTCTTATGTCATTATATCGACGCTCCAAATTTCACAAACCTACTTCATACAATAACTGAGATATTCCGTAGGCAATACTTATATATATATATATATATATATATATATATATATATATATATATATATATATATTGAGAATCGTTTGGTATTGTATTTATTGTATATATATATATATATATATATATATATATATATATATATATATATATCGACGCTCCAAATTTCACAAACCTACTTCATACAATAACTGAGATATTCCGTAGGCAATACTTATATATATATATATATATATATATCATATATATATATATATATATATATATATATATATATATATATATATATATATATATATATATATATATATTTGGTATTGTGTCCTTGGGAGATCTGAGGAATTTGGATATTTGGTTGTTGGCCGTGAATATTGTTTTTATCTCGTGTTTTCTCACACAGCTCATCTAGCGCCAACTCAGTTCCCGCCCATAGTTCACCTCGCGCCAATACATTGCACACGGCCATTACAGCCACGTCCACTATAAATACAGTTCCTCAACCCACAATTCCTCAGTTCTCTCGAAGGAGTAGGCAGATTGAGACCTTAGAGAGAACCAGTGACGAGACATGGGGAGTAGGCAGATTGAGACCCCGACGTCAAGTCACAAAAACCTAACGTAATTATACCTGAGGAGTAGGCAGATTGAGACCTCAGCGTAGAATTACATTTCAATATTTCATAGTTCACCTCGCGCCTATACATTGCACACGGCCATTACAGCCACGTCCACTATAAATACAGTTCCTCAACCCACAATTCCTCAGTTCTCTCGAAGGAGTAGTCAGATTGAGACCTTAGAGAGAACCAGTGACGAGACATGGGGAGTAGGCAGATTGAGACCCCGACGTCAAGTCACAAAAACCTAACGTAATTATACCTGAGGATAATCTCAGATTGAGACCTCAGCGTAGAATTACATTTCAATATTTCCAATTTTCTCTCTATTTCAGTTCTTAAAAATGGCTCCAAAATCGGAGTCGAAACGTCGAATATATATATATATATATATATATATATATATATATATATATATATATATATATATGAAAACTAAAAGTTCGGGTTGAACCGCGTCTAGAATTTGTTGAAATTCGACGTTTCGGCTCCGATTTTGGAGCCATTTTCAAGAACTGAAAAAGAAAGAAAATTAATAAATGGTTGAAACGTAATTCTACGCTGAGGTCTCAATCTGCCTACTCCTCAGGTATAATTACGTTCGGTTTTTGTGACTTGACGTCGGGGTCTCAATCTGCCTACTCCCCATGTCTCGTCACTGGTTCTCTCTAAGGTCTCAATCTGCCTACTCCTTCGAGAGAACTGAGGAATTGTGGGTTGAGGAACTGTATTTATAGTGGACGTGGCTGTAATGGCCGTGTGCAATGTATTGGCGCGAGGTGAACTATGGGCGGGAACTGAGTTGGCGCTAGATGAGCTGTGTGCGGGAACTTGGTGCTAAGTGAGCTTTGTGTGGGAACTGGGTTGGTGGGAAATGAGTTGATGCGTGCAATGAGAGGCTTCCAGGTATTGGGAAGTCTACGTCCGTCGTCGCGAGTGTTGAGGCAATTGGGGCGCTTCTCTATCTCAAGGGCTTCTCGGATGATCCTAGTTTGCAGAGTTTTCTCGGTGGAAATTGTTTTTGTGTTTTTGAAGTCTATTTTGTGACCTGTGTCTTCTCGATGTTTATAAAGTGCGGAAGTGGAAGATGCCTGACGCACAGCAAGTTCGTGTTCGTAGACTCTGGAAGTTACTCGTCTGTTAGTCTGGCCAATATAACTTCTCGGGCAGTCTGAACATGGTATTTCATATATACCTTGAGAATCATTTGGTATTGTGTCCTTGGGAGATCTGAGGAATTTGGATATTTGGTTTTTGGCCGTGAATATTGTTTTTATCTCGTGTTTTCTCAAGATATTACTGATTTTGTCTGTCACACCTTTGATGTATGGTAGGAAAGCTTTGTGTGGCTGAATACTCTCTAGTGGATCATTTGTTTTTGGAGGACGGGTCAGTTGATGGCGGATAGACTTGTCGATTAGCGAATTGTTGTAACCATTTTGAAGTAAGGCTGATTTCAGTTTGTCCAGCTCTTGTGGTCTATTCTGGTTGTCGGTAAGCTGAATTGATCTGTATATCAGGGAGTTCAATACGGAGTTTGTTTGTGCTGGATGGTGATGAGAGTTTGCGTGTAGGTATCGGTTGGTGTGGGTCTGTTTCCTGTGTACTGTGTGGGCGAAAGAGTAATTGGATTTCGTGATGAGAACGTCCAGGAAAGCTAGGGAGTTGTTCATTTCGGTCTCCATTGTAAATTTCATGTTGGGATGGATATCGTTTAGGTGATCTAAGAACGTGTTTAAGATTTCGTAACCATGAGGCCATATGACGAAAATGTCGTCAACGTATCTGAACCAGCAAGAAGGCTTGTGGTCAAATGCTTCTACAGCCCTGGTTTCGAAGTCTTCCATGAAAAGGTTTGCAAGGACTGGAGAAAGGGGGGAACCCATGGGAGCACCTTTCACTTGTTTGTAGTAAGTTCCTTGGAAGAGGAAGTACGTGTTGTTCATACAGTGACTGATGAGGTCCAGGGTGTCTTTTGGAATTCTGTGTTTCGTTTTAAGGATTTCTAGCGTTTATATTCATATAAATAATGATGAACATTCGATGAATAAAAGAACTGATCTAAGTGATCTCAGCAAAATTTATACTTATCTACCTAATTTTGAGAAAAATAAAACGAAACAATCCTCTAATTAGTATTTTCCACCTTGATTTAATGCCAAAAATTAATTTTGTCACTGTCATACCTACATCAATCAACTTCATTTCATGTATATTCTATTTTCGTTTTGTACCAATTTTATCAATCATTCTCACGTTAGTAAGTACTCCACCTTTTCATAACTACATTTATTATATACTGCGTATTTTTAGTTGTCCTAAGGAAGGTAATAAAGATTACCGAAAGCTTGACAGTATCAAAGAGTTTTCTTTGAAATAGCCCAATTATTTGACTGCAACCCCACAAATACTACATTATCATATATTACCAGTCACGACGTTTTAACTCTATATATACTTATATACTTATACTTATAACTCTATATATATTTATAGTCAATATATATTTATATTTTACATTACATATTTATCGATTTATATTTATAGTCAGTTAGTAATGGATATTACCTAGTTGGTGTTGATGAATATTTCGCAGCTCCCCAGAACACTAATGAACACAATAGGATTACCGACTCTATGATTCTTTTCTCTCCTGAAGAAGCTAATAAAGATTAGCGAAATATTGAGATATAGAACGAATGAGTTTTATTGGTAAACAGACCGCAAACCCGAGAAGTCCCCAGCTGATTTTGTAAAGTTCGGTCGAGAATACATTCCGACTATATTTATATATATATATTTGATCGATCAAATCAATGATGATGAACATTTTTTAGGTCGAATGCTGGACTCAAAAAAGAAGTATTTCCAATTGGACACATCTACTATTTCTTGGAACTGTACACTACATGTTATAGCGGAATATTACCCTCCATTCGTCATAAATAGAGAAGATGGTTTCGAAATTGAAGTTTTGAAGACCATCGGATCAATTTTGAACTTTCAATTGAATATTTCCGTGATTACTGATGTTGATCATTATTGGGGTGATACTAAAGATTTATTGACAGACAATTCAAGTTTAATCGACAATAAAATGTATATAGGAATTGGAAATATTGATTCAGGAATGGAGTATGATACCAATTTCGAATTTTCTCACTTTTATCATATGGAACCTTTGGTATATGTAGTTCCAGCAGCGAAGCTTGTTCCAAAATGGCGAATACTGACAGCAATATTCACCATTGAAATGTGGGCGATATGTACTGCTATCATATTTGTATTTGCCATTACTTTCTACTGTCTGTCAATTCACTCAAAAGAAGTTTTTACAGTATATCAGGCGTCATTGTTGTATTCTTTTCAAATATTTATAGGACAAGCCAAAGATAAGCACCCTGTAAATGACATACAACGTATTTTTTTCGTTAGTCTGAGTATTTTCAGTATAATTATTTGTTCAATATACACATGTTCTCTAATTTATTACTTGAAAAATCCAATAAGGCAACAGCAAATCAAAGATTCACATGAACTTTTCGACGTGTTCGGAAATATGAGATATGATGTTGGTGGAATATCAAAATACAAAATGTTATATGATGTAACAGATTCAACAAAAATTCAGGAAATTTTCAGAAACTATAAGAGTTCCCACGGTAAAAATGATACAGTAGAATACTGGTTAGAGTTAGTAGGCAACAAAAACGATATCTGGACGATCTCAAGTGAGTTTTTCGTCAAATATTTACTTGCTATCAATAGTAATTCGATCACGTATCCAGATGGACAACCCAAGGTATATCCTCTTAATCAGAAGTTAATGTCATATCCTGTGAGCATCATCATGAGAAAAGGTCACCCTCTATTACTAAGAATCAACTCTGTAATAAAGAGATTACTTCATGGAGGATTCGTTTCTCATTTTTGTCAAAAGTATCTCAGTGAAATTGGTAAGGACATTGCGATAGATAATATTGAAAACACGAACCCATCCGAACCTTTGACTTTGGAACATTTACAGGGAGCATTTGCAATGCTTTTACTGGGATATTTGTTAGGAGGAATAACGCTGTTGTTTGAAAGTTTGCTGATGATGTATTGATTGGAATAAACAAAATTCTTACCATTAAATTCTAATTCGAAGGCATTGTTGAGCGTATTTTTCCTTTATTGAGAATTCAGGCATGATGACCCCATAACTCTTGTACTTTTCTCGAAATTACTTGATTGAAAGAAGTACGTAGAGTGGTGAGCGAAGCGTTTCAGCAACAAGAATGGAAAAATCGCATGTAAATAAAGTATCGTTTGTATTAGTCCAGATAAGAGTGTATTTGAGGTTCGTTTATAATAATAATTTTATTTGCCAAAAAATACAATAAATTATATTCACACATATACATATATACCGGGTGTCCCACATTTTAGGTGACAGGCAATATCTGGTTTGTCAGAGGAGATATACAAAAATGTTTCATACAAAAGTTTTATGAGTTCATGAGAGCTATTTTTTGATATAATATACAGGGTGTTTGGTGTAGGTGCTACAGACCAAAATGCCATTTTTTAAAATACATCGCACTGTATATCATTACATATTCAGATTCTACGCTTAATTCTGATATAATTTCATGTTTAGTTTTTGAAATTCGGTTACGGCGTTGTTGAGTTAATGCCAAACCTGCCTCACTAGCATGAGGCAGCATCGGCATTGCTCCACACGGTGAATCTCTCGATGGCCGCGTCCATCGAGTTCTTGCCGTTGGTGGAGGGTTGGTGCTGAAGAAGATGTGTTCGCCGAAGAGTTTCGGGGTGGGGGGGCTTCAAAACGTTTCACCCTAAGTGGCGCGCGTCTTTTCTGCAAAAAAACATGGCGGCGATGCAGCGGAAGGCAAAAAAACATGGCGGCGATGGAGCGGTAGGCAAAAAACATGGCGGCGATGAAGCGGAACGCAAATAACATGGCGGCGATGCAGCGGAAGGCAAAAAAACATGGCGCGATGGAGCGGAACGCAAAAAAAACATGGCGGCGATGGAGCGGAAGGCAAAAAAACATGGCACGATGACGGAAGTTATGAAAAAACTTCTTTTCCTCACGTGATTCGCTGAGAGCAATTGGCTGGAAGAGAAAAAACATGGCCGCCGCCACCTTAATTGACAAAACATAAAATTAAATATGAAAAATGTCTCTATTGTCTTAGAACACACACACACAACAGAAAATTATGATGGACGACTTATTAATTCACTCGCTCTCGAATGAAATTCCAAATGAAAAAAAAATACGTCTCCGCTCGCTGTAGTCGTAAACAGCGATAAGAGCCACATCTGGTGTTTACTCTCTCTCCAATGAAATTCTAAGAAATCCGATTTGGCCTTGGACTTGTTTACTGTCTACTCTCTCAAGTTGAACGAAATTCTCAGTAAACACGACGATGATCCATTTTTGACCTTGAATTTGTTTTTCAGATTTATCTCACACATCCGATATCTCTGTTTACGCTGCTCGAGCTAAATTGACCTTTACTGTTATTGCGCAATTTGGGTTTTCCCCAGATCGACCGTTGCATACATTTGCAGCGTGGGTTACGCGAACTCGGCGTGGAGGTGGACGGCGTGGGTCACGTGACACAGAGAGTTAATACGTACGTTCACAGCGAGCCTGCGTCATTTCATTATCTGCGTTCGAAGCACCAACAAGTGCCTCTCTGCCGCTCATCTGTCTCTCGCTTTTTTTTCTATTCAAGTGCATTATTTTTTATTGTGAGTGCCATTTAATTCGTGATTTGCAAAGGTCAGTAGTAGTAATAGTTATTCTTTTTTATTTTTAGCGATTGTTTCAAGTGTCCCTATTTCTTTCGATTCACTTTTTGTAGTGTTTCTTTTTCAAAAAAAATTCAGAAAAGTTCATTTGTCATATTTGATTTTCGTCTCATACAGAGTGTCTCTCTCACAAAACGTCATATTTTTTTTTGTTTTTCATACAGTATGTGTGGATTGCATTTTTATCATAATTCCTCCTCATACAGGGTGTCTCTCACAAAGTTCCATTTGTATATACAGTGTGATTGGAATATTTTATTTTTATCATATTTATTTCTTATACACGGGGTGAATCATAAAAATTATTTTTCATTTTGAGTGAGTGAGTGAGAGTTATAATACACAGCGTGTATGAATTTTTTATCATTTTTCAAATGATTTCGCAGATGTCTCATCTTCTCGACGAAATTAACAAGATTTCGTTGGCTTGCAGGAAGAACCTGCGGAAGTTGTCTGAGCTACCGAAGGACGAACCCCATCTGATCCTCGGCGCTGAAGCGAAAACAACCAAATTTGGAGAGTCCATCCTAGTGGAGTTGGAGGAGTGTAAAGTATTCCTGCCAAATCGAGTGACTGGTGCATTCAAACCCATCCTCGACAAATTAATTAATTGGTGGTGGGAGAGGGAGTCAAATTGACATCTCGAGTAAAGTGGGAGGACTTGAAATCGGCATTTTCTTCGCGTTTACGCACCGGTATAATTATAAATTTGAAACATAAAGATATTGGACAATTTTTTGGTGATGCATTCATTCTATTCAAAAGCAGAATTCAAAATTTATTGAAAAAACATCCAAGCATCAAAGTCAATGCGACATTTTGTGGTAAATTCGTGAAAAATTCCTTGAATCAAGAACAAATAATGAGCGACTATAAATATTTCAACACTAAAAACGTTGTTATCGATAGGGGTACAACTTTGAAAAAGTGGTTCCTAGAAAATGTCATCGATCACATTCAAAACAAACTGTCGGAATTCGCGGACAAAGAAAGTGGCTGGAGATTTCAGAAAATTGTTAGTTTGGAAATCAATACGAATAAATCGGACGTGGGAAACGGTTCGTCTTTCATCGAGCTGCCAAAATCTATTGCGGATAAAAAATCTTGCATTAATTTGAAAAATGAAGATGATGCGTGTTTCGCTTGGGCCGTCGTTTCGGCCTTGTACCCTGTTGAATCGGGTAAAAATACAGATAGAATTTCATCATACCCTCACTATTCAAATGTACTGAACTTGGATGGAATCGACTTCCCTATGAAATTAAAACAAATTACCAAATTTGAGCGATTGAACAACATATCTGTGAATGTGTACACCTTGGAATTGATTCATCCGCAGGCGAACAAGGAGGCATTTTTCGTTACTGTTCCGAGCCGACTCACGAAACAAAAATTAGACAAACATGTCAATCTTCTCCTCATTCAAAATGAATAACACCCGAAATTAAATGATTACATTATGTTTGGATAAAGGATTTATCTCGCCTACTCAGTCGCCAACTCAGTAAAAATGGACATAAAACATTCATTTGCGACAGGTGTTTAAATTATTATTATTTACCACCATGTCAATAAAGGTGTCACTTTTTTTCATTCAAAAATGCATGTATTCTTATGGGAAAATGGCAATTTTTTTGATAAAAAAAATTACCGAAAATTGACATGGTGGAAAAAGCTGAGTGAATGCTGAGTGAAAGCTGAGTGAATGCTGAGTGACTCAAAATTCACTGAAAATGCTTCACTGAAATCCTTCCACCATGTCAATTTTGGGTGTTTTTTTATCGAAAAAAGTGTCACTTTTTGCACCAAAATTGGAAGAATAATTCAATAAAAAAATTTATACTTTTTTACATAAAAATTGGCATGTTTTTTTAAGCAAAAAAAGATGGGGAAGGGTATTTTCGAGTAGCAAAATTAAAAAATCAAAAATATTCTAAGATATATATATTTTCATAAATGTATTGATGGGCGATCTACAAACTACGCATGTGTCGCACCTGATGGCGCACTGTGAGCAGTACGCCAAGTGTCTACATGGCATAAACAATACATTTAGTTCATTCACAAGACATACACGACACATCATCACCGTGTTTTGTGAGTCTATGTTTATGATATCTGTGATCACTTTGCTGCTCATGTCACCTTTCACTTGTCGTTCTTCTGGAGCAACATCAGCGCCATCTGTCGGTGGTGGTGGTGGTGGTGGCGGTGTCATCCATGTGTCATCTGTCACTCTGCTAATGACATCTGACACTCTTGGTTCTGGAGGGACATCAGCGCCATCTGTCGTCGGTCTGTGTCTGTGCCGCTCAGAGTAATAACTACGAACGAAATCACAATGGGGGCTCCATCGACGATGGTCAGCCATAGGATCGTCATTGGACAGCCATCTGAACCCTTCTACTTGACACGAAAGACATGCAACTACATCTTCCGAACCGGTATACGTAAAGCCTGCTTCGGCTAACTTACTTGCAGGAAAGTCGAAGTCCAGCTTCGATACGAGTCGAGTCTTGTTTCGTACTGCTGTATCTCTCTCTCTCGGCATACACACAGACACACTGCACACTGCATAATGAATTAAAACGCCAATTCTGCTCTCAATATATACATTTATTTCGTTTCGTAATCAAACATTACTTTATCCGGCAAATAGCATAGGTATTCGCGAAAACATAGATGTTTATCATCTTTTGATGATATAGTACACAAGTTTATAGCCTCATCAAATGACAAACCATTGTTTTTAGCTAGAGTTTTTGCACTGCTTAATAAATCGTGATAATATTGACTAAAGTTCATATTCAATAGATATTCAAATCTTGTCGCCATCACAGTAGCATCTAGATGTAGGATTTCTTGAACATCCGCTTCCGTCAGGTAGAAGTAGGTGTCATTCTTGGAAACTCGCACTTGTTGACTCTCTGCATACGTGTGTAATTCCAAATCCATAACATCGTCCCAGTCGAGTTTGATTCGAATAGTCTTGGCTGCTGCTGCGGCTGCTGCATTCGGGCCATTTCGGCTAGTGTGAAGCAACTGATTAATGGCCCCCACGAATTGGCCCCATTCAAACATGCTGAAGGACAGGCTGGAACATATGGTGTATTGGACCTTGCACACGAGTTTCACTGTAGGCACGAAACTCCGAGCGAAACTTATGCCGCATTGCAAGCTCAAAACGTCGGTGTTGCGAAACTCGTAGGTGGCGTTGCACGCGAAGAAACGTTCCGCTTTGATGGCATCCTTGTACATGTCACATATTCGATCTAAATCTGCCATTCGATCTGCCCACTCTCCGTCCGATGATGATGATGATAATGATGATGATGAAGCTGACGCTGCCGATGCCACCGACGCCGACTCGTAACCAGAGGACTCTTCAGAAGACTCGACAACAACGTTGTTCACTGCACCAAACATGTTTACTGACTAATATCTCTGCACCGTTTGGCATCAGTTTATTTCTCCGCTCCCGCCGCCGCCATCACCCCCCACCCTCCCCCCATACACCGGCTCGAGTTTCTAAGTCGTCGAGAGCTGAGAGACGACGACGATGAAAGGCCCCCTCTTCCAGTTGAGATTGTGCCAATTTTCCATTGAATTACATGTGATTTGTCGCATCAATCCAACTATTGTGCGTACTATCAAACCCCAGCCATTTCACAAGTACTTTACGACCCTTACGTCTGATGATTTTTTCCACTAGATAGACTTCGGGATTTTTTGTTTTTTGTAGTTCTTGTTCGTAGAAAGCGCCGCTGATTGGTCGCCCTTCCAAGTCCTCCAGCAAATACGTGATTGGTTGGGTGATTTTCACTTTGACAACTTTGAATAGTTCCGTAGTCCAATTAGGCGTATACCCTTTTTCGAAAACATGCTTGGCCTTGCTAATTCTCACGAAATCACCAATTTTGAATTTTTTTCGACTAGCACGTTCGGCATAATCATACGTTGACTTATACACCTGTTTTTCATTGTCTTTGGTGACGTCACACGGTTTCATGCCGATCGTTCGATGTTTGCGCTGGTTGTAGCTGGTTTGGCAATGTCCGGCAAAATGTCCAGCCATTTGTAGGTACCGTTCAAACTGAAATACTTGAAGAGATTCTCCTTAAGAGTACGTATAACCCTCTCTGCGATCGCGGCTTTCTTCACGGTATACGTGCTGTAGTGTTTGATGTTGTACTTTTTCAGGAGAGTCTGAAAGCTGGAATTGTAAAATTCAGTTCCGAGATCTGATTTAAGGAGCTTGGGACATCTTTTCGCTTTCGATAATATGTCACTCATCGCTTCGGTGACGTCTCGACCAGTTTTGGTCTTCAGGGGGCGCACCCATAGGTACTTGGAAAAGGTGTCAATCACCACGAGAATATAATTGAAGTTTTTATTGGCTTTGGAATATTTTTGAAGATCAGCCAAGTCCATCTGCCACAGATCATCGAGTCCTTTGATGATGGTACGTCTGCGAGGAAAATTCCTTCTGGCTGGAGCATGGAGTTCATCAACCAATTGTTTTTTCTCAGATGATGATGATGATGACGTCATTTCGCTAATGGCGGAGTCAATACACTAACTGCACTGGGCGTTACACCTTCTACTTAAGAGGCTGGAATATCAACAATATCCAGTGCCAATTTATCCAAGCGTTTCTTGGTATTTTCATGCTTTTTCATCGAAAGTGACATGAATTTCATCACTCGAATATCCAAGGCTGTTAGATTGTTTTTGGTGGTGTCCAGCTCGTCTTTGAGCTTCTGTATGACGTTATCAACGTATTTTTTGTTGGCAACATCATTGAGTGCACTTGGCGTTTCCACATTACATATTTTCACATGTTCAGCATCAATGTCCCCATTTGTCGTATAGTTGAGTATAACACCAGGAAAATGATAGGGCTGCTGCTGCTGCTGCTGCCGTGCACGGCGAGCTGACGAAGTTTGACCGAACTTGTTGATGCTCATGATGCGACTGTGGCATGCAAAAAACGTCTACGCTTTTATTTATCGAATATAGCCTGCTTCTCTCAATTCATTGATGATGGCCACGATCTCGTTGTCGGTAGAGGTGCTGCTGGCATTTTTGGCGGCTATCAGAAGCCTATACCTGTCAACGAGCTCGTTCACATCGTCCCAGTACACGTATTCTATGGGTTTCGTGTTGTATGTAAACTGATCTGGGATACCACTGCCGTCGGTGAAACGACCTCGACCTCCACCACCACCTCCACCACCACTTATTTTTGATTGAGGATCTTTGAACATTGGTCGAATCAACTGTTCGTATTTGGCAGTCTGAGATGGATTCAACCTACCTCGCGCATCTTCATGCGCACCTGTAGCTGTCAAAATTTGCTTGTATGCCGCCAAATCGGCTTTAGCGTATTTGGGATTTTTGTAGAAAATCAAACTATATAGTCCCGGAGTGCCCTCGTATGTTACACCATCAACGCGAATGTCCCCCGTATCTTTGTCGAAGTCCATCACCTTTCTACCGAGCAACCATTGCGCTCTTGGTTTGTCGTAAATGGGGCCGTAATTCAAATCTATTTTGCCGGATTTGGCGCGATGTTCATTCACGAATTCAGTTGCTACTTCGGGATAAACTTCCAAGTAGTCATCCTCATCATCATCATCATAATCACCATCATCTGTGTGGTAGCTTTCTTCGTCTTCTTCCTTTTTCATAAAGTATGGAGTCGTTGGTGTCGACGGTTCCTGTTTCTCTTCTTTTTTCACTGCCAGTCGTGATCGCTTGGTGAGTGGCGGCACTGACGCACTCAATCTTTTCAGCGGCACCGTAATGGGTTTGAATAATTTACTCAGTGCTTCATCATGCTCGGATTTTCCGAGTTTCAGACTCAGATACTTTTTTCGCACAATTTTCGACAACTGATTGACTTGACGTTTGCGTTCAGCTTTAGCAATCTCCGTCTCGATGCGGGGTGATGTGGTCGGCGCCATGGCTTCAGTACGAATGCCGTGCCACCTAGCATCACATTTATATACTGGGTGGCTACGGAAGTATTTCCTACGGAATATCTCAGTTATTGTATGAAGTAGGTTTGTGAAATTTGGAGCGTCGATATAATGACATAAGAGCTAGAATTTGAGCATATTGACATGTCGAAGTTAACTTCCGGTCTGACCGGAAGTAACATCAACTTTCTTATTTTAAATGGAAACCCTATTTTTTTTCTTTTTGCTTTATTCAGCATTCAATTCCCTTTCTAATGACACATCACAAGTTGATATCTAACCAGAAACTAGATCAGAAAAAAATTATTATTGAAATTCACCGAGTAGGCCGTGGAAGCAAAATGAAAGCCAAAAATTGAAAAGTTGGCTATGGAAACCATACGTCACTTAATAACAGTTACTCTTGCTCTATTATCGCCATACGCAAAAATAACATTAAAAATAATGTGGAATGATAAATTATATCCTGTAGGTTCTAGGTTAAATAGGAACATAAACGTACTTGGTCTGTGCCATCGTCCATAGATATTCTAATATCTACCTATGGACGATGTTTGTGCTATTCAGAATAATCATTCCATTGCAATAATCATTCGAACCAAAATATTAACAAGTAGGCTGATTAAGATGTATTTTGGAATGAAACAAAAAAGAAACGAGAGCTCTCACGAACGCTGCTATCCATATTATTTTGACGTTCGAAGTAGTGTTTTTGATTCTGCCATTTTAAAAGGGTTTGGAAATCGAAATCAGTTAGTGGAATATTCAAAAAATGCCCCGTTATTCACGAACCGATCAAATTGACATGCTTCTCATTTATGATGAATGTTTAAAAAATTCTTATGCCGCTGAACGATTGTATTTAGAGCGATATCCAGGGAGGCAGCAACCGTCAAGAAGGTATTTCCAGTGGCTTGAAGAAAAATTAAGAACTGAGCCTGATGTTCACGAAGACCAAGAAGCATTTGTTATTAATGAGGAAACTGAAATTAATGTATTAGCTTTAGTACAATATGATAGCACAATTTCCTCAAGGCAGATTGGCGCCGAATTAGCTATAAGTAAGGACTCTGCTAGGAAAATTTTGAAAAAACATCGATTTAAATCCTTCAAGTATCAGTTGCATCAACATTTGTATGAAAATGACGGTGAAAGGCGCCTGGAATATTGTAATTGGTTTCTTCGACAAAATGCTGAGAATCACCTATTTAACTATTATATCTTGTTTACGGACGAGTCAAGATTTACCAACAATGGATTATTTAACAGGAATAATACAAGGTAGGTACTGTACTTTATTTGGATTATTGTCGATAGTCGAAGTGCAAAGTGCTAAAAGTGTGAACGGTCTTTTGTTTCAGGTACTGGGCGATAGAAAACGAGCACCGGTTTCGACAAGGTGGCTTCCAGGAGAGATTTGGTGTGAATGTTTGGGCAGGAATAGTTGGAACTCATATTGTTGGCCCCATTCTTTTTCAAGGCCAACTAACCGGGTGAGAGATACTTTAATTTTTTAACGAATGAAATTTCGGAATTCATTAACAACCTACCAGCGGAAATAACTGAGAGAATATACTTCCAGCAAGATGGCGCCCCTCCGCATAATTCAAGAATAGCGAGAAATTATCTTCAAAATCGCTTTCAAGAGAGACTTATAACAACCCATGGCCCAGTCAGGTGGCCACCAAGGTCACCTGATCTTACTCCGTGCGACTTTTTTCTATGGGGGCATCTCAAAAATAGGGTGTATTCCACACAGCCTACAACTCTACATGAGCTAGAAGTAAAAATTCGTAGAGCTTTCCAAGATATCACGCCCCAAATGTTGAGAAACGTTTTACATGAAAATATCACCAGAGCCAATAAATGTATTGACGCTGAGGGAATGCATTTCGAACATTTGTTTTGAATTTATTTTATCTTTAATCCTATCAATTTGAATTTTTTTTTTCGATAAATCTGTTTTTTTGTTATTTGAATAATAATAATTGTATTTTTTGGTATTTCATTTCAAAAAATTACTTTCTATTATATCATTAGAAAGGAATAATTATGCTGAATAGTACAGGCAAGAAAAAGTTGTATGTTCCTATTTAAGTTATGGACCTACAGAGTATTGTTTTTTTCCCAATTTTTCCAATATTTTTTTTGGCGGCTTTTTATAACGCCGACGAATGAAAATAAAATATCACAGTAGTAGCAACTGTTATCAATTGACGTATGGTTTCCATAGCCAACTTTTCAATTTTTGGCTTTCATTTTGCTTCCACGGCCTACTCGGTGAATTTCAATAATAATTTTTTTCTGATCTAGTTGCTGGTTAGATACCAACTTGTGATATGTCATTAGAAAGGGAATTGAATGCTGAATAAAGCGAAAAGAAAAAAAAATAGGGTTTCCATTTAAAATAAGAAAGTTGATGTTACTTCCGGTTAGACCGGAAGTTAACTTCGACATGTCAATATGCTCAAATTCTAGCTCTTATGTCATTACATCGACGCTCCAAATTTCACAAACATACTTCATACAATAACTGATATATTCCTTAGGCAGTACTTCCGTAGCCACCCGGTATATTTGTCAAAGCCCAGGCGGTAGCGCCCTTTGTTCACATCAAAGTCTTTGACAATGACCAGAGATCCGAATTTTTCCTTCCAACAGGCGGCGCACATGCGGCGAAATTCCTCAAAGGTGTAATCCGGAGAGACGTGCTCGTCGAATGCGTGCTTCAAATTCATATCGTCTTGCCAAAAAAGCACTATAATGTTGCAATTGTCCCTGATCAGCTGTTTGGGTATTTTCGAGTAGATTTGACACAAGTAGGTTGGGTCAATACCCTTGTGGCGTGCCATGGCATAGAACTCTCTGATTTTATTCTGTTTGTCACACGCCACATCGTCAAATATGAAAATTGAGTTTTCTTTCGCCTTTGACAGATCGATTACCTCGTCGTTGTCCCTGTATGGAAAATAACCTACGCCCTTGACTTGTTTGAGTACATCGTGCAGTAGCTGATATTTAGGTTGGTACAGTGACTTTGAATAAACGTAAACATTCTCGAAGCGTGCTCCGTTCGGGCTGAACAGCAGACTGAGTACAGCGTTGGTCTTGCCACATCCGCTGGGGCCACAAAATATCGCTCGGAATGAATTCGGTAGCAGGGAGCCGTATTTACGTATACCGTCGTCGTCACCGCCAATACCTCCTCCACCTATGGTATCCAAATTGACAATTTCCAGAGCCGGCTCTTGTTGCACCACTTTCATGTTTGAGTTGATTGATTTTTTGCTGAAGTGTGTGTGTGTGACATTCGAATGACATTTTGAGTGGAGTACAGTTATGTAAGTAGGTGTGCAACATCATTCGCGTCAGTGTCATGCTGACTGTCGAGCACGAAGGTCGTGGTGTGGTGAACTCTCTGATTAATCATCTGCCATTCGAGCTTCATTTGCCTGGATACCAGTACTGTGGACCGGGTACCAAACTACAGAAGAGATTGGCACGTGGAGATCCTGGTGTGAACCCTTTGGATTCGGCTTGTAAGACTCACGATATTGCATACTCGCAAAACAAGTCTTTGAAGGAGAGACACAAGGCCGACTGGGCGCTGGAAAATCGAGCTTGGGAACGTGTCAAATCAAAAGACGCCAAATTTGGTGAGAAAGCTGCTGCTTGGCTGGTCACCACAACCATGAAGGCAAAACGTAATTTGGGAATGGGTCTGAAGAAGAAGAAGACTGCTGCTGCTGCAAAGCCAAAGTCTTTCCGTCGAGATGTGGTTAAGAAAATTACCAAGACTCTGCGAAAAACACTGAAACCTGATCAGCTGAAAGATTTGAGTGCGAAGGCTCTGCGAAAATCCTCCTTGGTGGCACTGCGTGCTGCCCGTGCTCAAGTGAAAAAATTGGGTGGCCGCAAAAAAATCAGAGTACGCCGAATAATACCGTTCGAAGCGAAGAGCGGTGGTGTGCTGCCTCTGCTTCCGATATTCGCCGTTCTGGGAGCGCTGGGCTCGTTGGCAGGCGGTGCCAGCACCATAGCCAGGACCATCATCTCCTCGGCCAATGCCAAAAAGAAATTGGAGGAAGACAAGCGTCATAATACCGCAATGGAGAGCATTGGTGGCGACAACAAAAAAGTAGGAGGTTCCGGTTTGTTTCTGCGCAAGACCGCTAAAGGCGGCTACGGTTTGTTTCTCAAGAAGAAATTTTCAAAAAACTCCCGCTGAAGCTGCCCAATAGAGCGTTGTACGATGAGGAATTACATAAATATGTGAAACGTTTGAAAATATCTCATTTCATTGGTGTTTTCATGCGAGACAACTTACCTCGATCCTCATCATCATCATCATCATCGAAATTTCCCAAGTACAGAGAATGCGCAATCATCAATCTGGACTCGAGCAGGAATCGCGGAACGCATTGGTTAGCTTACGTGAAACGCGGACATGTGGTGAAATACTTTGACAGGTTCGGCAATTTGAAGCCGCCGGTGGAATTGGTGCGATATCTGGGTAAAAAAGTGAAAATCTTCTACAACAACGATCGCTATCAGACATTCAACCAAGTTAATTGCGGTCATTTGTGTTTGAATTTTCTATACGAGAACACACTCTGAGTGTGTGTGTGCGCGCGCGCGAAAATGAATAGAAAAGTGGTGATCTTTAATGACGAGCGCAATGAGGTTCATTATATGGTGACGTGGCGTTTTGCATACAAAACTTCGCACAAATCGTATTGGATGCAAGTGGCCATGGACAGGATACGTTTCGCTAGACGAATAGCGCGAGCCTCACGCGTCTTGAATCCCATACTAGACTCTGAGCACAGAGCGCGCATATGGAATGGTTTAAATAGAAGTACATAACCCCATCCAGTGTCAGTCATGTCTTTGCTGATGACAGTGACAGGTCAAACGTCGACGCTAACCGCAGACTTTTCTCCGCCGCTCCAATTGGACGAAGATAGCACTTACGGCTTGGCATTGATTGGTTTCCATTCATACAACAGCATACCAAACATATCGAGTGGTCGATTCTATTATTCTGTCAAAGGAGCGCCATCTGTTAGCATCATTCAAATACCGACTGGGTGTTACGAAATAAGCGACATTGCCAAGTTTATACATAAACACATCGAGAGGCCGAAAGAAGCAAAGAAGAAGAAGAAGAGAGCCGTAGTGTCTAGTGACGTTGGCAACGTCGACGACGACGACGACGGTACCAACAAAAGCAAGGCTTTGTTCTCTCTCAAATCCAACACCAATACGCTGCAGTGTGAGATATACAGCAAGCTCTATAACATCGATTTTCGTCCCAAGGATTCCATAGGACGATTACTGGGTTTTTCCCCGAGACTATTGGAGGCTGGAAGCGTTCACTCATCCGACCTACCTGTGAACATTATCAAAGTTCGAACTGTTCACATCGATAGTAACATCACATCGGGTGCCTTCTTCAACAATCGTCCGGCTCACACCATATACGAGTTTGCCGTTCGAGAAGACCCCGGCTTTGCCATCGACGAAACGCCCTCGAATTTGATTCACCTGCCTGTGAACAAGACGGAAATACACAACATAACCTTGAATATTCTCGACCAGGACTGTTGCAGTGTGAATTTCCGTGGAGAGACCATCATTATACGACTTGTGCTGCGCAAGCTGTCATAAAAATGGGGTTGGTATTTGATCAGAATGATGATCATGATACCTTTGGGCATAAAATTTCAGAGGGTGCTGGCATCAATTCAGTCGCGCAGACGCAGTCGAAGAGAGCAGACGCACACACTCTGTCTCACTCCAGCATACACTTTCTCCAATCGCAAGGACATCATGTTATCAAGACAAGTGTTCGACGTGTACAATCATCCAAAGTTCGACGAATCCATCAACAGAGTTGAGACTCGAACGCACCACCCGTACGTCAAGTCCTTTCAAAATAATGACATCATCGAAATTGTCATTCAGCAGAGCGATGTGTGGATACTGATGAACGATGCCCTTGTGTGCATAGAGGGGTCTCTGTCTCGTACCGCAGGAACGGGCAATGTTAGATTTATCAATAATGCCGGCGCATACCTTTTCGAGGCCATCTACTATGAAATCAATGGCAAAGAGGTGGACTCTGTTCGATCGCCGGGTATAGTGAGCACCCTTCGCGGCTATACTTGTTACGAGGAAAATGATGTGCGACACTTGAGCACAGCCGGCTGGACCTATCCTGGCGGAACGGTTCACAACGCCCCCGACGGTTCGTTCGCCATGTGGATCCCGCTTAAGCATTTGTTGGGCATATTCCATGACTATAGATATGCCACCATTGGACGACAGTGCATTCGCTTGGTGAGAAGTAGAAATGATAATAATTGCATGCTGATAGAGGAGGTGGCGAATCCAGTAGTCGAAGCCACCACAGCCACACTGACGATCACGAGCGTTGTACTCAGAGTCAAACATGTGGTGTCCAATGACGACATTCGTCTGAAATTGCTGCAGTCCATCAAAACAGACGCTCCTGTAGTGATTTCGTATCGCAAGTGGGACATACACGAGTTGCCTGCACTCACTCAGGGTTCCACCAAGGAAGTTTGGGCTGTGAAAACTTGCACGGCCATGGAGATTCCCCGATTCGTCATTGTGGACTTCCAAACAAATCAGATTGGCAATGCGGCTCAAGATGCGTCCTATTTCGATCACATCGACATCAGCGACATACGCCTAACCATGAACAGCAATACTTACCCGCATGAACGTATGCACTTGGAATTCAACAGAAACAACTTTGTCGAAGCCCATCGAGCCTACACGGAATTCTATCCGAGCTATGCCAATTGTCCGAAGAAGCGCCCTCTACTCGATTACGGAGCATTCAAAAACAGAGCGACCGTTTTCGTAATAGATTGTTCCCGCAGAGCGGAATTCATGAAATCCTCCACTGTCGATGTCAAACTTGACATCGAGGCCAGAGTCGGATTTCCCGCCAATACTCGAGCCTATTGCATCATCATTCACGACTGTATGCTGGAACACTTGCCCTTGAGCGAGATTGTACGCCGTCTGTCATAAAAAATAGTGACATACAGTAGTAGCAGTAAGTGGTGGGGGGAATCCACTCTTTGTTTGTGTGTATGCATGTAATGCAGGAATCGACAGGTCGAGAGCGTCAGTTGTGAGCCAAACATTCAGTTGTTCAGTCGGTGTTTATTAATCTCGCTCTCCCTCTCTCCGAGTGTGTGTCTCTCAGTTAATCAAAGCAGTGAATCAGTTCAACAATCATCAAACAAACAAAAACGCAACAAGATGAAACTCGTAGCCTGCGACATTCAGGGTTTCACTCTGGGCGGTGAATTCCAACCCAAAGAGCTTGCCATCACCGACGGGCATCGCACAAACCACTTTTTATTCAAAGCCGTAGTGCCATTCCATGACCTGAGCGAAGCAGATAAACGGCAAGTACGATATTTGGAGAGAAATATCCACGGCATTCCATACTCTGATGGCTATGTCGAATTCAACGAGATCCAGGAAGTGCTGCTCCCCATCATCGAGGCTGATGTGGTTTACGTGAAGGGTAATCAAAAATTCGATTTTTTGCTGAAGTGTGTGCTCGATCTGCCTAAGAGACCACACATCGTCGATATTGCGGCTACTACAAGTACAGTCGTCACAACGCCTCCACCGACACTCGAGAAGCAAAGCCCGCTCTGTTTGAATCATATAGCATCCGGAGAAATAGAAGTGCATTGTGCTGTGAGACACTGTTTCGATATCTGGCAATGGATATCGTCACACCTGATATGGTGAGGCCCCACGGCGATCACGACGACGACGACGACCACGACACTCCTATCAATCGGCACTTGCGAAATTTGCGTGATCTCAAGGCGCACATAGCAGAGTACGAGCTGTGTATTTTCAAACGCTTCCAAAATATGCGAATTAACGATGCAGCAGCAGCAGCATTCACTGATCCACCACGTTCCGCCGCCGTCGCCGCCAGTACCAAGTCCATGACGTCAGCCACACCAAGACTAGCCGAAAAACACACACGAAATATTATTATTCATATTGTATTATTATTCATATTGTATTATTATTCATATTGTATTATTATTATTATTATGTATTAATAGATGTATAAAACCAATTTTTCTCGATTTATTTTGCGGATCGAATGAATGAGAGAGAGAGAGAGAGACTGAAAGAAATACGAGTAATGTACATTGAGCAATGGTGTATGTGTGTGTGTTCCTCTCAGTGTATATATTTGAGTGACATATACGCTGTTTCTCAGTGTACATTGAGTTGTCGTCACGATGACATCAAATTATATAATTCTAGCAGCCGTTCTGTCGAACGTACTGTATATTAGCCCGCCATATGAGTACGGTGAGGTATTAGTATCGTATTTGCACGACGATGATTCGAGTACTTCGAATTGGACGAAAATGACTCAGGAGCTAGCCAATGATGGATATTTGCCTGTGTTGAGAGCCGAAATCCCGATGAACACCTCATCGTACAGGCTGCGGAAGATTTATACAAATCTCACCTATAGCGATACGCAGTGGTTTCCGCTGAAGATGTCTTGCCCCTCTAGCAGCAGCACTTCGAGACCATCGTCGTCTTCGTCGACGCCCCACCCAACTACCCAACCCGTGGACGTCAAGATGCAAGCCCCTGCTGTTGCTGCTGATCGAGAGAGTAAGGATTCCAAATGTGAGCTGCCGCCGCCGCCAACACTGCACGATTGGTTTATGTTTTTCGTGTCAATGGTTCTGAGTGTTCAAATATCCGAATCCATATATAGATTTATTAAATCCATGCATCAAAAATATTTTTTAATCGATAATGATAATGTATCTTCATACTACGCCACTGGCACTGAAGTGTAATTTTTTATGTGAAAAATAAATGTATTTTTCTCGAACTGACGTTATTCATTTCAATAAATGCAAACAGAGACAAAGACAAACATACAATGCCATGGGTTAGAGTGAGACATTTAAAATGCCTTGAATCGATCAATTTGGCTTCAAACTCGACTCTCTTATCTCTTCCTGGAAAACAAACATCTGAGACAGTAAACAGATACCGGATGTGTGAGATAAATCTGAAAAACAAATTCAAGGTCAAAAATGGATCATCGTCGTGTTTACTGAGAATTTCGTTCAACTTGAGAGAGTAGACAGTAAACAAGTCCAAGGCCAAATCGTATTTCTTAGAATTTCATTGGAGAGAGAGTAAACACCAGATATGGCTCTTATCGCTGTTTACGACTACAGCGCGCGGAGACGTATTTTTTTTCTTTTGGAATTTCATTCGAGAGCGAGTGAATTAATAATAAGTCGTCCATCATAATTTTCTGTTGTGTGTGTATGTGTTCTAAGACAGTAGAGACATGTTTCATATTTATTTTTTTGTTTTGTCAATTAAGGTGGCGGCGGCGGCGGCGGCCATGTTTTTTTCTCTTCCAGCCAATTGCTTTCAGCGAATCACGTGAGGGAAAGAAGTTTTTTCATAACTTCCGCCATCGCGCCATGTTTATTTGCCTTCTGCTCCATCGCCGCCATGTTTTTTGCGTTCCGCTCCATCGCGCCTTTTTTTTTGCCTTCCGCTGCATCGCAGCCATGTTTTTTGCGTTCCGCTTCATCGCCGCCATGTTTTTTACCTTCCGCTCCATCGTCGCCAAGTTTTTTTGCCTTCCGCTGCATCGCCGCCATGTCTTTTTGCAGAAAAGACGCGCGCCACTTAGGGTGAAACGTTTTGAAGCCCCCCACCCCGAAACTCTTCGGCGAACACGTCATCTTCTTCAGCACCAACCCTCCACCAACGGCAAGAACTCGATGGACGCGGCCATCGAGAGATTCACCGTGTGGAGCAATGCCGATGTTGCCTCATGCTAGTGAGGCAGGTTCGGCATTGTCCATCTACTTATTGCACTTTAAATACGGTTTAATATAAGGTTTCAAAAAAACTTTCCACAATAATGGAGTTGTGAATCGACATAACAGTCACTATTGGTCTCAAGAAAATCCCCACTGGGTCCGCGAAAGTAATTTTCAAACTACTTGGGGTATTAATGTATGGTGTGGATTGTTCAATGGCCGCATCATAGGACCTTACTTTTTCAATGAAAACCTCAATGGATTGCGATATTTACATTTTCTAGAAAATGATTTGATCCAGTTGATGGAAGATATTCCCATAGCAGAACGACAAGGAATTTGGTGGCAACATGGTTGTGCTCCTCCTCACAATTCACAGGTTGTTACTGAATATCTGGATAGAACGTACCCAAATAGATGGATTGGTAATATGTAATGATATACAGTGCGTTCTATTTTAAAAAATGGCATTTTGGTCTGTAGCACCTACACCAAACACCCTGTATATTTGAAAATTATATCAAAATATTGCTCTCATGAACTCATAAAACTTTTGTATGAAACATTTTTGTATATCTCCTCCGACAAACCAGATATTGCCTGTCACATAAAATGTGGCAAATAAACTAGGGAAACGCCCATAAAAGGTAGAAACCTTGTGCATGACGTGGGGAAGTAAATGGAGGGTCGCTTTTAAAATTCAGGAATAGGCCCAATCTATACATATACTCTTATGGTTGTGCATGAATGTTCAATGTATTTTTTTTCTTGAATACTATGTTATATCGAGTATATCTTGTATACAATAAAGGTAAAATGTAATATATTGGCAGTTATTTAAAATCGAAATTTAAATTTAAAATTTAAAAGAGTAGTATGCATTTACTTGTGAAAAATAAAATTGGATAATAAGAATTATAATTTTGTTTACTTAGCGTATTTATTTGAATTGTACTGTGGAATTTATTTGTAGTTCATTATCGCGTGTAAGTCTGTAAATTGACTCGATGTATTTTTTAAATTTGCATTCAATGAGTCGTATTGAGTGTATTACTTCTAAATAGGTTCTGTACATTTCTGGGAGTGCGTTGTGTATTCTTTTTATTTGATACATTAAAGAGCGCTGTCCGATTGATTTATTCATTCGGTCTATTGGAATATTTTGTTTAGTTCGTGTTTCGTATCTGTGTTCGTTTTTTTTTATGAGATGTTTATTTTTGTATAGATTTATTATTGCATTGTATACGTATAGCTAGTTGTTTAGGATCAAATATTTTCCCTGCCTACAAGTGGCTTGCGGGTACTTGCGGGTACTTGCAATTACATTGGGCAGACATTGAGGTTTTGTCATTATTCGAATTTGGAAAAAATGGCGAATGATCGTTTGACTTGTAGCTGTAACGAGACTTACATACGCGGTAATGACACATTGCAATTGGATTCATGATTGTCTGTGCTATGTATAAAGTTAATGAGAGAGTACCTACTCCTCAACAAACTTATTGTAATGGATTATTTATATGCGGTAATGACACATTGCAATTGGATTCATGATTGTCTGTGCCATGTACAAAGTTAATGAGAGAGTTCCTACTCCTCAAAAAACTTATTGTAATGGATTATTTGTAAAGAGTACATCCAAACATTTCAGAGATCCATCGAGTTATGAGAACAAGCATCTCCGTACAATGCATGTATAATATATAGTGGGAGGGGGACTTCCTCTACTCTCCGAAAATCAACGTATAAAAGAAATAGCGAGAACCTATTCTCCTCAGTTTGTCTTTTGATTTAGCTATAAAAATTCTGAAAAGATGAATTTATGTGAATGTGGAAAATTGTTCATTCGACGTGCCAATTTACAGCGTCATCCGTGAGAGTTGTCAGATGGGAGGTCCTTCCTCAACTAAACGGATGAAATTGGATAATGGTGTTAGTAATGATGCACTCCCTGTACCAATGTATACGTGTGAATGTTGTGAAGTAACAATTCCTCAATCCCAGTACAATTCGCATATTAGAACGCTTGCACATAGAACAAAATCATGTGTTCATTATGGATCCGGTGTACAGACGATGAAATCTGCATTCAAGTGTCGGATAGCTAGCTACAGAGCTACTAGCTACTAGCACGAATAATTATTCTGAATATGCACCATTCTTCAATGAGATCAAGCAAAAAGTAGTTGAACTACTGGAAAAAGCTATAGAACTACACAATTCCACCAAAGTCAATATGGAAGTATTTGGAAGTTATATTATCCAAACACAGGAATTGACAGACATATAATCATTTAATCCAATAAATCGAATTGCCGATCGATCCACTGATTTGAATGCATTATTCAACACATTCCGAGACAACATCATTGCCCAGACAACTGAATTTGAGGAGCGTAATTCTGGTTAGTAGTAAGAAGCAATTTTCAAATGTTGATAATCAAGTAATATATATAGGTATGTATTTTGTTTTTCAGGTTGGAGTTGTGAGAAAGTCCTATTCCTCGAAGTGAATTTAAACAAATATAGTCCGTTCGGAGGGTCTTCTTACATCGCACTTCCAGCATTCATCGAGCGCAAGACGGCAATAGTCAACGTGAAGAATGAAAATCAACACTGTTTCGCGTGGGCTATTACATCAGCATTATTTCCAACGAATAATAATGTATCAATGCCGTCATCATACCCCCACTATGCAGATGTTTTGAATGTGACAGGTATGAATTTTCCAATGAAATTACGGGATATAAAATTGTTTGAGCGTTTGAATGATATTTCAGTCAATGTTTATGGTTTAGAATCGAAAATAGAAAACAAAAAAATGAAATATGATATTGTTGGGCCATTGCGATATTCTCAGAAAAAACTCACAAGACATATCAATTTACTGCTTCTTACAGATAATGCGGGAAATACTCATTACTGTTGGATTCGGGATCTTTCAAGATTGGTATCGAGTCAAATTTCAGCCCACGAACATAAAAAGTTTTTTTGTGATGGGTGTTTATTGTATTTTTCAAATGAGCGACAACTATTACGTCATCAGACGCATGATTGTAATCATATTTGTACTACAGTACCTCGTAATGTTTTGAAAGTAAATAAATATGGGGAGATGGTGGCTGGAAATAAATTAAAATTTGAAAATTTTGAAAGGCAGTTGGAGTTGCCATTTGTAGTCTATGTAGATTTTGAATCTGTATTGAAACCGATTCAAGGTAATGAACCAAACCCAGAATTCTCATACATGAATAGAATATTCAAGCATGAGGCATACTCTTTCGCATACATGATCAAATGTTCTTTTGATGATAAGTTATCAAAATTCGTTACATACAGAGGCGTTGACGCTTCTAAAGTATTTGTAATGCGAATAGAAGAAGATTTGAAAAATATATACAACACACATTTGAAATATATAAAGCCAATGGATAAGCCAACTGTGGAAGAGGAACAAGACTTTAATAATGCAACCACATGTGGTATATGTGAAAAACCATTCACGGATGATGATGTTAAGGCCAGGGACCATTGTCATGCCACTGGAAAAAAAAGATTTCCAGCAACTCATTCTGTTCATTCCGATTGTATGTCATAACATGAGTGGGTATGATTGTCATATGTACATTAAAGAAATACCGGGTGGCTACGGAAGTATTGCCTACGGAATATCTCAGTTATTGTATGAAGTAGGTTTGTGAAATTTGGAGCGTCGATATAATGACATAAGAGCTAGAATTTGAGCATATTGACATGTCGAAGTTAACTTCCGGTCTGACCGGAAGTAACATCAACTTTCTTATTTTAAATAGAAACCCTTTTTTTTTTTTTCTTTTCGCTTTATTCAGCATTCAATTCCCTTTTTAATGACATATCACAAGTTGGTATCTAACCAGAAACTAGATCAGAAAAAAATTATTATTGAAATTCACCGAGTAGGCCGTGGAAGCAAAATGAAAGCCAAAAATTGAAACGTTGGCTATGGAAACCATACGTCACTGGATAACAGTTGCTACTACTGTGATATTATATTTTCATTCGTCGGCGTTATAAAAAGCCGCCAAAAAAAATATTGGAAAAATTGGGAAAAAAACAATAATCTGTAGGTCCATAACTTAAATAGGAACATACAACTTTTTCTTGCCTGTACTATTCAGCATAACCATTCCTTTCTAATGATATAATAGAAAGTAATTTTTTGAAATGAAATACCAAAAAAATCCAATTATTATTCTTCAAATAACAAAACACATTATCGCCATACGCAAAAATAACATTAAGAATAATATGGAATGATAAATTATATCCTGTAGGTTCTAGGTTAAATAGGAACATAAACGTACTTGGTCTGTGCCATCGTCCATAGATATTCTAATATCTACCTATGGACGATGTTTGTGCTATTCAGAATAATCATTCCATTGCAATAATCATTCGAACCAAAATATTAACAAGTAGGTTGATTAAGATGTATTTTGGAATGAAACAAAAAAGAAACGAGAGCTCTCACGAACGCTGCTATCCATATTATTTTGACGTTCGAAGTAGTGTTTTTGATTCTGCCATTTTAAAAGGGTTTGGAAATCGAAATCAGTTAGTGGAATATTCAAAAAATGCCCCGTTATTCACGAACCGAACAAATTGACATGCTTCTCATGTATGGTGAATGTTTAAAAAATTCTTATGCCGCTGAACGATTGTATTTAGAGCGATATCCAGGGAGGCAGCAACCGTCAAGAAGGTATTTCCAGTGGATTGAAGAAAAATTAAGAACTGAGCCTGATGTTCACGAAGACCAAGAAGCATTTGTTATTAATGAGGAAACTGAAATTAATGTATTAGCTTTAGTACAATATGATAGCACAATTTCCTCAAGGCAGATTGGCGCCGAATTAGCTATAAGTAAGGACTCTGCTAGGAAAATTTTGAAACAACATCGATTTAAATCCTTCAAGTATCAGTTGCATCAACATTTGTATGAAAATGACGGTGAAAGGCGCCTGGAATATTGTAATTGGTTTCTTCGACAAAATGCTGAAAATCACCTATTTAACTATTATATCTTGTTTACGGACGAGTCAAGATTTACCAACAATGGATTATTTAACAGGAATAATACAAGGTAGGTACTGTACTTTATTTGGATTATTGTCGATAGTCGAAGTGTAAAGTGCTAATAGTGTGAACGGTCTTTTTTTTCAGGTACTGGGCGATAGAAATCGAGCACCGGTTTCGACAAGGTGGCTTCCAGGAGAGTTTTGGTGTGAATGTTTGGGCAGGAATAGTTGGAACTCATATTGTTGGCCCCATTCTTTTTCAAGGCCAACTAACCGGAGAGAGACACTTTAATTTTTTAACGAATGAAATTTCGGAATTCATTAACAACCTACCAGCGGAAATTACTGAGAGAATGTACTTCCAGCAAGATGGCGCCCCTCCGCATAATTCAAGAATAGCGAGAAATTATCTTCAAAATCGCTTTCAAGAGAGACTTATAACAACCCATGGTCCAGTCAGGTGGCCACCAAGGTCACCTGATCTTACTCCGTGCGACTTTTTTCTATGGTGGCATCTTTAAAATAGGGTGTATTCCACACAGCCTACAACTCTACATGAGCTAGAAGTAAAAATTCGTAGAGCTTTCCAAGATATCACGCCCCAAATGTTGAGAAAAGTTTTACATGAAAATATCACCAGAGCCAATAAATGTATTGACGCTGAGGGAATGCATTTCGAACATTTGTTTTGAATTTATTTTATCTTTAATCCTATCAATTTGAATTTTTTTTTTTCGAAAAATCTGTTTTTTTTTGTTATTTGAATAATACTAATTGGACTTTTTGGTATTTCATTTCAAAAAATTACTTTCTATTATATCATTAGAAAGGAATGGTTAGGCTGAATAGTACAGGCAAGAAAAAGTTGTATGTTCCTATTTAAGTTATGGACCTACAGAGTATTGTTTTTTTCCCAATTTTTCCAATATTTTTTTTGGCGGCTTTTTATAACGCCGACGAATGAAAATAAAATATCACAGTAGTAGCAACTGTTATCAAGTGACGTATGGTTTCCATAGCCAACTTTTCAATTTTTGGCTTTTATTTTGCTTCCAAGGCCTACTCGGTGAATTTCAATAATAATTTTTTTCTGATCTAGTTTCTGGTTAGATACCAACTTGTGATATGTCATTAGAAAGGGAATTGAATGCTGAATAAAGCGAAAAGAAAAAAAATAGGGTTTCCATTTAAAATAAGAAAGTTGATGTTACTTCCGGTCAGACCGGAAGTTAACTTCGGCATGTCAATATGCTCAAATTCTAGCTCTTATGTCATTATATCGACGCTCCAAATTTCACAAAACTACTTCATACAATAACTGAGATATTCCGTAGGCAATACTTCCGTAGCCACCCGGTATATGCAGAAAAAGACAGGGTTGATGTTATCCCTCAAACAAATGAAAAATACATTTCTTTTACGAAACACCTCTATACACATAGCTATCTCGATAAAAAGGGTAAAACAAAGAAAAATTATCTCAAAATGAGATTCATAGATAGTTTCAAATTCATGTCCAGTTCTCTCTGGAGAAATTAGCTGCCAATTTGTGTGACGAGCAGTGTGTATAGATGTTGAAACATTTTCCTGATCCGAATAAATTCAATTTAATGAGGCAGAAGGGTGTTTTTCCATATAGCTTTGTGGATGACATCAATAAGTTGAATGTTCCTACTATACCAACAAAAAATCAGTTTTATGATAACTTAAATGAGATGCACATATCCGACGAGGATTATCAGACAGCTAAACTTGTTTGGAATCTATTTGAATGTAAAAGTTTGGGGGAATATTCGGATTTATATCTGAAATCTGATGTATTACTGCTATGCGATGTATTCGAAAATTTCAGACGAATATGTTTAAATTCGTATAAGTTGGACCCCTTACACTATTATACTGCACCCGCTCTCAGTTGGGATGCAATGTTGAAATACACAGATATCGAGTTAGAGCTTCTTACCGATATCGATATGATAAATTTTTTCAAAAAAGGAATTCGTGGAGGGATAAGTCAATGCAGTGAGAGAAAACACGTGGCAAATAATAAATTTCTCCCACGTCTTTCATCTCATATTTAGATGCAACAAATTTATATGGTCATAGTATGTCGCAAGCATTGCCTACTGGTGATTTCAAATGGTTATCCCGTGAGGAAATTACAAATTTTGATATAATGAGTGTGACAGATAATGATTCATTCGGATATGTTCTTGAAGTCGATATACACTATCCTCAAGAATTGCACGACGTTTACAGCGATCTAATGATCTAATGATCCTTCGGACACAAATCTGTCTGATACTCCGATCGATGTAAACTTACCTTTACAAGTTCACATAATTACATCAACAAGTAATATAGTAATTCACTCGCATTTTATATGGAATCCAACAATTAGAGAATGGAATCCAGTTACTCAAGAACATGCGCCGGAGGAAGTAGATTATGATTCTGACGCTACTGTAGATTTGAATCTATAAAGTATTCATGAGCTGATTAAATCCGCGCAACAAACCAACCAAGAAAATCATTACTGATAATTACTGAGTTGAACTGTTATATATATATATATATTTATATTTTATTTATATATATATATATATATATATATATATATATATATATATATATATATATATATATATATATATATATATATATATATGTTCCAGTGACTGTAAAACAGTCGATAACAATCCTTTAAGAGGTGACTATAACTTTGTATAGTATGTATGGCATATGTCCAACAGAAAACAACTACTTCTCTGGCTGCTACCTCGACAGATATTGAATTATATCTGTCAGACATATGTGCAAAGACCCTTACTTTGAAGGAACAACTTTGCAAGAGCTCTCTGAAACAAACAGCAGGACTTTGCCTGATTCAAACGGAGAGCCAACTACAGACCGGTTTCGGAATATCGTACCTCATCAATGCAGTCAAGGTTATCACGGTTGTATACACGCGAGGTCCCGATGTTCGTCATCGTCCTCCGAGAGGAATACTGCAATTGCTCACAGGATCCACCTCGGTGACAGATTAGAGAGCACCCCAGAAAGACATTTCGGATACGAAATGGTATATGTGATATACTTGTTTCAAGGAGCAAATAATGTTCCAGTGACTGTAAAACAGTCGATAACAATCCTTTAAGAGGTGACTATAACTTTGTATAGTATGTATGGCATATGTCCAACAGAAAACAACTACTTCTCTGGCTGCTACCTCGACAGATATTGAATTATATCTGTCAGACATATGTGCAAAGACCCTTACTTTTGTTTGTTTGTTTCAGAGAGCTCTTGCAAAGTTATTCCTTCAAAGTAAGGGTCTTTGCACATATGTCTGACAGATATAATTCAATATCTGTCGAGGTAGCAGCCAGAGAAGTAGTTGTTTTCTGTTGGACATATGCCATACATACTATACAAAGTTATAGTCACCTCTTAAAGGATTGTTATCGACTGTTTTACAGTCACTGGAACATTATTTGCTCCTTGAAACAAGTATATCACATATACCATTTCGTATCCGAAATGTCTTTCTGGGGTGCTCTCTAATCTGTCACCGAGGTGGATCCTGTGAGCAATTGCAGTATTCCTCTCGGAGGACGATGACGAACATCGGGACCTCGCGTGTATACAACCGTGATAACCTTGACTGCACTGATGAGGTACGATATTCCGAAACCGGTCTGTAGTTGGCTCTCCGTTTGAATCAGGCAAAGTCCTGCTGTTTGTTTCAGAGAGCTCTTGCAAAGTTGTTCCTTCAAAGTAAGGGTCTTTGCACATATGTCTGACAGATATAATTCAATATCTGTCGAGGTAGCAGCCAGAGAAGTAGTTGTTTTCTGTTGGACATATGCCATACATACTATACAAAGTTATAGTCACCTCTTAAAGGATTGTTATCGACTGTTTTACAGTCACTGGAACATTATTTGCTCCTTGAAACAAGTATATCACATATATATATATATATATATATATATATATATATATATATATATATATATATATATATATATATATATATGAAAACTAAAAGTTCGGGTTGAACCGCGTCTAGAATTTGGAGCCATTTTCAAGAACTGAAATAGAAAGAAAATTAATGAAAGGTTAAAACGTAATTCTACGCTGAGGTCTCAATCTGCCTACTCCTCAGGTATAATTACGTTAGGTTTTTGTGACTTGACGTCGGGGTCTCAATCTGCCTACTCCCCATGTCTCGTCACTGGTTCTCTCTAAGGTCTCAATCTGCCTACTCCTTCGAGAGAACTGAGGAATTGTGGGTTGAGGAACTGTATTTATAGTGGACGTGGCTGTAATGGCCGTGTGCAATGTATTGGCGCGAGGTGAACTATGGGCGGGAACTGAATTGGCGCTAGATGAGCTGTGTGCGGGAACTTGGTTGGCGCTAAGTGAGCTGTGTGCGGGAACTGGGTTAGTGGGAAATGAGTTGATGCGTGCAATGAGAGGCTTCCAGGTATTGGGAAGTCTACGTCCGTCGTCGCGAGTGTTGAGGCAATTGGGGCGCTTCTCTATCTCAAGGGCTTCTCGGATGATCCTGGTTTGCAGAGTTTTCTCGGTGGAAATTGTTTTTGTGTTTTTGAAGTCTATTTTGTGACCTGTGTCTTCTCGATGTTTATAAAGTGCGGAAGTGGAAGATGCCTGACGCACAGCAAGTTCGTGTTCGTAGACTCTGGAAGTTACTCGTCTGTTAGTCTGGCCAATATAACTTCTCGGGCAGTCTGAACATGGTATTTCATATATACCTTGACAATCGTTTGGTATTGTGTCCTTGGGAGATCTGTGGAATTTGGATATTTGGTTGTTGGCCGTGAATATTGTTTTTATCTCGTGTTTTCTCAAGATATTACTGATTTTGTCTGTCACACCTTTGATGTATGGTAGGAAAGCTTTGTGTGGCTGAATACTCTCTAGTGGATCGTTCGTTTTTGGAGGACGGGTCAGTTGATGGCGGATAGACTTGTCGATTAGCGAATTGTTGTAACCATTTTGGAGTAAGGCAGATTTCAGTTTGTCCAGCTCTTGTGGTCTATTCTGGTTGTCGGTAAGCTGAATTGATCTGTATATCAGGGAGTTCAATACGGAGTTTGTTTGTGCTGGATGGTGATGAGAGTTTGCGTGTAGGTATCGGTTGGTGTGGGTATGTTTCCTGTGTACTGTGTGGGTGAAAGAGTTGTTGGATTTCGTGATGAGAACGTCCAGGAAAGCTAGGGAGTTGTTGATTTCGGTCTCCATTGTGAATTTCATGTTGGGATGGATATCGTTTAGGTGATCGAAGAACGTGTTTAAGATTTCGTAACCATCAGGCCATATGACGAAAATGTCGTCAACGTATCTGAACCAGCAAGTAGGCTTGTGGTCAAATGCTTCTACAGCCCTAGTTTCGAAGTCTTCCATGAAAAGGTTTGCAAGGACTGGAGAAAAGGGGAACCCATGGGAGCACCTTTCACTTGTTTGTAGTAAGTTCCTTGGAAGAGGAAGTACGTGTTGTTCATACAGTGACTGATGAGGTCCAGGGTGTCTTTAGGAATTCTGTGTTTAGTTTTAAGGATTTCTAGCGTGTCCGTTAGGGGAATGTTTGTGAAGAGGGAGACAACATCGAAGCTCATATATATATATATATATATATATATATATATATATATATATATATATATATATATATATATATATAACAGTTCATCTTCAGGGAAACAACAAATATGTAAAGACAACTATGAGAATTACGCCAACGAAAAACGTGGAATAACTTACACTGTTTCGAGGTTACATGGTGTATATGTTAAAAATAATCATGAAATATGGACAGCACTGGGAGTAAAACATCATTGATAACAACCAAGAGTAACGTGGATGCACACTCATTACTGATGATACATTATGACATGGATTTTAAAATTGTTAAAATTATATAAAAGCACGTGTTGTCCTTGAAGAGGCAAACAACCGCGCCGAGTAATTTTATTCGACTGACTAGCCAAGACCACTGACAAATGACATGAGACAATTGATAAATGATATATGACAGGTGACATGAGCCACACGGAATCTTAATCATGGGGAGTGACAGATGACACTACAACCTAATGATACAGATCTGTGATGGAGCTACATGGAACAATAATTATGAATTGTGAAATTTGGAATATGAGAACAATATATTTTATATTAATGGTGTAGGTGACAAATGAGCTGAACCAACAAAGGAAACATATCCTGAAAACATGAACACTCGACCTATTGCTAACAATAATACATTACTGAAATATATGGAACAAAGATTGTATGAACAGTATTTTGATGGAGGAATTGAATTATATTGAATTAATTTGTGAAGTCAATATTCATTGAAGTAATCCGTTGATTGTCTCCAAACCTTGTATTGTCTGCAAAAATTAAATAAGAGTAAATTTCACTCAAGTGATTTACGTCTGTTTTTTTATTCAGCGCATTATCCGCTTGTGCAATGTGAACCATTTCTAAAAAAAGCCTTTTGGCTGTGTCTTTTTCTGTAGATAAAATTTTTACCGAATTATAATCCATACAATGTCCTTCCTTAGCAACATATTCACTCAGTGCACATCTCTCCGGGTGTAGTCTACTGTCGCTCTTGTGTGACACAATGCGGTCCTTAAGTGGTCTGGACGTTTGTCCAATGTATTGTTTTTCACAATTTTGACACTGTATACAATAAACTACATCCGAACAGTTTATGCAAGGAGTCTTGTCTTTTAATTTGGAAAAAATTCTCTTGATAGGCAAAACATTTTTATTGGATATTTTTATATTTTCTGAAAAAGATTTGAAAATTCTGGATAGTCCAGGGGTGATGTCTTTAATGAACGGTAAAGAAGCATAAAAGGAAAGAGTCCCAGTGACTTCAGCAACTTGCGTATTGACTGGAGATGGAGAAAGTGTATTATTAATATTATTACTATGTAAGTTTATGTCATCCATGGATGAGGTATTATACAAGATCTTTTTTACAAAGGAAGCAGGATATGAATTTTGGAGAAAAAGATTGTAAATTATGTCTAAATTTTTTTTTTGAGAAAGGAAGTGTCAGATATTTTGATGACCCTTGATTTCATTTGTTTAATCAGATTGACCTTCATGCTCTGTTTATGATAAGACCAGTAGCTCATATATCTTCCAGAGCTCATTCGTTTCCTGTACCAATCTATAAGTACGGTGTTCTCTGGTGTTCTGATAAACATGGTATCAAGGAACGGAACGCTGTTATGTTCGTTTTCTCTCTCAATGGTGAACTGTATGTGGGGATCGTAGCTGTTGAAAATGAACAAGGTGTCATCTATGGTATCTGACGGAATTGCAATGATAATGTCATCTACATATTTCTTAAGGAAAGGTGGATTGAAAGGGAGAACATGAGTGACCATGTCTAACAAATCATCCATAACGTATGCTGCCAATATAGGGCTAATTTTTGCACCCATTGGGGTACCAAAAGTCTGTTTATAAAATTTATCATTGAATGCAAAATAAGTATTTTCAAAGAGGAAAGATATTAAATTCAAAAAAGTGTCTTTTGTCAAGTTGCAGTAACCACTGATCACTCTCCACTTTTTTCAATGGCCCTTAAACACGCCTGTAAGTAAACATTACTAAATAGAGAGACCACATCTAGACTGGCCAGAACAAAATTATTTGGAAGTTTAAATTTATTAAAAAGTGTATTAACTTGAAAGAAGTCTTTTATGTAATAATCATTATCAAAGTCATATGCTTTGGTTAAAATGTCAGTGAGAAAGGATGAACTGGATTCTGTGGGAGCTCCTATTGAGGCCACTATTGGTCGACCAGACAAAGTCGGTTTATGAATTTTGGGGAGTTAATAGAATTTTGGAGAAATAGATTTATATGAAGTTAGTTTCTTTTTTTGTACCTCATCGATTTCGTCGTTCATATGTGCTAGCTTTATTAATTTATTACTTTTTGATTGAATAGACGACGTTGGATCCGAGCGTAGTTCAATATAAGTGTCGTTACCCACTATGAGATCGTTAGACATAGTCATGTACTGATCTCTGTCCATAACGACAGTTACATTGCCCTTGTCTGAATTTGTTATTATTAAGTTTGGATTATTTTTTAAAAATTGTTTAGATTGATTGTATAAGCCATGATAAAAGGAGAATTTATGTTGCGAATTATGAAAACCATTCGTAATGAGATTTGTAGATTTGGAGATTGCAATATTTCTGCTATGATTGTCTGAAATTGATGAGGTGACATAGTCTACATCAGCCAATAGACTTTTTAAAGAAATATCTTTCCCTATAACGGGTTCGATGCTGAACTCTGGACCTAGAGATAAAAATTTTAATATGTTTTGTGGGATTTCAGTATTCGAGAGATTCCTGATCCACTTTGTCTGAGTATTTAACTTTTCTTGAAGTTGACTCTCCTGTAACTTTTGCAGTTTGGAGATATTTTTAATCTTTACTTTGTGGAAAATGGTTTGAAAAGACCTGCGTTGTCTACTAGAAAATTCTATGAACATCAATTCATTTGTCAAAGAGATTATGTCAGCTTTAAATTTTGATAAAAGAGATTCATATTTATGAATAATTTTGTGATTGAAGTCAATTTCAATATTAAGTAACTTATTTCCTAACCTTGAGTTGAACTGTTTGGATGCATTCGCAAATGATGGATCCTGAGTAATAATTCGTCTATGGGTTTTTTGGAGTGCTGTATGTGAGCCGGTGATAATCCTAGTGTTCTGCATTTGAGGAGGAAGCATCTTCTGTTGTATTCCTTTGCTAGTTTGACGTTTGTACTGGCCCAGTTTTTCATCAATCTCATTGTGTCTTGTCCATATGTAGATCGGATGTTCTGGTAGAAGCCCATTCTGGAGAGTAGAGAAAATGGTAGTCTTGTTTGCTGACTAGTTAGGAAATGAGTTTTTTAATATTTGGGATATGCAGCAGGCCAATAAGGGTACTCTTATACACTTGTTCCAAGCTTTCAATAACTTTTTATTATCATCTTCAGGGAAACTACAAATATGTAAAGACAACTATGAGAATTACGCCAACGAAAAACGGGGAATAACTTACACTGTTTCGAGGTTACATGGCGTATATGTTAAAAATAATCATGAAATATGGACAGCACTGGGAGTAAAACATCATTGATAACAACCAAGAGTAACGTGGATGCACACTCATTACTGATGATACATTATGACATGGATTTTAAAATTGTTAAAATTATATAAAAGCACGTGTTGTCCTTGAAGAGGCAAACAACCGCGCCGAGTAATTTTATTCAACTGACTAGCCAAGACCACTGACAAATGACATGAGACAATTGATAAATGATATATGACAGGTGACATGAGCCACACGGAATCTTAATCATGGGGAGTGACAGATGACACTACAACCTAATGATACAGATCTGTGATGGAGCTACATGGAACAATAATTATGAATTGTGAAATTTGAACACTCGACCTAATGCTAACAATAATACATTACTGAAATATATGGAACAAAGATTGTATTAACAGTATTTTGATGGAGGAATTGAATTATATTGAATTAATTTGTGAAGTCAATATTCATTGAAGTAATCCGTCCATTGTCTCCAAACCTTGTATTGTCTGCAAAAGTTAAAAAAGAGTAAATTTCACTCAAGTGATTTACGTCTGTTTTTCTATTCAGCGCATTATCCGCTTGTGCAATGTGAACCATTTCTAAAAAAAGCCTTTTGGCTGTGTTTTTTTCTGTAGATAAAATTTTTACCGAATTATAATCCATACAATGTCCTTCCTTAGCAACATGTTCACTCAGTGCACATCTCTCCGGGTGTAGTCTACTGTCGCTCTTGTGTGACACAATGCGGTCCTTAAGTGGTCTGGACGTTTGTCCAATGTATTGTTTTTCACAATTTTGACACTGTATACAATAAACTACATCCGAACAGTTTATGCACGGAGTCTTGTCTTTTAATTTGGAAAATATTCTCTTGATAGGCAAAACATTTTTATTGGATATTTTTATATTTTCTGAAAAAGATTTGAAAATTCTGGATAGTCCAGGGGTGATGTCTTTCATGAACGGTAAAGAAGAATAATAACAAATTCAGACAAGGGCAATGTAACTGTCGTTATGGACAGAGATCAGTACATGACTATGTCTAACGATCTCATAGTGGGTAACGACACTTATATTGAACTACGCTCGGATCCAACGTCGTCTATTCAATCAAAAAGTAATAAATTAATAAAGCTAGCACATATAAACGACGAAATCGATGAGGTACAAAAAAAGAAACTAACTTCATATAAATCTATTTCTCCAAAATTCTATTCACTCCCCAAAATTCATAAACCGACTTTGTCTGGTCGACCAATAGTGGCCTCAATAGGAGCTCCCACAGAATCCATTTCATCCTTTCTCACTGACATTTTAACCAAAGCATATGACTTTGATAATGATTATTACATAAAAGACTCCTTTCAAGTTAATACACTTTTTAATAAATTTAAACTTCCAAATAATTTTGTTCTGGCCAGTCTAGATGTGGTCTCTCTATTTAGTAATGTTTACTTACAGGCGTGTTTAAGGGCCATTGAAAAAAAGTGGAGCGTGATCAGTGGTTACTGCAAGTTGACAAAAGACACTTTTTTTAATTTAATATCTTTCCTCTTTGAAAATACTTATTTTGCATTCAATGATAAATTTTATAAACAGACTTTTGGTACCCCAATGGGTGCAAAAATTAGCCCTATATTGGCAGCATACGTTATGGATGATTTGTTAGACATGGTCACTCATGTTCTCCCTTTCAATCCACCTTTCCTTAAGAAATATGTAGATGACATTATCATTGCAATTCCGTCAGATACCATAGATGACACCTTGTTCATTTTCAACAGCTACGATCCCCACATACAGTTCACCATTGAGAGAGAAAACGAACATAACAGCGTTCCGTTCCTTGATACCATGTTTATCAGAACACCAGAGAACACCGTACTTATAGATTGGTACAGGAAACGAATGAGCTCTGGAAGATATATGAGCTACTGGTCTTATCATAAACAGAGCATGAAGGTCAATCTGATTAAACAAATGAAATCAAGGGTCATCAAAATATCAGACACTTCCTTTCTCAAAAAAAATTTAGATATAATTTACAATCTTTTTCTCCAAAATTCATATCCTGCTTCCTTTGTAAAATAGATCTTGTATAATACCTCATCCATGGATGACATAAACTTACATAGTAATAATATTAATAATACACTTATTAAGTTGCTGAAGTCACTGGGACTCTTTCCTTTTATGCTTCTTTACCGTTCATTAAAGACATCACCCCTGGACTATCCAGAATTTTCAAATCTTTTTCAGAAAATATAAAAATATCCAATAAAAATGTTTTGCCTATCAAGAGAATTTTTTCCAAATTAAAAGACAAGACTCCGTGCATAAACTGTTCAGATGTAGTTTATTGTATACAGTGTCAAAATTGTGAAAAACAATACATTGGACAAACGTCCAGACCACTTAAGGACCGCATTGTGTCACACAAGAGCGACAGTAGACTACACCCGGAGAGATGTGCACTGAGTGAACATGTTGCTAAGGAAGGACATTGTATGGATTATAATTCGGTAAAAATTTTATCTACAGAAAAAAACACAGCCAAAAGGCTTTTTTCAGAAATGGTTCACATTGCACAAGCGGATAATGCGCTGAATAAAAAAACAGACGTAAATCACTTGAGTGAAATTTACTCTTATTTAATTTTTGCAGACAATACAAGGTTTGGAGACAATCAACGGATTACTTCAATGAATATTGACTTCACAAATTAATTCAATATAATTCAATTCCTCCATCAAAATACTGTTCATACAATCTTTGTTCCATATATTTCAGTAATGTATTATTGTTAGCATTAGGTCGAGTGTTCATGTTTTCAGGATATGTTTACTTTGTTGGTTCAGCTCATTTGTCACCTACACCATTAATATAAAATATATTGTTCTCATATTCCAAATTTCACAATTCATAATTATTGTTCCATGTAGCTCCATCACAGATCTGTATCATTAGGTTGTAGTGTCATCTGTCACTCCCCATGATTAAGATTCCGTGTGGCTCATGTCACCTGTCATATATTATTTATCAATTGTCTCATGTCATTTGTCAGTGGTCTTGGCTAGTCAGTTGAATAAAATTACTCGGCGCGGTTGTTTGCCTCTTCAAGGACAACACGTGCTTTTATATAATTTTAACAATTTTAAAATCCATGTCATAATGTATCATCAGTAATGAGTGTGCATCCACGTTACTCTTGGTTGTTATCAATGATGTTTTACTCCCAGTGCTGTCCATATTTCATGAATATTTTTAACATATACGCCATGTAACCTCGAAACAGTGTAAGTTATTCCACGTTTTTCGTTGGCGTAATTCTCATAGTTGTCTTTACATATTTGTAGTTTCCCTGAAGATGACAATAAAAAGTTATTGAAAGCTTGGAACAAGTGTATAAGAGTACCCTTATTGGCCTGCTGCATATCCCAAATATTAAAAAACTCATTTCCTAACTAGTCAGCAAACAAGACTACCCTTTTCTATATATATATATATATATATATATATATAATATATATATATATATATATATATATATATATATATATATATATATATATATATATATATATATATATATATATATATATATATATATATATATATATATATATATATATATATATATATATATATATATATATATATATATATATACGGAATATCTCAGTTATTGTATGAAGTAGGTTTGTGGAGCGTCGATATAATGACATAAGAGCTAGAATTTGAGCATATTGACATGTCGAAGTTAACTTCCGATCTGACCGGAAGTAACATCAACTTTCTTATTTTAAATGGAAACCCTATTTTTTTCTTTTCGCTTTATTCAACATTCAACTCCCTTTCTAACGACATATCACAAGTTGGTATCTAACCATAAACTAGATCAGAAAATATATTATTATTGAAATTCACCGAGTAGGCCGTGGAAGCAAAATGAAAGCCAAAAATTGAAAAGTTGGCTATGGAAACCATACGTCACTTGATAACAGTTGCTACTACTGTGATATTTTATTTTCATTCGTCGGCGTTGTGAAAAGCCGCCAAAAAAAATATTGGAAAAATTGGAAAAAAAACAATACTCTGTAGGTCCATAACTTAAATAGGAACATACAACTTTTTCTTGCCTGTACTATTCAGTATAATTATTCCTTTCTAATGATATAATAGAAAGTAATTTTTTGAAATGAAATACCAAAAAATCCAATTATTATTCTTCAAATAACAAAACAGATTATCGCCATACGCAAAAATAACATTTAAAATAATTTGGAATGATAAATTATATCCTGTAGGTTCTAGGTTAAATAGGAACATAAACGTACTTGGTCTGCATGTGCCATCGTCCATATATATTCTAATATCTACCTATGGACGATATTTGTGCTATTCAGAATAATCATTCCATTGCAATAATCATTCGAACCAAAATATTAACAAGTAGGCTGATTGAGATGTATTTTGGAATGAAACAAAAAAGAAACGAGAGCTCTCACGAACGCTGCTATCCATATTATTTTGACGTTCGAAGTAGTGTTTTTGATTCTGCCATTTTAAAAGGGTTTGGAAATCGAAATCAGTTAGTGGAATATTCAAAAAATGACCCGTTATTCACGAACCAAACAAATTGACATGCTTCTCATTTATGGTGAATGTTTAAAAAATTCTTATGCCGCTGAACGCTTGTATTTAGAGCGATATCCAGGGAGGCAGCAACCGTCAAGAAGGTATTTCCAGTGGCTTGAAGAAAAATTAAGAACTGAGCCTGATGTTCACGAAGACAAAGAAGCATTTGTTATTAATGAGGAAACTGAAATTAATGTATTAGCTTTAGTACAATATGATAGCACAATTTCCTCAAGGCAGATTGGCGCCGAATTAGCTATAAGTAAGCTATAATAAGCTATAAGTAAGCTAGGAAAATTTTGAAAAAGCATCGATTTAAATCCTTCAAGTATCAGTTGCATCAACATTTGTATGAAAATGACGGTGAAAGGCGGCTGGAATATTGTAATTGGTTTCTTCGACAAAATGCTGAGAATCACCTATTTAACTATTATATCTTGTTCACTGCGGCCTAGTTCTTTCTTTGTTGAATGGCGTGGTTTGTATAACGCTCGGTAATTCGTCGATTGTTCCTAATTCCTCGGTATTGTTCTCCATAACGCTCGGTAATTCGGCGATTGTTCATAATTCCCCGGTATTGTTCTCCATCGAAATGTATTTTATAGCACGTTCTAATTCCGTAGATGTTACTTCGCGTCTTGATATATCCATAAAATCACAAAATGAATTATGAAAAATTTTAATTTGAACACAACCAAACTCGAGGAGCTCTGGTTTACAAATGAATTGTGTGTGTTCTCCAAACCTTCGGAATATCGAAATCTACCTCAGCGGATACCTGTTTTTATTGCGATAGAAGTTGGAATATCGAAATCTATCCCAGCGGGATTATTTGATTTTATTGTGAGAAGAGACCCTTCCAAAATAAATAAATTTTGAGACTCTGTATTTTCGTCACAAAGAATGTTTTTTTTCTCAGAACAATTATAAATGTATGCAGGAAAGGTTTTTTTATTGTTCGTTTTATTTTGTTTTTTATGTTATTTCTTTTGAGTCTGAAAATCTATTTTTGATTTTTCCTAAGAGAGTTTCATCTAAGAACAATTACAAATCTTAATTTAAAATTTTCAAAATCTTATGTTAATAACAGAACAGAGGGGGCCCCACACACGCCCCCTCCAGTATGCATCTCCATTTTCATATACTGTGCATTCCCAAAAGATCTGTTACTACTACCAATCACAGAATAGTAGATGGACAATGCCGAAGCTGCCTCACTTGCATGAGGCAGAATCGGCATTGCTCCACACGGTGAATCTCTCGATGGCCGCGTCCATCGAGTTCTTGCCGTTGGTGGAGGGTTGATGCTGAAGAAGATGACGTGTTCGCCGAAGAGTTTCGGGGTGGGGGGCTTCAAAACGTTTCACCCTAAGTGGCGCGCGTCTTTTCTGCAAAAAAACATGGCGGCGATGCAGCGGAAGGCAAAAAAACATGGCGGCAATGAAGCGGAAGGGGCGGCGATGGAGCGGAAGGCAAAAAACATGGCGGCGATGAAGCGGAACGCAAAAAACATGGCGGCGATGGAGCGGAAGGCAAAAAAACATGGCGCGATGGAGCAGAACGCAAAAAAACATGGCGGCGATGGAGCGGAAGGCAAAAAAACATGGCGCGATGGAGCGGAACGCAAAAATCATGGCGGCGATGGAGCGGAAGGCAAAAAAACATGGCGCGATGGCAGAAGTTATGAAAAAACTTCTTTCCCTCACTTGATTCGCTGAGAGCAATTGGCTGGAAGAGAAAAAAACGTCACGTGATTCGCTGAGAGCAATTGGCTGGAAGAGAAATAAACATGCCCTCCACCGCCGCCACCTTAATTGACAAAAAGAAAAAATTAAATATGAAAAATGTCTACTGTCTTAGAACACACACAACAGAAAATTATGATGGACGACTTATTATTAAGTCACTAGCTCTCGAATGAAATTCCAATAGAAAAAAAATACGTCTCCTCGCCCTGTAGTCGTAAACAGCGATAAGAGCCACATCTGCTGTTTACTCTCTCTCCAATGAAATTCTAAGAAATACGATTTGGCCTTGGACTTGTTTACTGTCTCAGATGTTGTTTTCCAGGAAAATGATGAGTCAGCAGAGATAAGAGAGTTTAGTTTGAAGCCAAATTGATCGATTCAAGGCATTTTAAGTGTCTCACTCTAACCCATGGCATTGTATATCTGTCTTTGTCTCTGTTTGCATTTATTGAAATGAATAACGTCAGTTCGAGAAAAATACGTTTATTTTTTCAAATAAAAAATTATACTTCAGTGCCATGGTAATATTCACCATCTTTGTTCGAATTGTTGAATATGTATCTTTGTCGAATTGATTGCAACAGCTTGTACGATGATTATAAAGATACAAAAACATAAATCCATCGTAGGTGTCTGTAGGGCATCTTGACGTCGTCGTCGTTACTCGGGGCACTGCAGGCATCGTGCGAGGGGTCACCTCCTCCACCACCTGAGATGCTGACGGTTGCAGCAAAAACCAGTCAGTTTCTTGGCAAGTTTCGCTGCGAAAGACTTTCCTCAGTGGGTGGTGGGGACATGTCTGTTAAGTCGTAAAAAGCAACGTTTGGTCGTCCTACCTCCACCACACCCATGCGATACGATTATTTAGCGAAATTACCGGGAATTTTTTGGCGGGTGCGAAAAATCTAAAATCCAAGCCCAAGGTTTTGAGAGAATGCATGTTTCTCACGAGTGTTTATTTCGACTGTCAGTTGTTTATATTAGCATATTCGACTAATTGATATATTGAAATCCGTCAGTTTTCGTGAGTACACCCTGTATAAATAGTCTCAAATCGCTTCATGAGAGCTCGGTAGGTAATAATCGAACTTTCAGACAATTTCGTATTCCGAGAATTTGTTTGCAAAAATCGGAAGTTGAAATATGTAGCGAATTTCTTGAGTGTTTGTGAATAAATTTGGTACAGAAATTTGTTTATTACCATATTTGCGTTCCAAAGAATTCTCAATCATATGATGATGCAATCGAACACCTGAATAAACAAAACCAATCGGATTTTGAGACCAAAGCACTCGATTCTAGGTCTGTATATCACCTCACTTTATACCATTGGATTTTATGTCTATCTGCCTTTGCATTCATCATTTGAATAGAGTTTGAAACCGAATAGCTCGGAATGTTCTGGAAATTAGATTCTGATCACGTCATACCTGGATTGGAGGATGATCCAGCAGTACCTATTAGGTAAAAGCTAAACTAACATCACGGTAATAATTGCCACTTGTCGATTGCTTTTGCGAATTCATACAAAGTTGAATACTGAATAGTTGAAATAGACATGAGTGAGAGATGGCGTGGAAAGACCTTTGGGAAATCACCAAACATTTTTTAGTAAAATTCATGCTTTTTTTAAATTTAATTGAGTTCGTGAACAAGATTTCCGTTTGAAAAAAAAAAAAGAGAATAACTTCGAGCGAACACAGTATCGAGATGACTTGGAATATTTTTGAGTGAAGTCCATGATAATTCAAATGGGCAACGATGGTCTCGTAGCGACGTGTTCCGCATAAAAAATAATGCGGTACTGGACTTGGAGTATTTCAGGCAGGTAATCGAGTTCGTGAACGAGTCCTCTGTTGAAGAGCCAAATAACTTCGAGCTAACACAGTATCGAGATGACTTGGAATATTTTTGAGTTAAGTCCATGTTAATTCAAATGGGCAACGATGGTCTCGTAGCGACGTGGTCCGCATAAAAAATAATGCGGTACTGGACTTGGAGAATTTCAGGCAGGTAATCGAGTTCGTGAACAAGATTTCCGTTTGAAAAAAAAAAAAGAGAATAACTTCGAGCGAACACAGTATCGAGATGACTTGGAATATTTTTGAGTGAAGTCCATGTTAATTCAAATGGGCAACGATGGTCTTGTAGCGACGTGTCCCGCATAAAAAATAATGCGGTACTGGACTTGGAGTATTTCAGGCAGGTAATCGAGTTCGTGAACAAGATTTCCGTATGAAAAAAAAAAAGAGAATAACTTCGAGCGAACACAGTATCGAGATGACTTGGAATATTTTTGAGTGAAGTCCATGTTAATTCAAATGGGCAACGATAGTCTCGTAGCGACGTGGTCCGCATAAAAAATAATGCGGTACTGGACTTGGAGTATTTCAGGCAGGTAATCGAGTTCGTGAACAAGATTTCCGTTTGAAAAAAAAAAGAGAATAATTTCGAGCGAACACAGTATCGAGATGACTTGGAATATTTTTGAGTGAAGTCCATGTTAATTCAAATGGGCAACGATGGTCTCGTAGCGACGTGGTCCGCATAAAAAGAAATAATGCGATACTGGACTTGTAGTATTTCAGGGAAGTAAACGAGTCCTCTGTCGAAGAGCCAAATAACTTCGAGCGAACACAGTATCGAGATGACTTGGAATATTTTTGAGTGAAGTCCATGTTAATTCAAATGGGCAACGATGGTCTCGTAGCGACGTGGTCCGCATAAAAAATAATGCAGTACTGGACTTGGAGTATTTCAGGCAGGTAATCGAGTTCGTGAACAAGATTTCCGTTTGAAACCCCAGAAACAGTTGATGATACCAAAATTCGATACCACTACTGCTTCATCAAATATTTATCCCGACTGCTCAGTACACAAATAAGTAGAAACAGGCATAAAGTATATTTTTGTGATGGATGTTCAAGATACTTCACGAGCCACGGAAAACTCATGAGTCATACTATTGACTGTCAAAAAGAGGCTGAAATGCAAACAAACTAGATACATTACCATATTGAATGAAAAATATTGATTTGTTCAGAACCTGCATGATGATGAATTTTTTACAGAATATGTGTGAAAATGGAATAGAAACTGTGCTCCAGGCGGGACGTCTATATCCACCATATTATGTTGAGTATATAAATATATACATGTAATTAGTAAACATTATATGCTGAATAAAACAACTATGCTAACAATATTTAAGAGTATTTTTCCCTATTTTCCCTACGCAACCATTATCCATCAGTTCCCAAAAATTCACCATTTAATACCACAGTTTTCTGTCGGAAATTGTTACATTTTTGACGAGAAATTGACCGATTTCTAGAGTAAAAAATACCCTTGTGGGGATGAAGATGTACCTTATTCGAGGTAAAGATATGTTTCTTTTTGGAAACATCAGTGCCATCTATCGTTCTGTATGGATATCACTCTAATCGGTCAATCTACCAGTTTCATTAAAAAAATTAAAAATTTTTGTGCAAGAAAGTGCCTCTTTTTTGAGGTGAAAAAGTACCACTTTTCTATTTAAAAAAGTGATTTTTTTTATGCAAATACTGTCACCTTTTTTATGAAAAAAACTGTCACTTTTTTATGCAAAAACTGTAACTTTATTAATGAAAAAAAGTGTCACTTTTTTATGCAAAAAAGTGCCTGTTTTTTTCCCTAAAAAGTATCACTTCTATTGACATGGTGGAAAAAGCTAAGTGAAATCTGAGTGAAAGCTGAGTGATTCACTCAACCACCCAGCTTTCACTGAAAATGCTTCACTCAGCTTTTACCTGAGTGAAAGCTGGGTGAATGCTGACTCAAAATTCACTGAAAATGCTTCACTGAAATCCTTCCACCATGTCAATTTTGGGTCATTTTTTTATCGAAAAAAGTGTCACTTTTTTGCATAAAAAAAGAACACGTTTTTGCACCAAAATTGGAAGAATAATTCAATCAAAAATGTGCTGCTTTTTCGCATAAAAAATGAGCATGTCTTTTGAAGCAAAACATGAGGAATAATTCAATTAAAAATGTGATACTTTTTTGCATAAAAATTGACATGTTCTTTGAAGCAAAAAAAATAGGGAAGGATATTTTCGAGTAACAAAATTAAAATCAAAAGTATTCTAAGATATATATATTTTTTCATAAAAGTATTGATGGACGATCTACAAACTACGCATGTATCGCACGTGATGGCGCACTGTGAGCAGCACACCAAGTGTCTACATGGCATAAACAATACACTTAGTTCATTCTGTGAGTCTATGTTTATGGCATCTGTGGTCACTTTGCTGCTCATGTCACCTTTCACTTGTCGTTCTTCTGGAGCAACATCAGCGCCCACTGTCGGTGGTGGTGATGATGATACCCAAACTGTGGGCGGAGTGTCATCTGCCCACTCATCCTTGTGAAGGAACATCAGCGCCATCTGTCGGTGGTGGTGATGACAGCCAAACTGCTGGTGAGGTGTCATCTGTCACTCCGCTAATGACGCCTGACGCTCTTGGTTCTGGAGGAACATTAGCATCATCTGTCAGTTGCTTAATGCCACCTGTCAGTCTCCGTTCTGGTGGGAATATCAGCGCCATCTGTCAACCTACTAATGTCACCAAACACTCTCCGTTCTGGTGGGGATATCAGCACCATCTGTTAGCCATTCAAACGTCATTATTCTATTTCGAGACTTTACGGTTCTTCAAAGAATCTGTCATGTATTTCGTCACTCGAACATCCAAGGCTGTAATGGAGTCGATGACGGAAATACACAACATACCCTTGAATATTCTCGATTATGACTTTTGTAGTGTGAATTTTTGCTGGCAGACGCACGCAGATGGCAGAGTCCTTCACTCAGTGACTGAATAGAATAACTGCTGAGTGATTCAATCAGTCGAGTGATTAATTCAGCTAATGACCGAGTGTTACATTTCTTGGCCTATACAGAGTGATTCTTAGGCTCAGTGAGAGCTACAGAGTAATTCATTCACCCAGTAGCTGATTAACTACTGAGTGATTGGTTCAGTTGAGTGGGTAATAACTCACTCAACGCCTATTTGTGGCGGTTCTCGGTGACTCAGAGAAAGACATCAGTGCCATCTATTAGTCTGTCAAAGCGCGCGTCTTTTCTGCAAAAAAACATGGGGGCGATGGAGCGGAAGGCAAAAAAACATGGCAGTTTGGCTGTCATCACCACCACCGACAGATGGCGCTGATGTTCCTTCACAAGGATGAGTGGGCAGATGACACTCCGCCCACAGTTTGGGTATCATCATCACCACCACCGACAGTGGGCGTTGATGTTGCTCCAGAAGAACGACAAGTGAAAGGTGACATGAGCAGCAAAGTGACCACAGATGCCATAAACATAGACTCACAGAATGAACTAAGTGTATTGTTTATGCCATGTAGACACTTGGTGTGCTGCTCACAGTGCGCCATCACGTGCGATACATGCGTAGTTTGTAGATCGTCCATCAATACTTTTATGAAAATATATATATCTTAGAATATTTTTGATTTTAATTTTGTTACTCAAAAATATCCTTCCCTATTTTTTTTGCTTCAAAAAACATGTCAATTTTTATGCAAAAAAGTATCACATTTTTAATTGAATTATTCCTCATGTTTTGCTTCAAAAGACATGCTCATTTTTTATGCGAAAAAGCAGCACATTTTTGATTGAATTATTCTTCCAATTTTGGTGCAAAAACGTGTTATTTTTTATGCAAAAAAGTGACACTTTTTTCGATAAAAAAAATGACCCAAAATTGACATGGTGGAAGGATTTCAGTGAAGCATTTTCAGTGAATTTTGAGTCACTCAGCATTCACTCAGCATTCACTCAGCTTTCACTCAGCATTCACTCAGCTTTTTCCACCATGTCAATTTTCAGTCATTTTTTTGATAAAAAAAATTGTCATTTTCCCATAAGAATACATGTATTTTTGAATGAAAAAAAGTGACACCTTTATTGACATGGTGGTAAAAGCTGAATGAAGTATTTTCAGTGAAAGCTGAGTGGTTGAGTGAATCACTCAGCTTTCACTCAGATTTCACTCAGCTTTTTCCACCATGTCAATAAAAGTGATACTTTTTAGGGCAAAAAACAGGCACTTTTTTGCATAAAAAAGTGACACTTTTTTGCATTAAAAAATTTACAGTTTTTGCATAAAAAAGTGACAGTTTTTTTCATAAAAAAGGTTACAGTATTTGCATAAAAAAAATTGGTACTTTTTCACCTCAAAAAAGAGGCACTTTCTTGCACAAAAAATTTTAATTTTTTTTAATGAAACTGGTAGATTGACCGATTAGAGTGATATGCATACAGAACGATAGATGGCACTGATGTTTCCAAAAAGAAACATATCTTTACCTCGAATAAGGTACATCTTCATCCCCACAAGGGTATTTTTTACTCTAGAAATCGGTCAATTTCTCGTCAAAAATGTAACAATTTCCGACAGAAAACTGTGGTATTAAATGGTGAATTTTTGGGAACTGATGGATAATGGTTGCGTAGGGAAAATAGGGAAAAATACTCTTAAATATTGTTAGCATAGTTGTTTTATTCAGCATATAATGTTTACTAATTACATGTATATATTTATATACTCAACATAATATGGTGGATATAGACGTCCCGCCTGGAGCACAGTTTCTATTCCATTTTCACACATATTCTGTAAAAAATTCATCATCATGCAGGTTCTGAACAAATCAATATTTTTCATTCAATATGGTAATGTATCTAGTTTGTTTGCATTTCAGCCTCTTTTTGACAGTCAATAGTATGACTCATGAGTTTTCCGTGGCTCGTGAAGTATCTTGAACATCCATCACAAAAATATACTTTATGCCTGTTTCTACTTATTTGTGTACTGAGCAGTCGGGATAAATATTTGATGAAGCAGTAGTGGTATCGAATTTTGGTATCATCAACTGTTTCTGGGGTTTCAAACGGAAATCTTGTTCACGAACTCGATTACCTGCCTGAAATACTCCAAGTCCAGTACTGCATTATTTTTTATGCGGACCACGTCGCTACGAGACCATCGTTGCCCATTTGAATTAACATGGACTTCACTCAAAAATATTCCAAGTCATCTCGATACTGTGTTCGCTCGAAGTTATTTGGCTCTTCGACAGAGGACTCGTTTACTTCCCTGAAATACTCCAAGTCCAGTACCGCATTATTTTTTTTTATGCGGACCACGTCGCTACGAGACCATCGTTGCCCATTTGAATTAACATGGACTTCACTAAAAAATATTCCAAGTCATCTCGATACTGTGTTCGCTCGAAGTTATTCTCTTTTTTTTTTCAAACGGAAATTGGTTCACGAACTCGATTACCTGCCTGAAATACTCCAAGTCCAGTACCGCATTATTTTTTATGCGGACCACGTCGCTACGAGACCATCGTTGCCCATTTGAATTAACATGGACTTCACTCAAAAATATTCCAAGTCATCTCGATACTGTGTTCGCTCGAAGTTATTCTCTTTTTTTTTTTCAAACGGAAATCTTGTTCACGAACTCGATTACCTGCCTGAAATACTCCAAGTCCAGTACCGCATTATTTTTTATGCGGACTTTGTCGCTACGAGACCATCGTTGCCCATTTGAATTAACATGGACTTCACTCAAAAATATTCCAAGTCATCTCGATACTGTGTTCGCTCGAAGTTATTCTCTTTTTTTTTCAAACGGAAATCTTGTTCACGAACTCAATTGAATTTAAAAAAAGCATGAATTTTACTCAAAAATGTTTGGTGATTTCCCAAAGGTCTTTCCACGCCATCTCTCACTCATGTCTATTTCAACTATTCAGTATTCAACTTTGTATGAATTCGCAAAAGCAATCGACAAGTGGCAATTATTACCGTGATGTTAGTTTAGCTTTTACCTAATAGGTGCTGCTGGATCATCCTCCAATCCAGGTATGCCGTGATCAGAATCTAATTTCCAGAACATTCCGAGCTATTCGGTTTCAAACTCTATTCAAATGATGAATGCAAAGGGAGATAGACATAAAATCCAATGGTATAAAGTGAGGTGATATACAGATCTAGAATCGAGTGCTTTGGTCACAAAATCCGATTGGTTTTGTTTATTCAGGTGTTCGATTGCATCATCATATGATCGAGAATTCTTTGGAACGCAAATATGGTAATAAACAAATTTCTGTACCAAATTTATTCACAAACACTCAAGAAATTCGCTACATATTTCAACTTCCGATTTTTGCAAACAAATTCTCGGAATACGAAATTCTCTTAAATATCATCGATAATGGCGTATTGAGGAAACAGCAATGACAAATATGTATGAACTCGAGCATTCAAAACGTCCAAGCCACTGGGATTATTAATTTGTTGTGTCAGCAATACCTACCTGCTTGAAATCGTTGACCATGCATAGATATGAATATCGAGATGGTAAATAAACTCAAATTATATGCGAATTAATACTTCAAGTTTGTTTGATTCTTTGGCAAAAATTCACATAGTGTTTTGATAATAAAATATATATACCGTGGTACCTATATGAATGAAATGTCTGAAAGTTCGATTCTTACCTACCGAGCTCTCATGAAGCGATTTGAGACTATTTATACAGGGTGTACTCACGAAAACTGACGGATTTCAATATATCAATTAGTCGAATATGCTAATATAAACAACTGACAGTCGAAATAAACACTCGTGAGAAACATGCATTCTCTCAAAACCTTGGGCTTGGATTCTAGATTTTTCGCACCCGCCAAAAAATTCCCGGTAATTTCGCTAAATAATCGTATCGCATGGGTGTGGTGGAGGTAGGACGACCAAACGTTGCTTTTTACGACTTAACAGACATGTCCCCACCACCCACTGAGGAAAGTCTTTCGCAGCGAAACTTGCCAAGAAACTGACTGGTTTTTGCTGCAACCGTCAGCATCTCAGGTGGTGGAGGAGGTGACCCCTCGCACGATGCCTGCAGTGCCCCGAGTAACGACGACGACGTCAAGATGCCCTACAGACACCTACGATGGATTTATGTTTTTGTATCTTTATAATCATCGTACAAGCTGTTGCAATCAATTCGACAAAGATACATATTCAACAATTCGAACAAAGATGGTGAATATTACCATGGCACTGAAGTATAATTTTTTATTTGAAAAAATAAACGTATTTTTCTCGAACTGACGTTATTCATTTCAATAAATGCAAACAGAGACAAAGACAGATATACAATGCCATGGGTTAGAGTGAGACACTTAAAATGCCTTGAATCGATCAATTTGGCTTCAAACTAAACTCTCTTATCTCTGCTGACTCATCATTTTCCTGGAAAACAACATCTGAGACAGTAAACAAGTCCAAGGCCAAATCGTATTTCTTAGAATTTCATTGGAGAGAGAGTAACGCCAGATGTAGCTCTTATCGCTGTTTACGACTACAGGGCGAGGAGACGTATTTTTTTTCTATTGGAATTTCATTCGAGAGCGAGTGAATTAATAATAAGTCGTCCATCATAATTTTCTGTTGTGTGTGTTCAAGACAGTAGACATTTTTCATATTTAATTTTTTCTTTTTGTCAATTAAGGTGGCGGCGGTGGAGGGCATGTTTTTTTCTCTTCCAGCCAATTGCTCTCAGCGAATCTCGTGAGGGAAAGAAGTTTTTTCATAACTTCCGCCATCGCGCCATGTTTTTTTGCCTTCCGCTCCATCTCCGCCATGTTTTTTTGCCTTCCGCTCCATCGCCGCAATGTTTTTTGCGTTCCGCTCCATCGCGCCATGTTTTTTTGCCTTCCGCTCCATCGCCGCCATGTTTTTTTGCGTTTCGCTCCATCGCGCCAGGTTTTTTTGCCTTCCGCTCCATTGCCGCCATGTTTTTTGCATTCCGCTTCATCGCCGCCATGTTTTTTGCCTTCCGCTCCATCGCCGCCCCTTCCGCTCCATCGCCGCCATGTTTTTTTGCCTTCCGCTGCATCGCCGCCATGTTTTTTTGCAGAAAAGACGCGCGCCACTTAGGGTGAAACGTTTTGAAGCCCCCCACCCCGAAACTCTTCGGCGAACACGTCATCTTCTTCAGCACCAACCCTCCACCAACGGCAAGAACTCGATGGACGCGGCCATCGAGAGATTCACCGTGTGGAGCAATGCCGATTCTGCCTCATGCAAGTGAGGCAGCTTCGGCATTGTCCATCTACTCAGAATTTCAAATATCATTGACTCATTGTCATTCTCGTCATCTGATATTTCAATTGCTTCTTCTTCTTCATTTTCAGACTCAATTAATTCTTCATCATCCGAATTATCGTTATCGCTAGGCTCATATTCCCATAATTGTTCCGGATTTTGAACGAAGTCAATAAACGATTCGTAAAATTCATCATCGAAACTTCTATCTGTACTAGACGATATTTCAGTTACTTGAATTGGTAAGTTAGAAGATGTTTCTGATGGACTACAACGGCCTAATTCACTTGTAGAGTCAGCTTGAGACATTTCGAATGGAATGATAGTAATATACTGATCCATTCAATTTATATACATTTTGTTAATGAATGAAGATGTCTGGGGACTATTTAGGAGGGGGATTTGTTGTGGACACAAATTAGAATTAATTTTTTCGACTCTGAAACAAATATTGTTTTATAACATGTTTTATTAAATTATATAAATATGTACAATATGCAAACAACTTAATCTATATATTACACCAAATGTACACTAAATTACATAAACTACAATAAAAACAACTAAACATTACACTCCCTACATGCCCTCTGACATGTGATTAGCACTAGGGAGTCTGTACACACTGTACAATAATGACCCTCAATTTGGCCATATAAGCTAGATACATGTGTGTCTATATGCCAATATCTGGCGACCTGGTTACCATATCTAATACTATATAGCCTATAACAAGGCCCGCACAACTTCGCCAATTCACCATCAACTGTCTGTATGGCGGTAAATAATGTAAGGTGACAATAAACACAATCCTCACTTATTGTTTCATTTATCGTCATGTCGGCGAATCTTCTGCTGACTTGCTCGATCTCATCTGAAGCTTCGAATTCTTCTTCAATACCGCTGTCAGATCCGCTATCTGCTTCCTCCTCATCATCAAATTGATTGACATCAACTGCAATGAGTTGGTCGATTATCTCCATTTTGGCTTCCATTATTCTATTACAAAACTACTGTACTCTATTACACACAACTACTATTTCAGTTGAAATAAAGATGAATACTGAATTCTATTGAGTCAATGATGTCTTTTTAAATGTTTTTTTCGGGAGGAGGGATGTCATTTCCTACTCCAAGACTAGAACTTTACATGTTTTCCAAAAGTGGGATTAACACCCCTCTACCACAAGACTTGAAAAACTATATATTTGCTGAAAATTCAACAGTGAAATCAGTTCCTACTCAAGAGTTCACTGCCATAGAGTCGTGTATATGGACATTGTAGCTATGGTGTTAACAGCAGTATGGGATTCAAAAGCTAAAATTTATGTGTATCCACACAGAATACGGGTCACATTGATATGTTATAATTGCCAAGGTGGTTGGGACAGAAGTCATATGATGGCAGGTAAAAGTCTATGTTTCGTGTGTGCAAGAAAACAAACAACTTCGGAGATGATTCCTCGCTGCATTAGATGTGATAGATTCTCCGAGACCTGCTGGAACTACTGGTGTGCAAGATGTCGCAGCGATGTCATGTTGTGTGATCGAGTAGGATATTTATGGCCTAATGAAGAAATCCATTTCAGGGAATGTTGGTGCCTTTCCCATGAAGAACAAAAGTGGAGATGTGACATGTATCCAGGGCGAAAACCAACGACAAATACAACAATCACTAAATCTCCAGCACCATAATTCAATTTTATTGTATTTATTATTTTCAAAATAAACTTTTATAATATAATTTTTCTTGTTTCCTTTCGCAAAAAAAAATATTTAAATTTGGAAATTTCAATCAAATAATTAATATGTATCATCATCAACAAAAAGTTGCCATATCGAAAAAATTATATTTTTATAATAAAATTTTTCTTGTTTCCTTTCGAAAAACATATTTAAATTTTGAAATTTCAATTAAATAATTAATATGTACCTATCATCGATAAAAAGTTTCCATATCAAAAATGATATTTCTTTATTTGCTTGGAAGGGTATGATGCCCCATAAAGTCAGGTAGATTACCGGAGCATCATATTATACTTGTGTCTAGGTACAATGACACAACGTCATTCTCTCAGTTGATTCCGTTAGAGAATGAAAGCAGTGTGAACACTTTCTTAAATACACTCTTCCCGGCGTTACGTAATACCTACCACCTACCTACCTACCTGCCTGGGAAGGGGCGATTTTCGTTGGGGTGCATCATGCATTGGCCTCGGGCTATTCGATAATTATTCATGTGGTGTGGTGAGAGGAGATTAGGAATTCGTTTATGCATTGGGTTTTGGGTATTATTACAGTAGTTTCGTGAAAATAATAAAAACTTTTATAAATGATTAATATATTTTCAATAAATTCAGCAAGTGTACATTTTCGTTTAATATTATAATAATAATGCTTATTCAGATAAACGAATTTTCTCTTATTCTAAATCCATAAGTCTATGATCCAATTTTTCATATTTTCTATGAAGTAATACCCTAGCTTCAGATATCTTCTCATTGAATGCTGTTCTAGCTTAACAAGACACATCGCCAACTATCGAATCTATGCGAGCGTTCATAGATACGTTTCTCTTTCCACTTCACGAGATAATTCTTCCATCGCTAATTGCACTGAAGCATGAACAGCTGGTAGGACAAATTTTTTAGTTCCATTAATTGTATCTTCAAGAAAGTCTTTTGTAACACAATCAGCTGAATCAACTGGCTGTCCGACATTTTTAAATTGTCTTTGTTCAATATCGTATTGGTCATCTTTGGTTTTCTTGAAACTAACATATACTAGTCGGGGTTGTAGAATTGAACCATTCCCACACTTTCGCTTACGCCCAAATTTATCCAGTACACTGATCATCATTACAATACGACTACCAAACATGAACTTATTAAAAAATAGCCGAGTTGCATGTTATATTATTATTAGAGAATCAAATATAAATTTATCAATTATTGTTGCCAATTACTCTTCTATTTCGAAAGGAATTTACTATAATAATATTAATCAAATAATTCATATTTTTGGAGTGTGTTAGAAATAATTGGAGGGGTGGAAAATTGTTGTTGTATTCCTTTTGCTTTCGGGGTATCATCTACCCAACCTACATATGTATTATTATGGGATCGTGAAAGAAAAAACTTTTATAATCAATGAATATATTTTCAATAAATTGAATCCGTATACATTTTTGTGTCAAGTAATACTATGGCTTCAGCTATCTGCTTATGTAGTAATTACATAGTCCAATTAATATATAAAACATATATTCTTAATTTTAATTTATTTCTATTATTCAATTTGGGGTATCAACAATATTTTCCAATTTACTCTCATCATCATAGATTTGGTATTTCTTAATTATGTCATTTGGTAGGAATGGGGTTAGGTTGCATAGAAATCTCTTCAAATCACATTTCAACATCTCTTCAACATCTCTTCAAGAAAAGAGTTCAATAGCAGTTCAGGGGCGGTTCTGTCCGATCACTAGATGAGGTCTTGTTTTGAGGAAAGCACATTTTTATCGCTGTTAAATGGGCTTCTTTCTACAGGAGTTTGTTAATCAAGGGCAAATATGATGAAAAAGTACTTGTAATCATTGAAATTCGAATGAAAAATAATGTGAATATTTAAAAGTAATCTTTACACCTATGTAATATGTTAGCCATTTTTAACATATTCCTATTTTAACATGATTCATAATATAGAAAATTATGACAAATATCTCTTCTACATATGTTCAGAATAGCTTTCCTTTGTCATGCTAGAACCAAAAAGCAACAATCTTTTGCCTTCAAAAAACGAATAAAGAAACAGTAGAATGGGTTATTTGTCATTGCATATGAATTAATTGATATTTACCATTTTGATAACATCATTAGTATTTTTTATTGATTTGTTTATTTTGATTATGTTTTCTTGAAATTTCTCCCATTACTTCTCTACAGCTGCCCCTTAAACATACAAATCTTTTACAGGATTTGTAGGTAAGGTGCTATAGAAGCTGAATACTCACATGCATGATGGTTAGGCATCCTTCAATAGTTTTTTATTACCAATGAAATGGGTGGGAAAATGCTTTGAATAAATAATAGCACTCTCAGGTAGAATCCATCCATTGCTTCCGCTTGTCATCCTAGAAATTACAGATTTTCATCAGCTACTATGCAAAACAAAAAAAATCACCAATCCATTGATGAAAAAAAGTTAAAAGAGCAGTGTTTGCTTATACTCTTACTTCGAATTCTATATCTGATGATTTTGCAGAATCTAATGATTAGATGTAGATGCTAGACATTGTATTGAAAATATTATACTTGGATTGGTATTTTCTATATCTGTTTTCTACACATAAACAAACACATTCTCAGTAAGTAAAGGTGGGATTTTAAATATTATTTATTGAGGAGACACTTCTTTTCTTGTTCCTATGAAATTATTTTGAAATCACTTTCGAAGAAAAAAGTTAAAGGAAGTATAAGAATACCTAGCTGTTTTCATGGCATTTCTAATTGGTTATTAGTTCTATTATATATTTATTTTACTTATGCAGTAAATCTTTCCTATCTATTGTGAAGCAGTTGTCACATTCTAGCATTTCTAGTGCAAAAGTGTAGCCAGTGTGAGTGTTTACGAACAGGGCTAATTTGAGTTTTCTTTTTGTTTATGTTGAAGAGGACCTAAATTATCGTTGGTGGATTGACAGTAATTATAACTGATTCATAATCTAGATACTATTTATTTACCTGTGGTAAGGAATACAGATGAATATCTCCACATTATCCACACAAAATACAAAACGGTCCCATTTCACGAAAAATAATTGATGTGAAGTTATCCACGGTTTTCCAGCTACGCTTTTTACTTCTTGGGAGAATTTGCGTGCGGCCGGATTGCAGCGTTGCCAAGTTTTCCAAAAATCCTAGGCCTAACTTTAACGCATATTTTTAAATATGTTTAGCACAAATTCATTATTGTTGATTATTTTTCAACGAAAATTCTTTTATTTAATAACTGAATTACGATTTTCTTGTTTTGAGTAATTTATAAGGGTTTCACGCTGTAATACTGGTAACAATTTGGCAGATATAATTTTAAATTTTGTACTAATTGTTGATCCTGGAAATCCATAGAACGCACTTACAGAGTCAAATCAATTTGGAGCGCTGTGCGGAAGAAAGGAGAGAGTAAAAAGTGTAATTTTATATTTAATTTTGCCAATATCTCGGTTAATAATGATCGAACCAAACAAATGTTTACACCAAAATGATCCTGGTAATCCATAGAATGCCCCCATTTCCTCAGATCAATTTGGGGCCGCGCGAAGTGTCATCCACGGTTTTATATCTGGGGATAACTCAGTTAATATTTGACGAACCAAAACAATTTTTTTACAGAAATGTTTGGAATAACATAAAGAATGCACGTGTACTTTCAAAACAATTTGGAGCGCCGTAGGGGAGACAGGATCTGTCATTTTTGTTTAATTTTTGCTAACAACTCCGTTAATATTGGACGAACCAAAATCATTTTTATACTGAGATGATCCTGAAAATCCATAGAAGGCACTTACAAAGTCAAATCAATTTGGAGCGCCGTGCGGAAGATATGAGAAAGTAAAAAGTGTAATTTTATATTTTATTTTGCCAATATCTCGGTTAATAATGATCGAACCAAACAAATGTTTACACCAAAATGATCCTGGTAATCCATAGAATGCCCCCATTTCTTCAGATCAATTTGGGGCCGCGCGAAGTGTCATCCACGGTTTTATATCTGGGGATAACTCAGTTAATATTTGACGAACCAAAAAAATTCTTTCACAGAAATGTTTGGAATAACGTAAAGAATGCACGTGTACTTTCAAAACAATTTGGAGCGCCGTAGGGGAGACAGGATCTGTCATTTTTGTTTAATTTCTGCTAACAACTCCGTTAATATTGGACGAACCGAAATCATTTTTATACTGAGATGATCCTGGAAATCCATAGAAGGCACTTATAGAATCAAATCAATTTGGAGCGCTGTGCGGAAGAAAGGAGAGAGTAAAAAGTGTAATTTTATATTTAATTTTGCCAATATCTCGGTTAATAATGATCGAACCAAACAAATGTTTACACCAATATGATCCTCATGTTCATTTTCAAAATAAGAAAAAAAAATTAATGTTCAATGTTGCTTAGCTTCACAGAAAAGGTAATTTTATATACAAATAAAAATATTTTTGAACATAGAGACGCCTGTTTCTTTATGTGAAATAAGTGAGATGAAATATAGTTGAATGTATGAGAGAGACAGTGACATAACTGTCCATCGACTATTGAATTCTATAGTACACTGAATCCTGAATCCCATCTCTGTATCTATTACCCAATTATAGTTTGCTAACAACTAACCGATGTTCGCACTATAAATTATATATAAAGAATAATACAATCAACAACTAACTTCAGAACGATCATAATCTTGTCTGGAACTGAATCTGCTCCTGCTCCTATATATTGCGTTACTGTATTTCAAACAGTGTTATGGAATTCCATTTTGTGTACTGTCACCTAATTTGTTTCCATGGCAATAACTAAATACGTCCCCATTAATGAATCATTGCAATTAATATCATGTTAATATCCTAAAGTAATGTGACTATGTGACAGACCATGAAAAACATGTTCCAATTAAACCCCATTTATAAAGTCAGGTGCTGTTCACTACTACCCGCGGCAATTGGAAGAAGCTATTGCTTGACGGAATTGATCGTTATGGTTCATTTGTTAAAATGCCATGGCGCATGCGGTTGCAAATGCACGGTTATAGTTACTGGGATTCACTGGGATATATCTATTTCGATGAATCGAGACTTTTGACATATCTAATTGAATTGCAGGGTTGTAATTCTGAGGGAACAGGCATGTATCCCCGTTCTGAAATATTTTTATTTGCACATGAACGTAATCGCCCGAGAAGCTAAAATATGAATTACAGCAAGATGATTTGATCACAGAATAAAGGAGGGTTGCAGAAGCGTCACAGTCCGGTGGCACATCTGATCTTGGCCTTGGTCATACTAAATAGAGATTTCTAATGGATTTGGAATCCCAAATAAAAAGAGATGAAAGTTCTTAATTTTTCCATCCTTGTTGCCAGGGGCGCGCTCTGTGATTGGTTACCATAATGGCGGTTAGTTTGGATGACATGACAGCTACAGTTGAAAATGACATTTATACTCCCTGGCCTTATAGTAACCAATCACAGAGTACATTCCCTGGCAACAAGGACGAAAAAATTAAGAACTTTCGTCTCTTTTTATTTGGGTTTCCAAATCCATTAGAAATCTCTATTCAATAACCTTAGGTAGTTTTTCTGTCACCATGACATGGCTTCTGCCTCCGTTCAGGAATATTTAGCCAGCTCGCTTGCGGGGTTTACATCTTTTACGTCTCATGTCACATAATCTCAAGCATTCTTGTTAACATATTAGTTTAGATGAGAAATATTGTACACTTTTCATTTTTGCTAAAATTCAAACTTATAGCTGAGTGCAGTTACACAAAGGAATATATCAATCCAATCTGCAAACGAATAATCAAATCGAGTTTAAACTACACTGAGTGTAGGAAAGTGCTACACTTTGATGCAAACGAATGAAACTATTGAAATAGGACCCCCTATTTTGCCGCTAATCTGCAATGGAAAAGACTTCCATTGAGGATTACCGTTGCCCAGTAAGAACCACGAGGAGGTATAGGGGTCTTTCTCACCAAGGAAAAAAGGGATAGGATAAATAGGATGAAAGATTAAGTGGAATAAAAAATATAATAGTGTTGAAAAAGTATTAAAATAGGAAAAATCATTAAGGGAATAAATTTCAAGAAAAATAAAACGATAAAAAAAATTATTTGATGCTCCTAGAACTGAGAAAAATAAAAGCAATAATTAGGTCATCTGAAAACGTTCCAGGACTGTAAATCAAAATAAATGAATATATAAAAAAATTGAGAAAAATAAAAAAATATTCTTGAATAAATAAAAAAATTAAATTATTCTTAAAATGAAACAATAAATATTCTTCAAAAAATAACAAAAATAATATTGAAAAAATAACGAAATAAATAATTTAAAAAATAGAATAACATGTTTGGGCGTATCACCTCTAACTTAACACATAAACTCTTCAAAAATAAAATAATTTTCTATATAAAACAAAAGTAAATATAGGTATACCATAAATTGAAATTAACATTTTAAGTAATTAATATTCAAAACACAATGAACAGATACCAAATGTGTATTCAAATAAATTTAAACTCAAGTCAGAAACATTGACACACTTCACGTGACTGATCCTAAGACAACTGCTACATTTGACCCTAGGTGATAACATATACTAACTTCAATTCCACAAAACAGACATTTCTGAGACATATCATCAGATGACTGAATAATAATATCTTTCAAACCCCGCCTATAATTAGTGATATCAATAGTATTATTTAAACTTTCCCCATTTACAATTTTATTAAAAAAATATATGATAAAGACCCCACAGTTATAAGAATCCAATTGTCGTGAATGTATATTGACTTCAATTTCCCAATTAAATAGATCTACGTTGCATTCATGAATTTTATTATAATAATTTAAAAATTTCAAAAAGTTATGGAGGTATGTTTTTGTTTCATTTCTAGTACTTCCCATTGGATTCAAAAAAATAAATTTCTTATTTGTGACATCTACAATCGCTAAGCAGAAGTGATGAGAGCTAGGGCAGTCTGTTATATCTGAATAATTCTGAAGAATAGGAAATACTATAAGTTCTTTTTCAAACTGAAAGTTAATAATTGAAGGATGTATTTCTTCATTACCATACAGAAAAATTCTGGTACCAAGCATAGTTTTAACAATTTGAAATTTCGATTTGGAATTGAAAATATTCAGACATATATCTACCAAAAAATTGGTCAACCAAGATTTTCCCGATAATATTTCAAATTCTTCACTTGTAACCTCCTTCACATCACAACTGAAAGCATTAAAAAATGATATGGTATACCTCTTTCCAATGTCTTTATAATAATTTGAATCAGAAATTAAACCGTTTGGTAGAATTGTTACAATTTTTTCTGATTTCCATTTAACAAAATTAGGTGTAGCTTGTGCTCCTGAAAGGCTGGTCAACATAATGAAATAAAAGAACCTTTTCAATTTTGGAAGCATTTGCCTCCAGCACAAGTTATCTCTATAAATTCGTTCTATTTTTAGCCCTTTAAAAGTCCATATTACAAAATCACACCAGTCCCTACCAGTGATTTCAAGAAGACGCTGAATCTGATAATAATATAAATGATTGTTTAAAAGACTACCTGTAATTTTGTTACAATATTTAATGAACCCTTGAGAACAAGCTTCATCAGGGTTTGTATTTCTACATGAATAGGGACATTTTACCTCAATTAGGCCGTCAGTTGACACTAATCCATCAGGAGATCCAGCAATGAATTGAAAAGCTTTATGAATTCTTAAACCTGACATAGTACACTTCCTATGAGTGTGTTGTTCATAATTAGAAATGGCAGTTTTCTCATGTTCTATTCCGTGTTTAATTGCTTTAGATTTAAAATTTGATGGGTTATTAATTGATTTAAAGATATTAATTAAACTTTCATTACTCTTACTATTACAAATTTTACCAAAATTGGATGCAGTCACACGAATACGTCTTTCCTCAAACCATATATGGGAGAGTCTCTGATCTCTAGTGTTGTTTTCTAGTAAAATCAAGTCCTGGTCAGATTTTCTGTAATTTTTGTCAAAAAATGAACAGCAAATATGCGTGATGTTAACTGAATTGTTACTCTTAATGAGAGATTCAGATTTCACATCAATTTTGCAAAACTTACAGAAAAAATCACCGCTCAAAGTTGAATCTAAGTTTTCAATACACACTAAATGTACCCATCCATTACATTCATCACATTGTACTCAATCAGCCTCAAATCCTAATTTTCCCTTCCCGCAGTAGATGCATAAATTTGGGTCAGTTTGATCTTGTTTGGTAGCTAATAATGATTGGGAACATTCTAGAGCTCTTTTTAGAGATATTCCTGAAAAATTATTATGAAGAACTTTATCTTTCTTTTCCCAGATTTCTTGTGAAGCAAGGCCTTGGTCATGTCCTTTTTGGACTGGAACTTTACAGCATTTTGTTCTAGGAATGTTGCAAGTAGTTTCTTTGACAATAAATAAAATATATTTTCTAAGTTTCCTGATTAACCTGCTGCTTTTTTGACTCATTACTTTCTTGGCAATTATATTTTTTACTATACCAAACCATCTTTCAACTGGTGCATTACTTAATCGCTCTTTATTCTTTAAGAGAATACCACTCCAGAGGGGAGTGAAGGGAATATGTTTTAATAAATGTTGAAAAAAATTTAAGTGTTGATATTCATTTTTAGGAAATTTATCATCAGAATTTAATGTAGAAGTGAGTACAACTTGTTTCAGATATTGGCAAAAATATGTTTTTTCAAAAGTTCCGAGTATATTTTTATCAAACTTAATTTCAAATTCTCCTTTGAGAGGTTCATCATCATTGAAGTTATTAGTAGAAGATATTTTCAGTAAATTATTAAAAGAATTTTTAAAAGTTTCGGTTTTGTATTCAGAGTTGGTTATTACATAAAGATTCTTAAACCATGCGCAAAAAACTTCCCAATCATTGATATTAAATGCTGAAGCGACAATCTCCTACATATGGCTAATTACTTTCTGATCTTGATAGTAAGTATTTATGTCACGTGCCATCAATTTGAACATATGCGAACAGCACATGTGCAGCTGAATTTTATTTGCAGGAAATTCATAATTATTATGTACATGTTCGAATGTCAAATTAATGTATTCTTTTAAATCAAGGCTATTGAATGATATTGAAACAGCATTTAGAATAGCAAAACTGAAATCGGATACAACTTTTTGAAAAACTGGCCATTTCTTGTTCTGAATCATACAAAATGAGCGATACTTTAAGAGCCATGCACCTATGCTGCCAGCATCGTGTTCACTTGAAATCATTTCCAGCACAGGACATAATCTGTTTGATTGAAATATTTGAATAACCCCAGCATAATAATAAACTTTATTACCAGTATTACCAGGCCGACGTACTATACTTCCTGTGGCATCAAGATGTAATATCGTAGTTCTGTTTGAAAATAAAAGAGATAGTTGTTCAGTACTATAAAGATATATATGAAGAGGTATTCCAACAAACTGAATATAATTAGGATGATCCCTTTGCATTTTGATGATGTCAACAATATCATCCTCGTGGCGATCCTATAAACTGCATCGGATCTCACTTCAGCTAAGTTATATGATTCCAAGGAATGCTGATTCAAATTCAAAATATCATTTTGTCGCTGTTCTAAAGCTTTCACATTCAACATCTCCTTTTTCACCATCTTTCGTTCAACTCCCCTTAGTTGTGTAGCTAACTTATTTAAATGATTGAAATCTCTACCTGTACTTAAAACTTCAACTTTGTGCTCAGGTACATGACTATTTAAAATATTACTTATAATAAGAATGAATTTTTTACACAATTTATGAGCACAATACGAATATACTTTCAATGAATCACTTTTCTTTATGTACCGATAATGTTTAAAATATAATTTACATGTGTTATTGACTGATAACATTTTCTTATTAAGAATAAAAGCATAATTCTTTGAGACTAATTTCTTATCTTGACATATATTATCTCGGATGTTTTTAGTACCAACTGGCATCATTTCATAAATATCTGTCTTTGTTTGAATATTTGAGAAATTCGGACAACTTAACTACTGGAAATTTAGTACGTCTTCCAGGCATTTTGATTTGAGGCTGATTTGGCCAATATCAAAGAGAAAAATGAATAAATATAGAATTTCTTAATATAACATAACCTAACTAACCCTCACCCCCTTACCAACATCACAGATCGAGATCACGGAATAATAAAATATGAGAATATTTTCTTATTCTTCTTTACTAGATCTGGGTTCAGCAACCAGACTATCTATCCAGTTACACCATTTTAATGCTGACGTCAGAGCTGTCAATTTTGTTGTTATTTCATATGCATTATCCAAACAAACTTGTCTTGTGTTTGATTTCAAATAAGCTGTTGGATTTTTGTGAATATTTGAATTATCAAAGGGTTTCAAAGCGAATAATAGTAAGTATCTTAAATGATACTGTAACAAAGTAACTTTAGTAAAATTTAAAATATTATATTTATATATAACTTTCATTTGTAGGTTGAAAATGGTAGAGAATGCAATGTTTTTGATTATTTCACTCATTGCTCTGCACTCATTTCAGCAGAAACACAAAAAATATACCACATACACATTCTTTCAATGGTAAATACGGTTTGTTTGGAAAATGCCCCGTGACACTCATCCGGTGTGACGTCACACTAAATTGGTCTATTTTCTATCCATTTTTCGTTTTGATTCTTCTCACTACTCACTCCCAGGGGATCTATACGACTCGATCTACACCAATACGCATGATATGTATGATTTTCTCTCTTATTCGTATACGAATTGAAAGTCGAACGATTCGAGAATACTTCACTATGGACCATATTCGATTAGAAACAAATTGGTGGCCCATTCAATATCTCTTTATTGGCACCCTTGCTCTCATTGTCAATTGAGTTGTCACATCAATTCTGTCAGTGCTGTCTTGCTTTATGTCCAAAACATCCGTCATAAAATTGAAAGTTTTTGGGAATGCTCCAGATTCTGAGTCCATTGCCCTTTGGATCAACTGTTGAACATTTTTCTATTTAATTAATGCAAATGTAAAGACCGATTCAGATACAAGGGTGCCCATGCAGGGTTTTTGAAGCCCGTGCGGTTTAAACGGCTTTTACTTACGTTTCTATGACACAGACATTTTATTTGGTCCTGTAATAATTTTGTAGATACTGGAGTAATGCTATTTGAGTTTTCCAAATAACCCCGATGTATTTTTCACTATATCTTTTATGCAGGGTGGGTACGCGTGTACCTGAATCGGCCTTAAAAATACATCGGAATTATTTGAAAAAGTCAAATAGCATTACTCCAGTATTGACAAAATTATCACAGAACCACATAAAATATTTCCTTGTCATAGAATCGTACGTAAAAGGCGTTTAACCCTCCTGCTCCCGGGTGAAGCAAAGTTACGTGCACACTCGGGTGGTGTCTGTCAGACACGTATTTCAGTTAATAAATAGAATGAGATAAATTAAGTAAAAAAAAACTTTTTATTCAGAATTGTTTATTGATCTATTGAATAACAGAATCAAGAGTATATCGAATCCAAACAAAAAAATAACACCTGCGTTTTCAAATTGCTAAAAAACTTGAAAAAATGGATTATAAATGAATTAATCCAAAATAAAGTTAATTTTCGTTACTTCCATCCTCACAATCCCCACAAAATGGATTAATGTGTTCCAAACAAAGCCATTTTAAACACCGTTTACAAAAATATCTCGTTTTTCGATTTCTGCAGTAAGCACAACGTCCATGTTCATTTTCGCGCCTTGCTTGCTGTGGCTGAGTTGTCGTACCAGAGAACTTCAGTGCCAAACCCCTGATATCTTTCCTTATGTGTGGATTAGTTGCTCGTTTAGTTAGATTTTCCATGAGTAAGTCATAAGCAAGATTTTTCAGAAATAACCTCCTGTGTTTGTAAACGTTATCTGGGGGAGGGGCATTGCTTTGACTTATTACAAAAGCATTCACTCCTGCGATGTTGAGCAAATTGTAAAAGATAACCATAGGCCACCTGCGAGTGGTTCTACTTACATTATATGCAGCCATCTTTTGGTCAGCCGAATCAACACCGCATTTAGTTATATTATAACAGGTGATCATTTCTGGCTTACACTGGTCACCTGTCGCTGCGTCAATGTTGTCATCAAAGTGCATGGAAGAAATTAAAAAAACAAATTTTTTCTTTTTTGGTACATATGAGACCAAAGTGGCATTTCGACGAAAAGCAAACATGGACGAATGTACTTGCCTCGATGTGATATTTTTCAGTTCTGCAGGAATTTCTGATCGATTCTTGCGAATAGTTCCTACTATTGTTATCCTATGTTTCTCCACCATATGCTCTACAATGTCCAAGCTTGTGAACCAATTGTCCATTGTAACATTTCTTCCCGAGTCATATATAGGAGCACACATTCTTTTCACAACTTCATCAGTTTTGTTTGAAATATTGTATGGACCATTGGGTTGGAGTCCAACATAAACTTCTAAATTGACGACATAACAAGTTCTTGCATCGGTCAACGCAAACACTTTTATTCCATAACGAGCTGGTTTTTTCGGGATGTACATGCGAAAGGCACAGCGGCCTCGGAATGCAAACAGCATTTCATCCAAAGTCACATAAAAACCTGGAGTGTAGCAGTCTTTACAGTTTTGTACGAAGCGTTCAAAAAAAGTTCTAATGGGGCACAATTTGTCAGTTTTCTTCCTTTCATTTCTCGTATGAACATCATCAAATCGTATGCAAGACAATAAGAACGTAAATCTGCGATGGGCCATAGTTGCACGAATAATTTCGAGGCCTGAGCCATCTTCAGCCCAAAAGTCTTTCGTATTTTTTCTTCCACTTTTATAAAGCCCCATCAAGTACAGAATCCCTATGACAGCTTTCATTTCTACAATATTTGTAGGTAGCACATCCAGTGGGTCTTTATACTTCGGTGCTACTGTTGCTATATATATGTTTGTATTTTCGACTATCAGTTCGAGTAAATCGGTGGTAAAAATAGCTGACCAACATTCCAGTGGATTTATAATATTCTTCGCTCTTCCCTTTGTACCTGGTAAATGTGTCACAAGATTCTGACGTCTATTTCTAACACTAGTGTTGGGTGCATGTTTAGACCACTTTAATACTTCAGTACGATTTCCTTTTTTACTTTTACATTCATAAAATAAACCTGTGTTACCTACGTTTGTAGATTTTTCATTCACTACTTCATGTTCAGGCTCTTCATCTGCACTTTCCTCAGAACTGGAATCGTGATCACTCATTTCACAATGGTCCACATCTGATTCTGGCTCGCCATCCTCATATTGAACCTCATCATCAGTTGAAACTTCATCATGTAATGTTTGCAGTCTTTGAATTTCTTTCAAATACGGATCCATTTTTTTAGTAACTATAAATATGATAAAAACAGCAAAAATCAAAAATCTCTAATAAAGAAATTTTGTTACACCAATACTCGGCTAGTGTCTGTCAGACAACTTTCGACAATAGAAGACTGTCACGAACTGACTCAAACTAATCATTTAAGCCACGTGCCGAGGTCGGAAAATCCCGAAGCTACACGAAAGGTAGGCTCGATAGAAGCCCAACTGTAGATTCAGCAATGAATATCAGAACTGAATTGTCTCACAGACACTACCCGAGTACTGGAGGGTTAAACCGTTCGTGATTCAAAAACCCTGCAAAGGCCTTAATGTATTATCAGCTCATACCTGTTTCTATCTTGTTAATTTAATGAAAAATATTTGTTCAATGGGCTGCCACCGTATTTCAAATTTTAATTTGTACTCATTCAAAATTACCGCCAGTATGTTTTATGGAGCGCCATCTAATGGCCAAGTTCCGATATTCCTGAACAGTACTGCCAAGTGAATACCGATTCTCTCTCCCTATAGTTTCTATATGGAGAGAGAGAGTCCATATTTACTGAACAGTCTGTTCAGCAAAATCGGAACCTGGGGTCTATCCATTGATTGATTTGAAATAAATGACTTATCCAGAGATGCCAACGCAAGAACACCAAATATGCCACCAAAATGATTCTTATTCGATATGGTCCCACTATTGAACCTTGCATACACCCTAAGTGATACCTAGGTTAATAATTATTGAAGCCTCGAAGTCTGAGTATTGAATGATAAAGGGTTTGGATTGATGTATTATAAACTAACTGAAAATTTATTCGATCCGTCAACCTGCTGCACCCTTACGAACAACTCTCAGAAGTCGAGATACTCGTGCGAACTAAGGAAGACGAGTCCCTTACCATTTAACGTGAGATGCCATGCACGGACGAGAATTCAAACTATTTGGGATCGTCCAAGTACGCCCCGTGTACCATCCAAACTACCGATGACCAAAGCCACCGTGGCTTGGCTTCAGTTATCGGTTGAATAATTATTATTTTACTAATTCTAATAATTAGCCATTTTATAAAATTCATACAAGTATAAAATTCCATTTTATGCGAGTTGCATACCATACATTTTCTACGACGTCGTAGTAGGGTTTACTTACGTATAATAACATATTTTTAACATTGCTACATCCTTTTGGGCCTAGAAATGAGAGTAAGAAATTATTAATTGAAGTTCAATGTGCACTTGTGGAATTCTATTATATTTTTTCCATTCCCTAAGTCTATGGTTTATTTGAAGTGTCTTGGGGTGGGATATCGTGTACTGTGCATAAGCCTGTGGCTCACGGTCAAATAGTTTGATCAAAATGCTTTGAAGTGGCGTAATTTCTATTGGTTTGTTTTTCAAAACTTGACAGAAACCACTAGAAATGACGTCACTCCAAGGCAGTTTGATCAAACTATTTGACCGGGAGCCTCAGGCTATTATACTTTTCATCGATTAGTGAGATGACATTATAGTTGAACTCATGGGAGAGACAAAGACAAAACTGTCAACTGTACAATAGGGAACACACAAGATTTTATTTGTTAGCTTTTCTGTATCAATTTGGGCCTCAAAATTAACATTTAATGAAAATAATTCATTAAATCCTATTTTTCCCGAAATTTTGAGTTTTGAAATTGCTCTTTGATTTAAACACAATTTGACCTCGGGGTCGAATAACTTCCCCAAAACACTAGCACTCCTTATGGTTGTTAGCGCGTTAGCGGAATTATGAGTAATTTTGACAGTTTTACATAGCTCTTTAAGAGCCCTCAAACGGTGAAAGTTTGAACCGAGTGAAGTAACAATAAGAGTCGCTAGGAGTACGTTTTTTAAATGGAATGAAAAAATTTAGAAGAAAGGAAACACAAAATTTTAAATTCTGAGTATGTCACTTAGCTTCTCGGGCGATTACGTTCATGTGCAAATAAAAATATTTCAGAACGGGGATACATGCCTGTTCCCTCAGAATTACAACCCTGCAATTCAATTAGATAAGTCAAAAGTCTCGATTCATCGATATAGATATATCCCACAGTGAATCCCAGTAACTATACCGTGCATTTGCAACCGCATGCGCCATGGCATTTTAACAAATGAACCATAACGATCAATTCCGTCAAGCAATAGCTTCTTCCAATTGCCGCGGGTAGTAGTGAACAGCACCTGACTTTATAAATGGGGTTTAATTGGAACATGTTTTTCATGGTCTGTCACATAGTCACATTACTTTAGGATATTAACATGATATTAATTGCAATGATTCATTAATGGGGACGTATTTAGTTATTGCCATGGAAACAAATTAGGTGACAGTACACAAAATGGAATTCCATAACACTGTTTGAAATACAGTAACGCAATATATAGGAGCAGGAGCAGATTCAGTTCCAGACAAGAATATGATCGTTCTGAAGTTAGTTGTTGATTGTATTATTCTTTATATATAATTTATAGTGCGAACATCGGTTAGTTGTTAGCGAACTATAATTGGGTAATAGATACAGAGATGGGAATCAGGATTCAGTGTACTATAGAATTCAATAGTCGTTCGACAGTTATGTCACTGTCTCTCTCTTACATTCAACTATATTTCATCTCACTTATTTGATGAAAAATAGAATTCAATAGTGCACGAAATCCCACCAGATATCTGCTGGGCAATTTGTTGTGTGGAGGTTGGTATACTGGAGATGCTATTGGAAAATTGTGTACAAAATCCCATAAAGAAAAGGCGTCTCTATGTTCAAAAATATTTTTATTTGTATATAAAATTACCTTTTCTGTGAAGCTAAGCAACATTAAACATTAAATTTTTTTTTCTTATTTTGAAAATGAACATGAGGATCATTTTGGTGTAAACATTTGTTTGATTCGATCATTATTAACCGAGATATTGGCAAAATAAAATATAAAATTACACTTTTTACTCTCTCATATCTTCCACACGGCGCTCCAAATTGATTTGACTTTGTAAGTGCCTGCTATGGATTTCCAGGATCATCTCAGTATAAAAATGATTTTGGTTCGTCCAATATTAACGGAGTTGTTAGCAAAAATTAAACAAAAATGACAGATTCTGTCTCCCCTACGGCGCTCCAAATTGTTTTGAAAGGACACGTGCATTCTTTACGTTATTCTAAACATTTCTGTGAAAGAATTTTCTTGGTTCGTCAAATATCAACTGAGTTATCGCCAGATATAAAACCATGGATGACACTTCGCGCGGCCCCAAATTGATCTGAGGAAATGGGGGCATTCTATGGATTACCAGGATCATTTTGGTGTAAACATTTGTTTGGTTCAATCATTATTAACCGAGATATTGGCAAAATAAAATATAAAATTACACTTTTTACTCTCTCATATCTTCCACACGGCGATCCAAATTGATTTGACTTTGTAAGTGCCTGCTATGGATTTCCAGGATCATCTCAGTATAAAAATATTTTGGTTCGTCCAATATTTACGGAGTTATTAGCAAAAATTAAACAAAAATGACAGATTCTGTCTCCCTTACGGCGCTCCAAATTGTTTTGAAAGTACACGTGCATTCGTTAGGTTATTCCAAACATTTCTGTAAAAAAATTGTTTTGGTTCGTCAAATATTAACTGAGTTATCCCCAGATATAAAACCGTGGATGACACTTCGCGCGGCCCCAAATTGATCTGAGAAAATGGGGGCATTCTATGGATTACCAGGATATTTTGGTGTAAACATTTGTTTGGTTCGATCATTATTAACCGAGATATTGGCAAAATAAAATATAAAATTACACTTTTTACTCTCTCATATCTTCCGCACGGCGCTCCAAATTCATTTGACTTTGTAAGTGCCTTCTATGGATTTCCAGGATCATCTCAGTATAAAAATGATTTTGGTTCGTCCAATATTAACGGAGTTATTAGCAAAAATTAAACAAAAATGACAGATCCTGTCTCCCCTGTGGCGCTCCAAATTGTTTTGAAAGTACACGTGCATTATTTTGGTTATTCCAAACATTTCTGTAAAAAATTGTTTTGGTTCGTCAAATATTAACTGAGTTATCCCCAGATATAAAACCGTGGATGACACTTCGCGCGGCCCCAAATTGATCTGAGGAAATGGGGGCATTCTATGGATTACCAGGATCATTTTGGTGTAAATATTTGTTTGGTTCGATCATTATTAACCGAGATATTGGCAAAATTAAATATAAAATTACACTTTTTACTCTCTCCTTTCTTCCGAACAGCGCTTCAAATTGATTTGACTCTGTAAGTGCCTTTTATGGATTTCCAGGATCAACAATTAGTACAAAATTTAAAATTATATCTGCCAAATTGTTACCAGTATTGCAACGTGAAACCCTTATAAATCACTCAAAACAAGAAAATCGTAATTCAATTATTAAATAAAAGAATTTTCGTTGAAAATAAATCAACAATAATGAATTTGTGCTAAACATATTTAAAAATATGCGTTAAAGATAGGCCTAGGATTTTTGGAAAACTTGGCAACGCTGCAATCCGGTCGCACGCAAATTCCCCCAAGAAATAAAAAGCGTGCCTGGAAAACCGTGGATAACTTCACATCAATCGAAAAATATCCAAATACACTATTCAGAACTAGTTAGTGTGAAGTTATAAACGAATTTCCAGCCACGGTTCGCAAATTTTACGTGCGACGTTGCCAAACTTCCATATATTTCCTAGCCACGCTTTTTACCTATTTTCGCGTATATCTTTGCCTTTATTGTATTATTGTGGATGATTCCTGGCAGAATAGCTCTTAATGGAGTATCCGATTCATATAGGGCCTCAAAATAATTGCAAGTTAACATTCGAGATGTTTGTAAAAACATTTCCCTCGGTATCTCACTTGTTTCTGCGTGTTCGTTGATGAATTTTTCATAGAAATCATGAGAATGACAAGAGGAACCGAGAAAAAAGTAATATGGAATATGTACCACCGTAGGGGAGACAGGAGAAATTAAATTCGGACTTTCTTTTACATTTCACTCGGTATCTCACTTGTTTCTGTGTGTTCGTTGATGAATGTTTCATAGAAATGATGAGAATGACAAGAAGAACCGAGAAAAAAGTATTATTGAATCATCAGATGATATGCTTGATAAATGCCTGTTTTGCGGTAATAACACAAGTAATAATAAATATCGTTTTATTACATGTACCAGTTGTTTGAGAAATAGTCACGTCAAGTGTATCTTACCTGATCAAAAAGATGATACTATTTTGAAAACATTCGATTATAAATATGGCATTTGTAACTTATGTGATTCATATTAACTGAGTTACTGATTTTTAGTTGTGCGACCATTTTTCAGCTGTAGGGAAAACCGGAAAAACCTACAGTACCACCCCGGGCAATCAAAATGGATTGATATATTTGTATGGGTGTATACACATTTATTTATGTATGGAAAAAATTTGAAGTTGTTCAAGAGTATTATAATTTTTATTTAGTTTTCAGACAGATTTTATTTAATTTTTATTCAGAAATATATTTATTTTTATTTAGAATAATATTTATTTTCATTAAGAATTGATTATGTTTACTCAGAATAATTATTTCATTATTACTACAAATTATTATTATAACGTGCGTTTCTTATTATATTTTATATGTATGTGATTATGTGATTTATGAGTTTTTGTTAGATTGATAATTATTATCAGAAGCAGTTCTCTGATGATAATAATAAGGTAACGTTGGAGGGTATCGTTGAGCCTTCATGTGGGACAATAGGGCTCTTGGCAAACACCCACTATGAAAAAAAGGAAACACACCATTGCAATACCTCCTGGGTGGTGTGGAAACTTGCATTGTTATTAAATTGATCAGTATAATGGGCCGTGGTAGCTGCGATATATAGTAGAGCCTTTGCTCTTCAACCCTCAACCGGGAACCGAACCTGGATCCTCTCGGTTACCAGGCTGGCGCCCAACCACTGCGCTAATAATTTTAAAGATACTACTGGCAGTTTTGATTTGAATACAATTTGAAATAGTAGTTTCATGCTATGGCTTCCATTTTTTCAATGATTTCAGTAACTTGTTGTGGTTACGACCAGAACTCCTAAACCTCTACTATCCAGAATAATAACCCGTTCGTCAAAAAACTTGAAATAAACACAAAACCTCATAATACCTAGTTTTCGAAAAAATAATCTGATTATTCTTGTCATTCTCATAATTTCTGTGAAAAATTTATCAACGAACACGCAAAAACAAGTGAGATACAGAGTGAAACGTAAAAAATAGTCCGAATTTAATTTCTCCTGTCTCCCCAACGGTGGTACATATTCCATAATATTTTTTTCTCGGTTCTTCTTGTCATTCTCATAATTTCTATGAAACATTCATCAACGAACACGCAAAAACAAGAGAGATACAGAGTGAAATGTAAAAAAAGTCTGAATTTAATTTCTTGTCTCCCCTATGGTGGTACATATTCCATAATACTTTTTTCTCGGTTCCTCTTGTCATTCTCATAATTTCTGTGATAAATTCATCAACGAACACGCAAAAACAAGCGAGATACAGAGTAAAATCTAAAAAAAAAAATTTAATTTTTCCAGTCTCCCCTACGGTGGTACATATTCCATAATACTTTTTTCTCGGTTTCTCTTGTCATTCTCATAATTTCAATAAAAAATTCATCAACGAACACGCAAAAACAAGCGAGATACAGAGTGAAATGTAAAAAAAAGTCCGAATTTAATTTCTCCAGTCTCCCCTACGGTGGTACATATTCCATAATACTTTTTTCTCGGTTCCTCTTGTCATTCTCATAATTTCTGTGAAAAATTCTGTGTAATGTAAAAAAAAGTCCGAATATAATTTCTCCTGTCTCCCCTACGGTGGTACATATTCCATAATACTATTTTCTCGGTTCCTCTTGTCATTCTCATCATTTCTGTGAAAAATTCATTAATGAACTCGCAAAAACAAGTGAGATACAGAGTGAAATGTAAAAAAAAGTCCGAATTTAATTTCTCCTGTCTCCCCTACGGTGGTACATATTCCATAATACTTTTTTCTCGGTTCCTCTTGTCATTCTAATAATTTCTGTGAAAAATTCATCAACGAACACGCAAAAACAAGCGAGATACAGAGTGAAATGTAAAAAAAAATCCGAATTAAATTTCTCCTGTCTCCCCTACGGTGGTACATATTCCATAATACTTATTTCTCGGTTCCTCTTATCATTCTCATAATTTCTGTGAAAAATTCATCAACGAACACGCAAAAACAAGCGAGATACAGAGTGAAATGTAAAAAAAGTCCGAATTTAATTTCTCCTGTCTCCCCTACGGTGGTACATATTCCATAATACTATTTTCTCGGTTCCTCTTGTCATTCTCATGATTTCTATGAAAAATTCATCAACGAACACGCAGAAACAAGTGAGATACCGAGGGAAATGTTGTTTCAAATATCTCGAATGTTAATTTGCAATTATTTTGAGGCCCTATATGAATCGGATACTCCATTAAGAGCTATTCTGCCAGGAATCATCCACAATAATACAATAAAGGCAAAGATATACGCGAAAATAGGTAAAAAGCGTGGCTAGGAAATATATGGAAGTTTGGCAACGTCGCACGTAAAATTTGCGAACCGTGGCTGGAAATTCGTGGATAACCTCACACTAACTCAGAACTAGTCCTTATGAACTAACTGTAACAACACTAAAATAACTAAGAATTATGCTAGTATGTCTAAGTTCATGTGGGGAGAAGCATAAAATTTATTTTTGGGGGCAAAAGAAACGACCCTACACTGTACTATCAATCATTAGGTCTGTTCGTTGTTTCTGCATGAAATTTATATTGTACACTACATCTTTTCACATTACACCAGTCCGTGTCGATGAGTGTAGTAAATTTAACATGTGTTCGCTGCTGATATTGCGCCATTGCTAGGATTTTAGGTTAGGTTACGATTATTATTATTTGTCTTGAATAAATCTTCAAAATGGACAGTAATGATTAAATCATAAAAAATTTCACACATTCGGACGACGAATTATCAATTACGAGTTCGTCTGACGACGATCAATCAATGTGGTCAGCATTCTCATCTCGATTATTTATGGAAGCATTTTGGAAGTTTCTGGTAGCGCTAATTCAATTCAATAATTCAAATTGAAATATCAAAATTATTTTAGTACGGATGCTAACTTCTCATTAGAATTACTCCAAAAAACATCCAACACACCTAACCTCACACTAACCAATCTGCACTACACTTTTCACACCTCCTAATTATTAAGTGTAACACCTAGATTTGGTGGTAACTTATTTGAAATTATTGCGCTACAACATTTTAGCAATGAACATAGTGTAAGTGTACACCAGCAATCACCGAACGGGATCAGTGTTACATGATCTACACTAGTGTACGAAATTGTAGTTATTGGAGACACAGCGAACAAACTTTTTGTCTCTTTCGATATGGATGATCTAGCCACAAATTATAGAAACTTACAGATGAGACGGCAGACAAGGAACGTTATTTGAAGAGAGAGATAGCAAAGCGCATATTTTAAAGGGCCACATTGACATCTGATATTCAAAGACCTCTTCTACTTTAATCTTTGACAGATGTCATATGTAGGGATGGCTGATACCTACATTTCTTTGGAACAGATACGTACTGTTCCTGTGACAGAGCCATACTTGTTCCAAATACCTGTTCCAAAATACTCGTAGTATCAGCGCGCTAGATTCTATCACTCTGTCCAAGTTACGTATACGTATAACAATTAGACCTATTCAATATATATTCTCTTATATTTTTGAAGAAACAAAATAAACTTAACGTCAAAAATCCACTCTCCTGTCCCATTCCCAATGCATTTACTTGTACTTGTAACAAATAATCACCAACATGAAAGTGCCTGGCATCTCTTGCATCAAACTGCCATACGCATATTTCGCGTAAGCGTCACAGTCTCGTAGATACGTAACACATACACTAACTCAGTCGGTCGGGCTTATAGTAAACGAACATACGCATGGAACATGGACCAGGTATTTTTTATAATCTGTACCTGTTCCACAGTGGTATCATCTCGTACCTGTGACAAAATACTTGCTCCGTAAATACTCGACCATCCCTAGTCATATGTTACAATAACAACAACAAATGAGCCGTCTAACTGCAAACCCCGCCAAGTACAAAAAAAAAACTGAGATAGCGCTGTTATTCGATAAAGAATATTAATATAACTACGCTGTTCAAATATTATTGCTCAAAACCAACCAGTTTAATTATTATCGCATATCTACAAATTAGTTTACTTTCAATCCATCGCCAACTGCAGATTTGTTCATTTTCAAAAACCTCCAAGTACGCGTGACCAATAGGAAAGCCATATTTTTGTCATGTGACCACGTGTTTTGAGTAACGGCTGTTTCCGGCATTTTGATTATACCTCGTCGTTATAAATCTAAAATTTTATAAGGATGCAATATGGAGAACCAAAACATCCAAGATTTACCAAGCTCTTCTATATTGACAGAAGAATTCACCTGCGACCAAAACCCGGAAGATGATACAAGATTCGTTCAATCAGATTGTTGGTTTGAAGTTTATTCCTGTATTAAAGAAATATTTAGTTCATAAGTTTGTTCCATAATATAATAACGTTCAAGCTTGTTTATTACTTAGTTTTGCTTGAGAATATTGAGTTAATACATTCTGTAACTACTTTTCTGAAAAAAATGTATTAAAGATAAACCAAAAATGGAGTCTAATTTCAAAAGGATTTATTTTGTCCTCAAAACCCGCCATTTTTCTCGTTAATTTTCAAATCCCGTCAAGTGCATTTTATTTGTTTCATTTTATAGTGCTATAACCTCTTTTTGTTATATAAGATGAAAGATGATGTTTAAGAAACAGTATCTACATCCACTGAATAAAAAAGTATATTCCTTTTATCGCTTGTATCAAGCAAAACAAGTTTTTCGCGTTTTTCTTGAAACTACATAGTATGCACTTGGCGGGTTCTGCATTTAGACGGCTCAAATGTTCTCGATCTCAGTATAAACCGTTGATGAAATCCGTTGACCATTGTTTTTCGTTATTAGGAAAGATAAAGATATACCATTTACGAATATTAGATTATCCTTGAAGTATAAGGATGAGTGATGAACAGAATAAAGCACCTCACAGGGGAGGCGGAAGATATTATTGTGATATAGAAACTGCAGAAATAGTAACAGCAAATCGGACAGCATCAAATTACAAAGTTTTCCGGAGAAATTAAGTAAGTACTTTTTTGTTTATTCGATGACATAAAATACTCGCATTCTACCCAGGAACAATCATTAGAAAAAGCAAATTGTTAGATTCTTAAATGTATTGAGATATTACGATTAACGATAGTGATTTGACAAATTGATTACGTATGTGTATGTGTTTTCTTGGGATATTTCTAGTAATATGTGAACTGTTTAGTGATAAGAAAGAATGTTCGTCAATGATTGGTTGGACCGTTATTTCTAACCAATCATATTTTCTTATAACTTCAAACTGCTGCGTAAATTCACCATACTGATTGTCTTATTGCATTACATGTGCAGAATATGGATAGAAGCTTGTGTATAAGAGAAAGATTATACTAACACTGGAGTATAATCTTTACACTTGTAACTTCTGAAGTAGCCAACCGCAAAAGATCAAGAGCCAATACAAATGGATGCACGACCAAATAACCAAAGCCATATTAATGTGAATAATTTGCCTGAAACTGGTATGGCCACTGTTGAGGTCATATCAAAGTTCAATAAACTATTTCATCTTTTCAATTCTTCCGCACTACTTATACATGCACTGCATTCAAAACATTCAAAGGGGAAAAGTTTCAGCTATATTTTTAACAGAGATAGAATGCCCAGTGTGTTTCATAATTGGCTTGTGATTAAATTCAACTTCCAGAATGTACTAAAGTGTTAAAGGGACCAAATAAAATTTACATTAAATTCATTGATTGTTGAGGGTTTTATTATATCTTTTTTTTGCCAGAAAACTGAACCAAGACCCTTAAGAAGATTTCTTTAGTTGTATCAGACAGCAGAATGGCTATGCTGAGAACCCAACTTCAATTCAGTTCACTAGGGCATTCAGAAAATTGTTCATTTTAAAAATAATCAATTCAATTCAATAATAACTGTGCTGATAATGTGATAATTCAGGAAACCTCCAAATCAGAATTTTAGACTTCAAAATACCTGAAAACTCGAATTCATGTATGTTCAGTGAAAATACTAGAAAACAGATTGTACATAATTTCAGAATAGGACATTGTGACTATCAAGACTACCTGATTAATAAATACTTGAAAATTATTTCATGTAGAACATTTTCGAAGCGGAAATAATGAAGAATATGTGAAAATATTTGAAATAAATGTTTTTCTTATCATGTATGTTGATTTATTTCCAAACATTTCTTGATATAAGTACTTATCAGTTGCACATTTATTGCAAAGGGAAATTGAATATTTTCCAATTGGAACGTGGATGTTACTAATAGAGGAGATCATTGAATAGACAACAATAAAATAAAATAACATCACTACTGGAAGATTAATGATAGCTGGATAGGTATAAGTGTTCGCTAACAGTCCTTGGTAACTTTAATGCTACAAAGAACAAGAATTTATTCTTGATTTTCTCCAAGTTGTATATGAGGCTTTTATAATATTTGGATAACCAAACACAACCGATGTCACCTAGGAATAGTACAGTGTTTTTACACAGAGAACATTTGACAAACCTTTTATATTCAGTTTTCTAAACATATTCGTTACGTAGTCATGCATAGTGCAAGTCAAAGTCTATTTTTTGTCCAATACAACGCCCAGTTTGTCTCAGCTTGTGATTAAATTCAACTTCCAGAATGTACTAACACCTGTATTTTCATATCGTTTTTGGGCACCATTCCTTTGAGATTCATTCAAATCACGTTGTGTATTCGAAAAGTCTTATATATAAATGAATATTGTACGGGATATCGAAGGTTCTGGGCGAATGAAATGCGAAGGACTTCGAGCATAAATGTTTATTATGTTTCGATGAATAGATATTTTTGCTTTTACCACCAAATGTTGAAAATCTAAAATAAGATTATCGAGGTCAACTGTCTAAGTTCAAGAAAAAGTATTTACAATCTTCTGAAAAATGTAAACCTTAGAGGTACCTACCTAAAACCAGGGACACTGCTCTCAAATTAACAAAATTGGTAATATTTGCGAACACGAAGCAATCAAACGGCAACCGACAACTTTATTCATGTGTTCTTGTGACTCGAAAGGGATTTCACAAAAAGTGTTTGAATTTTTAAAGAGATATGCGACCAGTAGTGGCACCTAGTTCCGAGATTCTACACTTGATTATTTCAATGAAAGAAATCTATAGGCAAAGACACTGAAACCTAAATTCTGTTACAATATTTGAGGATATTCATGACTTCCAGGCATTTCTGCACTTACAGCTTTACTGAACCGCAAACAAAATGTTCGACAAGGAAGTGAGTATTTTGAAAAAAATCAGTTTAAATAAATATTAACTTGGTTAATATATTTAATTCTGGAGTTCGGTGTCATAAAACCTTAAATCTATAAGATCTTGAACCATTATTAACATTATATAAAAAAGTAGAACCAATATAAATGGTGATTTTTGTTCAATATTCAGTATGACAATCTACATTGAACTGCAATATATGAAGGCTAATAAAAAAAATTGTTTGAACTTCGCGCTTCTAGACAAATCTCTATATATAGGAAACCAATCAAAATCAGAATTTCCATGAACTCAGCCTAAGCAGGAACGAATCTAAATCCGCAACCATGTCGATTTGAATTTTGCGAACCGGCAACTCTGGCGCGCAAAATTTAAAGGTCCGAGGTCAATGAGGCGGCAATTCAAACATCAAAGGAAATTGGCGGAGCTTCTTATCTGTAAGTTTCTGTAATCTGTGATCTAGCAGGCCAATCTTTTTCTGTAAAATTTGTTCTTACGATGAATCACCTTGGTTTGCGGAGATAACACTTCAAAAGCAGAGAGCTTGTGCGAGCAAGGAAGATCCGGCGGAAGCTACAGCTTGCGTACCAGTGGATTCCAAAACACATTAGCTCAGTAGCAGGCGGTGGAGATCGAATCCGGGTGGACTGGGTGAAAGGCAAACGCTCTAGCACCACGACCACTTCTCCTCTAGTTTTAAATTTAGCGCCATTTTTTAACAAACCCCCCCCCCCAAAAAAAAACTGAAGTCCCTAGTGTTCTGTATCTTATGGAAAATCGTTATGGACAAATTCAATCCTAGTATGAGGTTCCTGCATGAGGATGCCCCGAACCACGACATGAAGAAAAATTATCGAAAATCGTGTCAGTATAGTTTTAAATCCTTATCCGAGGTCCTCTATTTGCAATATTTGCATAAAGGAATGGAAATTCAATCATTCATAAAATACATATACAGTAATCGATTCGTGGACCTTGTGATATAATTCGTGAATAAAATGAAAGTGTGTTTCGAAAAAAATATTATTTATTTCATGAGAACAAGAATAATAAGTTGAATGCTATAATAAAATTTTTTTGGTGCTAGTTAGGTAACAACTACACAATAATAGAACTCTAAAGAACAAAAATGAGAATATTGTTTTCTTATATCATCAAATCCAAACTATAGATAACCATCAAAATCAACCGAAATAAAAACAAATTACATTTACAACAAACCTTCAATAATTTTGTACATTGTGGCTAAAACACATACTCCACTTGAATAATCTTTCAACCATATACTTCCTCAAATGTTGATAGAGAGAGAACTGATGGATAGAAATAACTATCCGTTTGTAATTTCTGCAACTGACGGATGAAAATAAGTATCAGTTTGAGAAGAGCAGCAAGCTTATATTTTTACTTTGTACAAGAATAATCCAGGAATTTGTCAACTCGAATAACCAAACATTCCATTTCCGGCGTTGCGTTCATGAATTCAAGTCCATAATATAAGTTGTACTGTTCGATGACAATAACAGTAAAAGAATACTTCTGAAATTATACCGTTATTTGTAATAATAAAAAAAATCACAAATGAATGGTTTTGTAATTTGACAAATGTCGAAATGAAAAAGTATCATTGGTATATGTCTCAGAGTCGTCTGTCGATTGCGGGCAGCGCCTCCAGGCGCAACTGGGCGATCTGGGCTAAGTAAAATTTGTAGGAGCGTCCTCCGAGCAATAAAAATATGCTCGGAGGGTGCGTCTAATGGAATGTATTCTGGCAAGCTTAACGTAGATGGCTCAATTGTTAGTGGAGGTCAGATAGGAGTAGTTGATAAGTGCATAACGGACATGAAAAGTTTATTCCTAGCATAATCGAGTAATCTGAAAGAATAACCCAGTAAACATAAAAACATAACTTAAACATATACCGGGTGACCACGAGGTGAGGTACGCCACCCAATTTTTCTATAGTTTTAAACATACAGGTTTCGAATTTGGTACGTCGATATATTACTCAAATACGCATATTTTGACTGCATTACCAAAAATTCACAACATCCGGTTTAACCGGAAGTGACCCCAAACTTTTTTTTTCAAATGACACCCTGTACAATTTTTTTTATTATCCGGAAGAACACGCAATTTGTGATAACACTGTTCTACAAAATTGAAAATCGGTTGAAAAATGGCGGAGATACAGTTGATCTTCCAATCGAACAAAGTTGGCCATGAACATCAAACTCAAATCATCACAACTGAGGAACGGCGTCAACATTTACGAGAGGAAGGTTCGAGGTAAGATACAGCTGAAAATTGAGTTTCTCATGTAATTGCAGCAACCATATTTTCCAACAATTATCAAAAAGTTCGTCAAAACGGAGTAGTACCCATAAAGAAATGCTCACTACTGCCATTTCTCAAGTGGCAACACAGTCTTTTCACAATTTCTTATTGAAAAGTTATGAATTGTCCGGAAAATCGTATTGAAAGTTTCGGAGAGTACTGAAAGGAATCGAAGATACGGGAAGTTTCATTATGAGAGTTCTCAAAATTAAATATTCTTAAACAGAGGCGGCTTGAACCTACGAAAGCTAAGCAAAAAATCAATCTTTTTATTCGAGTAATCTGATAATTCATCATTTTTCAATACGACAGTGTGAAAAGAGCACGTTGCCATTTGAGATATGGCAGTTTTGAGCATTTCTTTATGGGTACTGCTCCGTTTTGAGGAAATGTTTGATAATTGTTGGAAAGTATGGTTGCTGCAATTACATGAGAAGCTCAATTTTCAGCTGTATCTTGCCTCAAACCTTCCTCTCGTAAATGTTGACGCCGTTCCTCAGTTGTGATGATTTGAGTTTGATGTTCATGGCCAACTTTGTTCGATTGGAAGATCAACTGTATCTCCACCATTTTTCAACCGATTTTCAATTTTGTAGAACAGTGTTATCACAAATTGCGTGTTCATCCGGATAATGAAAAAAATTGTACAGGGTGTCATTTGAAAAAAAAAGTTTGGGGTCACTTCCGGTTAAACCGGATGTTGTGAATTTTCGGCAATGCAGTGAAAATATGCGTATTTGAGTAATATATCGACGTACCAAATTCGAAACCTGTATGTTTGAAACTATAAAAAAATTGGGTGGCGTACCTCACCTCGTGGTCACCCGGTATATATAACTGTTATATCACATTGTGACTTGGTGATGTTATTCTGAGATATGCTTGATGTTACAGATACGTTGCGTCCATATGCCTTTGTGCCTCTTTAAATATCACATATCATATTTTGCGCAACTTTAATGTGACTTAATTGCATACATATAATGTTACTCAAAACATCTATGCAACATTTGTAAAATGTAGCATTGTAACATCAGGGTGGAGCATATACTCATGGTTTACTTTTTTTTTATATTTATAGGTATATTTCTGGAATTTCAGTAGTCACTTTTCAGTAGATGAATAACAACAATAGCAATTAACAAAGTTATTCATCTACCAAAGAGTGGCGATTGAAATTCCAGAAATACAACTATAAGTGTTGGTAAACAATGAGTATAAGCTCCACCCTGTATACTAAGAAATGAAATATGTATATGAGGGGGTAATGATGTAAAACATATCAATCAGTCAAAAAACTTTATTGTCAATGATTAAAATCTCATGGATAAAGCGTTATAAAACAAGACAGTTACATCATTAACAATTAAATTAAAATTAGCAGTATAAAAAATATAATCTTGAATCACTATGAACAGACCAAAGTACCTAATAATATGACTTACCACCTGAATCAGATGAAAAATTTATTGATAGATCAACCAAAGTTAACTGTTATTAGAAGAATAATATTGAATGAAAACCTATTTCTTTTGAAAAATATAAACAGATATCACTGAATCAATAATTATATGGTTGTTGTCTCGGTCACTTCTCCTTTCTTTTTAGTTTCTGCTCTGCTAATGTCATCCAATCCATCACTATGAGTCAAACTCTTCATCTGTGATTGAACTGCAAACATCATCATTACAGTCACTGAAAACTCATATTAATCTTTATGATATAAGAAAACGACCATCCAATAATTATTAATAATTCTATGTTGCCCCTAGAGGTGAAAGAAAAATAATTACTGTAACGATTTCGAGTCCGGCCTCGAGTCCGGCCCCGAGACCGGCCCTGATCTAATTAATTATGCACCATCGTTCAACTACAACAGCATATCTGCTGGCGTACGGATCGCCGAGAACAAGCTGGAATAAATCGATCAATTCGATACTGTTCGAAGAGCCATCTAGATGAAATGTTCTATACTCCAGAATAATCGAGAGAGGCTTGCGGCTATATAACCGCTGGGGAACAGTCAGAATTCAGAGTTAGTTACAGTTCCAGAGTTCGCTGATAGATAGCCACAGTAGAAATAAATTGAAATAGTTATTGAAGTAAATGCTTTAGTGAATAATTGTTGTAAATAGTGTTTTAAATAAATTAGAACAATAAGTTAGTGCAGTTTTATTACATTTGTTGTCAGAAGTCGGATGTTTAAAATAAATAAGTGTTCGTCGCGTTGAAAAACTGATAGACATTTATCGCGCCTAATAGACAGTTAGTGACCCGTTGAACATTTGAGTGTTTGCAAAGTGGACAGTTTTGCGCGTCGCGAGACAATAAACTGAAAACTGTGTTTGAAATAAATAATAGAAGCTCGGTAAAGACAATAAGAGACAAAATGTTTCCGAGAAGAGTTCACCTAGTTGACCTTAAAGTCAGTGAATTAAAGCAAGAGTTAGAGGAGCGTAAGTTAGAAACAACTGGAAAGAAGGCCGTACTCCAGAAAAGACTTGCAGATGGACCGATTGAAGAAGGAGAAGACCCGGAAACGTTCTTATTCGAAGTTTATGGAATTGATTTGAGTTCCACCCTTGGAAGATAGTTTGAAGGAGGAACTTCAACAAAATTCGGTGAGTCTGGAAGATAAATTTCTTCAAAATTCAAAGAGTCTGGAGGAGAAACTTCTAGAAAATTCTATTAGCTTGAAAGAAGAACTCCTCGAAAACTCAAAAAATCTAGAAGAAAAGCTTCACGAGAATTCGAAAAATCTGGAAGAAAAACTTGAAGAAAATTCGAAAAGCCTAGAAGTTAAACTTCAAGAAAAGCTTCAAGAGAATTAGAAAAACCTAGAAGAAAAGCTTCAAGAAAATTCTGTCAGCCTGAAAGAAGAACTTCTAGAAAATTCGAATTGCCTAAAATAGCAACTTCAAGAAAATGTGAAGAGCCTGGAAGAAAAGCTTCACGAAAATTCGAAAAATTTAGAAGTGAAGCTTCTAGAAAACTCGGAGAATTTGAGAGAAGAGCTTCTAGAAAATTCGAGAAGCTTGAAAGAAGAAGTTTGCAGTGTGGCGAATCGGTTGGAAGAAAGAATGGGAACTGTTGAAACAGAGATGGAGAAAATCAAAGATGAAATGGAAGAAGAAATGAAAAAAATTAAGGAAACGCTCCACGATGAAATAAAGGAAAAATTTAGTGAGCTGGAAAAGCGAATGGATTCTGTGCACATTCCTGAAATTTCCAACAGAAATCCAATGCCGGATCTGAGTACCAACTTGGAGGAAGTTCAAAAATACATCAAAGATTTCAAGTTCACTACGGAACCAGGAAAGCTCTCATTGAAACCGCCTCAGTTCGACGGGAATACTCCATGGTCAAACGACCACCGACAATTCGAAGCTGCTGCCAAAGCAAATGGATGGAATGCTGAGGAAAAAGCTTCAGCATTGACACTGGCATTGCGTGGCGAAGCAACAAACATTTTACAAACGCTCACCGCCCAACAACAGGAAGACTATGAACAGCTGGTAAAACACTTGGATCTTCGCTATGGCCAAGCCCACCTTGAACACGTATATCACTCACATCTGAAGAACCGATGCCAGAAATCAAGCAAATCGTTGCAAGAATTTGAAGGAGATATTGCACGCTTGGTTCGTCTTGCGAACCCAGCTACACCGGAAAATGTAATGGAGCGACTAGCGGTCCAGGCATTTTGGGATGGACTTCGTGACCAGGAAACCCGGCAAGCCTTAACACTAGCTCGCCCCGCACATCTCGTGGATGCATTGGCACGCGCTCTGGAATTCGAAGCAGCAAAGCAATCCTGCAAAAGCCAGAATAGAGTCCGGATGATCGAGGAAGACCGACAGGAGCCTACTAATATAGAAGCTGTGATGCGAAAAGTGCTGAAGGAAGTTGTGCCTGAGAGAAGACTGATACGATGCCGAAATTGTAGAGAACTAGGGCACGTGTCCATCACTGAAAAAATCGACATCAACGATGAAGGTCAAGAAGGAGCAATCGTCAGCCCGTATCCAACGAGCCGCAGTTAACAATGCATATGTCGCTGTACTTCAAAGACAAGACAAAGGGGTCTTCGTAGACGGTCTCATTAACAACGAGCCTCGCACCATGCTCCTTGATACGGGTGCGACTAGGACAATTCTAGGACCTACTTTTGCCAAAACACCGGCAAGAATCGAATCGTCGAATTGGAAGCTACGCACAGCAACAGGAGAGCCGGCAACTGTGTATGGTGAACTTCCAATTGAACTGACTTTGGGCAGCACTACAGTGAAACACCGGGCTCTGGTAGCGGATATCGAGGACGAGATAATAATTGAGCTGAATTTTAAAGACGGCGTCCTTCGTGTGAACGGAGAAGAGCTGGTACTTCATGGGAGAAATGAAGAAATGGTTCGAGTTCTGCTGGCTGAAGACGTAAGCGTACCGGAGAGGGCTGAAACCATTTTGGAGGCTCGCCTGGATGGAGGTGCGAGCAGTGGAAACGTGGTGATGTTCGAGCCCAAGCTACATGATGAGAAAATTGGACGAGGAATTGCACTAGGAAAAACCTTGTTGTGTGCTGATAAATTTGTGCCAGTAAGGGTAATAAATGTCAATTATTACCCGGTGACCTTGAAGAAGGGAACGATTTTGGGGCACTGCTCGTCAATTTCCTCTGTAATTAGGAGTGTACGTGGCACTGTTAGCCAAGTCAGTGACATGCCAGCAGAATTGGAGAAGTTGGTTGCTATCTCGTCCAAGGACATGGGACCAGCACAGAAGCCTAAACTGAGAGAACTAGTCTGGAAGTATCAGGACATCTTCGATACCGGAGTAGGCAGAGGCGTTAGAACAAAGGTGGTTCAGCATAAGATAGATACTGGAAATGCCCGACCAATCAGGCAATCAGCCAGAAGACTTCCTCTCGCCAAAAAGGAGGAGGCTGACAACATAGTCTACGACATGGAGAAAGACGGAGTCATCGAGCCATCCGACAGTCCCTGGTCCTCTCCAGTCGTGTTGGTGAAGAAGAAAGATGGATCAACACGGTTTTGCGTAGACTACCGTCAACTAAACAACGTGACGAAAAAGGACAGCTACCCTCTCCCAAGGATAGACAACACGCTAGACACGCTGGCTGGATCTACGATTTTCTCGACCTTAGATTTGAAGAGCGGATACTGGCAGGTAGAACTGGTCCAGGAAGATCGAGAAAAGACAGCTTTTACCATCGGCTCCGGATTATGGCAGTTTACAGTTATGCCATTCGGCCTCTGCAATGCTCCAGCCACGTTCGAAAGATTGATGGAGACGGTTTTGAAAGGACTATCATGGAAGACGTGTCTGGTGTATCTCGACGACATTATTGTGGTTGGCAGATCGTTCGAGGACCATGTATAAAACTTGGAAGAGGTATTTCAGCGTCTGAGAAGCTCCGGACTGAAACTGAGCCCTGATCTGTTTCAAAAAGAATTACGTTATCTCGGCCACGTTGTCTCTGGGAAAGGAGTGGCAGTAGATGAGCAGAAGATCAAAGCTGTTAAGGAATGGCCCGTTCCGAAAGACATTCACCAGCTTCGAAGTTTTCTTGGCTTGTGCACTTACTATCGCCGATACGTGCTGGGATTTGCTAACATCGCAAAACCACTGACCAGGCTCACGGAAGGACAAACAAAGTTCCAGTGGTCAGATGAATGCCAAGATTCATTCAGGAAGTTGAAAGGAGCTTTGATCAACGCACCAATCCTGAGCTACCCCCTTCCAGACGAGAAATTCATTTTGGACACGGACGCCAGTAACGTGGGACTTGGAACTGTCCTGTCTCAGATCCAAGAAGGACAAGAGAAGGTCATCGGTTACTTCAGTAAGACCCTCAGTAAACCGGAGCGGAATTACTGTGTCACCAGGCGGGAAATGTTGGCTGTTGTCAAGGGAGTTGAACACTTCTACAAGTACGTGTATGGACGAAGATTCCTACTGAGAACTGACCATGCAGCTCTCAAATGGCTCCTACAGTTTAAGAATCCCGAGGGTCAAGTGGCACGCTGGATTGAGAGGCTCCAGGAATTCGACTTTGAGAACGAACATCGGACGGGGACCAGCCATAAGAATGCGGATGCCCTATCGCGAAGACCATGTCCAGACGACTGTTCGCACTGCCGACGAACAGAGGAAAAGGAGTCGACACTCTGCAGAACCACGGCGATCGATGATAACTGGAATGACCACAAGATCCAGAAAGACCAAGAGAAAGATCCAGATCTTGGTTTAGTCATCGGTTGGAAGAAGAGTGAGCGAAGACCGTCGTGGCAGGAAATAGCCAGTTGTTCTCCAGTCGATAAAACATACTGGGCCCAATGGAACTCTTTCACTTTAGACAATGGATTCTTGAAGCGTGTGTTGGAGTCGGAGGATGGCGGGGAAGAAAGACGTCAGGTAGTAGTTCCCAGGAGCAGAAGACAGGAAGTGCTCCAAGAAATCCATGATGGGGTCACCGGAGGACATCTGGGAGTGACGAAGACCCTCCAGAAAGTTAGGCAACGGTTCCACTGGGCCAATTGTCAAGCTGACGTCAAGGACTGGTGCAGAAAATGTGCTGTATGCGCTGCCAGTAATGGGCCTCGAACAAGACCTAAGGCCCCGATGCGCCAGTACAATGTGGGCAGCCCATTCGAAAGGATCGCCATTGACATCGCTGGCCCGTTCCCACAATCTGAACACGGGAACAAGTACATCCTTGTGGCGATGGATTACTTCAGCAAGTGGGCCGAAGCCTATGCCCTGCCCAACCAAGAAGCCATCACCGTTGCCGACGTCTTGGTAAAGGAGTGGATTTGTCGATTCGGTGTCCCGTTAGAGCTGCATTCGGATCAAGGCAGGAATTTCGAGTCAAACCTGTTCCAGGAGATGTGTCAGATGCTGATCATCCGGAAAACGAGGACCACAGCTCTACATCCGCAGTCCGATGGAATGGTGGAGCGGATGAATAAGACGATAAACCGCCACCTGTCCAAGGTAGTCTCTGACCACCAGAAGGATTGGGACCAGTACCTCTATCTGTTCCTGATGACGTATCGTTCCGCAGTTCATGAGTCAACCGGCCAAACCCCTGCTAGTGTTATTATGGGCCGAGAGCTGCGACTTCCATGTGACCTGAAGTTTGGGACGCCACCAGGACAAGACACTGCGCGAGATGACTACGTCAGCAAACTGCGACAGAGAATGGACGACATCCATGAACGGGTCCGTTTGAACATCCAGAGTGCCAGCGACAGAATGAGGAGACCTACGACATCAAGGCAGATGCTGGTGGATATCAGACAGGTGACCTTGTCTGGCTATACAACCCTTAACGTCGCCGTGGACTATCACCGAAACTTCGGAACTCGTGGGAAAGTCCATATAAGATCATGAGAAGGATAAATGACCTCGTATACCGCATATATAAGCCACCACGAGGAAAACCTAGGGTAGTCCACTTCAATAGGATTTCCCCTTACGCCGGAAACCACGATCAAGTCCGCACAGTCAGATCACCGGAGGACAAAATGACGTTTCAGAGGTTCATGTCCCTGTACTCAAACGGACAGAGAGTTCAACATGGAGTAACCCGAGAGGAGTCACGAGATCTTTTCAAGGTGCCTGCTGATTACGCGTTAGCTCACTGTGTGGCAGAAGATCACCAAATGTCCAGAGGCATTGCAGAAGTTTTCTCCAAGAAGTTCGGTCGGATCCAGGAACTGAGAGAACAGAACCCGGAAGTTGGAGGGGTGTTACAGCTGAGTAAAGGCCAGAGAAACATCTACTATCTGATTACCAAGAAGCGTTCTCGAGATAAGCCGTCTTATGAAGATGTTTGGAAGAGCCTTACGAGATTGAGAGACACGATGCTGGACCAGAATATTGTAGACCTGGCAATCCTAAAATTGGCCTGTGGGCTTGATGGGCTGGACTGGAGAGTTATAAGAAGCATGTTGGAGACAATATTCAGATCCAGCGGCATCAACATTCTGGTGTGCTGCAACCATCTTCCTCGACCCAAATTGAAGACTGTGGAGTGCTACTTCCATCGAACGTCCAGGTGCAGATATGGAGAATCTTGCAGATATCTTCACACTCCAAGAATGACGTTTCGGGGCGAAACGTCTTTAAGAAGGGGGCAATGTAACGATTTCGAGTCTGGCCCCGAGACCGGCCCTGATCTAATTAATTATGCACCCTCGTTCAACTACAACAGCATATCTGCTGGCGTACGGATCGCCGAGAACAAGCTGGAATAAATCGATCAATTCGATACTGTTCGAAGAGCCATCTAGATGAAATGTTCTATACTCCAGAATAATCGAGAGAGGCTTGCGACTATATAACCGCTGGGGAACAGTCAGAATTCAGAGTTAGTTACAGTTCCAGAGTTCGCTGATAGATAGCCACAGTAGAAATAAATTGAAATAGTTATTGAAGTAAATGTTTTAGTGAATAATTGTTGTAAATAGTGTTTTAAATAAATTAGAACAATTAGTTAGTGCAGTTTTATTACATTACTTACGTTTCAGTATGTCCATAATTATCAATTCAAAACTCTTGGATTTTTTTCTTTGCCCAGTCCAGAAGAGCTCATCTTTGATTAGTTCGGAAACAACAACTGCTATTTAAGTTTTTGTAATCTGATCATTCAATAAGTACCAGTTTGTACATCAAAACTGATAGAGGAATGTGAAAGGACACTACCAAACTGAAAAGAAAGAGAAAATGCAATTAGTTTATTGATAATTTGTATTAAACAATTCAAGTGATTACAATCTCAAGAAACATTAATATTATCATAGATTAATGAAATTAAGAAAGATCAGAACACTCTGTATAAAATTTATAATTTTGAGTTCACTTACAAATTAAGCAGCTCCAATATTGTTGTTTTAGCATGCTAAATTCATTGGTTTCAGTTCCAAAAATGCCTTGATCAATCGGTTCAAAATAATTTGACACAGCTCCAGATGTCAGCAATATCCATGCTGTCCAATAGACCATCTGCGGCTGACGTCACAATCAGTTGCTTGGAGGATAAACAATGATGGCGGACGTTGATATTTTACATGTTTTGGTTCAAGTTAAAAATTCCTTGGGTTTTACATAATCGATTTCATTATACAATGTCTAATTTCTGTATGGTAGTGAATTTGTGTTATCAATCAATCAATCAATCAATCAAGATATACTTTATTGTCGGAAGAATCGGGTTCTTAAAGACAAAGCATGTATATACAAAATATAAATAAAAATAAAATAAGATAAAAATATGTTACAAGTAAATCTGTAAATAAAGATGGACTCAAAGATGAAGTATTTGCATTATAAATGCATTAAATCACTAAATTAAATTGGATGATCCTTCAAGCAAAGAGGACACGCCCACTTAGTCACGTGCCGCAGATGGTCTATATCTGATTAGCAGGAACCACAACTGATAGCTTTTCTACTATTCATAGCATCATATGTAGATACTCTCTAATCAATAGTAGATATCACTATAACCTAAATGCTAAAATAACAATTATAGTGGATGGAGTAGTGGAAAATCATAATCTTACCATGAAAATTATGAGTTTTGCAATCCTATTGATTCCAATCACTTTTAAGTAGTTTGAATTATATTTTAATTCTATGAACTCAAAACTCCTACCATGACCGCCATGATTATTAGGATAAAATGAACAATGGCTTCAGTGATATATTTATTTCATATTTACTGTGTAATGTTGTTTGAACGTGGATATCATTTTTTTAAGTTACGTAGATGAATGACGTCATCACGTGGTCATTACCCAAAAATTACATTTAAGAAACCTTTAAGATAATATTAATTTCAAGGCTCCCTGTACACATGTCAGTAATGTTTTGAGAAGGTTAGACAAAAATATCGAACAAATAACATAACTACTCTGTCTAAGACATATCTGGGCAACATATAATCAGTAGTAATACTATAAGTACTTCAAAATAATCAGGATATACATCGATAACTTGTTGCATAATTATAAAGAGTGTCAGTTTGACAGTTTAAATAATCCGACCGCGAAGCGGGAGGATTATTCTGTGAAACTGACACGATTTGTAATTATGCAGGAAGTTTGAGATGTATAACCGTATTTATTTTGAAGTACGTATTGTATTTGATACGATTATTTTTTGAGTAAATTAAGTAAATATATAAACAATTTATTAATTTAAATACAAATTGGTGCAATGAAAGTTACAATTATTATATACTACGTTTTTTTTAACGGAGTTATTTTCGGCGCAGGAAACGTGGCCACTGCTCATTGAAGTGCTGGAAATACTGGAGGTGTTATTACTTGAACCTGCAGCGTTTTTAAAATTGGATCTCATCTTATTTATATGTTTTGGTGATGTTCATCTATCTGTAGGTAGCGTTTGATAAAATTGCTATTACCATGTCCTGATATTTTAATAAGTTCTTGTTCCGATACACCCGCTTTTGCCAATTGTGAAACAGCAGCGGCTCGGTGAGAATGATTTGAAAATTTTTTGTTTGTCATATTCAAATTTGTCAATTCTGCAGACTTTTTGGTCCATTTACTAATTTCATGCACTCCAATTGGCATATTTTTGTACCAGCCAAGGGTTTTTTCTTTTCTACAGTTGGGATTTACTGTCAGAAATAACTTATCTGTTTTAATATTGATTTTTTCGATTCTTTTCATCATTACCTTATCTAGAAGTCTCACTGGACAACGACTCACTTCATTATGGTTAGGTACAAACCATTTATTATTAGCACATGGTTTTGCTCCTCCCTGTGTGGTTTTGGTAAAAATAGGATTAAATTGTATTCTACCAGTTGGAGTATCATCATTTTCAGTTTCTTTTTGAAAATAATGAGTCAAGCATGACGCTCCTTCATTTCCTCTCCACGCAAGTTCTACAGAAGCAATTATTTTATTTGTAATCCTTCCGGTGTATTTTCATCCCACGCTCCTATCATTGCTATGTACTTGTTATCTTTAAATGCTGATGCACTAACCTTTCTCTTGTCCGGTAACATTTGAAGTTCCCTTCTTTTTGAATTTCTTGCGTTTCGTGTGGCTAAAAATATGGGATTAGAGAATGGATCAATTACTCTATTAAACTCCTTCATATATTTTTCTTGTACTTGTTTTGCCGTAATGTTCCACATCGGTTTAACCACATTTCCTTTATAATTTTCTCCATTACATTTTCGCATAATATTGAAAGCCCAATCTTTCAAAATGGACACTATCATTTCAGTGGAAATTGATTCATTTAGCACATAGTTTCTTTCACTGCAAAACGTAAGAAATTGTTTCCATACGTACTTTTTTGTTTTCACTGTATTATGAGGCTCAGTATTTTGTATACTTTCGTCTATTGCATTTGATGATAAATCTCCGAATCGACTCATTTTTGAACAATTTTTGATAAACGTCACAATTTGACAGTTCTGTTTGATGTATATTGATGTCGATGTGGTTACTATGAAAATGAAATTATTTTAAAATTTTCTATTGGTGGAGCTACTCTATGTATAATCAGGTATTATCGAAATTATACGAGGTAACTTAACTAAATTGGACATTCTGATTGGTTGAAAATCATACGAAAAAAATAATCAACATTATATGTATTATCTAATGAATATTATTGGTTATATTATTTTGATATTACATAAATATATAGTTGAAAACACTGTGTTGGAAACGTCAAGATGACATTAATATAATGTTAGTTGGCCAATATCACAAAATTGCACAAAAGTTATATCTGGAAAATATTTTTGTTATGTATCATGTTTAGTGGGAGATTTATATCCAGTAAATAAATTTCACCAAATATAGACAAGTTAACCTACAAACTGACGTTTATGCACCGATTCCATCCACTCATTTTTATATCAACTGTTCTTTACGGCCGGAAGTTTTTGCTTTTCTTTATTTCAATTCATAAATGAGGCTTTTTATACTTAAAGGGCCGTATTTCTCCATAACAGCAACTAATTGAAGGGTTATTGTATATTATTACGTGTTCTTCTTCTTCTTTATTTCCATGGGTTCGACTACGCTGGTCATTACCCAGATCCGACGAAATGTGAGAATTCCGTCTTTCTGTTATGATGGGAAGGTATTTTTTTTTTATTTTTTTTATTTTTTATATGTATATAGATATATTATTTTTTCCTGTTTTCTAAAGTTCAATTTGATTCACCGCCAGAAATTGGTTGATAAGTACAATTGCCTTGTCATTTAAATTATGGAGCATGGAGACAACAGAGATGGTAGACGTTAAACCACTCTTAACCAGTTCAGTGTATAGATCAATATGAGGATTGAAATTAAGTGGACATTCGAACAAAATATGTTGGACATTTCCTATAGTACCACAGGTACATAGGGGATCATCTCTCATACCTATTTTACACAAATGTACTGGAGTAAGACAATGTCCTGTGCGCATACGTATAACAGTGGTGATGTGTCTACGATCTTTATATTGCATATTTGAAAACCAAGGTTTCTTTGGAAATGTTTCTTGTATGTTCCCGTAGAATGTTCTACGTTTTTTCTAATTTTTTTATGAATGGATTGTTTTATTATTGATTTAGTATCATCTTTATCCAATTTGATATCATATGGTATATTAACCCATTAGCGCCCATATCAGTGAAATAGGTGGTATTGAAATTTCCCTAGATCCCAGAAAAATATGCGATCGTGCATTATGCGCTCATTAGAGCTTCATACAATGTTCTGAGTTGGCAGTCCTGCATGCTCCGTTGACGTTAAATGCGTTTAGTCAGATTTGTACAGTTGTTTTATTGGCAGTGATTCTTGAGGAAACATAAAAATGGACATTCGATGGGCGTAAGTATTTTTCAGTATAGTTTTATCTGTTTTTTTCTCAGAGTTGTGTATTATTTATGATTGATAAATATAATAGAATAGCATGTGAGTCGTAATCGAGAAAAATATATTTTCCCTCTTCAGTTGTCAGGTGATGAAGTCAACCGATACCAAACGGTATCCGTGGGCAGTTGCACTACCTGAAATTTCCATAATTCGCCTTTTTATACTATAACAGATTTCTATTACACAGGCCTGGTTTTTCGATGTCCCAAGCACTAAATATGCTGAACGATGATGAAAATATGGCAGGACAAGTGGAAGAAATTTTCATAACACCGCCTGAGGTAAACGTAGATACTGACGAAGATTCTGGAGATGAGGATGGGGATGGAATAATATACAATATGACAGGTTATACTCAATTTCAACACATGGGGAATAACTGCAATATATTATTTCAAATTTCAGGGCGTCAACTTCGCGCGGGAGCTGAGATAAAGCTCCGGAATAATAAGAGAATTGGGGAAGATACAGATGATGACGTGCTACAGCAGGAACCTATCCAGAACCAAGATCCTGATGGGGAATCCGAAAACATTACATTACTGAAAAAGTGGATTCATGAATATTTTCAAGACAATAATACAAAAACTAAGGAGACTCCAGTATGGATAAAGGGTGACATAGTAGCAGGGCCACACCAATTTCCAGAGGATGATTTCACTGAAAATTGTCATGTTGTGGAATATTCGAATTATTCTTTGACGACGACCTAATCAATTATCTTATTGGGGAGAGTCAACGTTACGCTCAATTCATCAACGAACAGGACCCAAAAATTTCTCAAGAAGAATTGCGTTGCTTTCTTGGGATCATGTTGCTAAGTGGATATAATGAAGTGCCTTCAAAAAGGATGTACTGGGATATCAAATATGATGTGAAAAATGAAATGGTTAGTAACGCAATGCGAAGAAACCGATTTTTACAAATACAGAGATTCATACATTGTGCAGATAATTCCAAAAAAATTGAAGGAGATACTGCCTCGACAATACGACCGGTAATGGATAATCTAAAAAAAATATTTCTGCTAATGATGAATAAAATGATAATAAATAACATTGTTTCGTATTTTTCTATAGAACGTCAGCTGGTCTTCCATACTGCCCACTGATACCATATGGTATCAGCCCATATATTTGTTCGGATAAAAAAAAAAATATTTACTTTTTTTTATATTTTTTATGTCAATTGTATGAAATGGTAGTAAATTTAAAGGCGATGTCCCAAAATTTTCAATCTGGGCGTTAATGGGTTAAGGATTCTACCCACTTTTGCTAGAGAGTCAGCAATCACATTACCTTTAATATTTTGGTGTCCAGGAATCCAAGCTAATATAATGTCATGACCATTAGCCATGGCTGCCAATAACAACGACTTAGTCTGTGCTGTAATATAATTGGATTGAAAGAAAGTGTTATTATTCAATTTTTCTATCGCACTTTTTGAGTCGGAAAAGATAATTACTTTGGTTAGATCTTTTCCTATACATACTAAAATTGCTTTATGAATGGCAATTAACTCAGCTGTACATATTTGAGTAAAATTGTATAATCGGGAAGAGTAATTGAAATGAATGAATGGAATATGTACTCCAAAACCCACTTGATGAGTAAATGGGTCCAATGAGCCATCAGTGTATATGAAATTGTATTCAGGATATTTTGTTTTGAATAAGTTGAGGAATTCTTGATTTCCTTCAATGTCTGATTTATGTTGTGATAAATTCAGGGTTTTGATGTTTCCAATTTGGTATTTTATTTCTATTTCATAGCCTGGATTTAGGCCATACTGATAAGTATTTTCATTAAATTTTTGACATATCTGAAGTGCCTCTATGAGATATGAGACATCTTTGTTTTTCCAAAATCCCGTTTTCTGAGCACAAAACTGTTTTAATTCTCTTATGATGGTTATTACCGGATTGTTCAATTCTGATAAGATTTTATTGATTTATTTTGCTGATAACCAAGTTCTCCTACATTCTAAGTCCATTTCTCCACATTCCGCTAGTAGCACTGGAATTGGGGTAGATTTTATTGTTACCGATACGATTCTAAGTGCACCATATTGGATGCGATCTAGTTTTTTCAAATTCAATTTACTGGTTGGTTTTATTAATTGACAGCTATAGTCTAAATGTGACCTAACTGTGCCTTTGTATACTGTGAGTAATGTTTGGGGGTCTGCCCCCCACCATACTCCACATAGTGATCTCATAATGTTTATTCCTTTCAGATATTTGTTCATAATGTGATTGATGTAATCAGACCAATTCAAAGTGTTTGTTAATAGAACTCCAAGATATTTAATACTCCTTGTCCACTTTATAACATTATCCATTACTATGTTTGGAAGAATAGCATGAGATTGTTTTTTACGAAACATTATTGCAGCAGATTTTGAATGAGATAATTTAAAGTTGTGTTTCTCTAGCCATATCATAATGTTTTGAAGTGTTAAATTCATTTTATGTATTATGTCATTCTTGTCCCCACCAGAGATTAGTAATGCCATATCGTCCGCATACTGGACTAATTTCATGTTCTTAGGAATTATATCATGTAAACTACTGGTATATAAATTAAAGAGAATAGGACTCAGGGGAGATCCTTGTGCTAATCCCTGCGTAACGTTCGAGGGTCCATGTAATTTGCCATTATGATCTTTCACATAAGTTTCTCGATTATGCAAGAATGCAAATATAAGATTTGATAAATCAGATGGAAGTTCGGCTTTTCTCAAATATTGATATAATGTTCTCGTTATCATAAGCTGCTTGGATATCTAGGAATACTGCAAGCGTAAAGTGATTTTTGCTAAAATTAGTGAGAACCGTGTTTGTAATTAGGGATATTCTATGCAGACAGCTTTTACCTCGTCTGAATCCTATTTGATAAGTAGGAAGTTTTTTTGAATGTTCCAAATACCATTCAATTCGTATTTTGATAAAATTTTCTAGAGTTTTTCCTACACATGAAGATAATGCTATTGCTCGATAATTTCTGGATTCTGTTGGATCCTTATTTGGTTTAAGAAAAGGATAAATTAAGTTTTGTTTCCACTGATTTGGAATTACACCCTGTATTAGACATTGATTGAATATGTTCAACAGTACTTTGAGTGCATATGGAGGCAGGTTGTGTATCATAGAATATGAAATCTTATCTATTCCTACTGCTGAGTGTTTTCTTTTTGAGATAATATTTTGTATTTCTACTATACTGAAGTGTTCACTTTTGACATTATCACTCTGTACATTAAATTCCGGTTCAATATCACAAATGCTAAGTGTTTCGAGTATTTCTATTGCCACTGTTTCGGGGGGAAATTGATAAATGTTCATATTAGTATGTTGTTGACCAAATTTTTTGATTACCTTCCAAGTTTTTGCTATTGGAGTATTGCGATTTAATGTTCCACAAAAGTCTCTAAATTTAGATTTCTTTTTTGATTTCATGATTTTTCTTGAAAGAGCAATTGCTCTTTTAGCATTTATATAATTATCCCAAGTTGTATTTTGTTTAAAAATGTTTAGAGCATTTTGTCGTTCAGTCATTGCATTTGAACATTCAGCATCCCACCATGGTGCATTTTTTCTTTTGTTTCTGTTGCCTTTACTATAAGGAATTGTTCTATCTGCTACATAATTGAGAGTTGTAGAAAACGTCATAGTCAATTTTTTCTTCATTTCTGAGAAACGAATCCACCATGGTGTAATATTGATCCCAATTTGCCAATTTAAAATTTCGTTTATTTTCAAATTCCTGCTCAGTAGTCCCCTCATCCAATGTTTCATTAAAATGACAAAGTATTGGAAAATGATCACTCATTCCACAGTCATTCAGAGTCTTCCAATTACATTTAATTGATAATTGAGACGAAACTAGAGTTAAATCTATAGCTGATATATTTTCATTTGGTCTATTTAGTCGCGTAGGTGATCCGTCATTAATGACATTTAACTGTAATTCGTCTAATGAGTTTGAAATGATTTTTCCCTGCACATTGTTCACACTACATCCCCATGTTATATGATGACTATTAAGATCACCTAATACCATTTTAGGGTGCTCTATACTATTCATGAGTCTAGTCCATGAGTTGGATTGAAACCTTGCTCTTGGAGGATTGTATATATTGATAATATTTAATTTTAGATCAAATATGTGAATAATCAACATTTGAAAATTTGTAGGCATATAATTATAATTTATTTTAACTTTTTTGTGAATAATTTTTGATTTGACCAGTGTTGCAATACCTCCGTATCCATCTGCTCTGTCATCTCGATGACAAGTATAATCCTTGATATTGAAAGTATAATTTAATTTCAACCAAGTTTCATTCAATATAATTATATCAGGAGATTTCTCATTTATTATTAGTTTCAGGTTATCAATGTTGTTATTAATGCTTTTAATGTTCCATTGTAAAATTGAAATCCCCTTCAAATGGTTCATTATTTTTATTTTGTTTACTTGTAATCTGGGAATGATGTCCTTCTATAATGAATTTGGTCATAAAATTGAGAGTTTGCTCCCTTTGTTCCATGGAGAGAGAAACTATCTGAAACTTCTTCCAACTACTCAGAAAACATATCTCTCCACCGACAGGATAGTAAGCATGGCCTATGGCTTTTTTGACATTGTTCATGTGAACAGTGCGCTCGTTTTTTCAAGCTTTCTGCGATAGGCGAAAGGTGTCATGTGAATGCGGCATCAGAGGTTATAATTGCCGCCAAAAGTTCTGTCTATGATCTGGCAACGTTGGATTTCAGCACTACAATTAGACGCTCCTTAAATTTGTTGGTCAATACTGTCAATAGTCAATATCTCTATTTCGCTATCGCTAGTGTTTCAGTACTTTCAGTCATAGATTATGGAAATAGAGTTGTTTCAGTCTCTTTAATTTTAATTTGTCTATGACTACCCCTGGCAATTGGAAAGAGGCTTATAGCGGAATATAGCAATATAGCATATAGCCCATAAAATTTTAATTTGATTATATTCACAATGGCTGGTACAATACTAGAAAATTTGGGTGGTAGAAAATTGAGTATTTTAGTGAGTACTTTGTTATTTGGTCAACTGGCTTGTTTTTTATTGGGACTGGTTGCACCAAATCCAGCTACAACACAAGAAATGCTGTCCACTGTTTGTGTGGATCAGAATCCTAAAGAAGATAATATAAATAGATGGTTCACCCGAGAATGCCAGAGGATAAACCTTTCCAACATGATGTCTATGAAGGAGCTTGACGCAAATAGTCTGGTGAGTTACTCATTACTTTCCATCAGTAAAATTAGGAGTTCACAATCCAAATTTCAAACCATTGTATAGCTATCCGTTTGGGCACTTAGGGTCAATTTATGCAACTTTGTCATTATCATAGTCCTAATCACAATCACTGTCTTAACTATAAAATGAAATTGAAACTGAACATTCTAGTAGTAGCATTTATGCAATTTCCTTAGTTTTAGTCTTGAAAAACAACAATTGAGACTAAACATGCGATAATGATTGTGACTATGATAATGACAAGCTGCATAAATTGGCCCTTTGATCATACTCACTTAGTGTTGCCTGGAAGACCACCCGAATCCAGTGACTTGAAGCTACACCAGCCAAATCACACATACATTTTTATTTCATTTTATTACACCAGGTCCGAAATGTATTACACTTGCCGTTTTTGAGATATGCTTGGGTGGTAAGGTCTATTCAAAGCTAAACCACTAACTTGTAACCAATTGTGATTTTGTCAAGAATTTATTGAAAATAAATTACAACTGACCAGTTGAGTTCGAATCGAAATTCTGACTCCCCAAATGGCGAAAAAACACCCCAAAACCAAAAAATTTGTTATAATGTGAATTATTGAGCTATCTAACTATTTTTTCTGTAGTACCATGCAAGATATATCACCGATGAATCACAATTCGCTGAACTGAACTGGAACTTTCGGAATTTTTACCTTTAGAGGTGAAAAACGTCCACTTCACGTGAAAGAGTGCAAATTAATGTTAAATATTGCCCAAATAGGCAAAATATCAAACAATTGGTGGTTTCAAATTAAAACGAGAATGATACAATGAAAATGTCTTTCGTAACAAACTGCTTCAATACGTTTCCCCATTTCATTTATTATTCATTGATGTTAGTTTATTCGAATAACTCAAGTTACAACACCGTTTAATATTTTATTACATCCAATCACCTTGAGTTATAAGGATACTAGACCCTATACATTATTTTACTAGTGATGACCGTCTACTTCATGAAGAAAAATGTGAAAATCCGAATGAAAATGATTCACTTTGTGTATTTGAAAAACTACTATTATCGTTCAATATTTTATTACATCAGATTGACACAGGTTAGAGGGTTGAAATACTTTCTGTAATGGGTTTTTTGTAATAACAATCCATTCGGTTGAAGGAAGAAGTCAAATTCCGACTGGGAAAACTATTCACTTTGTGTAATAGAAAAATTACCATTATTATAGTTCCATATTTTATAACATCACACCCCCTGATGTTACAGTGTTAAAACACCCTATACAGGGCTATTTTATTTTATAACAGCTGTAATTGAAAAATGTCAACTTGTCATAGGTTCACTTTTTTATTCTTTAATATTTTCCAATTATAGCTGTTATGGAATTAAATAATGTTGATTTTACTGCTAATAGTTCACTACTCCCAAAATACGTAGTTTAGATGAAAATACGACGCCAACATGAAACACGACTACTTATTAGCATTTGAATAAATATTATAAAAAATACAGGTCCGTATTTGAAAATAAAAAGTTTAGGGTGGCCCGGATTGTACGATACTTTGTATATAATTTTTAATCGCATATTTGGATAGTCTACAAAAAGGTTGCCAACAGTTTCAAAAAATCTTCACGAAATAAAATGACAGTTCTTAAGCTACTTTCTGATTACAAAAATATTGTCTATCTTTCAAAATGGCGGCCCGACGCCATTTTGAAAGAATTTTTCAAATAGCATAGGGGGTCGAGTGATACCTCATTCGAAATTTCTTACAATGCTCTATACGTCCCCAGAATTTCAAACAAAAACATAGTTCCAAAACAAAATGGCGGTACATAATGGAAGAACTATCTTAGAGTAACCCCACCCATGTTAACTTTTGAACGGATTGGAATTCTGTTTTGAATTTTTTTTGGTTTAATGGTAGTTCATAAGCTTCTTTTTGACAACAAAAAAAATTATTTTTTTTAAATGACGTCGATCGGCCATTTAATTTTTTTTTAAAGGCTATGGGGGTCGAGTGATACATCGTTTGAATTGTATTTCAATTCTCTACACAACAACAAAATTTTAAACAAAAATATTCGTCCAAAACAAAATAGCGGTACATAATGTTAGAGCTCTGCTATGAGGATCCTTTGGATACTTTAGTTCTGGAAAAATCATCAAATCTTCTAGGTACCCTTCTACAAAAGTATTTTGTAATTGATTTTTCATCAACAAACAGGTAATCAAGCAAAATGAATAATATTAATATCAACCCAGGTAATCGGCAGAGCTCTAACATTATGTACCGCCATTTTGTTTTGGATGTATATTTTTGTTTGAAATTTTGGGGACGTATAGAGAATTGTAAGACGTTTAGAATGAGGTATCACTCAACCAACCATGCCATTTAAAAAATTATTTCAAAATGGCGTCGGGCCGCCATTTTTAAAGATAGACATTTTTTTTGTCATCAGAAAGTAGCGTATGAACTGCCATTTCCCCAAAAAAAATTTCATGCGAAAATTCCAATCCGTTCAAAAGTTAACAGGGGGGTTTACTTTATGGACACACTATTGCAAAATTAAAAGAATCCATACAAATCGAAAGATTAATCTAATTAATTATACCCGAGAAAAAAAAATACATAAAAATTCCAAAGATAACAAAAGTACCAAGGAAACCTAAAGAATAAAGCGTCTAGAACACCAACTTTTACTCTCAAGTGGCGTGCTACTACAAATACTATTCGAAATTTGCAAGGTAAAAAAAATGTTACATGATATAAACAACAAGACTGCTACTACAAAGTCCACCCAAACTGAAGTGTATTTGAAAAATGTTGTAACTCAGACAATTCAAAAAAATTGTGAAAAATCAGATCAAACTGTTAATGTCAGTGAAAATATCTGCTAATGATGGAATGCACCGATGACATTTTGGTAGACACTGCCCTTAAGAACTCAACAGGTTTCACCAAAACAGACATAGTTTTATTATGGCAAACAGAATGAATCACCGAATAGAAACTTTCTGTACAAAAGAACACAAACTTTATAATAATTACTGAACCATTCCGATATGACAATGAACGAAATGAAAATAATTTAGCATTGCATAGGGATTTATTCTATAGAAAGCTCAGTCATTTGAAAATATTCGAATGCAATAACGTTTAAGAAAGACAAACTATGGAGAAAGGGATCTCAAATAATATAATAATAATAATATCTTTATTCACTCAATAAATAAATACAAGAAATATGGATGATTACATGTTGGAATAAAGTACTTTTGCGAAGTGCAAAGCACTTGTTTCGCAAAAAAATGTAATATGTGAGAAAAAGTAAACTAGGTACTAAATATAAAATACAATCTGAAATATGAAATGTACTTATGTGAGATGTAAAATGTTAAATGTAGAATGCAATATGTTAAAATATAAAATTCAAAGTCTGAAATGTAAAACGAAGAACGTAAAATGTAGAATGTGAATGTAAAAATATAAAATGTGATAACAATACAATGAACAATACAGTAATACAATACAATGAACGATAAACGTCATGAACGATGATACAGTGTGTATAACAATAAAAAAGTATGTGATAAAATGTCTAATAAATATGAAATATAAAATAGGGTACGCATGTAAAAGCTAGTCAATTGAACAAAAATATTTCTAATTGGAACTAAAAATTTTAAATTACGGATCACGGGATCAACACATTTTTTTTCAACACTCACTCAAATGTGCTTCTCTAATGGTCTTCTGAAATTGTCGATATTTTATCATTTCGGGAATGCTATGTTCTAATTTAGAGGCGAAATAAGTATAAGAGCGTTGAACAATGACTCTAACCATTAGAGGTGTAATAAAGTTATTTCGCTAGCGAGTGTTATACTGATGAGAAGGGAGCAATGTTTGCTTGCGTGATATTTAATACTGGAACATAAAAAATACAATTGTCTATGTCTAACATTTGTGTTTCCGTGTATAGATCATCAGAAGGATATCTATTGTCCTTGGAAAATATCAGTTTTAAAAGAACGCCTTCGCATAACTCTAATAGCATGAATATGAGTATTTAGAGCTCCACCCCACAGTGCTATTCCATAGCGAATGTGACTTTCCACAAGAGAATAGTACAAAGTTTTTAAATACTTCAGTGGTAAGGTTTCTTTGAGTTTCCCAAATTTGAATAAAATTGTCCTCAGTTTTTTAACAGTATTTTTTATATGTAGATCCCATTTTAGACGAATATCAATAACTATTTCCAAATATTTTACTTTCTGCTCTTGTTGTATATGGAAAGGCTTATCAGTATTGATCGTAAGATGATCGAAAGGAGGCATTGCAACGGAATTACAACAAAATGGAAGATTACATGTTTTATCAACGTTAACAGTTATTAACTTATCCAACCACCGTTTCATGAGAGGAAATTCTGTTTCAGCTTTAATTTTCATTATCAGCTTTATAAAAGATGGCTGTGTCATCTGTTAATCCAATTATGTTCCCATTGCTGTGTAATGAAAATATTTAGTTGATATTGAATAATGTTGATATTGAATAATGTTGGTCCCAGCACAGAATCTTGAGGTACGCCACAGTCCATTTCCATTCTCCATTTCGTTACTCAATACGTCATCAATTCTAATCTCTGGCTTCTTCCCGTCAAATAACTCTCAAATAATTTCAAAATATTAGTAGAAGATTATGACTGACAGCGTCAAAAGCTTTTGATAAGTCTATGAATATGCACAGACATGGTTTACTTTCATTGAAGGCATCAGTAACTTTTGATGTCAACGACAGAATAGCATCTTGAATTGTTTTGTCTGAATCCAAATTGACTATTTGAAATCATTTTATATTCATTGTGGAATAAAACAAGCCTCTTTATAATGATCATTTCAAATATTTTCGATAGATGCGTAACTAACGATATTGGACGATAGTTTGTAATAATAGATGTTAACTTTTTCAGAAGTGGTATAATAATGGATGGTTTTAGGGTATGTCCTTTTTTCCACACATCGGTTTGGAGTTAGTGAATCTATAATGTAATTCGAAATTATTTATAGTTTCGGATTTTAAATCATCACAACCTGTTTCCTTAAGCAATATAGGTAAATGGTTCGTAAGTAAATCGCTTCTGAACTTCGTTAAGGACGATTTCAACTTAAACCAAGAAATGACTACATGTAATCTGAAAGAGGAAATACAGTTTGTTAATACAGATTTTTGATACAGTTTGATTATTTTATGTCTACCCGTGCGTCATTAATGATATGCATATGAAATAAGTCGAGATGTTTAAACCAAATGACGTCTAAATGTAGAATGCCGTGGCTAATTTCCCGATGAAATTACAACGTGTAGGTAATAAGATAGGATAATGAATTACTGACTTAACATTTTCAAATTCATGGAAATGGCGAACCACCGACAATGAGAATGTTTTTTTGGTTCCAACAGAATGCCGTGTGTCACACTCATAGGTACACCCCCCTTTTCTCCTTTCCTTTTTTCCTTTATTTTCCAAATATGTCAAAAAGTGCCGTCCAGTGAGCATATTCAATGTTCCAAATTTAAAAAATATTGTTGGAGATACAAAGGCGAAAAGGAACGAATCTTTGAAATTGTTTTTTCCGTTAACCAGCTGTCGTCCCCTTACGAATGGCAGCCCTCAGTAGTCGAAACTTGTGCGAGCCAGGCATTAACGAGGTCTTACCTTTTAACGTGCGATTCCTAGCACACGGTGTTTTCCAATTATTACGAATCTAGTGACACCAGGTTTGATAGAATAATAAAACATGGAGGCAGTGAGTTTACTAGAAACTTTTGACCTCCCTACTGTATTCTAATTTCAGTCACACTTATATAAGGAAGTTATTTTATCCATACCTCCGCAGCCGTTTGACAGAAATCCATCACATCCTAATTTTATCCACATTAATGCAAGTCCTCTAGGTAATAGTTAACGAAAAAAGTTGTTCAAAACACTAGGTTGGAGTGCAATATTTTCAAAACCTTTGCATACGGGCATATATGAGTTTCCATTCAAACATGGCAGAGTTTTATGACGACACATTCTAATGTTTCACTAAATATTTGATAACATATGTCTTTTTTTAGCCATGATTATTCATTATGTATACACCTACACGCCTGCACTGCTTTTAGTCGGCTATATTTTCGTATTTTAGTACTTAGAATTTTAAATATTTTGTAGCTGTGATATTACATGTTATTAATTTATTATTATATTTCATAATTCAACTGTGTTTGTCAACAAGAAATTGTTCTTTTGTACAATAAACATATACTTACATGACTAAAACTCAGAAAAGGAATCTTCTAGACTTAGGTATTCAAACTTTTTCAGTTACCTATTCGTGCATGGATGCAAGGACCCACTGTATAACGATAAATAAATTAATATCTAAGAAATAAAAAACACAAGTTGAAATATATTTGGTAATGAAATACTCACATGATTAACAAAAAATGTACTTATACATTTATTTATGTTATGCAAGCATGTAGAACTATGTACCATTTAAGAAACTAAAAACAAAATTAATATATTTAATCGCTTTCTGATTCAGAATGTCATCAATGTTTATAATAATGGGTTCAATAACCATATCAGAAAGAAGCTTTTCTCGTTCATACCATTTTTCAATGAGCGATTCGGTGTGTTTTACACCTTTTGCCCAGGATTCAGTGTTGCACTTCTCTAATGCTTCATTCCACATACCCAATACTTTTTCATCACTGTATCCATCTCTGCCAATATGATTGTTGTAGTATGTCTTACAATTAGCCCAAATTAATTCAATAGCATTAAAGTCTGGGTGATAAGGTGGTAATCTTAATACTTCATGCCCATGTTCTCGTACCAGTTCATCTATAATATATAATAATAATCTTTATTAGCACCATCAGCTCTCAAGTATAAAGTACAGAGTATAAATATAAAATAGTATAAATAAAATAAATAAAATTGTGCAGAGTAGCAAGAGTATAAATAAGATACAGAACACACAATTACAACACACGGACAAAATTCTAATTAAACGAACCACAAATAAAATCGAAATACTACAAGTAGAGATATTACCATAATGGATTATAAACCTTTTATATACTTTACACACTGGCTTTTGAATTTACCCAATGATGAGCATTCTTTTAATTCTCTTGGCAATGAGTTGTAAACCTGTAAACCTTTGACGAACACTGTGTTTCTAGCAGCATAGCAGTACTGATATAAAAATCATTCGGTTCATCTTAGCCAATTGCAATAACTCTGGTTTTGTTAATTTCTCATCAAAATCAATATTATTTTTCTGTAGCCAACAAACAATTTCCGATTTTCTTAAAGAAGTGGAAGGCTGTTTAATCAAAATTTCACTGTGGTATGGTGCATTGTCCATTATTATCAAAGATGGCTCTTCCAAACACAACAATAAATCGTTTACCATCTTATCCTTCGGGATTGCGTACACTTTTGACATTATCATCCTGCCAAGACTTGGTTTTATTTCCTCTAGAATAAATCCATGTTTCATCTTAAAAAACCACTTCTCGTGGATATGAACTTTTTCGGTTTTCTTGGTATTTACGTAAAAAATATGCTCTTTTTGAAACAATATGAGTCTTTTCAATCAAAGCTCTTCGATTATCATCTTTTTTAAATTTAATTCCCAGCTCTTTCAGTAGAACATTCAAAGATGATTTGCACATCGAAACATTCTCCTTATTTTTCAGTTCATCGTTCAAGGATTGAAGCGTAACATGTTTTTCTGGATGAAAAAAATTCAAATAAATATAGGTACATGTCAAAATTCATACGATAGGTCTGATATTATAACTGCATTTCAAAAACGAGATACAAGTGAAGTTTCAAATTAAAAAGAAAACTAGATGTGACAATAAAGTTTGACTTTTCAACTAATATACTGTAACGATTTCGAGACCGACCCCGAGACCGGCCCTGATCTAATTAATTATGCACCCTCGTTCAACTACAACATCATATCTGCTGGCCTATCGTAGAGAACAAGCTGGAATAAAATCGATCAATTCGATACTGTTCGAAGAGCCATCTAGATGAAATGTTCTATACTCCAGAATAATCGAGAGAGGCTTGCGACTATATAACCGCTGGGGAACAGTCAGAATTCAGAGTTAGTTACAGTTCCAGAGTTCGCAGATAGAGACTGACACCGTAGAAATAAAATAGTGAAGTAAATGTATTAGTGAATAATTGTTGTAAATAGTGTTTAAAATAAATTAGAACAATTATTAAGTGCAGTTTTACTACATAGTGTTTTAAATAAATTAGAACAATTAGTAAGTGCAGTTTTACTACATTGTTGTCAGAAGTCGGATGTTTAAAATAAATAAGTGTTCGTTGCGTTGAAAAACTGATAGACGTTTATCGCGCCTAATAGACAGTTAGTGACCCGTTGAACATTTGAGTGTTTGCAAAGTGGACAGTTTTGCGCGTCGCGGGACAATAAACTGAAAACTGTGTGTGAAATAAATAATAGAAGCTCGGTAAAGACAATAAGAGACAAAATGTTTCCGAGAAGAGTTCACCTAGTTGACCTTAAAGTTAGTGAATTAAAGCAAGAGTTAGAGGAGCGTGAGTTAGAAACAACTGGAAAGAAGGCCGTACTCCAGAAAAGACTTGCAGATGGACTGATTGAAGAAGAAGACCCCGAAACGTTCTTATTCGAAGTTTCTGGAATTGATTTGAGTTCCATAATAAATAAACTCGACGAGAACACGAAATCCTTGGAAGATAAATTTCTGGAAAATTCGAATAGTTTGAAAGAGGAACTTCAAGAAAATGTGAAGAGCCTGGAAGAAAAGCTTCACGAAAATTCGAAAAATTTTGAAGTGAAGCTTCTAGAAAACTCGGAGAATTTGAGAGAAGAGCTTCTAGAAAATTCGAGAAGTTTGAAAGAAGAAGTTTGCAGTGTGGCGAATCGGTTGGAAGAAAGAATGGGAACTGTTGAAACAGATATGGAGAAAATCAAAGATGAAATGGAAGAAGAAATAAAAAAAATTAAGGAAACGCTCCACGATGAAATAATGGAAAAATTTAGTGAGCTAGAAAAGCGAATGGATTCTGTGCACATTCCTGAAATTTCCAACAGAAATCCCTCTTCTGACACCAAATGTAGTAAAACTGCACTTAATAATTGTTCTAATTTATTTAAAACACTATCAACAATTATTCACTAAAACATTTACTTCACTATTTTATTTCTACGGTTTCAGTCTCTATCTGCGAACTCTGGAACTGTAACTAACTCTGAATTCTGACTGTTCCCCAGCGGTTATATAGTCGCAAGGCTCTCTCGATTATTCTGGAGTATAGAACATTTCATCTAGATGGGCTCTTCGAACAGTATCGAATTGATCGATTTTATTCCAGCTTGTTCTTGGCGATAGGCCAGCAGATATGATGTTGTAGTTGAACGAGGGTGCATAATTAATTAGATTAGGGCCGGTCTCGGGGTCGGTCTCGAAATCGTTACAATACATAAATCCAATGACTTTCCTGATGAAGTTGTGATTTATGAAAATGGGGCGGTTACATTTGTTCAGAAATTTTTCTCACTAGTCAGTGTCACGTCCATCGAATGAACAATCAATATCATCTTCATTTCCCTCACCAAGTGATAAGGAGGTATACTCACCCCTTTTCATACATATTGTACAAAGTATTTCGTACTGCCATTTTCTGTCCTTCAGGTAAATCAGTTGTTTTCTTTTTGAGACTACGTCTACTTTATCCTGGAGTTGATGGAATGGGTTTATTTTCGTTTCTTATTTTGATGTTGTACACCGTTTTTCGAGATATTTTAAGTGCATCTGCAACTCTCTAAAATACAGTAAAGAAAAGTTATGACATTTCTTTTGTGATTTTAATTGTTACCTCTTGAACAGATGAAAGTGGTAAAAAGATCCACCATTCGCTCTTTCCCTTTCAAAATACGCGCACAAGTTCAACACAAATTGTTGTGCTTGTCAGTGTAGAATAAATAGTTCCAGGCATTATCTAAAAAAGAATTAAAATATATTATGAATGTTTTTGACCTGTATTTATAGATTTAGGTAATGTTTTTTTCTCTCAATAGGGTTTCCACACTATGAATAATTGTTGTGTTAATATCCCGGTAGTACGGAATTATAGTCACAAATGCCAATTGTGAAGTTGAAAATTTTGAAGATTATTTGAATAAAACACATTGTATTGTAATTACTTTGAAAGTAATGATTCCAAGAGACGTTTAGCTTTGAAAAAAAACTGTTTTTATAATTTATTCGACCGCAAAACAAAGTAAATCTGGCGACAAACGATACCCCAATGACAGAAAACAATGACGCAATTGATGGTACACGCTAGCCAATTCAATGTTTGGCAAGTTTAGTTGAAATGTAAAAGAGTGTCGGTTTTATGGCTATCTCTTTTCACTGTTTTGAGTTATAATCGATCATCACATACCAATGATTCGCTCATAGCGGTTGTTAGAAACAGATGTTCGATAAAGGGTGTGCGATTTCTTCGATCATAAATTGATGACGCATGGGTAAAGATAAAATAATCGAACTGTAGATGTGTATCAGTTTACCTGGTACAATCGGTCGATTCTACAATAGACATTCACACCAACCATATTCAAGACAATAGCGAAAGTAAATTTTTTTTATTGAAAAGCAGATTTCCAAAAATTACAAGATGATATCAATTTTTATCTCTCATATACATGTTCGCAATAAAACCGATGGACTCTACATTCTACTTGAAAAGCAACATTTTCCAGAATGAGTCCTTCTGACAGAGCATTGGCTGAAGCCCGATGAACCTCTTCACATTCCGGAGTACCATGTTCTGGCCAACTATTCAAGGAGCAATTCTATAAATGGTGGCACAGCTATTTTGGACATAACTCATTACAAGAAATGTCGTTTGTTATAGCAGAGGAAAATTGTGATATGCGAGAAGAGAAAAAGTTAATATCTTCAATGCTATCGAAAAAACTTAACTTAGTAATTACTTGTATTTACAGATATCCAGCGTTAGATATAAGTATATTTCTAGATAAATTAGAACATCTCTCAACATTTCAATTAACTAAAATTATTCTTACTGGGAATTTCAATATCGCCTATGAAGATGAACACACGATTTCAACTCAGAGATTAAAAAATATCTTTGACTCTTGGCCTTCAATCATGTCGGTTCACCAACTCTCATTGATATCTCAATACTCGGCATCGATGACTGACTACTTCTCGAACATTCCTGCGTCTCTTGTTGAATCATCCCCTCCAATTTATCTAACCATGAGGCTATATATGGTAAAATAAAATTCAATTTGCGGAAATCTAGTAAAAAATGCCACTTTGGTAGAATTTACTGTACAAAAAATTATAATACCACTTATGCTCAAGTACTGTTTGGGATAATGTAGGAATGGAAGCTTTCACGGCTGGCGTCAATATTTTGGTTTGTTTCCGGGTTTTGCCGTGGTCTTCTTTGGTTTAAATCTTCAAACGTTTCGACTGCAACTGCGGCAGTCATCTTCAGTGGTGTGGTCGAAGTACTCTTCTAGACGTATCAACTGAAACTGAAGCTTTCAATTTTTTCATGTTTTTCGCACACTTTCTGTAATAGTGGGTTCGCGCGCACTTTCCGCGCGATTCGGGTGACATGGCTTCGTTTTGGCCCCTCTCAATGCTGTGTGCCAGATCTTTGGTAAATATGTTCTCTCTTATTTTCTGTTGAAGTTCTCTTGGTGTTTGTGTATTTCTATTGCTTCTAGATACATTCTTGTTGAATAATGATTCGACGTTGCTAGTCTCTCGGTATTTTCGAAAAGGATATTGTGTTCTCCGTCAGACAATGTATGCTCAGCGACTGCGGACTTCTCGGTTTGTCCCAAACGACAACTCCGCTTGTGCTCGACTATGCGGGTACCAATTCTCCTTATCGTTTGTCCGATATAGACCTTTCCACAGTTACATGGAATTCTGTAGTCTCCCGCTGATTTGAGTGGATCTCTGCTGTCTTTGGCTAATCTTAGATATTCCGATATCTTCTTCGTTGGTTTGAAGACGGTGTTAATTTTCTCCTTCTTCAGAATTTTCCCAATTCTGTTGGTGACACCTTCTATGTATGGCAAATAGACAGTTCCTTGGGGTTGCTCTTCATTGGTGTTCCTTTTCTCCTCCCTTGGGCGCGTAGCACGGATGATGTCTTTCTTGTTGTACCTAATGCTCCTTTTCGTTTGTCCGATATAGACCATTCCACAGTTACATGGAATTCTGTAGACTCCCGCTGATTTGAGTGGATCTCTGCTGTCTTTGGCTGATCTTAGATATTCCGATATCTTCTTCGTTGGTTTGAAGACGGTGTTAATTTTCTCCTTCTTCAGAATTTTCCCAATTCTGTTGGTGACACCTTCGATGTATGGCAAATAGACAGTTCCTTGGGGTTGCTCTTCATTGGTGTTCCTTTTCTCCTCCCTTGGGCGCGTAGCACGGATGATGTCTTTCTTGTTGTACCCAATGCTCCTTTTCGTTTGTCCGATGTAGACCTTTCCACAGTTACATGGAATTCTGTAGACTCCCGCTGATTTGAGTGGATCTCTGCTGTCTTTGGCTGATCTTAGATATTCCGATATCTTCTTCGTTGGTTTGAAGACGGTGTTAATTTTCTCCTTCTTCAGAATTTTCCCAATTCTGTTGGTGACACCTTCGATGTATGGCAAATAGACAGTTCCTTGGGGTTGCTCTTCATTGGTGTTCCTTTTCTCCTCCCTTGGGCGCGTAGCACGGATGATGTCTTTCTTGTTGTACCCAATGCTCCTTTTCGTTTGTCCGATGTAGACCTTTCCACAGTTACATGGAATTCTGTAGACTCCCGCTGATTTGAGTGGATCTCTGCTGTCTTTGGCTGATCTTAGATATTCCGATATCTTCTTCGTTGGTTTGAAGACGGTGTTAATTTTCTCCTTCTTCAGAATTTTCCCAATTCTGTTGGTGACACCTTCGATGTATGGCAAATAGACAGTTCCTTGGGGTTGCTCTTCATTGGTGTTCCTTTTCTCCTCCCTTGGGCGCGTAGCACGGATGATGTCTTTCTTGTTGTACCCAATGCTCCTTTTCGTTTGTCCGATATAGACCTTTCCACAGTTACATGGAATTCTGTAGACTGCCGCTGATTTGAGTGGATCTCTGCTGTCTTTGACTGATCTTAGATATTCCGATATCTTCTTCGTTGGTTTGAAGACGGTGTTAATTTTCTCCTTCTTCAGAATTTTCCCAATTCTGTTGGTGACACCTTCTATGTATGGCAGATAGACAGTGCCTTGGGGTTGCTCTTCTTTGGTTTTCTTTTTCTTCTTCCTTGGGCGCGTAGCACGGATGATGTCTTTCTTGTTGTACAAGGTCTATATCGGACAAACGAAAAGGAGCATTGGTACCCTCATAGTCGAGCACAAGCGGAGTTGTCTTTTAGGACAAACCGAGAAGTCCGCAGTCGCTGAGCATACATTGTCTGACGGAGAATACAAGATCCTTTTCGAAAATACCGAGAGACTAGCAACGTCGAATCATTATTCAACAAGAATGCATCTAGAAGCAATAGAAATACACAAACACCAAGAGAACTTCTACAGAAAAGAAGAGAGAGTATATTTACCAAAGATCTGGCACACAGAGAGAAAGGGGCCAAAACGAAGCCATGTCACCCGAATCGCGAGGAAAGTGCGCGCGAACCCACTATTACAGAAAGTGCGCGCGAACCCACTATTACAGAAAGTGCGCGAAAAAACATCACTATAAATAACATGGCAAACTCAAAAGCTTCAGTTTCAGTTGATACGTCTAGAAGAGTACTTCGACCACGCCACTGAAGATGACTGCCGCAGTTGCAGTCGAAACGTTCGGAGATATAAACCAAAGAACATCACGGCAAAACCCGGAAACCAACCAAAATACTGATTGGGATAGTTTGTTGTTAGTAGAGAAGCCATTTGAGGTATTCTATGTGATTCTTGTCGAGCATTTTGAGACCTCTTTTTTCAAAATAAAAAGAAAGTATCAAATCAGAAAGTTCACTGATAGTTTATAAGTTTCACTGCTATTTGAATAATTATAGGAAAGTTTACAAAAAGGTAATCAGGGCTGCAAAGAACATATAATAACGGAAAAGCTGAAGCTGATAACAAAGCTAAAGAAACTTGGTCAATAATAAAAGAACTCAGAGGGAAAAATATGTATACGAATACAACAGATACATCCTAGAAACCTGATCTTTTTTTTCTGTAACGAATCTTTCAGATTTCTACAGAGAGAAACTCCTCAGAAGCTCCTAGGAGCTTGTGCGAGCAAGGAAAAGATCCGGGGCCGATGACCGTGCTGGGCTTTGAACCCACGACCTTACGGTGAGCGCTCTGCCATCACGGCTATTTCTGTTCCATTTCTGGAACAGTCAGTCAAAACAATGTACCACCACACGATCCCCTCGACTATCTTAGTAATATTTATGTAGACAGTACCTCTTCATTACATGACACCAAAATGATTGAATTGAAAGAGGTGATTAGAAACGTAAAAAATAAGAAAGTGTCAGGAGTTGATAAAATTTCTGTTGAAGTTTTTGAAAGTATTCCTGAGAGTGCGGTCAACGCTCTTATTAAACTGATTTACATTTTCTTCGCACCAGGAACATTTCCACTATTTCTCAAAACCTCAGTCGTTATTCCCCTCCACAAAGTCGGCAACAATGAAGATCCGGCCCATATCACTCATTCCAACTTTAGCCAAAATTGAGAATACTCCATATTATGGCTTTCAAAATTTTAAAAGTACAAGCGATGCTATATCAACAGTGTTGCAGTTGGTGACTTATCCAAAGATTTTGATTGTGTCAATTACAATATATTGCTTGGGAAATTCACAAGATATGGTTTTAGGGATAACAGTCATATTTGGATTAAATTACATCTTTCTGACAGAAAACAGTTTGTTAGAATGTCATCTAACTCAGATGTTGGAGAAATTAATTGTGGAGTAGCTCAATGCTCAGTACTGGGTCCTATCCTGTTCCTTTTATATATAGATGATGTGACCAACGTACCAATCACGGGAAACATCACCTTCTTTGCTGACGACATCACATTATTGTGGCATGACAAAGACAAAATCTGCCTGCATAACAGAATGTGCCAAGACATGAAGAAAGTCAAGAAAAGGTATGATTACAATCTTATTTCACTGAATACAAGCAAAACAAATGTATGAGCATAATAGAAAATAGCTCCTTTTTTAAATTTATGGGAGTGTTTATAGATGAAAGTTTAAAATTTGATCAAAATATAACATATATCAATAAAAAATTAGTATCAGGATGTTTCGCACTGAGAAACATCGCAAAGGAACTCGGGTTTACCGAAGCGAAAGTGGTGTACTATGCCCTATAGTGTATTCACATTTCAAATACACTCCATGTAAACAGTGATCAATGCATGCTTGCAGCATGTTCACCTCGTGATCGCCAATTGGTCGATAGAACATCAACCTGACACGACACCAAACGAAATGTTTTTGCAGAGACGTATATTTAGCTTGGCTGCGTTACAAATATTAAAGCTGCGTTTTGTTTTAAGTTGCCGCGGTGATTTGCTTTTGTGTTTTTATTTACACTGTTGATTATTTATTTCAAATATTTGTGTAAAGTTCTGGGTTGGTTTTGGATGACGTTACCTTTCAAAATTCATTTCACAGGGTTAATAAGCTTAATGCGTCTCTGTTCTAGTTTGGCGTTCACGTGCCTTTGTTGACATCGTCCGTTTTTGAAATGTGAATGCACTATAATAGACTCTCATCTTAGGTATGGTATACCCTTTTGGGGTGTGTGTGGTAAACAACGTATGCAATCGTTTTTTGTCTCACAGAAAAGGGCTATTAGATACTTTATAGATCGAAATGACGGGATTTATGTAAACCACTGTTTCGTGAACACAGAATCCTCACAGTCATTTTAATATTTATATTTGAAACTGTATCGATTATACACAAAAATAAGAAAAACTATGAATCTATAAGCATACGCCACGCAAATGATCTAAAGCTTCCTATTCCAAAATCCAGTTTTGTTCAAAATTCATTGATATTAAATGAAATTAGGATGTATAATAAATTTCCCAATGATATCAAACATACATCTCTAGTCATATTCAGAAAAAAAAAAACTAAAAAACTATTGAGTGATAAAGCCTATTACGACTTACAAGAATATTTTAACGATGCCCTATAATTCATAACCTCCTCTATATCTTATTTCCATTTTTAATTTATAAAAGTACTGTGTGAAAAACTACATTTTTATTCATGTTCCTGTATGTGTCTTTTGTGTACATACATATATTTTAAATTTTATGTTTTATTTACTTTTCAACCATGGGCAATCATTTCAGACATTTTATATACAACTTATATCTCATTAAGGTTCATATCCATTGACAAATTTCTCGTTTCTGAACTGTAAGATGGCGCTGGCGAAGAACGTCTTTCATAATGTAGCCAACCATAGTGGCAGCGATCTGCTTCTGAAGAAACGTAGAAATTACAGTTTTCTGTTGGAATATCTACCGAACATCAAATGGTTCATTGATGTTCATTGTGTTGATAATACACTGTTGCCAAATCTCAACATTATTCGAAATACTGTGAAATAGTTCACAGGATCATTATTACCAAAGCAGGTATTGGCTTTGATGCATTATATAGGTATATTATGGGAGAAAACATATATCCGGATTAATTTATTATTACACTACTTGTTAACTCTTACAATAATGAATTATTTATGTCCTGTTCATAAATATATACAGGGTGTTCCTTAAAGACATGCTAATATTTGAGGGGGTGATTCTTTGACTTATTTTAAGGAAAAAACTTTCTGTAAACGTATGTCCTAAAAGTCCTAACTTTTGAGATACAGGGTGATAAAGTTTTGAAAAAAAATCAGTTTTTTAATAATAACTGAGATAATATTGTAGACGTTTTTATAAAATTTGGTACATGTCTTCTATGCATCAAGGTGCATTTTTTAATGCACAAACATTTTCATTTTCTCAATCAGTGGCGTGCGTACGGGTTTTGCATTGAATATTTTTGGAGAAAAAAATACTACGCCACTGCTTTCTTCTGAAAAAAAAAAAATACTTTTGAAATCCTCATTTATTTTTGAGCAAATTTGATTTCTTGAGTTTTCTTTGTCCGCCGCATGGTTTTCGCTTAAAAAAATAAAAATCGTTTTACTTCAGGATCAATTCCTCAAAAATCTGATGTGGAGTGGAAATGATTGTGCATCGACTTAAAGCAAATAAAGGGATCAGATTTGTTCCAAAATGAATGAGAATCAAAAAAATATGGATTTCAGCTTGTACAAAAACGAATTTTATTTTATTTTATAAAAGTAAGTTTAAATGAACGGATCAAATTCATTAATTATTGACAATACTAACACTGATTATAAAAATTGTTGGAAATGGCCACCTTCACTTAATAGGCATGCTTCCGCCCGTCTACGCATGGAATTACGCACACGTTGAAATATTCCCGGCGTATTTCGAATAGTTTCACACGAGGCAACTATTCGCTCTCTTAAATCTTCTAAAGTATTAACGGGAGTTTTATACACTTGAGTTTTAAGGTGCCCCCATAGAAAGAAATCTAAACTGTTGAGATCAGGGGATCTTGCTGGCCATTGCTGAGGTCCTCCGCGACCTATCCAACGATTATGATAAACTGTATTTAAATGGTTTCGGATAATTACAATGAAATGAGCAGGGGCTCCATCGTGCATGTACCATATTCGATTCCTTAACGCAATTGGTACATCTTCAAGCAACCCATTTAGTTCTTCTTCGAGAAAGTGTAAATAAGACCGACCATCAAGGCGTCCTGGTAGAAAAAATGGGCCTATTAGATAATCACCAATAATTCCTGCCCATACATTAACCGAAAATTGGTGTTGAAAATGGGTTTCGGTTATGGTATGGGGGTTTTCTTCAGCCCACATATGATTGTTATGGAAATTTTGAATAGCATTCCGAGAAAAATTTGCTTCATCTGTGAACAAAATTTGTGATTCAAACTGCGGATTTAGTGCAATACTCTGAAGATACCACTGACAGAAGTTCACACGCTGTGGAAATCTCTAGGGAGTAATGCCTGTACTCGTAAAATATGGTATGGGTATAACAAAAAATCAACCAAAATACGCCAAACAATTTGATGACAAATATTCAGAGTTCTAGCGATCTTCCTCGTCTCAGGATGTTCTTCGATTTCTCGCAGAACGGCTTCCTCAATTTCAAGAGTTCTGACGCTTAGAGGTCTACCTTCCGAAGTACCTTTCTTGAAACTACCAGTTTCCCTAAGTCGGCGATGAATATTTGGAAAGGTACGGCTATCTGGTAAGGCACGATTAGGATATCTTTCCTGATAAATGCGTCTGGCTTCTGTTGCATTACCATTAGCGAGGCCATATACGTAATGCATTGTCGCCATTTCTGCATTCGTGTAATTCACCATATTTACCGATATTCAGAAAAACGGCGGACAACCAAAATAACTTCAACACACTTAAAAATCAAGTAAATAATTGTGCGCTTCGCTATTCCTATAGTTTTTTCAAAAACAAAATGGTATTCATAACCAGTGAAAACACAATATTTATAGTGATTTGAAGAACAAAATGCTATTAATTACAGATAGGTAGCTGAATTAATATCGTAAATCCATTCGGGTATGCATTTATTATGATTAATACACGCCTATTCTGACAGTCAATGAAATTACTTCAATTTCTTAGAATCGACCAATCAACGGTCGATTACACTGATAAAAACCTACCTAGGTAGCTTTCCCAATAAGTGTAAAGTAAATTTCCGGCAATAATTTAAGCACTTGGGAGATTATAAGTGAAACGATTAAGAAGTGGTTAAAAGAAATTTCAATTATAAAGAGGTAGCTAAATTACTATCGGACGATTTATTGTCAACAAAATGTTAGGTACCTACTGCGATATGAAGCAATTTCAATTTAATTATTTTAATCAAGAACCGAGCATCTGACAAGAATTACACATTTTTTTGGTTTCTCATTCATTTTGGAACAAATCTGATCCCTCAATTTGCTTTCAGTCGATGCACAAACATTTCCACACCGCATCAGATTTTTGAAGAATTGATCCTGAAATGAAACGATTTTCATTTTTTTAAGCGAAAACCATGCGGCGGACAAAGAAAACTAAAGAGATCAAATTTGCTCAAAAATGAATGAGGATCTCAAAAGTATTTTTTTTTTCAGGAGAAAGCAGTGGCGTAGTATTTTTTTCTCCAAAAATATTCAATGCAAAACCCGTACGGACGCCACTGGTCGATAAAATGAAAATGTTTGTGCATTTAAAAATGCACCTTGATGCATAGAAGACATGTACCAAATTTTATAAAAACGTCTACAATATTATCTCAGTTATTATTAAAAAACTGATTTTTTTTCAAAACTTTATCACCCTGTATCTCAAAAGTTAGGACTTTTAGGACATACGTTTATAGAAAGTTTTTTCCTTAAAATAAGTCAAAGAATCACCCCCTCAAATATTAGCATGTCTTTAAGGAACACCCTGTATATATACCGGGTGGCTACGGAAGTATTGCCTACGGAATATCTCAGTTATTGTATGAAGTAGGTTTGTGAAATTTGGAGCGTCGATATAATGACATAAGAGCTAGAATTTGAGCATATTGACATGTCGAAGTTAACTTCCGGTCTGACCGGAAGTAACATCAACTTTCTTATTTTAAATTGAAACCCTATTTTTTTTTCTTTTCGCTTTATTCAGCATTCAATTCCCTTTCTAATGACATCACAAGTTGGTATCTAACCAGAAACTAGATCAGAAAAAAATTATTATTGAAATTCACCGAGTAGGCCGTGGAAGCAAAATGAAAGCCAAAAATTGAAAAGTTGGCTATGGAAACCATACGTCACTTGATAACAGTTGCTACTACTGTGATATTTTATTTTCATTCGTGGCTTCCAGGAGAGATTTGGTGTGAATGTTTGGGCAGGAATAGTTGGAACTCATTGTTGGCCCCATTCTTTTTCAAGGCCAACTAACCGGAGAGAGATACTTTAATTTTTTAACGAATGAAATTTCGGAATTCATTAACATCCTACCAGCGGAAATATCTGAGAGAATGTACTTCCAGCAAGATGGCGCCCCTCCGCATAATTCAAGAATAGCGAGAAATTATCTTCAAAATCGCTTTCAAGAGAGACTTATAACAACCCATGGTCCAGTCAGGTGGCCACCAAGGTCACCTGATCTTACTCCGTGCGACTTTTTTCTATGGGGGCATCTTAAAAATAGGGTGTATTCCACACAGCCTACAACTCTACATGAGCTAGAAGTAAAAATTTGTAGAGCTTTCCAAGATCACGCCCCAAATGTTGAGAAACGTTTTACATGAAAATATCACCAGAGTCAATAAATGTATTGACGCTGAGGGAATGTATTTCGAACATTTGTTTTGAATTTATTTTATCTTTAATCCTATCAATATGAATTTTTTTTTTCGATAAATCTGTTTTTTTTGTTATTTGAATAATAATAATTGTATTTTTTGGTATTTCATTTCAAAAAATTACTTTCTATTATATCATTAGAAAGGAATGGTTATGCTGAATAGTACAGGCAAGAAAAAGTTGTATGTTCCTATTTAAGTTATGGACCTACAGAGTACTGTTTTTTTCCCAATTTTTCCAATATTTTTTTTGGCGGCTTTTTATAACGCCGACGAATGAAAATAAAATATCACAGTGGTAGCAACTGTTATCAAGTGACGTATGGTTTCCATAGCCAACTTTTCAATTTTTGGCTTTCATTTTGCTTCCACGGCCTACTCGGTGAATTTCAATAATAATTTTTTTCTGATCTAGTTTCTGGTTAGATACCAACTTGTGATAAGTGATTAGAAAGGGAATTGAATGTTGAATAAAGCGAAAAGAAAAAAAAATAGGGTTTCCATTTAAAATAAGAAAGTTGATGTTACTTCCGGTCAGACAGGAAGTTAACTTCGACATATCGATATGCTCAAATTCTAGCTCTTATGTCATTATATCGACGCTCCAAATTTCACAAACCTACTTCATACAATAATTGAGATATTCCGTAGGCAATACTTCCGTAGCCACCCGGTATATATACAGGGTGTTCCTTAAAGACATGCTAATATTTGAGGGGGTGATTCTTTGACTTATTTTAAGGAAAAAACTTTCTATAAACGTATGTCCTAAAAGTCCTAACTTTTGAGATACAGGGTGATAAAGTTTTGAAAAAAAATCAGTTTTTTAATAATAACTGAGATAATATTGTAGACGTTTTTATAAAATTTGGTACATGTCTTCTATGCATCAAGGTGCATTTTTAAATGCACAAACATTTTCATTTTCTCGACCAGTGGCGTCCGTACGGGTTTTGCATTGAATATTTTTGGAGAAAAAAATACTACGCCACTGCTTTCTCCTGAAAAAAAAATACTTTTGAGATCCTCATTCATTTTTGAGCAAATTTGATCTCTTTAGTTTTCTTTGTCCGCCGCATGGTTTTCGCTTTAAAAAAATAAAAATCGTTTCATTTCAGGATCAATTCTTCAAAAATCTGATGCGGTGTGGAAATGTTTGTGCATCGACTGAAAGCAAATTGAGGGATCAGATTTGTTCCAAAATGAATGAGAATCAAAAAAATATGGATTTCAGCTTGTACAAAAACGAATTTTATTTTATTTTATAAAAGTAAGTTTAAATGAACGGATCAAATTCATTAATTATTGACAATACTAACACTGATTATAAAAATTGTTGGAAATGGCCACCTTCACTTAATAGGGCTTCCGCCCGTCTACGCATGGAATTACGCACACGTTGAAATATTCCCGGCGTATTTCGAATAGTTTCACACGAGGCAACTATTCGCTCTCTTAAATCTTCTAAAGTATTCGTTCATACATTCTATATTCACATATGTTTCAGAGTCCACCACGTTTATGCGTCCGTATACGGACGCTCAAATGTAATCCCTTGTTATCTCGTCTGAAAGAAGAACTAGCGACCCCTAACATTTTACTTTCGAACCTCCCTATTTGACAGATTTCTGTCTGTGGTAGTGAGTTTCACTGCGACATCGACGGTGTTGCAAATTAGTCATCATGTGGACGCTAAAATATCTCAAGTTGATTAAAATATATTCATTTGTAGTTCTAGTCATGGTTGTAGAACAGCGCCACAATCGCATACTGTATACTTTTTTGGACTACATTATGAGATACTTCAGCGTCCGGATACTTGGCAACACACCATCTGCATTCGGGATTCGGGTCTCGCGTGGTTCCCAAGTGGTTCAATTTATCGTTGATTGACTTAGTGGTGTAACAATGAATACACGAGGAAAGAGAATTCTTGAGATGTTAAACATTTCTGCAACAGGTAAGTGTTTAAGATTTTCATTAATACCCAAATAAGTGGTCCAGTGGTCTTTTACTATTTGTAGTAGTAGTAATTTATTTAGGTCGGGTTAGGTTAGGATAATAATTCACGAATTTTCAACTCAGTACAGCTAACAATTTTCACAACTTTAAACTATCAAGCTAGGTTAGTCAGGTTAGGTTAGATTTGGCTGATAATTCATACATTTTCAACTTGGTTTGCCTTCTTCTTGTCTTGTCATTTCAACTATGTTATATGGTGGTGGAAGATAAACAAGAGTGTCCAATGGGTATTTCTCTTAGACTCAACCTAGACGTTTGTGTGTGTTAGATGGGTACAATTCTTGCAAGCTTTATTGTCAAATAAATTGCCCTCCCTGCCCCCTAAATCGAGATAGAGTACGCGTAGGATTTTAAAAGTTTTCTAGACCGGTTTTTAGTCAAAAATTACAGCAAAAAATTAGGTCGTGGGGACTCCCCCTTTTCTCGAAAAAAGTTGGAAAACTCGCGAAATTAAAATGGAAAAAATCCATAAAAATAGTGAAAAATAGCCGACCGTCCAGTTATATGGTGTAAAAAAATTTCACCATCCTTGTCTCCCCCCACCCCCAAAGCTAGGTAGAGAACGCAAAGGAATTCGGAGAATGTTTCGACAGTTTCGGATATAGAAAATAATGGCGGAAAAAAATGTAACAGGAGGTGCGCCCCCTTTTCCTGTCACGAAAATAATTAGGAAAAGTCGCGAAATAGAAATCAGAAAAATCCGTAAAAATTGTGAAAATTATCTGACCAATGAATAAAACGGTTTCAAAAAAATTTACTCCTCTGCCCCCCTCAAAAGAGGAACGCGTAGGAATTCGGAAAAGTTTTCAACGGTTTCAAATAACTGTTGGTGAGGTCGCTCCCTCACCTCTTAAAAAAAGAAATTGCCCAAACTTGCAAAATCAAAATCGGAAAAAATCCGAAAAAATATGTAACCATCGATTAATATAGTTTTCGAGTCCCTTAAAGTAGCGAAATCTCACGAAACTCAAATACGTTATAATTGTAATTGATATCGAACCGTCGAATAATTTTTTCTTAATCCAGTAAGGTGGGGTACATTCCAAAAAAACGTGGTTTTGGCGCGTCTATTCAGAACAAACTCTATGCTAAAAAGAACGGAATAAAAATAAAAATAAAAAAATCTTTTTAAAAAAAGCACTTATTTTTATGGACTGAAGGGAAGAAAATAAACTGAAGTAAATATGAAATTTCAAATCGCTTATCGCGAGAATAAAAATTGATACAGATGACTTCAAATTGAATTTATTCGAAATACTTTTCTCGCAATATCATATGAAATTTTATAATGTGACAAAATGATGGAATCGATTTATTTCAGTTTATTTTCTTCTCTTTAGCGGATTTAAATAAACGCTTTCTTTATTGAAGAGTAATCGATGTCAGAAATGAGCTTTTTATACCAATATTTATTAGAATAATCTATTGAAAATTTATCACAGTATAGATTCTGGTTATGCCAATATTACGGTACGCAAACGTTATCCTACTCTACTCTACTAACGGATAAGATCTGATACTGGATATTTTATACAGGATGTCTCAAACTCGATGGCCTATTAAACGTTTTTGGAAAACGGATTATAGAATTGTTTTGATAATTTGGTTTTGCGGATGAGTTCGAGTTCTGCTCCATCGATCAAAAATATTTTCAGCGCTGCGACGTTGCCGCTTCTATCGATAAGTAGCCACAACTTTGATATTTTAAATGGAATGCCCTGTATATTACTGCATTTTTTGCTTTGCTATTACTTTTCGATTATTTTCATATGACACTTTACCTTTACTCCAGTGGTTTTCGAGAAAATCATTAATTTCCTTATTTTTTGGGCGAATCATAGCTTCAATTAAATGTTTATCACTGCAGTATTTGGATACATGAGAAGCTGATATTTTAGATGAAGTTTGAAAATGTCCTGTGTATTAATTATGACTGGAGGAATTCGTTCTTTATTCTACAGGTTCGTTGAAAATTTTACCGATAGATACAAAAGTGGTAATAAATGTTTATTTTAAATGTTATCGAATATCCTAAACGACAATTGAATTACCTTTCAAATGATGTACCATGTTCCTATACATATAGAGTCAGCTTTCCGAAATAAAGGAAAGTTTTCTATAAAAATTGAATTATTTTGCCATATTTTGTATTGAGTAGATATGAAATGTCACGGAACATGTCATCAGGAAAATTCGGAAAATAGTACATTAATAATAAAACGTTTTCGAGTTTATTTAAATCCAATCAAATTTACCTTAATGAACACGCAAACGTTTTATTATTAATATACTATTTTTCGAATTTTCCTACTGACATGTTCTGTGATAATTCATAATACAAACCTAATACAAAGTGTGGCAAAATAATCCAATTTTCATAGAAAACTTGCATTTATTTCGGAAACCTGATTTTCTAGGTAGAGGAACATGATTCATTATTTGAAAAGAATTTCAATTGTCCTTCAGGATATTTGATAATATACAGGGTGTTCCCTTTGAAAAAGTGCACTTTTCACCACTTTTGTATCTATCGGTAAAATCACAAATTTCCAACGACTCTATACCGCGTGTCCACGGAAGATGGCTCGTCCCTATAACTTTTAGGTTTTTGTAGATAATGAAATGAAATTTGGAAAACCTGTTTAAGACAAAACTGCTTTTTTGACAAGTGACTCAACTTCATGCAAATCCCCGTTTTACCGCAAATGACATAAACTTTCGAATTTTAAATGGGACACCTGGTATATTTTAATTTTTTCTGTCTCCATATGACATTTCTTTTTATTTATTTTCAGTATAGAGGGCTATGAATGGATACATATTATTATTTCCAGTTCTAAAATCTGGCAGACGACTTTACTATCCCGCGATGTAAAATTAATGTTTTTGTTTCAGTTGTGTTGGTTACAGGCTACTCGATGATTTTAGATCTTATTTTAATCTCAATAAGATTCTTCATTTAACGAACGTTCTAACGTTATATTATCCGTTTTTTATCGAAAGTTTTTTTAAAACCTAATATTGTGCAGTATCAAATGAATCGCCATGAATTGCTCTTTTTTTACTCGACTAGCCACCATATTACCATTTGAAATAAAATAGTAATACAAATTATAAAATTAAACTTAACATAGCAGAAACATTTTGACAGAAAACAGTAAATTTGTATTCTTATAAACATTTAAGGACTGAAATTAGTGATTTCAACGTATCCATGGCTCTCTAGATTGAAAAATGAATTTCCATAAAAAATTAAAAATTGCTTACAAAAAGTCACAAATAATACATGGCTGTATTCAAAATGTTATATGGAAACAAATGAACTGAAAATATACCAGGTGACCCATTTACAAATTGAAAGTTTATATCACTTGTAGTAAATCCAGAATTTGTACGAAGTTGGGTCACTTGTCAAAAAAGCAGTTTTATGTCTTCAACAGATCCACCAAATTTCATTTCATTATATGTTCAAAAACAAAAAAGTTATAGGGGTAAGCCACCTTCAGTGGACAACCGGTATGAAGAAGGCATTTCTTCAGTTATAATTAATACAGGACATTGTCAAACTGCATTCAAAATTTCAGCTTCCTACGTATAAAAATACTGAAGTGATAAACATTTAATTGAAGCTATGTTTCACACAATAAATACGGAAATTGATGATTTTCTCGAAAATCACTTGAGATAGGTATAGGGAAGTGTCATATGAAATTAATCAAAAAATAATAGCAAAGCAAAAATGCAATAACATACAGGGTATTCCATTTAAAGTATAAAAGTTGATGCTACTTTTCGTTAGAAGCGGCAGCGCAGCGCTGAAAATATCTTAGATCGATAGAGCAGAGCTGATTATCCACGACACCTAATTCACCATCGAGTTTGAGACACCCTGTATATGGTGATACCTCAAGCAGAAAGTGAACATAATACCAGTAACATCTATTCACGGAGTATGAGAGCGACTGCGTGCTGTAACATTGACATTGCATTTTCATGAAACAGATTAAACAAATCTCTTAAGAAAAAATGTTGTAGTTTTAAAAACTAATCTTACATATACTCTTTTCAAACACAAGAATTAGAATAGAAAAAATATTTTGATGCAAGTCCAAGTGAGAATTTAACATTGGTTCAATTTATAGATTCGAGAACTATCCATAAATACTCAGAAAATGACGACCTTCTATGTGTGATGCCAATGTATGTGATAAATGAAACTAAATGTAGTCTAGACCTTCCTAGATTCCTTTCGGATCATGAATTGAATCAACTCAAAGAAACATTCGTTATCAACAATGCTGAAGGTATGTTTCTGTTATTTATATTTCAAAATAAAATATTAAATTTTCCTAGCAAACGTTTTATTGACAAAATCATTTCAAATACGCATAGTTCGAAATCCGATGATCCGTTATTTTCATCGGACACAGATGATGACCCTACATACTATCCATCGGATTCAGATCATGATAATGTTCGTAAGCTGTTGACTGAACTACGTATCCAATCTCCATCGATTGTGGTAGAGGTAAGTTAGTAGCGCCAACGTATCTCCGGTTCACTGATTTATCGTGATTTAACAGTGGCAATCAATTTTTTCAACTGAAAAAATCATTTTTCCGAGAGAAGAAAAAATCTGATTGCATCTTTGCGAAAAAAAGGAAATTTTCTCAAAAATTCTTCCGTCTTATACAAGCCTGTTCATAAAAGCTCAAGAAATCACACTGAAGAAATCTACGTTCCATGTCCATTTTGTTACGGGCTTTATTCACGTCGAATGTTGTGGCGTCACAAGAAAATCTGCCCAGAAAACTCAAGCAATGAAAAACGCACATCCCTTGGCGATGGGCAAAATATGCTTCTCTCAATGTCCACTATTGGAGTTGACTTGCGAGAAAGAGTCTTTTCCCGCATGCAAGCGGACAAGATATCTCTTTTCGCAAAAAAAGATCCACTCATATGCGCGTTTGGATCACGATATCTAAATACACATCGGGAACAACATCATGTTTTGGTATGCTCAAGGAAAATGAGAGAATTAGCAAAAATATTGATAGAATCTCAAAAGTTGAATTCTGCTGTACAAAATATGTACAAATTGCTTAACCCTCAGTATTTCGATATTGTAGTACAAAGTGCAAAAATTATTGCCAAATATAATTCAGAAACAGATGTTTATGAATCACCCACTTTTGCTATGAATATCAGCAGAAGCTTGAAAGATTGTTGCGACATAGCAATTTTACACCTTTGTAAATGTAAATATAAATCTAATGACAAATCGACTGCTGAAGTAGAGGCAGACATAACAATGTTCAGGAGATTGCTAGAAACAACATGGAAGCACGAGATTTCTAGCCACGCTGGCCAGGACTTGAACACAAAAACATGGAACAAAATAACAATTATTCCTTTAGCAGCCGACTTGAAACTATTTAGAGCTTACCTCATAAAAACAGGAGATGAAGCAGAAACAAAACTCAAAGAAAAAACAAATATAAAAAGTTTTGTATTGCTGATGGAAACAATTTTTTGTCGCCTACTTCTGTTGAACAGAAAGAGAGTCGGGGAAGTTCAGCGCATGAAGCTTACCACTTACTTGATGGCTGAGGAGAAGAATGGTCAGAGCTACGAAGAGTTTTCAGAAGCAATTACACCTTCTGAAAAAAATTTATTGAAAAGCTTCAAGAGGGTCGTCATTAGAGGAAAAAGAGGAAGAGGGGTGCCAGTTCTTTTCAGCAGGGACTTGCAAGATCATATGAGGGTTTTTCTAGAAGCTAGACCCAATTTTGTACAAAAATCAAATCTATTTTTATTTGGGAACCCGAAGTCAAATCAACCTATTACAGGATATAAAGTCATACAAAAATATGCAAAATTATGCGGAGCAAAGAATGCCGATGCTTTAACTTCAACAAGATTACGGAAGCATTTGGCTACATTGACCCAATTGTTCAATATGTCGAGCAGTGACATTGAGCAATTGGCCACATTCATGGGCCATACAATCGACGTCCATATAAGTCGTATAGACTGCCAGATGATGTCTACCAAACAGCAAAAATTGCCAAGTTGTTAATGTTAATGGAGAGAGGAGATGCGGGAAAGTACAAAGGGAAATCATTACAGGAAATAGATATCGATATGGATGAAGATCTGGAAGTCCAAGATGAAATGACATCCGGGAACCCTTCTGGTTTCGAAGTTCAGGTATTTTTATGGCTATCCAACTTAAAAAATAGTTTTACTTGTTTGTAGGATCCATATCTTACAATAAACTTCTAGCATACTTTTTGTTGGCCAAATAGTTTCCACTTTTCTGAATGTGCTAAAACGAAAAACTGTAAGAAATATCACTCAATAATAAAAATGGCATGTGTTATTCCCTACCATTTACACATTGATTAAGAAGTACGAATGTGAAAAACAAATATGTTGTCCACCATTCCATTCTAAAGTAATTTTTTTCGTAAAAAATATTAAAAAACGAAGAAAGGTGTTTTCTGTTTTCAGGTTGATAATTTTTCATACAGAAATGTATCTTGCCATATTCAGACACTTACAAAACTAAAAAACTGGCATTAACATATAAACATCCAGCTTAAACTGCCAATGTTATTGAGCTCAGATTGTCAAGTTTATATAGATTAGTACCATTTTTTTAAATTTTGTGAGGGTCTGAAAATGGCAAGTTAGCTTGATAAAATGCATTTCTTTTATGTATGAAAAATAAATGCCTTGAGTGTGGAGCAGCCGTTCATTTGTTTTTTAATTTAGAACTTTACTTGGAAAAAATGTGAAAGAAGTTACAAATAAATAAAAACAAAATATTATTTAATGTTTTTTGTAACTGAAATTGATGATTTGATGACATTTTCACATCTGAAAGAGGCTAATTCAAATGAAATGTGGTTAAATTTTTTTTTAATAAATCATGGAGAAGTAGAAAGTCAAAAGTATTGAACTTTCCAAATCTAGAAATAAATTGGTTTGTTGAATCCTTTGCTCAGAACATATTAAAAGTGGTAAATTCAAACCCCCGTGTCCCTCGTCCCCGAAATCATCACTGTAAATTTCAATAATGAAGAGTAGTTTTACGTTTGTAGTTGAATTAAATTCGCCACCTAACCTGCCTCGAAAACCGACGATTCACATTTAAACTTCAGTTCTGTGTTAGTATGAGACGATAATGAGGGTTAAATGAAAAGATGGACACATTCTCGCATATACACCCAGTGAAATTATATTGATGTAGCAGCTGGTGTCAATCACATATAGGATTATCGATCGACTTCACATCCGAAATTTCACGTGTATATGACTCAGCCAATTGAATATAATAAATAACAGTAGTTTTATGTCTGTAGTTGAATTAAACTCCGTAATTAGTTTTTGGCCTAGCAGACGGAAAGATGAATTTCAAAAATGAATTAAAAAATGTGGATCAACCGGGATTCGAATACGGGTCTCATGGTTTCTGGCCATGTGTGTTAACCGCTACGACATTGATCGATTCTCATACTAACACAGTTGAAGTTGAAATGTGAATGGTCGGTTTGCGACATAAGGTCGATGACGTAACGGTTAACGCTCGTGAGACCTGGGTTCGAATCCCGGTTGTTCTAGATTTTTTTTAATACATTTCTGATTTTCATATTTCCATCTGCTATGCCAAAAATTCATTTTCGAATTTCATTCAACTACAGACGTCAAACTACTTCAGACGTAAAACTACATTATTTTATATACCTGGCTGAGTCATACACACTTGAAATTTCGGATGTGAAGTCGGTCGATAATCCCATATGTGATTGACACCAGCTGCTACATCAATATAATAATAGGTGTCCATATTTTCATTTAAACCTATCATCGTATCATACTAACGCAGAATTGAATTTGAAATGTGGATCGCCGGCTTTCGAGACAGGGTCGATGGCGTAGCGGTTAAGGCACATGACCAGAAACCATAAGACTCGGGTTTCGAACCCAGTTGATCCACATTTTTTTACTTCAGTTCTGAATATCATCTTTTCGTCTGCTATGACAAAAACTCATTTTCGAATTTGAATTTCAATGCTTTCAATAATTTTCTGTTATACATTTCATTAATTTATTTTTCAATTTGACAAATACGATTCTTCTTCAGGAAAATTTGTTGGATAACACCACGGACTGTCAAGTATCAGAAGAGGAACCGTTAGCACCGAGACCTCGTTCGCCATTATCAAGAATCGTACCCAAGCGCACGCTTGTCCCGTGGACGCCACAGCAGAAAAAAGTAGTTTTGGACTTCTTCAGAGCTAATATTAAACAAAACAAACCGCCCAAGAAAAACGAATGTGAAGAATTGAAACAAAAATATTTTGATCTCTTGAGTAACAAATCGTGGACAAAGATCAAAGTTTTCATTCAAAATGAGTACATGAAAAAAACAAGTAATAAAACCAAATCATTCATTCCATAACTTCTAACCGAGTGTTGTTTTTTATTTATTTTTTTGTTTTGATATACAGAGTTAGTCAAAAGTATGGACCCGCCCATTTTTCTCAGTTAATATGAGGTTAATCGGAAAAAAGTTCGGATGAAAGTTGAAGGGTAACTTACTCTGAACCTTTCTAGGAATTCAAATATTTTTCAGATGTGCCATTGGCGGAGAAGTTACGTTCTCGTTTTTTTTTTTCAAATGGAACCATATGTCATGTTTAGTATCGCTGAAAAGCTTGTTTTTTTCTTATTTCAGTAGTACCAATTTTCTGCAACTAGGTGGGTACAGTGTGTTTCGTATTTTTGTGTCTGCCTCTGTAATTCACTCACCTATTGATTAATTTGTTCAAAACTTTTCTGAATTGGCGAATGTAGCCAGTTGATCTATTGAACGATATGGCAATTTGATTCAGACAATGGCGTAGGTAACTTTTTATAAAAAAATATTTTTTTATGTTCAACAACATCAAAATGACTTAGGATGTTTGGGATAATTTTTGGTAATAAAAACTGAAATTAACCCATTGATTGGTACGTCACTGTCTGAATCAAATTGTCATAACACTTAAAATATCCAACTGACTAACTTCCCCAATTGAGAAAAATTTTGAAAAAAATTAGTAATAGGCGAGTGAATTACAAAGATTGACACAAAAATACGAATCACACTGTACATACTTAACTTGTCATACGGTTCCATTTAAAAAAATATCCGATGACGTCACTTCTCTATCATTGGCATATTTACAAAATATTTGAATCCTGAGAAAGGTGCAAAGCACAATACCCTTCAAATTTCATCCTTTTTTTTTCGATTACCCTCATATTAACTGAGAAAAATGGGCTGGTCTGACATTCGACTTACCCTGTATATTTCATTTCGTTTTCGTTGGTTTAATATGATTCATTTTACGTTGTTACTTGCACGTTTTAGAAAAATAAAGTTTATTTTTAACACGCTTACTTTAGCTTCACTTGTATCTATCTATCTATGTATGTCACAAAATCTTTGAACGCGATTTTCACCCACTTTCAGACGTCCCAATGATTTAAAATTTGGCATGCGTTCATAACTTCGATGACAATTCAATACGATATTTTTGATAACTTTATTTTTGTTTTGAAAAAAATGGCGGCTCCGAGATGGCGGACAAAATTTGTGATAATAGTCCGATTCCATTCAAAATTGGTATACAACGATTTTTTGGGTCAGAGATTATTAATTGTGATTATGATCAGATTCGATTCAAAATGGTGATACGAAACTTTTGACATTATTTTCTAACGATGTTACGATGTACATATATTAAGTCGCAAATACCACACATGGCAACACTGTCGGACGCCAAAAGTAATCCATCAGTCCAAATATCATACGGGCGGATGTAGTAAGGATAGTACAAAGTAGTGTATATTAAGGGCGCCCAAATGATGGAATAATGAAAGGACGTAAAAAATCAGCAGAATATAAATATCTAAATTGTGAGTGATCCAATAATAATATTTCAATATATTTTGCATTCTTGTGCTCTTTGAACCTATTGCCACCTATTGAATGCGAAATAGTTGAATATACTTTCTAGGACGCTGAAAGCGTGCTGAATAGAAAGACGCTACAAGGATAAAGAGATGTATATATATATATCGTTATATATATATATATATATATATATATATATATATATATATATATATATATATATATATAATTAAGTAGGAATTCTCGGGTAGCGGTCTGTTGAACAGACCGCTACCCGAGAATTCCTACTTAATTAATAGAGTTCGGTCGAGAATACTTTGTTATTATATATATATATATATTTGAAAACTAAAAGTTCGGGTTGAACCGCGTCTAGAATTTGTTGATATATATATATATATATATATATATATATATATATATATATATATATATATATATATATATATATATATATATATATATATATATATATATATATATATATATATATATATATATATATATATATATATATATATATATATATATATATAACGATATATATAACGATTTATGTTTGTAGCTGAATTTATTTCAAAATAAAGTAGTTATTTTGTGGGTGCAGCTGCTTCTCAATCAGTTATACCTATTCTTTTAGAGTGACTGAAGAAGAAATTAAATAATTTCGAAAGCTCTCACAATAAAGTAAAAAAGAGTTTGATTATATATATATATATATATATATATATATATATATATATATACAGTGTGACCCATTTAAGATGGAAGCGCCTTTATAAAACTTACAATTTTCAACCGATTGGAATGATTTTTTTTTTGTTAGGTAGATATTCAAAAAGTCTATTCGGACACCAAATATCATGAATAAATCTCAATTTCCAGGGCCAACTAATCTTATTTTTCAAGGTCAAAAATCTAAAAAAATTACTAGCGATTTTTTTAGAAAAAATCTGACTACACCACTGGATTCGCGACATTTTCAAATGATTTACATGTAAATAACGTTGGAATGCGTCAATCAATAAAAAAGTTATAAAGGAATGAAATTTGAAAAATATGCGGTTTAATCAATCCACCAATTCGAATTCATGAATTTTATTAAAATTCTGAATACTCCACTGGATTCAGGATGTCTTGAAATATCACTGGTCACAGTTTCATCGAAATCTGTTAAGTAATAAAAAAGTTATAAGGGAATGAAATTTGAAAAATATGTTGTAAAATGAAATTTTAACAACGTTCTTACTACACCACTGTTGATTATTGAAAAAATTATTGGGGTGATTATTGCAATGTCGTACAATTATAACATCTGAAAATCATGATGGTAAAAATAGTCTATAGGTATTTCTCGAAGTGGAGTGGATACATAAACAAGTACAATCAGGAGAGAACTCCTGGTTAATCTTCATGAAAACAATTTCAACAATATCAAGTCTAATGTACTCCCAATAGAAATTATAACGAAAAAAATATGCAATGGATAATAATTATTATCATTCCAGTAGGTAACATCAGCTGTGATTTTTTCCTTTTGTTGAATAGCAAAAAATGAGAGTTGCAATTTTAACTGCCTGTTATTCAGAATGCATTAATGAAATAAACAAGTTAGCTGTGACTTACAGTTTCTCATCTATTTATTTGCGCATGAATTGTCATTTTGTTACGCACCATTAGTGAACTGAATAATTTGTGTTCCAAAATAAAAACAGATAATGGCTCAATTGTCAATTCAAGAAAAAATCGAAATTATACGTCTTTCCGGTGATGATTACTGGAGTGAAAGAGAAGTAACTAGAATATGCAATGAAAGACACCCAAATCGTCCAGCCATAAATAACAGCACGGTACATAAAATAAACCAAGTTTTCAATCGCACTGGAGCAGTAACCACATATATTTTAAAGAACAATATACGAAGAAGGAACGAAAATAACCAGACTATATTAGATTACTTCAGAAATAATCCAAATAGTAGTTTGAGGGTTGCCAGCTTAGATTTAAACTTACCTAGGGAGAATATTAGGCGATGTCTGAAGAAAAATAAATTGAGGCCATTTAAACCAAAGTTTTTACATACTCTGGAACTAGGTGATCAAGAAAAACGATTGGAATTCTGCTTATGGGCCCAGGGCGAGTATCTTAATGAAAGGCAATTTTTAAAGAAAATTTTATTTAGTGATGAAGCTAGTTTCACAACAAATGGAGTGGTTTCATCACAAAATATTCTATTGGGCCACTGAAAATCCTAACTGGGTGATAAACTGTAAAAGGCAGTATTCAGAAAAAGTGAACGTTTGTTGTGGAATACTGAATGAAAGGATAATTGGACCATTCTTTTTCGACGGCAACATGAATGGCGCAATTTTCCTACAATTTTTAAGGAATGAATTTTCGGACGCAATAGATGAACTTCCCCTTGCAGAAACAAGAAATTTATAATTTCAGTTAGATGGTTGTTCCATACATAATGCGGGAATTGTGAAGAATTGGCTGAATCAAAATTACCCTAATCGTTGGATAGGAAGGGGGAGTACATTAATTGGATGGCCACCAAGATCGCCTGAGCTTACTTCACTCGATTTTTTCCTTTGGGGTTATGTTACACAAAAGGTTTACAAATCACGACCAAGGAATCGAGTGGAACTGTGCACCAGAATTCAGCAAGCTTGCGATGCAATTACTCCACAACAATTGAGGAATACTTTAAAAAATATTCGTAAGCGATATGATAAATGCATTGAATTGGATGGAAGTTTGGTGGAGGCCACCAGAATATGAATTGCACTCATTTATTTTTCAATTCGGTATCTTCTTGGTTTCTATTTTTACATTGATTGTGAATAAAAGATTGTTTTCCGCTAGTTTGTAGCAATTAGAAAAATGTACTTACAGTTATTTTTTTGTAGATTCATTTGAAATTATTGACACTAAAGTTTGTTGTGATAAACTGATTGATTGATATGGTTCGACATACATATGAAAGGAAATTGATTCTCCCTTAAACGTTTCATGAATTTTATTTGAATAATATTTTGTTGAATATTGCCCCTAATCCAGTGGTGTAGTAAGAACGTTGCTAAAATTCCATTGAACAACATATTTTTCAAATTTTATTCCTTTATAACTTTTTTATTACCGAACAGATTTCGATGAAACTGTGATCAGTAATATTTCAAGACATCCTGAATCCAGTGGAGTATACAGAATTTTCATAAAATTCCTGAACATGAATTGGTGGGTTGATTAAACGGCATATTTTTCAAATTTCATTCCTTTGTAACTTTTTTATTGATTCCAACGTAATTTACATGTAAATCATTTGAAAATGTCGCGAATCCAGTGGTGTAGTCAGATTTTTTCTAAAAAAATCGCTTGTAATTTTTTTAGATTTTTGACCTTGAAAAATAAGATTAGTTGGCCCTGGAAATTGAGATTTATTCATGATATTTGGTGTCCTAATAGACTTTTTGAATATCTACCTAACAAAAAGAAAATCATTCCAATCGGTTGAAAAATGTAAGTTTTATAAGGGTGCTTCCATCTTAAATGGGTTACATATATATATATATATATATATATATATATATATATATATATATATATATATATATATATATATATATATATATATATATATATATGCAGTCATTAGTTATATATATATATATAAAAGATAAGGTATCAACGAGAATTCCTACTTAAACTATGACATCTACAGTTATATATGTTATATCCGATTCCTGAATGAGCCCTTTGTCCCGGAATTGCGTCATACACTATAAACATTGCATCAGCTACTACGCAGAAGATAGAGGATATTCCTCAGCACATTTGAAGGTCTTCGTGGAATAACAGAAACTACGCAGTATCCAGTCAGCATTCCTGAACCTATAAAGTCGAGGAGACCGGGTTCAAGTCGTTCAAGTCTTTCCAGTCTTCAAACCAAGTAGTTTAGAAGATTTGAATCAATACGAGTTTTAAACCATTATAATTTCGCATGTAAAGTTCAATATTTCCATATTGTAATAAATGTGAATAAAGTCTGTTTTCAAAAACTCAAACCAAAGAAGACTGATTTAACAAATTGGCGCAGTCGTTCGGATCTCGAAAACGCTATGATCAAACGAAGAAACAGCGGTAGTCTCCAGACTTCCAACGAGTCCAAGAACCGCAAAGCAGAACGCAGTGGACAAGACGGTCTCTTCAACAACAAGAAACCCGCATAAGTCGTCGAACGTTGCTCACCTTGTCGTGAAGAAATCACCTCTTGGAACCCGCGTAAGTCGTCGAACGCTGCTCATCCTGTTGGAGCTAGAGCTTTATGAAGTAGGACTTTATCTTTCCACAACCCCCGGAGACAACAAGAAAACGAAGAAAGAAACAAGAAGAAAGAAGAAGCAATCCACCCAGAGCTTAGGAAGCTCAACCAACCAGCATTAGACGTAGGAAACTCATTGTAAGTACCACATCGAATCATTAATCATTTTGTGGTATTTTGATATTTTTCTAAATTTGATTTAACCTTGTTATCCCAAAATTTACCCAAAATGTCACATCATAGTTCAAATGAACGCGAAGTACCATAAGAACCGTATAAACTTTCCGAAATATTCTCGATAATTCCAGAATATGATGGTCATTCAATTTCCCTTGGAAATTTTCTTAACGCCTGTGACTATGCCCAAGCTATAGCAGTAGACCAACAAAAATTGCTTTTAACTATTCACATTAGAAACAAACTCAGAGGAAAAGCTGCTCAATTGATAAATTCCAGAAATCCAGAAAATTATCAAGAGATCAAAATTTTATTAAATTCTCACTTTGGTGATTCCCGTGACTTAACATCTTTGATACAGGATTTACAAAGAATAAGGCAAGCAAATGGAGAAAATGCACTGACGTTTTTCTCAAGACTTCAAAATCATAGCGCGAAAATGTATTCGTGTAAACGCACAGAAAAACGCAGAGTCTCAACTAATTGAAAATATGGTTTTAAATACCTTATTAACAGGCCTCGAACCCAAAATCGGTCAAATTATTCGAGCTAGCAATCCAAACAGTATGCTAGAAGCTTCAGTTAGAATAAAGCGTGAGATACAGCTCTCATACTTTGAAAATCAAAAATCAATCAATCGTTCATCACAACCTCAAAGTTCAAGAACAAATCATAATACAAGACCACAAATAAATCGACCAAATAATTTCCAAAGGAATTATTTCCAACCCCAAATGAATCAACCCCAAATGTATCAACCTCAAACGAGTCAACCCCAAATGAGTCAACCTCAAATGAGAACAAATATGTTCCAAAATCAAAATCCAAATCGAAATTTCCGAAATCAAAATTTTCAAAGACAAGCAAATCCTCAAATGCAACAACGCGGACAATATTTTCAAACAAATAGACCCATAGTAATCAAGAATAACCCTCAATGGAATTTAAATGCGAATAAAACCCATTTATTAGATCATGAGTACGATTCATTATACTCAAATACAGATTTTGAGTATCAAAACGAAAATATTTATGAATATTCAGACCAAGGAAACGAGTCATTCTATGATGAGAAAGATTATTTCCCGGAACAACAAGATTTTGAACAACAGCAATATGAACAAATACCAAATGAAAATTTTGACTATGAAGTAGAACAACTTCAAACGGATTTTCACAATTTTCTGTCACTAGACAACCCACCTATCAGTACAGCTACCAATCCATGTACGACACAATTAATGAATTCCAATCCCCAATCTCGACAAACCCTATATGCAGACAATCTAATTATAGAACAACAATATCAAACTCAACAGATTCCTCCTGCAATCGAAATGAAAGCGAATCTCGCAGCGCTAATCAAAACTCGAGAATTCAAGCCAGAGAAAACAATACCCACTATGAACGACCTCAAGACAGATCAGCAATTTCTATAACATCCAATTGTAGCGATTTGTATTATTTAATCAGCCCAGCTAATTTTAAAATATTAATTGACACAGGTGCAGGTATCTAGATATTTAAAAGGAAAACAGCTGAAAATTATACAAAAAGATTTACAGAAAATATACCAGTAACAGGAGTTACAGATGGAAAAGTAATGGTAAAAGAGTCAGTTTTAATACCATTTGGCACAGAAGAAAAACCAGTTTGGCATAAAGTTTACGTACACGATTTAGATATCGAATTTGACGGAATTTTAGGTACCGATTTTTTGAAAAGATTTGATGGAGTAGTCGATATTGGTAATAATCTTGAATTATAAAACCTTCCCTTTATATTCAGCCCGGAAAACACTTGCTGGAACATCAGTAAAAATAAATAATGAACAAAAAATTCAAGGCAACTTACAGGAAAAGTTCAATACACAAAATCTCGAAAATAAAATAACAATCGAACCAAGAGTTGAAAAAGTTTTTAAATTAAAATCCAAATTAAGAAATACAGAAGCTATACTGTTAGCTACTGAAAAAGAGAAAGTTAAACTTCCAAATGCCCTAGTCAAAATTAACGAAAAAGCAGAATTTTTAGTAACCGTTGTAAATGTAAATGCAATTGAAAAATCTATTGATTTTAATGACTTACAAGTGAAGTCACAAATTTCAAAATTATTAGAACAAAATATAATTAGACCCTCAATTTCACTATGGTCAGCCCCAGTTTGGGTCGTACCAAAAAAACTTGACGCATCAGGAAAACAAAAATGGCGTGTAGTAATTGACTATCGGAAATTAAATGAACTAACTATTGATGATAAATATCCCTTGCCCAATATATCAGATTTATTAGACCAACTCGGAAAATGTCAATATTTTACCACCCTTGATCTAGCCTCAGGTTTTCATCAAATTGAAATGCATCCTAACGACATAGAAAAAACCGCTTTTTCTGTTGAAAATGGTTTATACGAATTTCTCAGAATGCCTTTCGGAATGAAAAACTCTCCTAGTACTCTCCAAAGAATTTTAGATCATATTCTAACCGGACTTAGAAACGAGAGATGTTTGGTATATATGGATGATATAATTATTTATTCCCCGACTATAGATGAACACATATTTAACTTAAAACTTGTTTTTAAGAGATTAAGAAGTGCAAATTTGAAAATACAACCTGACAAATGTGAATTTTTGAGACAAGAAGTCGCCTATCTAGGACATGTTATTACTAAGATGGAGTGAAACCAAACCCAGCAAAAGTTGATTGTATAATTAATTTCCCAGAACCAGCCAACCCAATGAAATTAAACAATTTCTAGGACTTGCAGGTTATTATAGAAAATTTATTCCAAATTTTTCAAAAATGTCTAAACCCATGACAAGATTATTACAGAAAGATGTATCTTTCCATTTTGATGAAGAATGCAAAAAATCCTTCCAAGAATTGAAAACCCCTATTTTGATTTATCCAAATTTTGATGAACCTTTTATTTTGACAACCGATGCAAGCTCATTTGCAATTGGATCCGTATTATCCCAAGGACCAATAAGAAAAGAGTTACCTATTGCCTATGCATCTAGAACATTATGTCCCGCTGAAACAAAATATTCAACTATTGAACGAGAACTTTTATCCATGGTATGGTCAATTAAACATTTTAGACCCTATCTTTATGGTAGAAAATTTAAATTTATAGTAGACCATCGACCACTAACATGGTTATTCTCAATAAAAGACCCTGGTAGTAGACTATCCAGATGGCGTTTGAAATTAGAGGAATACCAATTCGAAGTTATTTATCGACCCGGAAAAATTCATAAGAATGCAGACGCTTTATCTAGAATCAGAATGAATCATTTTGATGATTGTAGCAAAGTCTTATCAAATATTTTAATGGCAAATGATAATCTTGAAGAACATGATATTTCAGATACAGAGACTGAAGTAGCTCAAGAAACTGTATTAGAAGAATTAACAAACTTTTCTAGACTTTTTAAAATCAAATCATTAATTGATTACTCAAAATTTAAATTCATCAATGATCAATTACTAGACAAAAGTCATAAAGACATTGTTATTTTTCCACAAAACAGAAAATTAACACCATTACATAATAAAATATTTGACGATATATTTGAAGAAGATATAGATTTTTATCCAAATAAAATAAATATCGTTGCCAGTAGAACTGTAAAAGATCGGAAATATTATTTGATATTAGTACCTTTTGAACCTGAAGATGCAATTGAATACATGTTCAGTTCCTTATATCGATGCCAAGACACATTTCAACCCTCAAAAACGTATTATGTCGAAAATAATGTCGATCTACCTATTCAAGAAATGCTTTCATATATCTTAGCAGATAAAGAGAATATTAAATTCGAAATATGTCAAGACGTAGTTCGAACCCCCAACGAAAATGAAATACCAATAATATTAGATCAATACCACAATGGTAAAAAGAATTTGCATCGTGGAATAAATGAAACTTTGAGAAGAATATGAGAAAAATATAATTGGACAGGCATCACAAAAGATGTTGAAAATTTCATAAGAGCTTGTGAAATTTGATTTGTCAAAAAACAAAAATATGTCGACAAAATTTACAGAATCCTCTTGTTATAACAGAAACTCCCAAAACAGATTTTGAAAGAGTAAATGTTGATATTTTAGAAATTCCAGTACAAAATTATATTCTCACACTGAGATGCGAATTAACTAAATTCACCCAAGCATATCCAATACCTGACAAAACCGCAAAATCAGTCGCTAATACTTTACTTGTATTTTTCCAACATTATGGAACTCCACTTAGAATCCATGTAGATTCAGGTAAGGAGTTTAATAATCACATCGTAAAAGACCTTTGTACACTATACGACATAAAGATTACAATTTCTAGTGTAGACCATCCACAATCAAATGGTTCACTAGAGAGATTTCATGCCACCCTTGTCGAAATGTTACGAGTTCATAAGATAGAAAATCCTAATGAACATCCCCTGTCAATCTTACCCCTTGCTGTTATTGCTTATAACAACAGTAAAAATAAAACCCATGGATTTAGTCCTTATGAGTTGATATTTGGACACACTTCAGGTAGACCCCCTGAAACTACATATAATCAAAAAGATCTTTTAACCAAATATATAAGAGATAATAATAGAATGGAATATTATTATAAAGTAGCTCGTGAAAATACTGAAAGGAGAAAACAAAATGCGAAAAAACGATTTGACGAAAATATCCATCACGAAACTCGATCTTTTAAAATTGGAGATAAAGTCTTTGTTAAAGAATCTCAAATAAAGAATAAATTAGAAAATAAATTTAATGGACCTTTCGAAATTATCGAAGTGTTTCAACATTCAGCCATGATTAAGAATCTTAAAACAAATCAAAATTCAAAAGTAAATTTTGATAGACTGAAACTATATTTTGTTTCAGATCAGGAAAATCTAGAAAAAGAAAATTCAGATCAAGAATGATTCTTCTCCTGTTAGCAGTCATCCACATTGTTAACGCTCAGTATAAGTTAACACCTATTAATAACTCAGTAGGAGTATATTACCATGAACAAGGTGATATTAAAATTTCAAATGAAAAATGGACTTTATTAGTAGTAAAAGATATGGCACAAGTAAAAGAAGCTATTGATCATAATGCAAGAATATTAAATGACTTGATTGAACTTATAGAAACCAACAACCCGAGAATGAAATATTTTAATGGAGAAATCAGTACGCATATTAGTCTGTTGAATAAAATTGCTCATCAAGTAGAGGAAAAGTATTACGAATCTCAAGTTGATTCGAATGATTATAACAAAAGATATAAAAGAGGTTTAATAAATGGCGCTGGATCAATTTGGAAAGCCCTTACCGGAAATTTAGATGCCAGTGACGGTAAATACTTTTAAGATTGTATTAACAAAATATACAGGGATGAACACCAAATTGAAAATTTACTCAAAAACCAAATTTCAGTTACAACTTCTGTAATAAAAAAATTTAATAGTACCATTCAACAATTGCAAGTAGATGAAGAAACATTTAATGAAGATATAAAACAAATTGAAACTTCAATTTATGATCTTTCGGACCATTTAGCAATGGTTGATGCAAAGTAGAAAACTATCGAAATCTGTGAACAACTATTGGAAAGTTATACATTTTTGGAAAATTATTTGAATGACATTCTCAATGCAATTACGTTTGCTAGACTACTATTATCCATACTTCAATAATTAAACCCAATGACTTAGTATAATCTCTTCAAGAAATAACACAAACAATTCAAAAGAATTATTTACCTTTACCCGCGAAACTTTCATCAGTATCTAAATACTTAGATATTATTGAATTACAAGCTTTTCAAGCAGATTTAAGGATAATTTTTGTATTGAAAATTCCCTTAGTTGAACCTGAAATCTATACTGTTTACCGATTGTACCCCATTCCTATCCTAGATAACAGAACAGGGTTACATCATATTTTACCAACAAATAAAAATTATATTGCAAAAGATGATGATTCTATGATGTACACTGCTTTTCAAAATTTAGATCAGTGTAAGTTACTTTTTTATAATTTTCATATATGTGAAAATGTTATTTCTTATCCAATTGATAGCAATGCAATTTGTGAAGCTCAAATTTTGAGACCATTACTAGAACTTCCTAGAATGTGTTCAACTTCCTTACTTTTTGCAAAAGATTATAATGTTTTTGAAATTCAACAGAATACTTGGTTAATAACTGTATCAGATCCTTTGGCTGTTACAATTAATTGTCAAAAACAAGATATTGTCATAAAAATAATTAAAACGAATTCAATTTTGAAACTGGAACCTAATAATTGTAATTCATTTATTGGAAATACAAGAGTATATGCAAAATACTTTGTTACTCAAGAAAAGAATTTTACTTATAAAAGTTATCCAATTTTGATTCCATATCAATGTTGCAGTGATGTACCAAATAAAGAAAATCTTCCAAAATTAAAGCCTTTGAAATTGAGCAAATTAAATGTTGATAATTTAAACATTGCTCAACATAAATTAAATCAATATTCTGACCAGCTTGATCAAATTATTAATGAACTCTTTGTGAGGAAACATGTTTCATGGTTTACGATTCTCACAATTGTAATAATTGTCTTTGTAATTTTACTTTACATATTTTGTAAATGCAAAAATAGACGTTCAGTGAAAATTGGAATTATGACATCAAGAGATGATCCACCTCCACCACCTCCAAGAACAGGAAGAACTCTTGCATCCCTTCGAAGATTGTTACCTTCAAAAAGAAGACCAAGTATCCACTTAGATGAAAGAGAAGAAGAAAGTATAGAATTGAACTCCAATAAATCATTAGCTTGATGTGAAAGTTGCAGCACCGCATCAACTTTCTTTTCAAGGGGGGAGTTGTTATATCCGATTCCTGAATGAGCCCTTTGTCCCGGAATTGCGTCATACACTATAAACATTGCATCAGCTACTACGCAGAAGATAGAGGATATTCCTCAGCACATTTGAAGGTCTTCGTGGAATAACAAACTATGCAGTATCCAGTCAGCATTCCTGAACCTATAAAGTCGAGGAGACCGGGTTCAAGTCGTTCAAGTCTTTCCAGTCTTCAAACCAAGTAGTTTAGAAGATTTGAATCAATACGAGTTTTAAATCATTATAATTTCGCATGTAAAGTTCAATATTTCCATATTGTAATAAATGTAAATAAAGTCTATTTTTAAAAACTCAAACCAAGTAAGACTGATTATACAGGGTTATGATAAAGTAATGCACAAAATTCATAAAACTTTTGCAAAAAATGCAAAAACACGTCAAACTGTTTTTTTTATTCCGCATCTTTTGACATAAGTTACAAAAATAACACGTCAAAGTTGTCAAAGTTATGACGTCATCAAAAAATTTTTTTAATGGGAAGCTAAGAGTTTTATTACATTATGTGATAGAGCTTGTGTGAAAAACAACGAGAAAAGGGATAAAAAACGAAATAACAAAACCAATTATAAAAAGAGGTCAAACTTAAACTTATCTAGTAAGAACATGTGTTCTTATAAATTTTTTCAATTGTTTTACTAAAACAACGGTTTGTCAGTGTCAGTCGTACAATTAGTGTCACCACAGTTTTATTATTATAGCTCGTTTAACCTAAAGAGAAAGGATAGAAATTCTAATGATGGTAGGTTACGGCGATCGCCTTCGAAGTCATGAAGAAGCATGTGATTTATTTAACGCAACACATTTTGAAAGACCTCCAATTGCTAGAAGCACAGTAAGCAGAATTGTTGCAAAATTTGATGCAACGGGAAGCGTGAGGGATGCTCCAAAATCTGGACGACCAGGAATAAGCGACGATGTGAAGTTAGATATTTTGCTGTCAGTAGAAGAACACCCTCACGCAACTACAACAGAAATTGCCTTACAAGAAAATATTAGTCAGTCGTTTCTAGTAAAGATGTTAAAAAAAGAAAAACTACACCCATACAAAGTTCATCTTGTCCACGAACTCTCAGAAGATGATCCGGACAGACGTTTGGAATTTTGTGAAATCTTCATGCGGCATTGTGACGAAAATCCAAATTTTCTTAATAGTGTAGTATTTTCCGATGAGGCAACGTTTTGTCTAAATGGTTCTGTAAATCGACACAATTCTCGCTACTGGGCTCGGGAAAATCCCCACTGGATGCAGACAAAACACACCCAGCGTCCCCAAAAAATTAATGTTTGGGTAGGAATCGTCCGGGGAAGATTTATTACTTTCGCGGGAATTTAACAGCTGAACGATATTTGGAACATCTTCGTATGGCAGTGCTTCCGGACCTACTTGCGGCATTTCCGGATCCAAATAATGGGGACAACTTGGATCCCAGTATTTGGTTCCAACAAGATGGCGCACCACCACATTATGGTCATACTGTTCGAAGGTTTCTGGATAACCAGTTTGAAGGACGGTGGATTGGAAGACGTGGACCAATGGAGTGGCCACCTAGGTCACCTGATTTAACCCCCCTTGATTTTTTTCTGTGGGGACATTTGAAAAGTCGGGTCTACATTAACCGGCCAGACAATTACTTAACAAAACTTAATGGAAAGAATTAGACACGAAATGAGGTGTATAACTCCGCAGATGATCGAAAACTCTATAAATGCGGTCTACCATCGTCTTGGCCTATGTCAGTTAGTAAACGGGACACAGTTTGAACAATTCCTATAAGAAATAATTTTGGTTTAATGGACTGTTTGTTAATTGAAAAGTTATTGTGAAACTTACGTTTATTTCGTTTTTTATTCATTTTCTCGATTTTATCTTATGTGAGCCCTACTGCAACTATTGTGTACAAACACAAGCTCTATCACATAATGTGATAAAAATCTTAGCTTCCCATTAAAAAAATTTGTTGATGACGTCATAACTTTGACAACTTTGACGTGTTATTTTTGTAACTTATGTTAAAAGATGCGAAATAAAAAGAACAGTTTGACGTGTTTTTGCATTTTTTAACTTCCAGAGTCTACGAACACGAACTTGCTGTGCGTCAGGCATCTTCCACTTCCGCACTTTATAAACATCGAGAAGACACAGGTCACAAAATAGACTTCAAAAACATAAAAACAATTTCCACCGAGAAAACTCTGCAAACCAGGATCATCCGAGAAGCCCTTGAGATAGAGAAGCGCCCCAATTGCCTCAACACTCGCGACAACGGACGTAGACTTCCCAATACCTGGAAGCCTCTCATTGCACGCATAAACTCATTTCCCACCAACCCAGTTCCCGCACACAGCTCACTTAGCGCCAACCAAGTTCCCGCACACAGCTCATCTAGCGCCAATTCAGTTCCCGCCCATAGTTCACCTCGCGCCAATACATTGCACACGGCCATTACAGCCACGTCCACTATAAATACAGTTCCTCAACCCACAATTCCTCAGTTCTCTCGAAGGAGTAGGCAGATTGAGACCCCGACGTCAAGTCACAAAAACCTAACGTAATTATACCTGAGGAGTAGGCAGATTGAGACCTCAGCGTAGAATTACGTTTTAACCTTTCATTAATTTTCTTTCTATTTCAGTTCTTGAAAATGGCTCCAAAATCGGAGCAGAAACGTCGAATTTCAACAAATTCTAGACGCGGTTCAACCCGAACTTTTAGTTTTCAAATATTCGACGTTTCGGCTCCGATTTTGGAGCCATTTTCAAGAACTGAAATAGAGAGAAAATTAATGAAAGATTGAAACGTAATTCTACGGTGAGGTCTCAATCTGCCTACTCCTCAGGTCTAATTACGTTAGGTACGATATTCCGAAACCGATCTGTAGTTGGCTCTTCGTTTGAATCAGGCGAAGTCCTGCTGTTTGTTTCAGAGATCTCTTGCAAAGTTGTTCCTTCAAAGTAAGGATCTTTGCACATATGTCTGACAGATATAATTCAATATCTGTCGAGGTATCAGCCAGAGAAGTAGTTGTTTTCTGTTGGACATATGCCACACATACTATACAAAGTTATAGTCACTTCTTAAAGGATTGTTATCGACTGTTTTACGGTCACTGGAACATTATTTGCTCCTTGAAACAAGTATATCATATATACCATTTCGTATCCGAAATGTCTTTCTGGGGTGCTCTCTAATCTGTCACCAAGGTGGATCCTGTGAGCAATTGCAGTATTCCTCTCGAAGGACGATGACAAACATCGAGACCTTGCGTGTATACAACCGTGATAACCTTGACTGCACTGATGAGGTACGATATTCCGAAACCGGTCTGTAGTTGGCTCTCCGTTTGAATCAGGCGAAGTCCTACTGTTTTTTTCAGAGAGCTCTTGCAAAGTTGTTCCTTCAAAGTAAGGATCTTTGCACATATGTCTGACAGATATAATTCAATATCTGTCGAGGTATCTGCCAGAGAAGTAGTTGTTTTCTGTTGGACATATGCCACACATACTATACAAAGTTATAGTCACTTCTTAAAGGATTGTTATCGACTGTTTTACGGTCACTGGAACATTATTTGCTCCTTGAAACAAGTATATCATATATATACAGTGTGTCCCAGCTAAAACTTGTCACCCCCCCTAATATCCGAACTCATGAAAAAAATTGAAAATCGCTCAGACCCGTCGATTTTTATTTCCAGGGGGAACACTTTCACCAAATACACCATCATTGTGTTGTCAACCCCCTCAACCCCAGCACCCCCTACTTCAGAATTTTCAATGGGACTACTATACTTGTGATACATCATTTTGAAGGGAATTCAATCCCAAATACATCGGTGTACTGAAATTGAGGATCGATCAAGTGTTGTTGAAGTTTTCATGAAAACTAAGTTTTATCCAGATATTTTAATTTTTCATCACCTCAAATGTTAGCGTCGTAAGAAAGGTTCACTGTGGGTACGCCACTGTATTGAAAAATAATATGCTGTCAGAAATAATAGTTTCGAAGGTGAGACAGACGTTTTTATGAAAAAAAAATTGCCCTCATGTGTTTTTGTATACGCATATCTTTGTTTACGCCTTGGTAATTGATGTATTCGAGTCACTGCATTCAACAATTTGAAAACATTCGAAAATGGTTTATACTGTACAAGAGAGAATATCCATTGTAGCTGCGTATTTTGAAAATGGACGATGTGCTAGAGCTACGGCTCGAAGTTTCAATGAAAGTCATCCAGAAAACACCACATCATATCAGTGCGTGCTTCAATTGATGAATAAGTTCTTGGAGTCGGGATCAGTGCTGAATAAAAAACATGAACGAGAGAAGCCTATGAGAAATGAAGGGGTCGCTGTTGCAGTTATAGGACATGCAGTGATGGACAACATTCAATCGTTAAGACAACTTGAGACTATTTCTGGAGTTTCGAAAAGCAGCGTACATCGAATTCTGAAAGACGCAAAATTCCATCCTTATAAAATGCAGAATGTACAATAATTAAATGAAGATGATCCTGACAGACGTACAGAGTTTTGTGAAATCATGAGTCAATTATTGATTGGTGATAATAATTACCTCTACAATGTGTGCTTTTCTGACGAATCTTCTTTTTATTTAAATGGACATGTGAACAGGCACAACTGCAGATACTGGAGTGACGTAAATCCCCATTGGTACAGGGAAACTCATTCACAAACTCCCCAGAAATTGAATGTTTGGGCTGGTATTCTGGGAGACCATATTGTAGGTCCATATTTTATTGATGGTAAACTCAACGGACAAACGTATCTTGAACTTCTTGATACAGAATCACTCAGTTACTTGAAGACGATGATAGGTTACTTGACGGTCAGCTCACCTTTCAACAAGATGGAGCTCCTCCACATTTTGTTGCACCTGTACGTCAATTTTTAGATGACAATTTCACAGGGCGATGGATTGGAAGGCGAGGACCAATAGAATGGCCGGCTAGATCTCCTGATTTATCACCATTAGACTTCTTTTTATGGGGTCATTTGAAATCCAAAGTTTATATTACCCAGCCAACTTCTCTTGATGATCTACGCAGGAGAATTGTTGTGGAGTGTCGTGCAGTGACTCCAGAAATGTTGAGCAATGTGCGAAGAAATTTCGAAGATCGCTTATACTTCTGTATGGAACTGAATGGTTCACATTTTGAACCTTTCATACGATGATAACATGTTAGGTGATGAAAAATAAAAATATCTGTAAAAAATTAGTTTTCATGAAAACTTCAACAACACTTGATCGATCCTCAATTTCAGTACACCGATGTATTTGGGATTGAATTCCCTTCAAAATGATGTATCACAAGTATAGTAGTCCTATTGAAAATTCTGAAGTAGGGGGTGCTGGGGTTGAGGGGGTTGACAACACAATGATGGTGTATTTGGTGAAAGTGTTCCCCCTTAAAATACAAATCGACGGGTCTGAGCGATTTTCCATTTTTTTCATGAGTTCGGATATTAGGGGGGTGACAAGTTTTAGCTGGGACACACTGTATATGTAATGTCAGAGGTAGGTACCGCAAATTCCTTCGGCAGATTATGACGCAAACGTAGGTAATTAGTTTTTGGATAGAAATAGTTCTTCGGCATTTTCTTTTTTTTTTACTTGTTTAGTAGTCTTATCAACCATACAGGTTATTAAAGACGAATATAAGAGAAATAACGGTTACATAATCAATCAATGGAGTTCACAATCACTAAATGTCATTGAGGATATCGATGTCTGTGAGGAATGCTGTTAATTTTTTCATGTCACATCCTGCGTTCAGCATTGTCTTGATGTAATGTGGAATCTGATGTTTACCTCGTTGAGTGCTATATTTCGGGCATTCTTGCAAAATATGTAGGACGGTTAGTTGGCTTTGACATACTTCGCATATTGGTGGGTCGCTATTGCTTATGAGGTATCCGTGGGTGGTTCGAGTGTGGCCGATTCTTAGTCTGGTGAGGGTGATTTGGTCTTTTCTCTTATTTGGGTATGATTGCCATGGGGTAACATGTTCTTTCACTCGGAGTAATTTGGAGTTGGTATTCTTCCACTGGGACTGCCATTTATTCAGTATGGATTCTTTGATAGACCGTTTGAAGTCCGTATGTACGACTTCATCAATTTCGGAGAGTGATTCGTCATGTATTGCACACTTTGCTAGTCTGTCCACAGCTTCGTTGCCTTCTATGCCAATATGGGATGGTACCTATATGAATTTGATAATTTTTTGCAATAGTTGTAAACTGTTCAACTCGTTCTTAATCAGAAGTAAAATTGGATTTTTTGGGAACAGCTGGGGGATGCTATCGATTGCACTGACAGAGTCGGATGTAATAATGATATTTTGTTGGTCAATGTTCTTCGTGTGTTCTAATGCATTGAGGATAGCGAGTTCTCCGTTGTATACGCTACATGTGTTATTGAGTTTAAATGCCATTTTATCTATCGGAGTCATGAAGGCTGCTGCAGTGCCATCTTCTGTTTTTGATGCGACCGTGTATATCTGATAAAAGTATTTATTATTTCGTAGAATTTTTGAATAATGATTTGAGGGTTCGTTTCATACTTGCAGTATTGATTTAGGATATGGTCAATATAAGGAAGTTCGACAGTCCAAGGAGGAGGTGTGCGGGGGTACGTTTTAGGAAAGGTAAGTTGGTATTCAGCGAGCTATTAGTTGATTCTTTCATAAAAGGGTGGATCTGTTCTTGATCTTGAAGCATACGTCTCTTTGAAGCGATCCGAAAATATGTTGTGTCTGGTAGGGTTATCAGGATTAGAGGACGCGGCTGTTGCGTACGATAGGCTGAGGTATTTTCTTCTTTCGTTGTACAGAAAGCTCCCGTTGCGATCCTCAGTGCGGTGTTGTGAATGGTGTCAAGGCATTTCAAGTGCGATTTTTTCGAGGAAGAGTACACTATCGAACCGTAATCCAACTTTGATCTGATCAAGGATTTGTATATTAATATGAGACTATTGTAATCAGCACCCCAGTTTCTGTTTGCTAGTGTTCTCATTAGGTTCAGACCATTTTGAAAAGAATTTTTCAAGTAATCGATGTGGGCTTTCCAGTTGAGGTTTTTATCGAAGATCATTCCAAGAAATCTAATATTGTTGACGTAATCTAACTGGTGGTCGTTCAAAGTTAGTCGAGGTGTTTCATCATGATGCTTTTTGGAGAACATTATACATTTGGTTTTTTCGTAGGAAAACTGAAGGCCACTGTCTCTGTCCATCTAACAAGGCTATTGATTGCTCTTTATAAATGATTTTGCATCGAACGGATATTTTTACCTCTAGTCAAGATGACCAGATCGTCAGCGTAGAGTCTTGCTTTCACTGGAGTGTTGAAGTTCTCGAGGATGCTGTTTATAGCTACTAGAAAGAGGGTGGTGCTAAGAATAGACCCTTGTGGTATGCCGTTCTTTTGTGTTCTCCGAGATGAAAGAGTGCCGTTAATTCGGACATGGAAGTAACGATTTCTTAGGAAGTTTTCGACGAATTTCAGTATGTTGCCCCTTATACCCCATGTGTGTAGTGTTTTGAGAATTTCATATCGCCATGTAGTGTCGTACGCTCGAGTTATATCGAAGAATACAGCGATACAATCCTGTTTGTTTGCAAAACTTTCGTGGATTTCAGATTCTAAATCAATCAAGTTATCAGCAGTTGTTCTGTTCTTTCGAAAGCCGCATTGTTCGGAGATTAGCAGGATTTTGGTTTCCAAGAACCAAGTCAGCCTTTTGTTTGAGATTTTCTCAAGGATTTTACACAGTACACACGTTAGGGAAATGGGTCTGTAAGATTCTGGGTCGGTCCTTGATTTGTTCTGTTTCAGGATTGGTATAATTATTGCTTCACACCACATCTGAGGGAAGACATTGTTCGTCCAGATGTAGTTGAAGATATCTAGCAGATATTTTTTTGCGTTGTGAGGCATCTTCTGTAAAAACATTAGTGGAATATTGTCAGGGCCAGGACTCGAGTTTGGACTCTTTCAGTACCTCTTCGAGCTCTCCAATGCTTATGAGCGCGTTGAGTGGGTTATCGGTCTCTTTTTCATAGTGTATCGGTGAAGATTCAGTAGTAGTCTTTGTTGATCTGATAGGTTCGATATGGTTCGAGATACTTGATCGTTGTTCATAAGTTTCTGCAAGGATTTCTGTAATTTCTTCGTTGGACGATACGCCGCGATCATTTTTCATTAGGAATTTTATTTTATTGTGTGACTTGATACCTGACACTTTCTTGACACTTTTCCATACTGTGGTTGTGGGGGTGGAGCTGTTAATACTTGTTACGAATGCCTTCCAACTATCTTTTCTACTCTTCCTCGTCACGTATCTCGTTCTAGCTCTTTGTTTCTTGAATTCAAGGAGGTTTTCTGTGTTCTTGTTTCTTTTATATTTGTTGAAAGATTTTTTACTGGAACGTATTGCATTCTCACACTCTTTATTCCACCAGGGTACGGATCTGCGATGTTGAACGTGCTTTGTTTTCCCTACATGAGCTTCAGCTGCCTCGATAACGATTTCGGTGAAAGTTTTAACCATTTCATTAATGTCTGAACTCTGTTGGGCGTCGTTGTTGAGTTGGTCGATTCTGTCTTGAATGATAGTTGCAAATTCGACCCAATTTGCTTTTTTAATATTCCACCTCTTGGTATATTGGACATTCGCCGTCTTCTTCGTTCTGTTCATTGAATATACTAATTGGATGTTGATCGCTTCCATATAGTTGCGGTATTACATCCTATCTCAATAAAGGAGATAGGATTGGATCACAGAGTGAAAGATCGATGGCAGAAAATTCCCCAGTAACAGTATCAGTCGAGTATTCGATCCATCATTAATTAAGGAGATTGAGGTTCAGTTTGTTTATGATATTCTCTATTTTCCGCCCCCTTGAATTAATGCCTTTTGATCCCCACATTGTATTGTGCCCGTTAAAATCTCCTACGATTATTCTTGGTGATGGAATTTGTTCTATTAGATGTTTGAGGTCTTCGATATCAACTTCTGGTCTCGGAGGGAGATAAATATTGCATATGTGGATTTTCTTAGGGGTTGATATGCTCACTGCTACTGCTTCTAAGTTGGTTATTAGTGGGATCGAACAGGCCTCGTAGTTTTCGTTTATATATATGGCTATTTGTTGATTTTCCCTGTTTTGATTAAAACAGACAAAGTTTTGAAGTTTATATACATGATTGTTCTTGAATTTTGTTTCTTGAATACATATAACTGATGGAGATTGTTCGTAGATGAGTGTTTTGAGCATTTCTAAATGAGCGTGAAGTCCATTTATATTCCATTGTATTATAGATTTGAATGTGTTTAGAAGGTTTCTTGGGAAGAGTCCAGTGATGAATCGGTATCCGGATTTTCGGTAGTTTGTATTTTCTTCTGTTTCATGATTCTACGTTTCAGTTTAGTGCATCTCGTTTTGATTCTTCTCTCATTGAGGTATGGATAGATTTCTGTAAGAATGTTCAATAGACCGGGAATGTCTGAAGTGTAAATTTTGGCTACACTGAGAGGATCGGTAGAGCTGTGCACGTTTTCTAAGAAGTCAGTTAGTTGTTCAAAATTCAGTGAAAGATTTGAAGTTTTATTGAAAAATTCTTTGGTGGGTGATAATAGGTCTTCAGTGGTTGAGTCTGCTGGTGTGTTTGATTTGCTTTTCTTTGGTGGTTTTACCGTTGGTTTGACGAATTGGGGTGTCGTGGTTTCTTAGGGTGGTGGGGTGACTGCTTCAGTGAAGTTTCTCTTGCCAGTTTGATTTGTCGTTGTGCTTCCGGTTCCATCCTGTGCATTGCTAGCCGAAGGTAGGATGGTGTGAGGGGTCTGCAGATTTCTGATGTCAGGAGTGGAAGCTTCTAAGGTTTCTGCATGTCTTAACTCATTTTGACTACTACTGGATTGTGGTATGTTCGTTTTGCAATTTGTTGCAACATGGCCTTGTTCTTTACATTTGTAGCAGGATTGATTTTCTTGGGAAAGGAATATGCGGTATGATGTGTTATCATGTGAAAGCAGCATGGATTCGGGTAGTGGTGTTTCGGAGGGGCAGATAAAGACTTGTCGACGGAAGCTCAATATATGTTTGTAGGAAGGGTGGGATGAGTTAATTCTTAAGAAGGTTATTGGAGATATCATTTGTATTCCTAGGCTCTTGAGTTCTTCCTCTATTGTGTCTTGTGGTATAGTGGGGCTCACGTTGGATAGTAGGAGTCTTTCGCTCGGTGTTACAAGTCGGCGGGCTTGAAGGCGTTCATTGTTGACCAATATTAATCCAGCTGCGAATAACAAAGATTGTAGGGAACTTGATCTCCAAGGCTGATAGCCTGATTACGGATTCAACGAGTAATAGTGCTGAGCAATTTATGCGTCAATAGTGCAAAAAAACTTTTTATGGTCGTAGAAATGCATTCAACATACGATGTCATGGTGCAGGATTGGCATTTCAGTTTGGACCTCGTTGGGTGATTGATGCGTTAAGCATAAATTCATGAAAAGTCCATCTAACGTACTCAAAGGGTTAGTTAGACATAGGTGTAAAAAAAATACTTTTGCTAGATCGCGAAAACGCTCATTCAATGTAGAGGCTAAAATTGATGAAAATAATTGTGATTATGGTAACGCATGCAACAAACCCGACATGCCAGAGGAAGAAATACATTCTGTGATAGAAGAACAAATAAATATTTTAAACACCACTTCAGAGAGGCAGAAAAAAATTGAGAAATCAACTCGTGGCCAAAGTGACAGCCCTAAATGGTTGGAAGAAAGGAAATCGCGACTGATGGCATCCAAATTTGGAGAAATTTGCAAACGAAGAATTAAACGGAAAATTAAATGAGTCAGTAGCTATAGCAGCATATAGTTCTAAAGTGAAGAAAACCGTCACTCCTTGTGGGTTGTTTGTTTGCACTGACGAAGGATATGGGTTTCTAGGTGCTTCTCCGGATGGTTTAGTAGGGAATGATACGATAATAGAAGTCAAATGTCCATATTCAGCTAGAGATTATACTCCTTTGGAAGCCGCTGAACACTTGAAAAATTTCTACTGTATCTTATCTGATGATGGTAAGAGTTTGAAGCTAAATAGGAAGCATAATTATTTTTATCACATACAAGGGCAACTTTATATTTCTAGAAGAACATTTTGTGACTTTATAGTTTGGACACCTAAGGGTGTTCATGTCGAAACGATAAGTGTTGAAGTGGAATTTTGAAAAAAATTATGTCAAAATTGAAACTGTTTTATTTGAATCATTATGCTGTGGAATTGGCTGATAGTAGACATGAGAGAAATATGCCGATTCGATACTACTGTAACTCAAAAAAAAAAAACTGAAAAAGCAAATAAATTATAAAGAGATATAGATACAGGGTGACTTTCATTGTTCCGTTTCTTCTGCTACAAACATAGCTGGTTGTTTTTTATTACTTTTAGTTAAAGCAACAATCATCTTTTTGAATTTCTTCCTAAATAAAATCACTTCACTCCATATTTCTTCCATACAAGTAAGTATGATACGATCAGATGATGAATAATTATCCCTCCCCACGACTATTCAAGTTGGAAGTATAACATAGAAAAACATTAATATGAGCCATGATTTTTCCGAGTGATTTTTTCCATATCAATAGTTTCTATGTAACTTCTATAAGACAAACATTATAATCCATGCCGATATTTCTGCTATTTGCATATCAAGATTTTTCCGTGATATTTTTGAGACAGCCTAAATGGAATATGTCAATTAATACGCTTTTTCCATGTCAATATTTTCCCGTCATCAAATTTGGGACACCCCTGTTTATCTTTCGTTTCTTATAAAAAAGATATCAAGCTCTTCCGTGATATTTTTGAGACACCTTGTATAGTCAATGTTAATAAATATGGTATTTGGATAATTTTTTCTTGTATTCATCTTAGCAACGTTTCTCACAACAAACAATTTTTCCATATGAAGTGGTTTTGTAATTTTTTCGAGTAGAAATATCGACATGGCAATAGATATTTCTACTTTTTTCATTGCCAGATTTTCCGTAACATTTTCTGAAACAAATGATATTTTTTCTATGTGGAAAATTCTCCCATACCAATAGTTTTTCTGTAACTTTTGAAGCAACCATTCTGGGTCCATATCGAAATTTCTGTTTTTTTCATATCAAGATTTTTCCGTGATATTTTTGAGACAGCCTATATAGAATATGTCAGTTAATACGCTTTTTCCATGTCAATATTTTCCCGTCATCAAATTTGGGACACCCCTGTTTATCTTTCGTTTCTTATAAAAAAGATATCAAGCTCTTCCGTGATATTTTTGAGACACCCTGTATAGTCAATGTTAATAAATATGGTTTTTGGATAATTTTTCAATTTCACAGAACTGATTGAAAAAATGCGATTATTCTGATTTGTATTGATTTTACAGCTAGTTTTTAAGAATTTTCGGCCTTTATAAAAAAACGGTGAAAACGAAATATTTGTAAAAGAATTGATGTTGTCTGTCATAACAAAATTAATATTTTATGAGATTTGAAATGAGATCTGTCCGAAACTTTTTGAATAAACCCAAAAAAACCATCTAAAGAGGACGTTTTATTTTTTTTGCTCGAAAACCATTTGACAGAATGTTTTCAAAATCTTCGAAATTATTCTATTGGGAAAAGTGATCCACTCAAAAATTTTTCATGATTTTTGAACTCTGTTTTTTTTTTCATGGGTATATATGAACCTTAACATATTATTTGATTATTTATGACATTGTGTTTGTAACAAGAATCCCTATTGGACAATAAACATATTATATTATTATATTATCTTTCAAAATTTTATTACATCACACCGCCTGACTTCACAAGGTTGAAGCATATTATTTAACGTATTTTTTGTAATGACAATCCATTCGGTTGAAGGAGAATGTTATATTCTGAATGGAAAATGATTCACTTCTTGTATTCGATAAACTACCATTATTATCGTTCAATATTTTATTACATCACACCTCCTGATGTTACGGGATTAAAACATTTTCTGTAATTTGTTTTTTGGGTTGACAATATATCCGGTTGAAGGAGAATGTGATATTCCGACTGGAAAATGATTCACTTCTTGTATTCGAAAAATTACTATTATTATTGTTCAATATTTTATCGCGTCACACCACTTTTCTACCCCAAATATAATGGATGATATTTTGAAGAAAGACTGAAAAAGCAAGAGAATCATTAATTCCATTGAAAAGTGAAGTCGTATACCAAAAAGAATACAAGATATATCTGAAATGGCAAAAGACGCAACTGAAAATGTATTTCTAGCATATTTTCAAGAACTGGTAAGGTATTTTCCATGTGTTTCGCTAGATTTGGTAGTAATTGTGTTTATTCGTTGCAGTCAGAAACGTATAGTCCAAATTCCTTATGGACTAAATGGTCAATACTAAAAGCGATGGTGACTATACTTGAGAAACGAGATATTACCAAGTTAAATGAACTAGAGGCTTTTTTGAAACGGGAGAGAGTTAAATTCCGTTAACTTATAGCTACAAGCGATCAACAACATTTTTGGTGGTCTCACGTAATTTTAGAGATATGGGTCTATTTTTGTGTGATGACTGGCATTTTCTAGCACATATTTCTACAGCAAAAAATCATCAAAAACACTCAAAATTCTTCCTTCTTATCACTATCAGAATGTAAACACCCTAATTAACCTGTTTCACACTTTTTCCTTATTGAAAACGATACTTTTTAGAGAAAAAAACTCATCCTTCTTTTATGACCACATAACCAACAAATCTAGGCAAAATGGTTAGTGAATATTATTCATGTAACGTTGGTAACTGGAAAAAAATTTGTGAATAATTTCTATTTGTTTAAAATAAATTAATCGAAAAGTTGACTGTGCAAATATGCAAAGTTCAAAGTTACCAACTTGACATGAATAAATTCACTAAACATTTTTCATACATTTTTTGTTTTGATGTTTTTTAAAAAAGGTTGAAGTTTTGGATGAACAATGGCATTTTTAATAAAAAATTGTGTAAAACGGGTGAATTAGGGTGTGTACATTGTGTTGGTTTAAAGAAGGAAGAATTGTGAGTGTTTTTTTTTTCGCGGTAGAAATGTGTCCTGAAAACAGCATATTTTAAAAAAGTTTGAGTGGGCGCCACTACAGCTCGTAGAATTTCTCATACGTTTTTTTTACTCACTAGCGGTATGACAATATAACCAAAGAAAGGGTAACGAAAAATAAAAATAGATACTTTTCAAGAACATAATATTGATAAAATAATTTACAAATTCTGATAACAAAATGAAGAATATATATAAAAAATTATTCTATACTCAGGTGTCTTTCGCTGTCAACCAACACTTTTGTCGACTTGTCTAAACATACAAAACTAACAGTAATTTTCAGAATACTGCCGACTTTGCTGTACAGTGGGTCTAGTGCCATCTAGGAGTGAGAAGGAGAAGCAACAAGTTTAATTGAAGCGAAGGTTTTTTACCAGCAACAAATATGTCGACATAGGTTGTTCCCGAGCATGTCCCTAGGCTAGGCGCATAGATATAACCACTGATATCCAGATACTTATCAGATAAATATCAAGATATATATCGATATTGTATTTCCTACATTTCCGACTCATAAAAAAACTTTTTCTTAGCCTTTGTGGTCAATTATTCACAGCAACAGCCTCTACATCTGGAATTGAGCGATGTTTCTCCAGCTTTGGACTTGTGCATTCCAAATTAAGAAATATTCTATGAACGGAAAAGGCTAGCTGAATAATAGGCCGATCACACTACTAAACTGTTTATTTTATAACTTCACTATAAACAAACACACAACACTTCACTGACTAATAAAACACTTAGATCTATACAACAATACAACTAACTAAATATTCCAAACACTTCTGCTTATTATCACTTTCTAATCTCCTTAATAAATTATCTTCATAAAAACTTCTCCCAGTCAAATGTCTCGCGTTTATATAGGTACTCAAGTGTAACCAGAATCTTCGCGATGCGACGGTTCGGTTATCCCGAATATTCATTACCGGCAGTTATCTGCCTTTTTCTCGGAAACCATATCGACGATACGCGTGCAAGTCTATCCAGCGGCGTAGCTAGGGGATTTTTATCAATCTCGTAACAATATCAATATATTTCAGATGGGATTTTTTTTATCTATTAGCATTATATGATTTTTCGCCTCAACATAATATATACATAATATTTCGCATTTAACTAGCGTAATTAATTTATTATTTAGTTTTACATGTTTTTTTATATATTCAGTTTTGAATAAACTTACTATTTCTGCTTTTTGTTTTCCATTTTGTAAGTTTTTTCGAAAATATATAAATATCACATTTGGATATATATCAGATATATATCAAATGTATCCGATATTTTGATATTTATATGAAATATCATGATATTTTTGCACTCTGCCCCTAGGTTAGTCCTTTATGGTTATTCTGACCACGCTTATGTCGCTTATTGCTAACTGTCACCATCATCCATCATATTATTCCCCAGGATCCATTTTTTTTCAAAGTATGGATATGGAACAATGAAACTGCCGACGGCACAACCACCTTTCAATAGGCCGGCACAAACAGCCACTAGGCGGCACTAGCGCCGCCTACTTTATGTTATTTTATGCTCTGCCTGAAAATACCAGTCATCACTCAATAATGGGCCTATATCTCCGAAATTACTTGAGAACGCTAAAAACTTTATTTTGATTTTTTGATCGGGAGGCCAAATTACGGAAGTTCCAAAAAATTGTTGATAGCTTGTGGATAACGTAGATAACGGAATTTTTCCCAGAAGAGTAAGAGTTATGAGCCGAAAAAGTCTGAAGTTTTATCTCCTCAAGATGTTATCAGATTTCTAAAGAACGCTCCTAATGAAATTCATTTATTGCATAAGGTAATTTTTTTCTCATTTACCTTTTTGTATATTTATTTCCTTATTTTTTTCTTGTTATAGGTTGATTTGATTATGGGTTATTTTGGAGGATGCAGAAGTCAGGAAGTTTTGTATATGAAGAAATCGGATATAGAAATGCGGGATGCATGGATGTAAGTAGCACGCGGTATCGCCATTCGGTACCGTTCAGCGTCGCGCAATCATAATATTTTTGAGTTTTGAATGTGGCACGCTTAGAAATATATTACAAATACCCAATATTGGACATTATTTTGACGATGGCGAGATGAATCTAAGTTCATTCGTCGAGAAAAAGTTAAAAAATTTAAATCAACGAGAGCCCGAATGAATTCTCGCTCGAGTTTTGTTCAGCGTCCGCGAGCGCGATTGGTGTGTTCCAGAAAAGACCTTCGAAGTTCTAGAAGGTGAATTTGAGATATTAGAAAGAAAGTCCAATATTGGGAATCCGATAATTGAAAAGAAGATTCTGGAAGCTGACAGAAAAGGATTAGAAGAGATCTACAGCCAGCATTTTCACTGTTAGTGAAACTTGTGTTTCTTTGCAGGGAATGCAACGAAAACAAAGATCCCTCCAAAAAGAATTCGTTCGACCGCATAAAAAACAAACACACTTGTTCTTTTCAGAACTAATAAAGTGTGGACAATTTTGGGACTCAGTGCGAGCCCATTGGAAAAGAATTTGTTCTATATTTTTGCATATTTACTAACTATAACTTTTATCTTTCAGCCTAGCCTGGCCTCCACCGCCGGTGGAAGCAGCGGCTCCGTATTGCCTGGCTTAGATTGCGTGGTCCCGGAATCTATGCCAGGTGGTGCCTACCGGTTCATTGGGGTGAGTCTCACGGGTTAGACGACCATTGCACTAAGATGAAACGGGGCGGTAAAGCGCAACTTCTCCTCCGGGGGAGACACTGGTAAACTCCCAGAGTTAGCCGCGTAAAATATTAATATATTTTTTTTGTAAAAGATTTTTCTAGAATATTTCTTCCCTATAATACTAATTAACTTTTTCTTTCAGCTACTTAGTAAGTTATCGTTAGGGACGTTAGGGTCTGTTAGGGACTAGGAATATTATTAAATAAATTAAATTGATATTTTCCCTATCGTATTGTCTCCAAACATTTTGTAAGAAAAATTATGGAGAGAATGCGGTCGGACCCAGAGCTGGCCGAGGCACAACTAAATAACGAAAATATATTTTTTATCAATTCCAACAACCCACATTCCCGACAATAATATACTTGCTCTAAAATTCTAATTTCATAGTCCGAAAGTGGTGTAAAATGTTTAGAGTCTTCAGCAATGCCCATGCGTCATCAGCATAGTTTCTAACAGACCCGGTTTCAGCAAAATATGATGGTACCAGTAGAGGCTATTGAAGTGGTTGGAAATTAGATCGAAAACTCTATTTACCTACTAATCAGCCGATTTGATGAAATGTTTTCACATATTCATGATTCAAGATCGTCAGTGATGGCCCTCCAACGATTTTTTCTGTTTATGTATACAGAGTTTGAATTATATCTGTGATTCTGGAGTGATTGCCACAATGTAATAAGAATACTTCATTGCATTACGATTGTGGAAAATGAAATCATCTAAAACGAAATTATCTGCCTCATTTTTCCACTTTGTGGAGAGAAACTGATCGTAGTCGGAATTGTTTTTTTTTTCATTTAAAATGAACTAGAGTAAACATAATGAGGTCATTTATTCTCTATCGAATATAGATAGTAATAATAATAATAATAGACGAGACACCAGTGTTGCCTTATGCTCCGGGGAATATTGAGTCCGTTGTGGAGAATAAGAAGTGCCAAATCTATTGGAACTACTCATTCGCACCCTCAGGCAAATACAAGCCAATAAGCCTGATGTAGTCCTCCTCGACCATCAAAGTAGGATGATTTTCGTAATTGAGTTTTCAGCTCCTGGCGAAACGAACATCGTCCGAAAAGAGGAAGAAAAACGGACTAAATATCGAGATCTACTCTTTGAACTCCGCAGCCGTAATTCTTGGTTCACTCCGCCTGCACATGATTCTCGGACCCAATAGTCACTTACCCCACGGTGTGGGGAGTGGTTATTGGGATGAATGATCCAGTGCGCCCTCCGGAAGTGTCGGGGCTCCGGAGACAGGGCCGGACTGGGATAGTTTCGGAAAGATAAAAAAAAATAGTAGCACGGACGGCCAACCACCATCCAAGGCCTTGGTGAGTTGCGACACCACTTTCCTGAGCGACCAGTGCAAAACCGGACCGGCAGCCAAGGCGCAAAAATAATAATAATAATAGCAGGGAGGGCCAACTACCATCCAAGGCCTTGGTGAGTTGCGACACCACTTTCCTGAGCAACTGGTGAATGCTCATTCCCTCTGATGTCGGCCGTGGGTATACTAGGCTAACCCCCCGCTATACCCTACCACTCGGTTCTCGATACACGAGGAAGAGGCCCTTACAACAGACCCCTTCGGAACAGAGGTCATAGGCAAGGTGGTGGGGCCCAAAACGATGGATTGTCACTTCATAACGACCGAAATGAAAACGGACGCTTTGAGTGGACGGATGAACTAAGGGACGGTCTTCTGCATTGCTATGAGAGCAGTGAGCCCTCCCGAAAAGGATACATGGCGAGGATGTGATGTGAAATACTCCCAGAGCAGGCTGCCTCTTCCGCCCGAAACCTAAGGGATTATGTAATTGTATCTCATCTTCGGGCTCGAGGCTATGTCAGAGCCCTTCCTCAGCCGCTTAACGAAGTGGCAGATATGCCACGTGTCGGTCTGGCTGTAGAGGAGGCCCACATCATACCACCAACGGAAGGCATCAGAACCCGCAAGGCGCTCCATAACACCAATCCCCTGAAACCACAACTAGGAATTCTGCTGTGTATGACGCCGCTCAGGCGCTGTCCCAAGCGGAGAGGAAGAATACCACCCCTCTGGGAGGCATGAGCGACGCATTCAAAAGATGGAAGCTAAGATCAAGTCGGCGAGAAGCGTCTCGTATCCAGTGTGTGGCGGACTACGTGGCGGCCAATAGGCCCTTCACGCCCGCAGTGCGGCGAATTGCTGCAAATTTAAGACGAGCTCACCACACACTAAATCAAGACGTGCTGTTTACCTTCAAACAGCATTGTCTAGGACACGAATGCTAGTGGCTGCAAAAAAGTCACTGGTGAGGCGGGCGAGAAGCATCGCGGAAAACATGAAGTTCCGCTATAAACCTCGCCTATTCCCAGAGCCTCCACGTATTGTGGATAACCCGCCGGCGGCTGATCGGGTGGAAACCTTCTGGAAGAACATTTATGAGTTTCCGCAACCACTCAACGTAGATACTGCAGTCCTAGCGCAGTTCGAAGCTCTCTGCAGGAGGCTTCGTCAGACTGAGCTCAATGAACTGCGCAATCCGATAACTCCGGGAGAAGTTTGGCGGGCCCTCAAAGGCTCGAAGAACTTTGCTGCTCCAGGTCCTGATGGCCTGAATAACTATTGGTGGAAACATTTTCCAAGTACCCACCACTATCTAGCAATGGCTATAAGGGGAGCAACAGATTCCGGATTGGTTTGTCGAGGGGCGAACCATGCTAATCCCCAAAAAAACAGATTTGTCTGATCCGAAAAACTACAGACCGATAACATGCTTGAACGCATGTTATAAGATGTTTACACGCATCTTGACATCAGTTTGTATATAAAGTCCTCATTCAACACCTTTCTCAATGCTGATGAAAAATTGTATTAAAATAATAATTATTCGAATGAATTACTGTAAATTAAATGCACTTCTATGTTTTGCAAATAAAAACAAACATAATGGTTTAGTCAGTACATCAACCTTTTGATTCGCACTAGGCACATACTTTATTGCTATCACATATTTCATTTTATTGTCCTTCACAAAAGAATATATAATTGCAACATATATTCCGCTTCGAAAAAGAATTTAGCCACCAACGATTGTTTTTTAGTGGCCCAACTAATAGGATTACCACCCGAAAACAAATGCTGCATATCCTGATGTAGATTTTCTGTCTTCCAAATCATTTCCCCAGTCAGCATCGCTATATATTTCTAGAACCGGATGATTTCCTTCTCTAAAATAGTGTAGTTCCAAGTCAATTGTCGATTTCAAGTATTTAAGTACTCTCAAAGCATGTTTGTAATGAATTTGACTATAGTTATGGCGGAAACGACTCAAATAATTCGTTGAAAAATTAATATCGGGTCGTGTTCCCGCTGCAATATACAGGGTTATGATAAAGTAATGCACAAAATTCATAAAACGTACAACGATCACTTTTGAAAAAAATGCAAAAACACGTCAAACTGTTTTTTTTATTCCGCATCTTTTGACATAAGTTACAAAAATAACACGTCAAAGTTGTCAAAGTTATGACGTCATCAACAAATTTTTTTAATGGGAAGCTAAGGGTTTTATTACATTATGTGATAGAGCTTGTGTTTTTACACAAGGGAAAAATAGTTGCAGTAGGGCTCACATAAGAAAAACAACGAGAAAAGGGATAAAAACGAAATAACAAAACCAATTATAAAAAGAGGTCAAACTTAAACTTATCTAGTAAGAACATGTGTTCTTATAAATTTTTTCAATTGTTTTACTAAAACAACGGTTTGTCAGTGTCAGTCGTACAATTAGTGTCACCACAGTTTTATTATTATGGCTCGTTTAACCTAATGTGATAAAAATCTTAGCTTCCCATTAAAAAAATTTGTTGATGACGTCATAACTTTGACGTGTTATTTTTGTAACTTATGTCAAAAGATGCGGAATAAAAAGAACAGTTTGACGTGTTTTTGCATTTTTTTCAAAAGTGATCGTTGTACGTTTTATGAATTTTGTGCATTACTTTATCATAACCCTGTATATGAATGATCCAACGAGTTTGCGAAAAGGAAGATTGTCTGCAGTTGTTTCAACTTTTTCGAGTTGCAATTTGTTTTTTGTCAGTGTTTTTCGCATCTAACTGATGAAAATTTTCTTTGACTTTACTAATCATATTCTGAGAAATGATCATCCTATCAGGCATCTATTCAAAATTCGTGAAGCAAACCTTATGGGTTTTTCGGTTCCATCACTCATTACATGTAATAATATACAACCTACACCTATTTTAGAAGCATCATATACTAATTTAATGGGAATATTAGGATCAAAATGACCTAAGCTTTGTTTTGCAGACACAGCTTCTTTGGATTTTAGAAATGACTGCTCTCATTCCTCAGACCAGATAAACTCATTGTCTTACCTCAGTAGTTTATAAAGAGGTCCTAATATTGTTGACAAATTTTGAACAAATTTCCCATAATAATTTATTATTCCTACATAAGCTTTCAGTACCGTCGTTTGGGTGGAGCGAGTGGTGCGGTCGCTCCAGGCCTCGCGCTGCGAGGCCCAACTCGCACTAGAAAATAAGTTAAAAGTTTTGGTTGAATGAAAATAATATAATAATGTAACGATATGCGTGCATAAAATACTTGTTTGATGTTCAATTACAAAACCTAGGAACGAGATAGTTGCGACCAAAACAATGCAAAACATCGTTTGACACTTTTTACTTGTCGATTTCACAAAGTATACTTAACGCTAGCACAAAACCCGCCCATGATCGCACTTCATCATAAAATCCGAAAATATACGCGGTCCTAGCACGCCGTTACTGAATATACTCGACACCAGCGCATATTTGCACATACTCACATACGATGGCACCAAGGAGGAGTCTTTGTGAACAATAATTACGCAACAAAAGCTCACCGATTTCGGCACCCACATCGTTTAGCTTTCAATTTTGCAAAACGCCGACTCCCAAAATAGATCAGATATAGGTGCTAATGCATAGTTTTTGCTTGTCGCGTCACGACCTCTTCACGCATTCTGATTGGCTTTTTGGCGAATAGCGTCAGGAATTCGCCAATCAGAATGCGTGACGCGAACGCAGAAAGCAAAAACGATGTATAAAGGACGCATCCCGAGCCGTTTGTGGTAGTAGCGTCGTCCTGTGGAAAAGTGTTTGAATTTTCTGTTGAATATATGAATTGTACAATTTTGAATATGATTTTCTAACTATGGACAATTGCATATATTATTTGTTCATCGGTTTTACGGAAACTAACTGCTTTCATAAATTTATATTTAACTCATATTTCACAAGGCTTATAGTTACGTATGTGAACACTAACTACAACATCACACCTATACCTACCTATGAGCACCCTTCAAACCGATTGCCAAGATCATTAAGTACCTAACTTGTCAAAGAGTTAATAAACAAGATATAAACATTTACAAAGCGACAGAATGACACAATGCAATAAATATTAACAATCAATTGTTATCTGTCGGATAGAACTCAGAAAGTAAAAATCAACTACTGTTTTAGTAACCCCCTCCCTATCACCCTAGAAGTACCACAAGGAACAGTTCTGGGTCCCATACTCTTTCTAATTTATATAAACAATATTGGAATACTGAGAAATACTAAAAGCTCAATAATCTCATATGCAGATGACACAGCGATAATGTTTTTGGTAATTCTTGGACAAAAGCATACCAACAAGCCGAACAAGAGTTGAATAATTGAATAAAACTTCGCCTGAATACTGTGTGCATGGAATAATGGAATAGGACCTCGGTTCTATTTTGTTGGTTTTCGGAACCCCGAGGTATTGATTAATAGGAACGCTGATTAATAGGAAGACACAATTTATCACATTCAGTGCTGATATTAGAGATCAACCAGAGTTTGATAAAATAACAATCAAAAATAAATAAAACATATACATTGTACATATCGAACTATAAAAAAAATTTAAAAAATTAAATATCTGGGGTAATCTTAGACCCACACCTCCGATGGTCTGAGCATGTATCATATACAACCCTGAGACTTCGCAAACTTATACGTGAATTTTATCAGCTGAGAAATATTTTAAGCAGAGAAACCATTGTGATGGTGTATAATGCACTAGCAGAGTCCATTATAAGATACTGGGGGTATGTACAAGACAGCCTTATGTGATCTAGAGATTACTCAAAACACAATTATAAAGATTATCCTAAAAAAAGAAAGACTGTTTTCCACAAATCGTGAAGCTAACTTACTGAATCTTAAACAAATTTATATATATACAATTGTATTCAATGGATGATGAAAACGAAAACCTACACATATACTAGTCATTCCTACAACACGAGGTCTATATCAAATAATCTAGTCTCTACCACAAAGATTCATAACTTATTTCGGCCCAAAACTTTTCTATATGGTTCTAGAATATATACGAAAAATCAAATCAAAAGTTAAACCCTCTATAGAATTGATAAAATTCATTGAAGTGAATTACGTAAAGCTAAAAAATATTGTGTACTGATATATGTAAGCATAAAATTACTATATAAAACTTGTCGTTATCACCATAGGTACATACATATTATTTTAACTAATAATCTCTCTCCCTCTCTCCGCTCTCTTCTTCTCTGTTTTTATCTTTTACTTTCGTTTGGATTGTGTCTACCAATCAACCTCATGTTTTTAAGGTATGTGTACATTCAAATTTAATTAAAGTTTTTTTCTTTGTAAAATGATTTTTTAGCACGCGGTGAGTTGTAGTACAAGCCATAAGGCTTAGACAACGCACCTAGTGCGAAAAAAAAAACTCTTGTAAACACATCTGAATAAATATATCATATCATATCATTGTTCTTTATTTGATCAGTAATTTTTAATGAACTTTCGTGGACAATATTTATGATTTTCAGTTAAGAATAATACTAAACAAATAGATATGTGCGAATAATATTAATATTTTGTAATAATATGAGCTTATCTATGATAGATTATTCATTAGAAAAGCAACAAAAAAATTGATTTCTTATATGAATATATTTATTTCCTGCCAGACCTGAATTATTATGATTAATTATTATTTTGATAAAAAATCAACATATTCTATATTTACATAATAGAATATATTAAATCCTGTCAAATTAATAATAAATAACGTAAATAATTGGCGAATAATGGGTGTGTTTTGAGATGAAACGACTTCATCAGAATTGCTCAAAACACATCTTTTTGCGCGAAAATTGAAAAAAACTTCGAGAGAGACCCTCCTATGTGCTGGGGAGTATTCGTTACACCCCAGATCACCCGGCAGGTCGGCGCAGCGACAATAACTTTCTTTCTTAAAAAAGGCCTCGAAAAATTGTTTTGCTTCAGGCCTTGCATTTGCTAAGGACGGCCCTGGCTTTCACTTGAGATACGTCAGTGGAATGTGGACAATGTACCATTGCTCTAGTTTTTTCGGGATCTTTATGCAAACCTTCTTTATCAATAATATAATAATAATAATAATAATAATAATAATGATATGACGGATTCCCATTATAATATAAAAGCAGGGAGGGCCAACCACCATCCAAGGCCTTGCTGAGTTGCGACACCACTTTCCTGAGCAACCGGTGCAAAACCGGACCAGCAGCCATGGCGCACCCTGGAGAGAATGCTCATTTCCTCTGATGTCGGCCGTGGGTATACTAGGCTAACCCCCCGGTATACCCGACTACTCGGTTCTAGACGGCAAGGTGGTGGGGCCCAAAACGATGATCTGCCAAACAATGACAACCGCAATGACAACGGACGCTTTGAGTGGACGGATGAACTAAGGGACAGTCTTCTGCATTGCTATGAGAGCAGTGAGCCCGCCCGAAGAGGATACATGGCGAGAATGCATGCTCTGTGGTGTGCAGCACACCCAGAGCATGCTGCCTTTTCCTCACAACATCTGAGGGATTATGTATCCCACCTTCGGGTTCGAGGCTACGTAAGAGCCCCCCCTCAGCCTGTTAACGCAGTGGCAGAAGTGGCAGATATGCCACATGTTGACTTGGCTGTAGAGGAGGCCCGCATCATACCATCAATGGAAGGAATCAGAACCCGCAGGGCGCTTCATAACACCAAGCCCTTGAAGCCACAACAGCTGGCACGGGTGGATGCCAGAAGAGGCTGACATCTGGCAGATCAACTCTGCCGTGTATGACGCCGCTCAGACTCTGTCCCAAGCGTTGAGGAGGGATACCACCCCTCTGGTTGGGAGGCATGAGCGACGCATTCACAAGATGGAAGCTAAGATCAGGTCGGCGAGACAACACGCGTCTCGTATCCAGTATGTGGCGGACTACGTGGCGGCCAATAGGCCCTTCACGCCCGCAGTGTGGCGAATTGCTGCAAATTTAAGACGAACTCACCACACACTAAGTCAAGACGTGCTGTTTACCATCAAACAGCACTGTCTTGATAGAATACGAATGCTGGTGGCTGCAAAAAAGTCACTAGTGAGGCGGGCGAGAAGCATCGCGGAAAAGATGAAGTTCTGCGATAATCCTTCTCGCCTATTCCAAGAGCCTCCACGTGTTGTGGATAACCCGCCGGCGGCTGATCGGGTAGAAACCTTCTGGAAGAACATTTATGAGTTTCCGCAACCACTCAACGTAGATACTTCAGCCCTAGCGCAGTTCGAAGCCTTCTGCAGAAGGCTTCGTCAGCCTGAGCTCAATGAACTGCGCAATCAGATAACTTCGGAAGAAGTTCGATGGGCCCTAAAAGGCTCTAAGAACTTTGCTGCTCCAGGCCCCGATGGCCTAAATAACTATTGGTGGAAAAATTTTCCATGTACCCACCACCATCTAGCAAGAGTTTTCAACTCATGGCTAGATTGGGAGCAGCAGATTCCGGATTGGTTTGTCGAGGGGCGAACGGTGCTAATCCCAGACCGATAACATGCTTGAACGCATGATATAAGATGTTTGCACGCATCTTATACATGCGAATACTCTCCGCAGTTGAGCCGGAGTATGAACGGATATACGAGCAAAGAGGGTCAAAGAAGGGGGTGGCTGGCTGCAAGGAGAACCTGCTGATCGACAGATGCATCTCGCAGAACTCTGTGCAGTATAAGCGTAACCTTTCAATGGCCTGGATCGATTATCGCAAGGCATTTGATACAACATCGCATGAGCTCATCATGCATTTGCTCAGATGCCTTGCGGTACCCGATCATATAGTGAGATGCATTGAACAGCTGTTGCCGCTCTGGAGGACTCGCTTTACCATAACATCTGGTCAAGTCAGAGTCCAAACAGAGCAGGTTTCTCTTCTTTAGAAGTGGCGTGTTTCAGGGAGACTCAAAAGAGACCGATGCGAGGAATACGGAGAGGACGTTCAGCTCGTAGACGGAAGCATCCTACATCATCTGGATACCGGAGAGACGTATACCTACCTAGGGGTGGAACAACGCCACACCCAAGAGGTAGCTACTTTCAAAAACTATCCGCGGCAAGTATCAGCACAAATTCCGACAGATCTGGTCATTAGAACTGTCGGGGAAGAACAAAGTTGCTGCAACTAATATGCTTGCTGTTCCGATTCTACTCTACTCCTTTGGAGTAATGAAATGGACACAGGAAGAGCTGCGACAACTTGACGTAAAAACTCGCAAAATGATGCATCTTCATAGGAGCTTGCATCCTAAATCGTCTGTTCCACGGTTATACTTACCCAGACAGCAGGGAGGCCGTGGAGTGTCTACACAACAGAACGGTACTGGATGGAGCCTGTAAAGTCATCAGGAGTTCAGATCCCCTTCTCTGCTTGGTATGCGATCATGAAAAGGCAGGGATTGGAGCATTTCTTTTCAAGGCAGCAACCCGTGCAGCCGATGGACTCGGTCTCGTATTCGACATTGAACGGAAGAACCCAAACTCTGTCACCGAGTTTGATCCCGTTCAGCAAAAAGCCCACGTCAAAGCTGCGGAGTGTGACAGGCTCCTACAGCTACATAAGGATAAGCCAATGCATGGGGTCTTCTTCAAGAACATTGAAGACCTTGGCTTATCCAGAAACCTGACATTCGCTTTCCTCAGGGCAAGTGGGCTGAAGTCGGAAACCGAGGGATTCATAATGGTCTGAAAAGAGGAGGAAAAACGGAATAAATATCGATCTTCTCTTTGAACTCCGCAGGCTTTATCCAAACCATTCTGTCAAGATGGTGTTTCTGATAATAGGGGTCCTTGGTGGAATGATGGACACGCTGCTCTCAAATCTGAAAATGCCGTGATGCGGTAGAAAACCTAGCCGGAAGAATGCAAAAGGCTGTTATTCTTGGTTCACTCCGTTTACTCAGGGCACATGATTCTCGGACCCAATAATCACTCAACCCACGGGGAGTGTTTGCTGGAGTTAATGATACACCAGCGCGCCCTCCGGTAGTATCGGAGCTCCGAGGACAGGGCCTGACTGGTACATTCCGATTGAAAAAAAAAATTAAAATAATAATAATAATACTCCCTCATAAACACTCTGGAGTTTCGAACGGCCTGTACATTAGACCGCTGATCCACCGACCACAATATGTCCTAATTATTTTATATGTGGCTCAAAAAAACCTGCATTTCTTTGAATTTAATCGAAATCCTGCTTTCAGAAATCGTTCAAAAACACATTTTAAATTCTTTAAATGATCTGTTTTATCTCTGCCTGTTATGACTATATCATCCATAAAATTGATCACTCCGTGCAACCCTTGAAAAACTTTTTCAACAGTTTTTTTAAATATAGCACATGCTGTCTTGGTTCCAAATGGAAGTCGATTAAGCTGATAGATACCTCTATGAGTACTCCAACATAACAATTTTTTTGTTTCATCTGTTAATTCTAATGTAAGCATTTAAAAAATCTTAGTATATCTTTCTTCCCCTTGCAAAGCCGCAAGTAATTCTTCTATTCTAGGAAGTGGATGTTTGAAATCATGAACAAATTTATTAATTGTTACTTTATAATCCGCACAAAGTCTTAACTTCCCCTTTTTCTTCACCACGGGAACCAATGGCGTGCCCCAATCAGCATTATCCACCAACGTGATTACCCCACGTCTTTCTAACTCGTCCAGCTCTGCATTTATTGAATTTCTGAATGAAAAAGGAATAGGACGTGGTTAACATTTTTATCAACTTTACCATATTTATATAATCCTAGTTCATCTTCAAAAAATTCTTCATATTTTTCTAGTAATAAATTCAATTCAGCATTACACTCGATATTATTGATTTCAGAAACCTCAACATTTTTCACATTGAAATCAAGAACTTTCATTAGAACACGACCCAATGAAGGTGTTGAAACCATTTTCAATTATAATGAACTTGCAATTGTCTTTAAAAACATATTTGTATTGTATGGAAACAAATATTTCACCTTTGGGTATGCTTTCAAACGTACTAAAGTTGGCAACAATTTACAATCATAAAATATTTCAGTATAATTTTTTTCTGGAATAACTGAAATACCACAACATGTATCAAGCTCCATTGCTAATGGCTTATTATTTACTAGTATTTTAATTCTAATTGGCTTCACCTGGTCAATTGTATTCATGAAGTACATTTCCATAAAATCATCTGACTCAATTTTTTTTTTTCAGTTGCTTCTACATAATGAGTTGATTTGCTTTTGAAATAACAAACCTTAGCTAAATGACCTACTTTTTTAGATAGTTTACATGATTATGATTTATACTTGCACCTTGCGAAATTATTATTGCCTTAGCCACATTTATGACATACTAAATTTGTTTCTTCTTCCTTTTTCTTCGAAAAATGCCGTTTCCTTCTCTGTTCTATCATCTGATGATTCTGTTCCAATTCTTTTCCTTTAGTCTGTTGTCGATACGTTCGTTAATTTATGGATTTGCGACAATTTTGTTGAAGAACTCTCTTTCTTCAATGGTACTTCAATGATTGCTTCCAGTTCAACTGTCGGCTCCTCTTCACACACCCTGTCCATTACAGGTCCGCTACGTAATCCAGAAACAAATTTATCTTTCAAAATTTCTGTCAGAGAGCTGCCAAATTTACATTTAATTGCCTTATTTTTCATTCTAACATACCAGTCTAACCATTTCATTTTCGGGTAAATCTTCGGTTAGACTGAGCATCTGAATTTCAAAAAAATTTTGGCGGTCACGCCTATTTTCGGAGATATTGGTCCATTTTCTTGGGAAACTTTTCCGTTTGACAGATTGAATTTCTATTACGGAAAATACACGAAATTTTATTCTCTTTCAATCAAAACACTACACACACACTTATTTACTTGATTTCAGCACTTTTTAATGGAAAAAACTATTATTTTTTCAAAAAAATCACCATTCTTCGAAACGTAAACAAATCATTGGAATTTTATTGTTGAACACTGAATGTCTGGTTTTTTGTGTATGCAATGTTGGCACCGGATTTGTTTGTTCGAGTTCATTTGCACCGTTGCCAATTTTATATTTCAGAATTATTCAATTCACTACCACATGAAATATTTCAGAGAGTGAGTAATGAAAAAATGAGTGGAAAAATGAGATGATGACATCAACTGTACATCAAAATGTTTCCAAATGAATGCACAATGCAGACTGGTAAGAAACGTGATAGATCACGGAAACTATTTTTTGCATGTGCGCAAACATGTATACACATGCGCACACATATGTTCGCACATACATTGGCATTATCATGCACATACACGAGGGCATTAATGCGTAATTAATGTAAACGCAGGGAGAAATTCAGCGTTCGGCTTCACAAACATTAAGACTACTTTTTACATAAAAGTACGTTCTTTTATCTATTAATGACTATGATCCATATACCTAGTATGTGCTATAACCTAATGCAAATTTAGTCTAGCCTACCCGACCATATCTTGGTTTAGTTTTGTGTTGTATATACTTGCACATTTCCATCACTACTTTTTTCCATGTTTTTTAACTTTACGTATGAACGTTCCTCCCTTATTTTGTGATGAAGACCTATAAAAAGAAATACGCGAGCGCGCGCATTTACATCATTCCTTTTTCCATGTTTTTTCAACTTTACGTACGAACATTCCTCACTTATTTCTTGATGGAGACATAGAAAAGAAAAAGCGAGCGCGCACGCCCGACATTTCGCAAAACCGCGCCCTCGCTTCGCTCGCGTTTTCTTTTCTATGTCTCCATCAAGAAATAAGTGAGGAATGTTCGTACGTAAAGTTGAAAAACATGGGAAGCGAGCGCGCACGAACGACATTTTGCAAATCCGCGCTCTCGCTTCGCCAGTCTGCATTGTGCATTCATTTGGAAACATTTTCTGTATCTGTATCGACATTTATCTGTTGAAAAACTCGCGCCACTAGTCTAGCCTTATAGATGTTAGAATTTATTCTCAATACCCATTTGGTATCAATGACCGGACAATTTTCTGGTTTGCTCACAAATTTTCATACCTTGTTTTTCTTCATTGAATCCAGTTCACTGTTCATTGCAGCGGTCCATTTCACTTTTTTTCTGTGGACATATCTTCCAGATATTTCACGTCTCACATAATATACAGGGCTATTCAAATTCGAGTCTATGCTTTGAAATCTCAAAATGGGGGTAAGACGCGTATTTCAGAGTTACCCCAGTCAACACGCTGACATTCGATATCCGTTGTACATTCATTTTGGATATTGGGGATATCCAGAGTACATCCAGTTATATCCGGTGGATATTTTATGGACGTCCGGTGGATGTTCCGAGTGGACGAAGATGGACTTTTATCTTCTGGAATTATCATAAGATATCGATTAAGGATATCCATGGGATATTGTTCAGGAACACCTACAAGGTATCCACAAGGATGCTCATAAGATATTGTTCACAAACATCCAAACGATATGTTTTAGGGATAACAATAAGATTATCATTGAAGAATAAGGAAATAAATACATCGATATTGTACTCTGAATTCATTTTGTATTTGCTTTGGATATTCATAGCCATCTGTGGAATATCTTCAAACGAATATTCATTTCGAATCCATGAATGAACATCTTATGGAAGTTCATATAAAGTCCAGACAGATTACGGTCCAGGAACAAAATACAATTATGTATACGATGAAGAGAGAAAAACCTGGATATTAAAAATTCAGCTCGACATACACATTCATTTATATTTGCTTAGATTTCACCTCAATTTGTGAATATTTTCTGAAGAAACCGAATACCTATTTTCAAAAAGGTCTAATTTATGTTCAATGAAGATAGAAAAGGAAACATCGTTATTGAAAATTCAGCTTGATGTTTATATTCGTTTAGGCTTGCCTCGGATATTTTATGTTCATCTGAAGAATATTTTCTGGAAGATATCCGTTTCGAATCCATCGACTATTGATAAATGTCTTATGAATGTCCATCTCAAGTCCAAGAAAAAACAATGATACATGCTATATGTTATTTGTTAAAAGAATACATTTTCCTTCCACTTTCGTATAGTGGAAGGTAAAAAAATAGGTTGAACACTGATTTTGTTATATTTATATGAATTTATGATTGCTTCAGATATCTTATGGCTATCATTGAAATCTCCTCTGAAAAATATCCATCACACATCCTCGATGGATATCTTATGTATATCGGCCTTTATAGTTAAGTTTGTGTTGTATTTCAACCCAATGAATAATACTCGTGAATTACACAAAACTTTAATTCAATTCCGTAACTGACTGCTGTCACATAAACCAACATCACCAATACAACAATTTAAACAAAATGTAAAACATTGAATTCAAAATAACAAATTCATCTATGCTGATTCCTAACATTTCTCCATTTTCTTCCAAGTTGTGAAGTAATCAAGGTAACCCGGTCTCTTGCAACACCTTCTAGGATGAGCAGACACTGATTCTTCAGGATTAGGTGATTGGCAGTTCTCTGTTGTTTCCATCGTTTCGCAACCAAGTGGCAAACCTATTGTCACAAGTGTATCATTGTGTCCTGGATCAGCTTCTATTGGAACCCGATTGAAAGTCTCTGATTCCGTACTGGTTCCCAACTCAAATGTTTCCACTAAAATATCCAGAGGAACCGATTCATTCCCAGCGCGTCTTTCCCTTATCTGATTGACATGCGCCCGTACTAAATTACGACGGCCATCCAGTAATAAGACATTATACATCACATTGCCGATTCTTTCTATGATCTCGCCTGGGAACCAACTATATGTGTTTTTCCTATAGATTTTTACATAAACTAGATTCTTCTTTATTGAAACTCTTAGTAATTGATATAGAAGCCCTGGTTTGAATTCTTCTAATAGCTGGCAGCAGTAGATCGAGTGGAATTCGTAATTTTCTTCCCAGTAACGTTTCAGCAGGTGATTTGTTTTGAGGCACTGAACGAGCTGGAGTTGTTCTGTAAGCCAATAAAAACTGATGAATATAAGCATCTCTGAGTTGTCCTTGTTTTTTCAATGCTCTTTTGAACATATCGATAAAATGCTCAACTTGTCATTTGATTCGGGTCGGTAAGGTGCTGTACGAATATGTTCAATAGCATGCATCAGACAATATGATTTGAAAATTTCACTGGTGAACTGGGTTCTGTTGTCTGTGACAAGAGTTTCAGGAAATCCAAAACGAGAGAATACTTCATCCAGTTTCGTTACAGTGAACTGTAAAGTTATCGTTTTTGTAGAAAATACTACAGGCCACTCAGAATAAGAATCGATGATCAGGATATAAAAGTAACCACCCACTGGACTGAAGTCAACATGAATCCTTTGCCACGGACGATCTGATGAAGGCCAACCTAGTGGTTGAAGTTTTGATGGAGATTTTACTGTTTCCGCGCAACTGTTGCATTTTTTGAATATATTCTTTAATATCATCATCTATATTAGGCCAGTATACATAACTTCTGGCAACTGATTTCATCCTTTCTTGACCTGGATGTCCGGTATGTAATTGTTTTAGAATTCTGTCATGGAATAACTGGGGAATTACTATTCTGTTTCCGAACATCAAACAACCTTTAACTACAGAAAGAGAATCTCTTCTGTGGTAAAATTTCATAACATCTTTACTCAGAATCCTTGTATTTGATGGCCAAGTATTTTGAGTGTACTCAATAACTTCCTTCAGAACTTCATAATTTTTTGTTTCTCGATGGACTAGATTATGTGTGAGTGGTAAAATACTCATGGTTTCATCAAACGCCTAACATATATCTGATTCCAAGTTGATAGAAGCAATCACATATTCTTCGTCTTCGTCTTCAGATTTATTAATTAGTCTTGACAATATATCTGCATGACCAAATTTAGCAGTTTTTATATTCAATTTTGAAATCATATGCTTTCAAGGTAAGTGCCCACCGTTGTAGTCTATTAGCTGTGTAGATTGGAATGCCTTTTTTCGATCAAAAAATTGTCAAAAGAGGTTTATGGTCAGTTTGTTAAGTGAAATGTATACCATATATCATTTTATGAAATTTGTTCACTGCGAATATTGATCCTGCTGCCTCTTTTTCGATCTGGCTATATTTTTTTTGTGAATCCGAAAGATTTCTTGAAGCATGATATATAGCTTGCATTGAACCGTCATTAAATCGGTGGAGAATACACGCTCCAATGCCCGAATTACTTGCATCTGCAGCTACAACAATTTCGTGTTCAGGGTTATAATGCGTGAGAAGTAAATTTGACTGAAGAATATTTTTGAATTTGTCAAAAGATTCTTGACATTTTGTTGTCCATCGAAATTCAGAATTTATTTTCAAAAGCTCATCCAGTTGCTGTCTCAAAATGTTCATATTTTTAATAAATTTTCCGTAATAGTTTATAGCACCAAGATCATCATGTGGTGCGAGCCTCATTAGCGTTTGTTTTTGATGGATCTGGCTGGATTCCTTTTTCATTTAAAACGAAACCTAAATACTTCAGTTCATTCACACCGAATTTGCATTTTTCAATCTTTAGAGGAAAACGAAACTCTTGAATACGTTTCAGATCCTTCATCAAATTTTCTACATGTTCTTCGGCAGTTCTTCCAAAAATAAGAATATCGTCGAAATATGCAGCTGTTCCCCTTAATCCGGTTATCATCGTATCGACGATCTGTTGAAAAATAGATGGCGCCACTTAATTAGAAACGGCATTCGATTGTATTGGAACAGACCATGGTGGGTATTTATTGTGAGAAATTTTCGAGATGATTCACTTATTTCCATTTGGAGAAATGCTTTCGACAAATCAATTATACTGAAAATTCTACAATTTTCCAGTTTTACAAAAATTTCTTCTGCTGTCGGGAGCGGATAATGATGATATTTGAGTGCATTGTTCAGTCCAGTGAAATAGTCTCCACAAATGCCAATATCTCCACTTGATTTCCTTGTAACGACTATTGGTGCAGCCCATTCTGAATAGTCGATATGCGAAATTATTCCTAATTGCTGTAGTCTTTCTAATTCTTGATCAACTTTGTCCATTACGGCATATCGTCGTTGATACTGCAATACGAGCTATGTCACAAAACATAGAATGTATTGTACGAAACAAATCAGCACGAGAACATAGATCCTATTGCCAGATAGTATAATCTATATTTTCGGTATTGAGTACTGATATGAAACATATTTCTATGCATGGAGCGCAGTTGGTTGTATACTTACATACAATAAAGTAAATTTCTGAATATTGTGACATGCACGTCTTGCAGTATCAACGACGATATGCTACAGGTCGTTTTGGACAAAATACTGGTTTGGCATTTTCTCGAATATTGAGGTCAACTTTCAGTTTTGTACAACAGCCTAATGTTTCTTGAAAGACTTCCGGAAAACGATGTTTGAGTGATGTCACATCGGATGGGCAATTCTTCTGCGACAATAATATTTTAGCGCAAACTGAATTAATCGGTACATCCCACAATTGAAAATTGGTGGTCTAATCGATACCGATGTAACAAAACATTTTCAAGAATAAGATCTTTGATCTAAAGTCATAACACATTGAAATTCTGATATGAGTCCAAGTGAATCCCCAGATGCATTTCTAGCCAAATGGGTTGTAACATGGCATTTAGGTTTTCCAATTTTCTTCCAGGTTTGTTCGGAAATAATGGTTATATCTGAAGCGGTATCGATTTGTAACTTCACTGGTACATCATTAATTTGGACGATAATGTATTTCCTTCGGAATGAAGAATCAATCTGAATAATATATATATATATATATATATATATATATATATATAACATTGGCACTGAATCTAGGATTCAATTGTGGGACACTTGGCCGGTAAACATTGTTTCTTCTTTCCATCTTACAATAACCATCTTTGTGACCAACTTTATTGCACTGTTGACATTTATGGTATCTGAATTTGCAATTTCTTGAATAATGGAATTCACCACAGTACCAACAAGGATTACGTGAAATCAATTTTGAATCACCCTGTGTATCATATGAATGGTTGCTAACTTGTATTTTACGAAAATTCCTCCAAGATTGGTTTCCATGACGATTCTGATTTAATTTTTCATTCAATTCAATTTCATTCAATCATTGTATTGTCTTGCTTAATATTCTGAATTCTCTGACATTCCGATAATAAATCTTGAATAGTTATCTTTTCTGAATCTTTCCTGGGTAAAATTCCGTTAACTAATAGCCACGAGTTATCAACATAATTTTTTTGGAACTTACGTAGTTTGCCCTCCTGAACAAAAAATCCAAATGAAATTTTTGGCGGTCTCAACTAATTTCAGAGATATGGGCCTATTTCTGAGTGACGAATGACATTTTTTAGGACACATTTCTACCGCGGAAGAACACTCAAAATTCTTCCTTCTTTAAACCAACACAATGTACACACTCTAATTGACCTGTTTCACACTCTTTCTTTATTGAAAACGCTACTTTTTAGGAAAAAAACTCATCCTTCTTTTATGATTACATAACCTACAAATCTAGGCAAAATGTTTAGTGGATTTTATTAATGTCAAGTTGGATTCTGGAAAAGAAGTGAGAGAATATTTTCCTTTTCATGTTGAAATTAAGTGCATAGGAAAACGAAACCTTTTACATTTTGAGACAGCAACTGGATGAGCTTTTGAAAAAAAAAATCAGAATTTCGATGGACAACGAAATGTCAACAATATTTTGACAAATTCAAAAATATTCTTCAGTCAAATTTACTTCTCACGCATTATAACCCTGAACACGAAATTGTTGTAGCTGCAGATGCAAGTAATTCGGGCATTGGAGCGTGTATTCTCCACCGATTTAATGACGGTTCAATGAGAGCAATCATGCTTCAAGAAATCATTCAGATTCACAAAAACAATATAGCCAGATCGAAAAAGAGGCAGCAGCATCAATATTCGCAGTGACCAAATTTCATAAAATGATATATGGTATACATTTCACTTTACAAACTGACCATAAACTTCTTTTAGTAATTTTTGGATCGAAAAAAGGCATTCCAATCTACACAGGTAATAGACTGCAACGGTGGGCACTTACTTTTGGAAGATCTCAAGAAAAAACAGTGCCGTGTTTGATTTTTAGTACTGGAGATTATATTCCTTTTCAGGAATGACATGATCATTGAATAATTCTTTAAATTTTTGTAAATGAAATTTCCTTTTCTTCGAAAAAACACAAAACTATCAATAGTGAAATTTCAATTGAATAAAATAATATCCGCCCATAGTCGGTGTATTAGAACAAAACTGCAAATAATTATTGCAGTTTTTTTGGTTCATTCAACTAATTTCGGAAAGACTATGATCATAATTTATCAGATTACTTTACAATTACTTTCTTTGGCATTGTTATTTGGCATTAACATTAATGTGGAAGTGCAGTATTTAGAAATGTATTCTCGATATCTTAGTCAATTTTTCTGTTTCTGCTAAATTGGTTTTCTGGAAATTAAGTGCACTCATATTTTTCTTCTTAATTCGGACAGTTAGATCAGATAATTACGATATAATATAGGTTATATGTGCTTATATTATAAATGTTTATTGGTAAAGAGTATTTCACAACCAGCGTTACTCAGGAATATATGGAAATTCACATAGAATGAGAAATTGAAATTCTGTGGTGGTGAATTTTTCAAAATATGCCCAACTTCCGTTATACACCAAGTGAATGGCAATTTCTGCATTACAAGTGTTTAACGAAATTTTTAGATTCTTCAGCAAATCTGGGACTCATTTTATGTAGCAAAACGTAATATTACCTAAATTTGAAAGTTTTCGATTTCTTTAATGAATCTGACGTTACAGCACTTATACGAAAGTAGCATAATTCTTAGGTGACGATATCAGTTGGAGATGCAATATGAAGTCTGACTTTGAGTGATACGTTTTTTTCCTGAACATGATGATTTCGTACCAGTCTAATCAGGTCTATTCATGTATATTCATTGCTATTATCATAGTTATATATATTCAATTAAAGAATATTTTTTATAGGGCACATACAAATTGACAGAAATCAATTGATTAAATATCTCTAGCTTACGTCTACTGCACTCTGCTTATTTATATCATAATATTCTGAGTCATAAAAGACCAAGTTACTTGAACAAAATAATCACTCCAATAGAGCAGATGTGGACAATCTGTTGATACCGTTCAGATAAATCACTTTCGCACAAGTAATGTGCGGTGCTTTGGTATCTCCATCTGATCTTCGGCGTTTTCCTCATGGTTACTATGATTTGTTTGGAGAAAATATTGAAGAAATTTAAACATTCTCTTTATATATTTATTCCGTCAGGAATATTCCAATCAGGGTCTGTCTCCGGAGTCCGACATATCTGGTGGGCGAGCTGATTATTTTCTTAAATCCCTACTCCCAACGTCCGCCCTGAGCAGACGAATTGAACCAAGTATCCTTACGATCAGAAACACCATTTCAACAACATAGAGTAAATCTTGATATTTTGTTTTTCGTTCCCTTTCACATCGATGTTTGCTTTGCCAGGAGCTGACAACTCTTTGATGAAGAACTACATCAGGCTTGATGTCTTGAATTTGTCTAAGGGTGGGGAATAAATATTTCCAATGAATTCAACTCTCCTCATTCTCCACAACGGACTCAACACTCCCGGAGCATCAGGTGTCCTGTCTGTACCGTACGAGTATCGTTTGTGGTAGTACAACACTTGTATTGCCGCGTTATATCTGTATCTATAGGCTGAGACTGCATGATCTTGACGAGCATTATGGTCTGAGGAGCCACATGACACGCTCTGCATCTATTGTCTGGGACCTCTATACCCATTATGGGACTACGGTAGACCAGGATGATAAAGACACCATCCTGGCAGGCCATTATTCAGCCCACTTGATCTGTGGAAGGCAATTTTCTTGAAGAAGACCCCATGCATTGGCTCATCCATATATATGTATAGTTGCAGGAGTACTTCATTTTGCGCAGCTTCGACGTAAGCTTTTGGCTGAACGGGTTTCAGCTCGGTGGTAGGGTTAGAGTCACCTTGTTCAGTTCACAGACTGCTGACATGAAGATAAGGCTCCAATACATCGTCATCCGTAGGACGCGATGGTGTCTTTTATTCCGATAGCACTATACATAAATAAACAAAAGTGGAGTTACTCGCCGTCATATTTGGGTCCGACATTCTCACCTCTAATGGATTTGGAAAATATCGGTGTACATGGGTCACTACTCTGTTGGATAAAATATCATCTGGCCGGTAGATATGAACGAGTCAAGGTAAATGGGACTGATTCAGATTATGTCAATGTCACATCTGGAGTCCCACAAGGATTTCACATAGGACCTCTACTATTTTCTCTTTTTGTTAATGATATCGACAAATGCTTTTTATTTTCTGAGTTTGATATGTATGCTGATGACTTGAGAGTTTTCAATCAAGTTCAGAATTATAATGATTGTATTCTCCTTCAATCGGATATACAGGGTGTTATTTAAGTACGTGACCAAACTTGAAGGAGTTATTCCTTGAATGATTGCGGGTTTTCTCGTTTGTCTTACCTGTGTCTGCCTGATGTTGAATGTTTTGGATTGGGATAATTGATTGTTTTGGTTGGGTGATTACGGTCGGAACAAGTGCTTTCCACATAGGGTTCAATTTACGGCTATCATCTTTAATATTAAATTTATATTTAATATTAAAGATCCAAACTTTTTTGATCTCCACGGTGGGGTGACTGAAGGCTACGTTTATTTAGATAAAAATGTCTTTTTGAATTTCCTTCGGAACCAGTGTAATACTCCTGCATTATTCCATTGGATTTGGTGAGGTTTCTTCCTAAAACCCCTCAACGTTCTCAACCCATTCAATGTAAAGTTTGGCGACAACTGGGGACCCTTTTAGGAATTCATCTATTTGGTAAAGGAAACGGCGTTTTTCTTGAAAGTAGAACTATGGAGACTGATTTGTAATAGTTACAATATTGCTTGAATCGTGTAGTTGTTCATCATCCTCGAGGTTTTTCTTGATTATATCGAGGGATTCCTATTATAATATAATAATAATACTTCCTCATAATCACTCATAGTGTGTACCCAATGACATAGCCTGTGCGGGAAGAGGACGGCTATTATTTTTATTTGCCGCCGCGCTCCAGGGCTACTTACTGATGTTTGGTAGTGTATGCACTTTTCCGCCATAGGGAAACCCGAAAAACCTACAGCACCACCCTGGGTGGTCAATACGCACTCTAAGCTAGAACGAGACGTCGGGATTGGCATCTAGGCAATTCACATCACAATTGCTTTTCGACAAGGCATTTGGCCGCCTAAGAAACCTATGCATTTGAGAAAAATTATTCTCGCGTACCGATGCCTCTTACCTCTGTCCGATACGAGCCAGAAGCTCCACAGCCAGAGACCTTAGCCTCTGGGCTACCGATCACCCATATGTGCTCATTAAAGATCGATATAGCCAAGAAAAAACTCGAGAATGACAACCAACTACACGAGCGAGAGCTGGATTCAAACCATTTTGGAACTATTAAAAATCGGTCTACATGGTTCCTACTTCCAGGAAAAAGGTCGTTTCTTTTTCCAAATAGATTGACTTCTGACGGGGTCCTCCCTGCCCTCAGTCGTTGCCAACATTTACATTGCATGGTTTGAGAACCATGTCATCCAACAAGCCTAAAAAAACCTTTATGGTTGAGATACGGGCTCCGGAATGATAAAGCGATGTTCAAAATGGCGATTTTTGAAGTAGCGGGTTACGAATTCGCGATTTTCAAAGTAGCGATGTACTATAATAGCGTGTAACAAAATAGCGACGTAATAAAATGTATTTTGTAATATGGAACTATACGAGACCGAGCGCATTAACGATTTCTGTCCAATTATAATGGCATAAGGGTCAACATCAGGTGCACAATGGAGAAAGGAGTAAACAACTCGCTTTCTTACACGTAAACGTTGAGAGAAGAAACAATTCCATTCATACATTGGCTCACAGGAAGATGACTCACACTGGCAGTATTTGGCTTTCGAGCAGTTGTGAAATATATGAATACCAAAAATTATTATTAGATGGTGGAAGTCATAAATGTTCTCAAGTTACATCATCGTCTACAATGGTCAATCAAACTCTCGGTCTATGTGCAAATAGCATTATAGAATAAGAATATCACTTTTATCTCGTGTCGAGTTCCCTAGGATCCGTTTTAAAGTTACCAATTCTATCTTGTAATAGTCCCAAAATATTTTTGTCTGGTGGAGTTGTTTTTCAGCTACTTATTTCTTATGTTCATTGTTTGTTTTTTTGCAGGTGTTTGTTGTGCAAATGCCCTTATATGAACTGGATTTTTCCCGCTGGCAACAGAATTTAGTTGGTGTATTGCAAGTAGATATGGTATACCAGAATGAACAGAAGTTATTGGATCCTGTTATTGAGTTGACTCTTGATTCAAGATTGGCCTACAGTGACAAGAAACCAGACGGTAGCCGAACGCCTTGGAAGTATTATAATCATGCTGAAGAAAAACGTTTTATGGAATGTACCTTTGACCATACGTTGATCAAAGGAAAGGATAAGAATGGGTATCCTTATGATTGTACAATGGTACCATTATTTGAACTAGGAGCCCTACACCATGATTATTATTTATTGAATTTACGTCTACCTTACAACGTATCCACATATAAGAATACTGGCCTGAGTAAAGTGGATGATATTCACTTACATATCATACATATGAATGGAGGTTTTACAAAAATTTGGATTAGCCTCAAAACATTTTTTTTTCCAGTAATTGTTGGAATCGTGTTATGGTTCTGGAAGAGAGTGCAAAAACTAAACCGTTCCCCAGCTTTACTTGAAAATGTGATCTTGTCTTTGGGTACTACCTTAGCATTTTTAAATTTACCTGTAGAATACTTGAGTCTTAAATTCGAAATGCCTTATATGTTGCTGTTGAGTGATATTCGACAGGGAATTTTTTATGCAATGCTTCTTTCTTTCTGGCTTATTTTTGCAGGGGAACACATGCTCATTCAGGACAATGATGAAAAAAACACAATAAAGAAGTATTGGAAACATCTTACAACAATTGTGATTGGTTGTTTATGTTTATTAATTTTTGACTTATGTGAACGAGGGGCACAATTAATAAACCCATTTTACTCTATTTGGGTAACGCCAGTTGGCACTAACTTAGCTTTATCTTTCATAATACTAGCTGGTATATCAGCTAGCATGTATTTCATATTTCTTTGTCATATGGTTTGGCAAGTTTTTCAAAATATTAGCATGAAAAGGTGTTTATTACCAAGTATGTCACAAGCTCGACGTTTACACTATGAAGGGATTATTTACCGCTTTAATTTTCTCATGTTAGCAACCATTATTTGTGCAGCCATCACAGTTATCTCTTTTATCCTTTCTCAGATTGCTGAAGGTCAAAACAAATGGGATGAAAACATGGATATCGAATTGACATCGTCACTACATACTGGAGTGTATGGTATGTGGAACATATACATTTGTGCAATGTTGATATTATACGCTCCAAGTCACAAGCGCTGGTCACCAGACACTGTCGGTATTGGTGAAGAATTTGAATTTAGTCGTTTACCTACTGATGTGAATCCCAATGAAATATCATCTTTAACCTCTTTTGCTACCAAAGCAAATGTGGAATAAAGCAGGCCTCAATAACATTTTGAGTTTCTTAGGAATAAAATTTTTAAAATTTTCAAACATAATCACAGATCAATATACAGTGTTATCCAAAAAGTTCGAATCATATGAGACTTTTTTTTAACCTTTTCTGTACGGCGGCTTTTCCGAAAATTTGTGCCCCATAGACGGAGTTTTTGACAGTACCGCACGGACGGATGTCGACATTGTGCGACAAATTGCGTTTCATTGTAGTTAAATGTTGGAAGCATGAATGGCTATCGTAACTTGTTTTTTTTTCGCTCTTGGAACGATCCCCGAGGAACCAGCTGACGGCATCTTGAACCATAGTGGCGCGAAAACACAAATACTGCACTCGCCTAGCCTTGGAATTGCAATGTTGCCGGATGTCGCATATGATCGACTATATGTGGCAGCCGCCTGAGCGTTTAGCATGCGGTGAACGCAAATGTTGCGACAGCAGTCTGTATGCCAAATCTAAAAATTGAATGCGTCGTATCTCAACCGACAGTCGCCCAGAAGACAGAATACTTGCCGTCGACCATATGCGACAGCCGTCTGTGTGGCACATTTCCTCGGTGCCGTCAAAAGTTTGTACTCCCGACAGGGATAAAAAATTACCTACATATCCTGTGATTGTCCTTGTCAAAATTTACATTTTTTTCCTGAAAATGGGCTTGGTTCTTGTTTCAAAAGATATTGGAGAAAGTTGTTAATTTTTTAGTTTAACACGTTTGTACGAAAGCTCAGCCGCCAATCCGACTTTTTTATTTTAGTCCTTATTTATTTTCCGAGTTTATAGGACTAAAAATCATATCGGTAACTACACTCACTTTCTGAGAGAAGATAAAAGTCAAAACATGAATATAAAAGTCCTTGAACTGTCGTATATCCACTGAATTTTGAAGTTTTATTATATACCTGACTCTACTGGTTAAGTAAAGAAAATTAAAATTTTTATCTAAATTTCACTTAGTTTTAGTTTATTCGTTTTGCACTTCTTGATAACAGAGACTGTTTTGCCTGATTATATACCTGACTCTACTGGTTAAGTAAAGAAAATTAAAATTTTTATCTAAATTTCACTTAGTTTTAGTTTATTCGTTTTGCACTTCTTGATAACAGAGACTGTTTTGCCTGATGGATAAAATCAGCACCGTATAGACATTTACAAAAAACAGCACAAAATAAATGAAGACTTGAAAATAATCTACAACTGCAATAGATGGAAATTAACAAAATGAATAAAAATCCAAAGTTCAAACCCTCGATGGGGCGAGGTGAAATAATTAAATAATTTTCATTTGACTGGGAAATTATTGTGATATCTGCGTATAGTGGGAATAAGCACAAGTCAAATTATCGCATTTTTGTTATTAAATCATATTCGTCGAAAACAACTGCAAATGTATAACTGTGTAAAATCACATAAGTCAATAACGAAACGTAAGTAGGTTAAAATGATTGTGTATATACACATTAGTCGAAATGCTACGGTATACAGTGGGTTTAATAATATAAGTCAGACTTATGTTAAGTGGCTCATTTTGACTTGTGCTTTTTCCCCCTATACGCAGATATGAAATGAAAAACAAAATAGTAGTCATGATGCATTCATTAAAAATATTTATTAATTAGAATCATCCGAATGGATCGCTCTTAGGCCGACTCGAATATATTCAGTCATCATGATTGCTCTTGTGCAGTGGCCAATCAGAGGACTCTGAAGAAATTACCATGAACTTGACATATCATGAAAGCACATGTGTGGACTTCTCAGAATTTCTCTCAATTGAAATAGTCTGTAATAATAATTATAATAATAATTAATCGAACAAAGTTCGAAAAGTGTGTTCGGAGAGGATCAACGAAATCAAAAGAAACGATTCTGACTAGAGCCGAAAATACCCTTCTCTCCACACATTTCTACAAAGTGGAAAAATGAGGCAAAAGTTGACAGAAAATAACTACTTCCCCCTAAGGACATTGAATTACATCTGTCATCCATTTGTGCAATGGTCCTTAAGGAAGATACTATTTACAAATGCTGATTGAATAAAGCCATTCCATACCATCCTTCATTTTGTTGGAAATGACCACCTGCATGCATGCATGTTTCGATGAGAGTATCCAGACAGCACAAGTAAATTCATAAAATATTTATAGAACATGATGGAATGTTTGAATGTTCTCAGAATATTTCCACAACACATCCCATATATTCTATGCACATTGTACGGACATCCAAAGTGGACTGAGTGTAACATTCTATAAACGTTCTCAGAATATTTCTTTCACATTCTAGGCACATTCTATTAACCTTTTCCGAACATTCTGTAGGATTTTCTAATATTAAAATATTTTTAGCAGCTCGATAGAATGTTTCCAGAACTTGGGGTATTATGATAATTCCTTGAAGTTGGTCAACTTCTACTTGTTACTTGATAATTGATCATTGTTAATTGTCTGCATGAATGCATTATTGTAATACAAGCAGTTCAACTTGTACTTGGTAATTGTTACTTGATAATTGTTAATTGGTGCTGCATGAATCCACACTTAATAAGAGTGGAAATTAGTGAACAGAAAAATAAAAGGTTTGTGATTGGTGAAAAAACGAGGTAAAAATCTGAAAAAGGGAATCCAAGGAGACGATTATTGATTTTGAAAAAGAAAGAAAGAAATTGACAATAAAATGTTTGATTTAGATAGGAAGAACAAAATGATTGAAATACAAGAAAAGTAAAAAGTAGAAACCAAAGTTTACAATTAGAACTTATCCAGATAACTGATTGACGAAATCAAAGTATAAAAGTACTTACCAGTAGTCAACGACAAACCAATTTAAAGGAGCACGAACGCCATAGAAAACCAAAGGAAACCAAGCGAGTCAAAAGGAAAAAAGTTCCATATTACATCAAATTTGAGACAAATCAGCAGAATCCAACTTCAGAAGATTCAAAAATATCAAGAGATAAATAATATCACTTTCACAAGCATACACATATCTAATTTTATACATCAGTGTTGATAAAAACAAACAATTTCACTTCTCGGAAGGAATATTCCATCACAAACAAACTTTTATTAGGTTATAGTGCATATTAGCATATTAGTGAGATGATTTCGAACTACAAAAAGGAAATTACAATTTAGAATAGAATAGGTTAGAGTAGTTGAGTATTTGAAAATTAATAATAATAGAAAGTAAAAGATGTTTGAATCAGGGTGGGTTTTTAAAATAATCTGGGATTTTATAATTAGAGTAATATTAATTATTTGAAATTTTGCAATTGTAGGTTTTGTATGATTTATTGGTTTTGTCTGATACATTTTATCAAAGTTTTACTTGCACATCAAATGAAAATTCATATTTATTTCTTCTATTAATCATCTTAAATATAGCGTCCGCGTCCAAAGGAATCCACCTGAGAGAAAGCTGTTCTTGTGTTTGAGTCCGACTGAGCTGTGAAAAGAAGGTATAGTAGAAAAAAAATTCAGGTAAAAAGAAATTGTCCTGCAAAATATTGACATTTTTCATTCTATAAAAAAATTCTGAAAATATCAAATCAAATTATTTTTACAAAACAAACAAATCATAACTGAAATGGCTTCCTAAACGTGGGGCATTTTCAAAGACAAAATTGTTAAGCATTTCTTAAAATCAGGTACCTATTTCAAGAACCACGTATTAGGCACAAGGCAAGAGTGAATTTGAAAAGTAAGAGAGATGAGTGTGGAAATTCAGCTGGTAACAGAACAGAGCAAAACAGGTTTTGAATCTCAAATGCATATGTCAATGGAATTTATTTCAAATAATATGCAAGATAACAAAATATACAGGTTGTGAGAGAAAGTATAAATGAAAATATGGATAAATTGAAAGAACGTATGAGGTTGAAAATAGATCAAGGTAATATAGAAATTGTAAAAAATATAAGGAATTTGAAAATAGGATAGAAAATCAAAACAAGGAATTTTATTATAAAATTAGTGGAGAAATGTCCCATATAAGTACTGCATTTGAAAAAATGTAACTGCAATGAGAACAGAATTGGAAATATCAAATAAGGGTATTTTTTGTGAAATAAATAAAACAAACAAATAATGAAGGAAAATATAAATGTAAGGAAGAATATGAAGAATTTATAAGTAAATTATTAAATAAATATAGGAGATTAATTATGTATGAATCAAGAATAGCTAGCAAATATGTAGACAAAATTGAGGTTAAAGATGTAGAGAGTTTCAAATCAAAGAATTACCCTATTCCGTACAAATTCAGATTACAAGTTAGAGAGGAAATAGATAAAATGGAAAACCAAGGAATTACAAGTTAGAGAGGAAATAGATAAAATGGAAAACTAAGGAATTATAGAAAGAAGTACCAGTAGTTATATTAATCCTATAGTTGTAGTGCAGAAGAAAAATAATGAGCAAAGACTATGTTTGGATGCAAGGGAATTGAAAATAAACACACCACAGTACGAATCTCCTATGAATATCGAGGCAATATTTGGTAGAGTAATTGATACAAACATTTTTTCTAAGATAGACTTAAAACACAGTTTTTGGTTAATACCACTCCATGAAAGTGTAAGAAATTTTACAGGATTTAGTGTAGAAGGGATGATATACAGATTTTGTGTTGTACCATATGGGTTGCAATCGGCCTGTCCAGCACTGGAAAGAGCGCTTCATAAAATATTAGATAAATACGACAATTTTGTATTACACTATGTCGATGATATTTTAATCTATTCTGAAAATGAGACAAAACATAAAGAACTATAGAAAAAGTATTAGAACTGTTAGACGAAGTGAATTTTTCCAGAAAAAATAACTTAGGATATAGAATAAACAAAGACGGTTTCACTTCATTTTTGACAAGTTTTCAAAAATACGTCGTGTTGAATCGATGGCGTAGAACTCGTAAAAAATTATGAAAAATTTCCACGATTGTCGGAAGTGTTTTTGTTGGTCGATTATATGCGTTAGAATAACGGATTGGCCGGAGCTGACCTGCGCCCGCCAGAAATTTTTCTGATTCTTTTCCATATTATATTCGTAAAATTCAATGTTTTTTGTATGGTGTCACCGAATTCCAAAGTGATCGCCGGTCAAACATAGTTTCAGTTGGCGTTTCGGCGAACGTTTGCATCGTCAGAGGACTCGAAATTGAAATTTCATTTTTGACAATTTTTCAAAAATGTGTCGAGTTGAATCGATGGCGAAGAACACGGGAAAAATTATGAAAAAATTCCACGAGTGTCGGAAGTATTTTTGTTGGTCGATTATATGGGTTAAGATCCCGGATTGGCCGTTCGGAGCTGACCTGCGCCCGCCAGAAATTTTTCTGATTTTTTTCCATTTTCGGCAAATCGGGAAAACTACGTACAGTGGAGTTCCACTGGGTGGAGAATGGGGACTTTACATCATACAGCGTCGAACTAAACCTGAATATAATGCCAAAATCTAATATTATTCGACTGGCTTCTAGGTGAAAATTGAGAGTTATCAAGTGTAAAAATGGCTCACTAAAGGTGACCATACACAATAAAAATCATCGTAGGAGCGCGGCGAGCATGCCCTGCGACAATACTCTAAAACGTAGAGTTTTCACTTTATCAGATCGATGTAGACTAGCTGAAGGAAATTATATGAAATGTAATCAAATAAAGGTAAGTTGGTGGTTTCTCACTAATATGACAAAAATTAGGGAGTTGTTAACATGTGCTTCGTATGTCTCGACTTGTCCTAATGGTTCCGATTTGTCCCCACTGATCCGACTTGACAAATGCCAAAACTACAAAACAAGTCCAGCTGGGTAAAACAAGAAATTTGTAACACAATTGGAAAATGTTGCGGAACAATTCAAATTTCAATTCCGACTGAGATTTTCGTAATTTGACTTCGCCCTGCTGTGCTTCATATGTCTCGACTTGTCCAAATGGTCCCGATTTGTCCTTAATGACCCGACTTGACAAATGTCAAAATACAGAACAAGTCCAGCTGGGTAAAACAAGAAATTTGTTTCACAATTGGAAAATGTTGGGAACATTCAAATTTCAATTCCGACTGAGATTTTCGTAATTTGACTTCGCCCTGCTGTGCTTCATATGTCTCGACTTGTCCAAATGGTCCCGATTTGTCCTTACTGACCCGACTTGACAAATGCCAAAATACAGAACAAGTCCAGCTGGGTAAAACAAGGAATTTGTTTCACAATTGGAAAATGTTGGGAACATTCAAATTTCAATTCCGACTGAGATTTTAGTAATTTGACTTCGCCTTGCTGTGCTTCGTATGTCTCGACTTGTGCTAATGGTCCCGATTTGTCCCTACTGATCCGACTTGACAAATGCCAAAACTACAGAACAAGTCCAGCTGGGTAAAACAAGAAATTTGTAACACAATTGGAAAATGTTGGGGAACAATTAAAATTTCAATTCCGACTGAGATTTTCGTAATTTGACTTAGCCCTGCTAGTCTAGTCAACAAGTGCCATTTAGACCAACTTTTTTCAGCAGTCTCCGAAAATTATGATTGAGGTGTCATTCGATTCGGAATGACATCCAGATGATTTTTGAAAAAAATGAAGTTCCGCATGAAAAAATTGTAAAAGTTATTAACAATTAACTAAAAAAAAAGATGGCTTTAGTATTTTGTAAATATCTCAAAAACTAATTAAAATTTTTTAAATCTAAAAAAAGATTCAAAAAGAGGAGGAAATTTCCTAAAAAAAAGCTCAATTCCCGGAATTGTAGCATCAATATTTATAATTTTCCCAGAGGGATGAAAATACGGCCGAAAACGGGTACTCTGGCTCGGGCAAGCCACACCCACTTTGGACACTTTAACAATAAAAATTATTTTAAAATACTAAATATGAAAATGAAAAATTGGAAAAATTCAGGCACTAACTGAATAGATTAATGAACAATAATCCGCTTGAAAAAAATTTTTATCACAATTTTTCAATTAGTTAATCAATAGTTAATTAATAATTTTTTTCTGCTTGAACATGAACATTGCAAGTGTGATAATTGTTAAACTATAAATTTAAGATTTTTTTCCTCTTTTGGAGCAATTCTTGAAAGGCTTCAGAATAGAACCCCGTTGGAAAAATTAAAAAGTTTTTATTTTTCAGTTTTTTATTAACAATTTTCGTTGTTGCAAAATTAAATACTTAAATTAATCATTGAAAAAATTTTTTTTTTTAAATATTATCAATAATCCGTTTTTATGTTATCAGGAACTACATAGAAATAATTTTTTTAAATTTTTATCTCTAATTGTTTAAAAAATTGTTATAAACAAATGCGTTGTTTATAAGATAATTGAAATTTTTTTTATGAAATTTCAATCTTCGATACAAATAATGATTTTTAAAAGAAAAATTGTTCCTTAAAAAAATTTTTTTATTGCTTGAAAACGCATTTGTTAATTAACAATTATTTTCTCCCGCTTCTAATTAATATTAAGGAACCATTTTTTTTTTAAATCATTATTTGTCTTTCTTTCTGATATAAAAAAAAAAAATTCCATTTTATTTAATTTTTCATTGTTTATGCAATAAACAATTTGTTATAAACAAATAAATTTTTACCTTATATTTTTTTTTCTATTCTAATTTCTGTCACAAAAACAGACATGATTTTTTTTCTTTTTTAAATTTTTTTTATTATTTTTTATTTAATTTTTAAATATAAGTTCTCTCTAACTTCGTCATTCTTACCTGGTCTTCATCCTTAAAATTATTATAATTTACAAACTAATGGAGATACGATGAAAATACTTAAGACTTATTTATTCTCCATTACATAAAAAACAAATTTAGCAGAAAAGTTTAGTTGTTACTTATTTATTTATTGAATTTATAGCAATTGTTGAAAAATACTTAGGGAAAAAATTTTTTTTTTGTTTTAATTGCTATAAATTCAATAAATAAATAAGTAACAACTAAACTTTTCTGCTAAATTTGTTTTTTATGTAATGGAGAATAAATAAGTCTTAAGTATTTTCATCGTATCTCCATTAGTTTGTAAATTATAATAATTTTAAGGATGAAGACCAGGTAAGAATGACGAAGTTAGAGAGAACTTATATTTAAAAATTAAATAAAAAGTAATAAAAAAAAATTTAAAAAAGAAAAAAAATCATGTCTGTTTTTGTGACAGAAATTAGAATAGAAAAAAAAATATAAGGTAAAAATTTATTTGTTTATAACAAATTGTTTATTGCATAAACAATGAAAAATTAAATAAAATGGAATTTTTTTTTCATAAAAAAATTTTCAATTATCTTATAAACAACGCATTTGTTTATAACAATTTTTTAAACAATTAGAGATAAAAATTTAAAAAAATTATTTCTATGTAGTTCCTGATAACATAAAAACGGATTATTGATAATATTAAAAAAAAAAAAATTTTTTTCAATGATTAATTTAAGTATTTAATTTTGCAACAACGAAAATTGTTAATAAAAAACTGAAAAATAAAAACTTTTTAATTTTTCCAACGGGGTTCTATTCTGAAGCCTTTCAAGAATTGCTCCAAAAGAGGAAAAAAATCTTAAATTTATAGTTTAACAATTATCACACTTGCAATGTTCATGTTCAAGCAGAAAAAAATTATTAATTAACTATTGATTAACTAATTGAAAAATTGTGATAAAAATTTTTTTCAAGCGGATTATTGTTCATTAATCTATTCAGTTAGTGCCTGAATTTTTCCAATTTTTTATTTTCATATTTAGTATTTTAAAATAATTTTTATTGTTAAAGTGTCCAAAGTGGGTGTGGCTTGCCCAAGCCAGAGTACCCGTTTTCGGCCGTATTTTCATCCCTCTGGGAAAATTATAAACATTGATGCTATAATTCCGGGAATTGAGCTTTTTTTTAGGAAATTTCCTCCTCTTTTTGAATCTTTTTTTAGATTTAAAAAATTTTAATTAGTTTTTGAGATATTTACAAAATACTAAAGCCATCTTTTTTTTTTTTAGTTAATTGTTAATAACTTTTACAATTTTTTCATGCGGAACTTCATTTTTTTCAAAAATCATCTGGATGTCATTCCGAATCGAATGACACCTCAATCATAATTTTCGGAGACTGCTGAAAAAAGTTGGTCTAAATGGCACTTGTTGACTAGACTATGCTGTGCTTCGTATGACTCGACTTGTCCTAATGGTCCCGATTTGTCCCCACTGACCCGACTTGAAAAATGCCAAAACTACAGAACAAGTCCAGCTGGGTAAAACAAGAAATATGTAACACAATTGGAAAGTGTTGGGGAACAATTCAAATTTCAATTCCGACTGGGATTTTTGTAATTTTACTTAGCCCTGCTGTGCTTCGTATGTCTCGACTTGTCCCAATAGTCCTGATTTGTCCTTAATGACCCGACTTGACAAATGCCAAAATACAGAACAAGACTAGCTGGGTAAAACAAGAAATTTGTAACACAATTGGAAAATGTTGGGGAACAATTCAAATTTCAATTCCTACTGAGATTTTCGTAATTTGACTTCGACCTGCTGTGCTTCGTATGTCTTGACTTTAATGGTCCCGATTTGTCCCCACTGACCCGACTTTACAAATGCCAAAACTACAGAACAAGTCCAGCTGAGTAAAACAAGAAATTTTTAACACAATTGGAAAATGTTGGGAACATTAAAATTTCAATTCCTACTGAGATTTTCGTAATTTGACTTCGACCTGCTGTGCTTCGTATGTCTTGACTTGTCCTAATGGTCCCGATTTGCCCCCACTGACCCGACTTGACAAATGCTTAAACTACAGAACAAGTCCAGCTGGGTAAAACAAGAAATTTGTAATACAATTGAAAAATGATGGGGAACAATTCAAATTTCAATTCCGACTGGGATTTTTGTAATTTCACTTCGTCCTGCTGTGCTTCGTATGTCTCGACTTGTCCAAATGGTCCCGATTTGTCCTTAATGACCCGACCTGACAAATGCCAAAATACAGAACAAGTCCAGCTGGGTAAAACAAGAAATTTGTTTCACAATTGGAAAATGTTGGGAACATTCAAATTTCAATTCCGACTGAGATTATCGTAATCTGACTTCGCCCTGCTGTGCTTCATATGTCTCGACTTGTCCAAATGGTCCCGATTTGTCCTCACTGACCCGACTTGACAAAAGCCAAAATACAGAACAAGTCCAGCTGGATAAAACAAGAATTTTGTTTCACAATTGGAAAATGTTGGGAACATTCAAATTTCAATTCCGACTGAGATTTTAGTAATTTGACTTCGCCTTGCTGTGCTTCGTATGTCTTGACTTGTCCTAATGGTCCCGATTTGTCCCCACTGACCCGACTTGACAAATGACAAAACTACAGAACAAGTCCAGCTGGGTAAAACAAGAAATTTGTAACACAATTGAAAAATGTTGGGGAACAATTCAAATTTCAATTCCGACTGAGATTTTCGTAATTTGACTTCGCCCTGCTGTGCTTCGTATGTCTCGACTTGTCCAAATGGTCCCGATTTATCCTCACTGACCCGACTTGACAAAAGCCAAAATACAGAACAAGTCCAGCTGGATAAAACAAGAATTTTGTTTCACAATTGGAAAATGTTGGGAACATTCAAATTTCAATTCCGACTGAGATTTTAGTAATTTGACTTCGCCTTGCTGTGCTTCGTATGTCTCGACTTGTCCTAATGGTCCCGATTTGCCCCCACTGACCCGACTTGACAAATGTCAAAATACAGAACAAGTCCCGCTGGGTAAAACAAGAAATTTGTTTCACAATTGGAAAATGTTGGGAACATTCAAATTTCAATTCCGACTGGGATTTTAGTAATTCGACTTCGCCTTGCTGTGCTTCGTATGTCTCGACTTGTGCTAATGGTCCCGATTTGTCCCTACTGATCCGACTTGACAAATGCCAAAACTACAGAACAAGTCCAGCTGGGTAAAACAAGAAATTTGTAACACAATTGGAAAATGTTGGGGAACAATGAAAATTTCATTTCCGACTGAGATTTTCGTAATTTGACTTAGCCCTGCTGTGCTTCGTATGTCTCGACTTGTCCTAATGGTCCCGATTTGCCCCCACTGACCCGACTTGACAAATGCCAAAACTACAGAACAAGTCCAGCTGGGTAAAACAAGAAATTTGTAACACAATTGGAAAATGTTTGGGAACAATTCAAATTTCAATTCCGACTAAGATTTTCGTAATTTGACTTCGCCCTGCTGTGCTTCGTATGTCTCGACTTGTCCTAACGGTCCCGATTTGTCCTTAATGACTCGACTTGACAAATGCCAAAATACAGAACAAGTCCAGCTGGGTAAAACAAGAAATTTGTAACACAATTTGAAAATGTTGGGGAACAATTCAAATTTCAATTCCGACTGAGATTTTCGTAATTTGACTTCGCCCTGCTGTGCTTCGTATGTCTCGACTTGTCCTAATGGTCCCGATTTGTCCCTACTGATCCGACTTGACAAATGCCAAACTCAAAGGACGAAACCTATTAGAACATTGAATTCGCAAAACCTGACTTTTTCTTTGAAATATTTTTTTTTCATATTAATTTTCATTCAAAATATTTTCAAATATTTTCAATTTTGTGTTAAAAAAAAAAATTTCAATGAAACTGAACAATACACATTATTCGTAATTTGGCCTTCTCCTTACCCTGCTTTGTGCTTCGTATGTTTCGACTTGTCCTAATGGTCCTGATTTGTCCCCACTGACCCGACCTGACAAATGCCAAAACTGCCAAAACTACAGAACAAGTCCTGCTGGGTAATACAAGAAATTTGTAACACAATTGGAAAATGTTGGGAACATTCAAATTTCAATTCCTACTGAGATTTTCGTAATTTGACTTCGACCTGCTGTTGCTTCGTATGTCTTGACTTTAATGGTCCCGATTTGTCCCCACTGACCCGACTTGACAAATGCCAAAACTACAGAACAAGTCCAGCTGAGTAAAACAAGTTATTTGTAACACAATTGGAAAATGTTGGGAACATTCAAATTTCAATTCCGACTGAGATTTTCGTAATTTTACTTCGCCCTGCTGTGCTTCATATGTCTCGACTTGTCCATATGGTCCCGATTTGTCCTTAATGACCCGACTTGACAAATGCCAAAATACAGAACAATTCCAGCTGGGTAAAACAAGAAATTTGTAACACAATTGGAAAATGTTGGGAACATTCAAATTTCAATTCCTACTGAGATTTTCGTAATTTGTCTTCGACCTGCTGTACTTCGTATGTCTTGACTTGTCCTTATGGTCCCGATTTGTCCCCACTGACCCGACTTGACAAATGCTAAAACTACAGAACAAGTCCAGCTGGGTAAAACAAGAAATTTGCAATACAATTGGAAAGTGTTGGGGAACAATTCAAATTTCAATTCCGACTGGGATTTTTGTAATTTGATTAGCCCTGCTGTGCTTCGTATGTCTCGACTTGTCCAAATGGTCCCGATTTGTCCTTACTGACCCGACTTGACAAAAGCCAAAATACAGAACAAGTCCAGCTAGGTAAAACAAGAATTTTGTTTCACAATTGGAAAATGTTGGGAACATTCAAATTTCAATTCCGACTGAGATTTTAGTAATTTGACTTCGCCTTGCTGTGCTTCGTATGTCTCGACTTGTCCTAATGGTCCCGATTTGCCCCCACTGACCCGACTTGACAAATGCCAAAATACAGAACAAGTCCCGCTGGGTAAAACAAGAAATTTGTTTCACAATTGGAAAATGTTGGGAACATTCAAATTTCAATTCCGACTGGGATTTTAGTAATTCGACTTCGCCTTGCTGTGCTTCGTATGTCTCGACTTGTGCTAATGGTCCCGATTTGTCCCTACTGATCCGACTTGACAAATGCCAAAACTACAGAACAAGTCCAGCTGGGTAAAACAAGAAATTTGTAACACAATTGGAAAATGTTGGGGAACAATGAAAATTTCATTTCCGACTGAGATTTTCGTAATTTGACTTAGCCCTGCTGTGCTTCGTATGTCTCGACTTGTCCTAATGGTCCCGATTTGCCCCCACTGACCCGACTTGACAAATGCCAAAACTACAGAACAAGTCCAGCTGGGTAAAACAAGAAATTTGTAACACAATTGGAAAATGTTTGGGAACAATTCAAATTTCAATTCCGACTAAGATTTTCGTAATTTGACTTCGCCCTGCTGTGCTTCGTATGTCTCGACTTGTCCTAACGGTCCCGATTTGTCCTTAATGACTCGACTTGACAAATGCCAAAATACAGAACAAGTCCAGCTGGGTAAAACAAGAAATTTGTAACACAATTGGAAAATGTTGGGGAACAATTCAAATTTCAATTCCGACTGAGATTTTCGTAATTTGACTTCGCCCTGCTGTGCTTCGTATGTCTCGACTTGTCCTAATGGTCCCGATTTGTCCCTACTGATCCGACTTGACAAATGCCAAACTCAAAGGACGAAACCTATTAGAACATTGAATTCGCAAAACCTGACTTTTTCTTTGAAATATTTTTTTTTCATATTAATTTTCATTCAAAATATTTTCAAATATTTTCAATTTTGTGTTAAAAAAAAAAATTTCAATGAAACTGAACAATACACATTATTCGTAATTTGGCCTTCTCCTTACCCTGCTTTGTGCTTCGTATGTTTCGACTTGTCCTAATGGTCCTGATTTGTCCCCACTGACCCGACCTGACAAATGCCAAAACTGCCAAAACTACAGAACAAGTCCTGCTGGGTAATACAAGAAATTTGTAACACAATTGGAAAATGTTGGGAACATTCAAATTTCAATTCCTACTGAGATTTTCGTAATTTGACTTCGACCTGCTGTTGCTTCGTATGTCTTGACTTTAATGGTCCCGATTTGTCCCCACTGACCCGACTTGACAAATGCCAAAACTACAGAACAAGTCCAGCTGAGTAAAACAAGTTATTTGTAACACAATTGGAAAATGTTGGGAACATTCAAATTTCAATTCCGACTGAGATTTTCGTAATTTTACTTCGCCCTGCTGTGCTTCATATGTCTCGACTTGTCCATATGGTCCCGATTTGTCCTTAATGACCCGACTTGACAAATGCCAAAATACAGAACAAGTCCAGCTGGGTAAAACAAGAAATTTGTAACACAATTGGAAAATGTTGGGAACATTCAAATTTCAATTCCTACTGAGATTTTCGTAATTTGTCTTCGACCTGCTGTACTTCGTATGTCTTGACTTGTCCTTATGGTCCCGATTTGTCCCCACTGACCCGACTTGACAAATGCTAAAACTACAGAACAAGTCCAGCTGGGTAAAACAAGAAATTTGCAATACAATTGGAAAGTGTTGGGGAACAATTCAAATTTCAATTCCGACTGGGATTTTTGTAATTTGATTAGCCCTGCTGTGCTTCGTATGTCTCGACTTGTCCAAATGGTCCCGATTTGTCCTTACTGACCCGACTTGACAAAAGCCAAAATACAGAACAAGTCCAGCTAGGTAAAACAAGAATTTTGTTTCACAATTGGAAAATGTTGGGAACATTCAAATTTCAATTCCGACTGAGATTTTAGTAATTTGACTTCGCCTTGCTGTGCTTCGTATGTCTCGACTTGTCCTAATGGTCCCGATTTGCCCCCACTGACCCGACTTGACAAATGCCAAAATACAGAACAAGTCCCGCTGGGTAAAACAAGAAATTTGTTTCACAATTGGAAAATGTTGGGAACATTCAAATTTCAATTCCGACTGGGATTTTAGTAATTCGACTTCGCCTTGCTGTGCTTCGTATGTCTCGACTTGTGCTAATGGTCCCGATTTGTCCCTACTGATCCGACTTGACAAATGCCAAAACTACAGAACAAGTCCAGCTGGGTAAAACAAGAAATTTGTAACACAATTGGAAAATGTTGGGGAACAATGAAAATTTCATTTCCGACTGAGATTTTCGTAATTTGACTTAGCCCTGCTGTGCTTCGTATGTCTCGACTTGTCCTAATGGTCCCGATTTGCCCCCACTGACCCGACTTGACAAATGCCAAAACTACAGAACAAGTCCAGCTGGGTAAAACAAGAAATTTGTAACACAATTGGAAAATGTTTGGGAACAATTCAAATTTCAATTCCGACTAAGATTTTCGTAATTTGACTTCGCCCTGCTGTGCTTCGTATGTCTCGACTTGTCCTAACGGTCCCGATTTGTCCTTAATGACTCGACTTGACAAATGCCAAAATACAGAACAAGTCCAGCTGGGTAAAACAAGAAATTTGTAACACAATTGGAAAATGTTGGGGAACAATTCAAATTTCAATTCCGACTGAGATTTTCGTAATTTGACTTCGCCCTGCTGTGCTTCGTATGTCTCGACTTGTCCTAATGGTCCCGATTTGTCCCTACTGATCCGACTTGACAAATGCCAAACTCAAAGGACGAAACCTATTAGAACATTGAATTCGCAAAACCTGACTTTTTCTTTGAAATATTTTTTTTTCATATTAATTTTCATTCAAAATATTTTCAAATATTTTCAATTTTGTGTTAAAAAAAAAAATTTCAATGAAACTGAACAATACACATTATTCGTAATTTGGCCTTCTCCTTACTCTGCTTTGTGCTTCGTATGTTTCGACTTGTCCTAATGGTCCTGATTTGTCCCCACTGACCCGACCTGACAAATGCCAAAACTGCCAAAACTACAGAACAAGTCCTGCTGGGTAATACAAGAAATTTGTAACACAATTGGAAAATGTTGGGAACATTCAAATTTCAATTCCTACTGAGATTTTCGTAATTTGACTTCGACTTGCTGTTGCTTCGTATGTCTTGACTTTAATGGTCCCGATTTGTCCCCACTGACCCGACTTGACAAATGCCAAAACTACAGAACAAGTCCAGCTGAGTAAAACAAGTTATTTGTAACACCATTGGAAAATGTTGGGAACATTCAAATTTCAATTCCGACTGAGATTTTCGTAATTTTACTTCGCCCTGCTGTGCTTCATATGTCTCGACTTGTCCATATGGTCCCGATTTGTCCTTAATGACCCGACTTGACAAATGCCAAAATACAGAACAAGTCCAGCTGGGTAAAACAAGAAATATGTAACACAATTGGAAAATGTTGGGGAACAATTCAAATTTCAATTCCAACTGGGATTTTTGCAATTTCACTTCGTCCTGCTGTGCTTCGTATGTCTCGACTTGTCCTAATGGTCCCGATTTGTCCCCACTGATCCGACTTGACAAATGCCAAAACTACTGAACAAGTCCAGCTGGGTAAAACAAGAAATATGTAACACAACTGGAAAGTGTTGGGGAAAAATTCAAATTTCAATTCCGACTGGGATTTTTGTAATTTGACTAGCCCTGCAGTGCTTCGTATGTCTCGACTTGTCCTTATGGTCCCGATTTGTCCCCACTGACCCGACTTGACAATTGCCAAAACTACAGAACAAGTCCAGCTGGCTAAAACAAGAAATTTTAACACAATTGGAAAATGTTGGGGACATTCAAATTTCAATTCCGACTGAGATTTTCGTAATTTGACTTCGACCTGCTGTGCTTCGAATGTCTTGACTTGTCCTAATGGTCCCGATTTGTCCCCACTGACCCGACTTGACAAATGCCAAAACTACAGAACAAGTCCAGCTGGGTAAAACAAGAAATATGTAGCACAATTGGAAAGTGTTGGGGAACAATTCAAATTTCAATTCCGACTGGGATTTTTGTAATTTGACTAGCCCTGCTGTGCTTCGTATGTCTCGAATTGTCCTTATGGTCCCGATTTGTCCCCACTGACCCGACTTGACAAATGCCAAAACTACAGAACAAGTCCAGCTGGGTAAAAGAAGAAATTTGTAACACAATTGGAAAATGTTGGTAACATTCAAATTTCAATTCCTACTGAGAATTTCGTAATTTGACTTCGACCTGCTGTGCTTCGTATGTCTTGACTTGTCCTTATGGTCCCGATTTGTCCCCACTGACCCGACTTGACAAATGACAAAACTACAGAACAAGTCCAGCTGGGTAAAACAAGAAATTTGTAACACAATTGAAAAATGTTGGGGAACAATTCAAATTTCAATTCCGACTGAGATTTTCGTAATTTGACTTCGCCCTGCTGTGCTTCGTATGTCTCGACTTGTCCTAATGGTCCCGATTTGTCCATAATGACCCGACTTGACAAATGCCAAAATACAGAACAAGTCCAGCTGGGTAAAACAAGAAATTTGTTACACAATTGGAAAATGTTGGGAACATTCAAATTTCAATTCCTACTGAGATTTTCGTAATTTGTCTTCGACCTGCTGTGCTTCGTATGTCTTGACTTGTCCTTATGGTCCCGATTTGTCCCCACTGACCCGACTTGACAAATGCTAAAACTACAGAACAAGTCCAGCTGGGTAAAACAAGAAATTTGCAATACAATTGGAAAATGATGGGGAACAATTCAAATTTCAATTCCGACTGGGATTTTTGTAATTTCACTTCGTCCTGCTGTGCTTCGAATGTCTTGACTTGTCCTAATGGTCCCGATTTGTCCTTAATGACCCGACTTGACTAATGCCAAAATAGAGAACAAGTCCAGCTGGGTAAAACAAGAAATATGTAACACAATTGGAAAATGTTGGGAACATTCAAATTTCAATTCCGACTGAGATTTTCGTAATTTTACTTCGCCCTGCTGTGCTTCATATGTCTCGACTTGTCCAAATGGTCCTGATTTGTCCTTAATGACCCGACTTGACAAATGCCATAATACAGAACAAGTCCAGCTGGGTAGAACAAGAAATATGTAACACAATTGGAAAATGTTGGGGAACAATTCAAATTTCAATTCCGACTGGGATTTTTGTAATTTCACTTCGTACTGCTGTGCTTCGTATGTCTCGACTTGTCCTAATGGTCCCGATTTGTCCCCACTGATCCGACTTGACAAATGCCAAAACTACTGAACAAGTCCAGCTGGGTAAAACAAGAAATATGTAACACAATTGGAAAGTGTTGGGGAACAATTCAAATTTCAATTCCGACTGGGATTTTTGTAATTTGACTAGCCCTGCAGTGCTTCGTATGTCTCGACTTGTCCTTATGGTCCCTATTTGTCCCCACTGACCCGACTTGACAAATGCCAAAACTACAGAACAAGTCCAGCTGGCTAAAACAAGAAATTTTAACACAATTGGAAAATGTATAGGATTTTTCATTTTCAAAATTACCTCAAAATAAAATATGACTTGGCACGCATCATAGTAGGGTGCAAAATATCTACGTTCATCTGAATAACAATAATTCGTTAACAGAAATCATTGTCGGTTCGTCAGAGGGGTATAGGGGGATTTTTCATTTTCAAAATTACTTCAAAAATCAAATATGAGTTGGCACGCATCAAAGTAGGGTGCAAAATATCCATGTCATGTATAACAATAATTTGTCAACAGAAATCATTGTCGGGTCGTCAGAGGGGGTTTGGAGGGATTTTTCATTTTTAAAATGACTTCAAAAATCAAATATGACTTGAAACGCATCATATTAGGGTGCAAAATATTCATTTCCATCCCAATAACAATAATTCGTCAACAGAATTCATTGTCGGGTCGTCAGAGGGGGTATAGAGGATTCTTTCATTTTCAAAATTACCTAAAATATCAAATATGACTTGGCACGCAACATGGTGGGGTGCAGAATATCTATTTCCATCTGAATAACAATAATTCGTCAACAGAAATCATTGCCGGGTTGTCAGAGGAGGTATAGAGGGATTTTTCGTTTTCAAAATTACTTCAAAAATCAAATATGACTTGGCACGCATCATAGTAGGGTGCAAAATATTGATTTCCATCCGAATAACAATGATTCGTCAACAGAAATCATTGTCGGGTCATTAGAGGGGGTATAGGATTTTTCATTTTCAAAATTACCTCAAAATAAAATATGACTTGGCACGCATCATAGTAGGGTGCAAAATATCTACGTTCATCTGAATAACAATAATTCGTTAACAGAAATCATTGTCGGTTCGTCAGAGGGGTATAGAGGGATTTTTCATTTTCAAAATTACTTCAAAAATCAAATATGAGTTGGCACGCATCAAAGTAGGGTGCAAAATATCCATGCCATGAATAACAATAATTCGTCAACAGAAATCATTGTCGGGTCGTCAGAGGGGGTATGGAGGGATTTTTCATTTTTAAAATGACTTCAAAAATCAAATATGACTTGGCACGCATCATATTAGGGTGCAAAATATTCATTTCCATCCCAATAACAATAATTCGTCAACAGAAATCATTGTCGGGTCGTCAGAGGGGGTATAGAGGATTATTTCATTTTCAAAATTACCTAAAATATCAAATATGACTTGGCACGCAACATGGTGGGGTGCAGAATATCTATTTCCATCTGAATAACAATAATTCGTCAACAGAAATCATTGCCGGGTTGTCAGAGGAGGTATAGAGGGATTTTTCGTTTTCAAAATTACTTCTAAAATCAAATATGACTTGGCACGCATCATAGTAGGGTGCAAAATATTGATTTCCATCCGAATAACAATAATTTGTCAATAGAAATCATTGTCGTGTCGTCAGAGGGGGTATAGAGGGATTTTTCATTTCCATAATTACTTCAAAAGTCTTACATGATTTGGCACGCATCATGGTGGGGTGCAAAGTATCCATGTCCATCTGAATAACAATAATTCGTCAACATAAATCATTGTCGGGTCGTCAGAGGGGGTATGGAGGGATTTTTCATTTTTAAAATGACTTCAAAAATCAAATATGACTTGGCACGCATCATATTAGGGTGCAAAATATTCATTTCCATCCCAATAACAAAAATTCGTCAACAGAAATCATTGTCGGCTCGTCAGAGGGGGTATAGAGAATTTTTTCATTTTCAAAATTACCTAAAATATCAAATATAACTTGGCACGCAACATGGTGGGGTGCAGAATATCTATTTCCATCTGAATAACAATAATTCGTCAACAGAAATCATTGCCGGGTTGTCAGAGGAGGTATAGAGGGATTTTTCGTTTTCAAAATTACTTCAAAAATCAAATATGATTTGGCACGCATCATAGTAGGGTGCAAAATATTGATTTCCATCCGAATAACAATAATTCGTCAACAGAAATCATTGTCGGGTCGTCAGAGGGGGTATAGAGGAATTTTTCATTTTCAAAATTACTTAAAATATCAAATATGACTTGGCACGCAACATGGTGGGGTGCAGAATATTTATTTCCATCTGAATAACAATAATTCGTCAACAGAAATCATTGCCGGGTTGTCAGAGGAGGTATAGAGGGATTTTTCATTTTTAAAATGACTTCAAAAATCAAATATGACTTGGCACGCATCATATTAGGGTGCAAAATATTCTTTTTCATCCTAATAACAATAATTCGTCAACAGAAATCATTGTCGGGTCGTCAGAGGGGGTATAGAGGAATTTTTCATTTTCAAAATTACCTAAAATATCAAATATGACTTGGCACGCAACATGGTGGGGTGCAGAATATCTATTTCCATCTGAATAACAATAATTCGTCAACAGAAATCATTGCCGGGTTGTCAGAGGAGGTATAGAGGGATTTTTCGTTTTCAAAATTACTTCAAAAATCAAATATGACTTGGCACGCATCATAGTAGGGTGCAAAATATTGATTTCCATCCGAATAACAATAATTCGTCAACAGAAATCATTGTCGGGTCGTCAGAGGGGGTATAGAGGAATTTTTCATTTTCAAAATTACCTAAAATATCAAATATGACTTGGCATGCATCATGATGGGGTGCAGAATATCCATTTACATCTAAATAACAATAATTCGTCAATGGAAATCATTGTCGGGTCGTCAGAGGGGGTATAGAGGGATTTTTCATTTTCAAAATTACCTAAAATATCAAATATGACTTGGCACGCAACACATTGGGGTGCAGAATATCTATTTCCATCTGAATAACAATAATTCGTCAACAGAAATCATTGCCGGGTTGTCAGAGGAGGTATAGAGGGATTTTTCATTTTCAAAATTACTTCAAAAATCAAATATGACTTGGCACGCATCATAGTAGGGTGCAAAATATTCATTTCTATCCTAATAACAATAATTCGTCAACTGAAATCATTGTCGGGTCGTCAGAGGGGGTACAGAGGGATATTTCATTTTCAAAATTACCTCAAAATCAAATATGACTCGGCACGCATCATAGTAGGGTGCAAAATATCCATGTCCATCTGAATAACAATAATTCGTCAACAGAAATCATTGTCGGGTCGTAAGAGGGTGAACAGAGGGATTTTACATTTTCAAAATCACTTCAAAAATCTAATATGACTTGTCACACATCATGATGGGGTGCAGAATATCCATTTACATCTGAATAACAATAATTCGTCAACAGAAATCATTGTCGGGTCGTTAGAGGTGGTATAGAGGGATTTTTCATTTTCAAAATATCTTCAAAAATATAATATGACTTGGCACGCATCATGGTGGGGTGCGGAATATCCATTTCCTTCTGAATAACAATAATTCATCAACATAAATCATTGTCGTGTCGTTAGAGGGGGTATAGAGGTAGTTTTCATTTTCAAAATTACTTCAAAAATCTAATATGACTTGGCACGCATCATGATGGGGTGCAGAATATCCATTTACATCTGAATAACAAAAATTTGTTAACAGAAATCATTGTCGTGTCGTCATAGGGGGTATAGAGGGATTTTTCATTATCAAAATTACCTCAAAATATAATAATACTTGGCACGCATAATAGTAGGGTGCAAAATATCTATGTCCATCTGAATAACAATAATTCGTCAACAGAAATCATTGTCGGGTCGTCAGAGGGGGTATAGAGGGATTTTTCATTATCAAAACGACATCAAAAATCAAATATGAGTTGGCACACATCATAGTAGAGTGCGAAATATCGATGTCTAACTGAATAACGATAATTCGTTAACGGAAATCATTGTCGGGTCGTTAGAGGAGGTATAGAGGGATTTTTCATTTTCAAAATTACTTCAAAAATCGAATATGACTTAGCACGCATCATGGTGGGGTGCAGAATATCCATTTCCATCTGAATAACAATAATTCGTCAACAGAAATCATTGTCGGGTCGTCAAAGAGGGTATAGAGTGATTTTTCATTTTCAAAATTACCTCAAAATAAAATATGACTTGGCACGCATCATAGTTGGGTGCAAAATATCTATGTCCATCTGAATAACAATAATTCGTCATCAGAAATCATTGTCGGTTCGTCAGAGGGGTATAGAGGGATTTTTCATTTTTAAAATGGCTTCAAAAATCAAATATGACTTGGCACGCATCATATCAGGGTGCAAAATATTCATTTCCATCCCAATAACAATAATTCGTCAACAGAGATCATTGTCGGGTTGTCAGAGGGGGTATAGAGGATTTTTTCATTTTCAAAATTACCTAAAATATCAAATATGACTTGGCACGCAACATGGTGGGGTGCAGAATATCTATTTCCATCTGAATAACAATAATTCGTCAACAGAAATCATTGCCGGGTTGTCAGAGGAGGTATAGAGGGATTTTTCGTTTTCAAAATTACTTCAAAAATCAAATATGACTTGGCACGCTTCATAGTAGGGTGCAAAATATTGATTTGCATCCGAATTACAATAATTCGTCAACAGAAATCATTGTCGGGTCGTCAGAGGGGGTATAGAGGGATTTTTCATTTTTAAAATTACCTAAAATATCAAATATGACTTGGCACGCAACATATTGGGGTGCAGAATATCTATTTCCATCTGAATAACATTAATTCGTCAACAGAAATCATTGCCGGGTTGTCAGAGGAGGTATAGAGGGATTTTTCATTTTCAAAATTACTTCAAAAATCAAATATGACTTGGCACGCATCATAGTAGGGTGCAAAATATTCATCTCTATCCTAAAAACAATGATTCGTCAACTGAAATCATTGTCGGGTCGTCAGAGGGGGTACAGAGGGATTTTTCATTTTCAAAATTACCTCAAAATCAAATATGACTCGGCACGCATCATAGTAGGGTGCAAAATATCCATGTCCATCTGAATAACAATAATTCGTCAACAGAAATCATTGTCGGGTCGTAAGAGGGTGAACAGAGGGATTTTACATTTTCAAAATCACTTCAAAAATCTAATATGACTTGGCACGCATCATGGTGGGGTGCAGAATATCCATTTCCATCTGAATAACAATAATTCGTCAACAGAAATCATTGTCGTGTCGTCATAGGGGTAATAGAGGGATTTTTCATTTTCAAAATTACCTCAAAATCAAATATGACTTGGCACGCATCATAGTAGGGTGCCATATATCCATGTCCATCTGAATAAACATTATTCAATAACAGAAATCATTGTCGGGTCGTCAGAGGGGGTTTAGAGGGATTTTTCATTTTCAAAATTACTTCAAAAATCAAATATGACTTGGACCGCTACATGGTGGGGTGCAGAATATCCATTTCCATCTGAATAACAATAATTCGTCAACAGAAATCATTGTCGGGTCATTAGAGGGGGTATAGGATTTTTCATTTTCAAAATTACCTCAAAATAAAATATGACTTGGCACGCATCATAGTAGGGTGCAAAATATCTACGTTCATCTGAATAACAATAATTCGTTAACAGAAATCATTGTCGGTTCGTCAGAGGGGTATAGAGGGATTTTTCATTTTCAAAATTATTTCAAAAATCAAATATGAGTTGGCACGCATCAAAGTAGGGTGCAAAATATCCATGTCATGAATACCAATAATTCGTCAACAGAAATCATTGTCCGGTCGTCAGAGGGGGTATGGAGGGATTTTTCATTTTTAAAATGACTTCAAAAATCAAATATGACATGGCACGCATCATATTAGGGTGCAAAATAACAATAAGTCGTCAACAGAAATCATTGTCGGGTCGTCAGAGGGGGTATAGAGGATTATTTAATTTTCAAAATTACCTAAAATATCAAATATGACTTGGCACGCAACATGGTGGGGTGCAGAATATCTATTTCCATCTGAATAACAATAATTCGTCAACAGAAATCATTGCCGGGTTGTCAGAGGAGGTATAGAGGGATTTTTCGTTTTCAAAATTACTTCAAAAATCAAATATGACTTGACACGCATCATAGTTGGGTGCAAAATATTGATTTCCATCGGAATAACAATAATTCGTCAACAGAAATCATTGTCGTGTCGTCAGAGGGGGTATAGAGGGATTTCTCATTTTCATAATTACTTCAAAAATCTTACATGATTTGTCACGCATCATGGTGGGGTGCAAAGTATCCATGTCCATCTGAATAACAATAATTCGTCCACATAAATCATTGTCGGGTCGTCAGAGGGGGTATAGAGGAATTTTTCATTTTCAAAATTACCTAAAATATCAAATATGACTTGGCACGCATCATGATGGGGTGCAAAATATCCATTCACATCTAAATAACAATAATTCTTCAACGGAAATCATTGTCGGGTCGTCAGAGGGGGTATAGAGGGATTTTTCATTCTCAAAATTACCTAAAATATCAAATATGACTTGGCACGCAACATATTGGGGTGCAGAATATCTATTTCCATCTGAATAACAATAATTCGTCAACAGAAATCATTGCCGGGTCGTCAGAGGAGGTATAGAGGGATTTTTCATTTTTAAAATGACTTCAAAAATCAAATATGACTTGGCACGCATCATATTAGGGTGCAAAATATTCATTTCCATCCCAATAACAATAATTCGTCAACAGAAATCATTGTCGGGTCGTCAGAGGGGGTATAGAGGAATTTTTCATTTTCAAAATTACCTAAAATATCAAATATGACTTGGCACGCATCATGATGGGGTGCAGAATATCCATTTACATCTAAATAACAATAACTCGTCAACGGAAATCATTGTCGGGTCGTCAGAGGGGGTACAGAGGGATTTTTCATTTTCAAAATCACCTCAAAATCAAATATGACACGGCACGCATCATAGTAGGGTGCAAAATATCAATGTCCATCTGAATAACATTAATTCGTCAACAGAAATCATTGTCGGGTCGTTAGAAGGGGTATAGGATTTTTCATTTTCAAAATTACCTCAAAATAAAATATGACTTGGCACGCATCATAGTAGGGTGCAAAATATCTATGTCCATCTGAATTAAAATAATTCGTAAACAGAAATCATTGTCGGGTCGTCAGAGGGGGTATAGAGTGATTTTTCATTTTCAAAATTACTTCAAAAATCGAATATGACTTGGCACGCATCATGGTGGGGTGCAGAATATCCATTTCCATCTGAATAACAATAATTCATTAACAGAAGTCATTGTCGGGTCGTTAGAGGGGGTATAGAGGAATTTCACATTTTCAAAATTACTTCAAAATTACTTCAAAAATCAAATATGACTAGGCACGTATCATAGTATGGTGCAAAATATTCATTTCCATCCAAATAACAATAATTCGTCAACCAAAATCATTGTCGGGTCGTCAGAGGGGGTATAGAGGGATTTTTCATTTTTAAAATTACCTAAAATATCAAATATGACTTGGCACGCAACATATTGGGGTGCAGAATATCTATTTCCATCTGAATAACATTAATTCGTCAACAGAAATCATTGCCGGGTTGTCAGAGGAGGTATAGAGGGATTTTTCATTTTCAAAATTACTTCAAAAATCAAATATGACTTGGCACGCATCATAGTAGGGTGCAAAATATTCATTTCTATCCTAAAAACAATGATTCGTCAACTGAAATCATTGTCGGGTCGTCAGAGGGGGTACAGAGGGATTTTTCATTTTCAAAATTACCTCAAAATAAAATATGACTCGGCACGCATCATAGTAGGGTGCAAAATATCCATGTCCATCTGAATAACAATAATTCGTCAACAGAAATCATTGTCGGGTCGTAAGAGGGTGAACAGAGGGATTTTACATTTTCAAAATCACTTCAAAAATCTAATATGACTTGGCACGCATCATGGTGGGGTGCAGAATATTCATTTCCATCTGAATAACATTAATTCGTCAACAGAAATCATTGTCGTGTCGTCATAGGGGTAATAGAGGGATTTTTCATTTTCAAAATTACCTCAAAATCAAATATGACTTGGCACGCATCATAGTAGGGTGCCATATATCCATGTCCATCTGAATAAACATTATTCAATAACAGAAATCATTGTCGGGTCGTCAGAGGGGGTTTAGAGGGATTTTTCATTTTCAAAATTACTTCAAAAATCAAATATGACTTGGACCGCTACATGGTGGGGTGCAGAATATCCATTTCCATCTGAATAACAATAATTCGTCAACAGAAATCATTGTCGGGTCATTAGAGGGGGTATAGGATTTTTCATTTTCAAAATTACCTCAAAATAAAATATGACTTGGCACGCATCATAGTAGGGTGCAAAATATCTACGTTCATCTGAATAACAATAATTCGTTAACAGAAATCATTGTCGGTTCGTCAGAGGGGTATAGAGGGATTTTTCATTTTCAAAATTACTTCAAAACTCAAATATGAGTTGGCACGCATCAAAGTAGGGTGCAAAATATCCATGTCATGAATACCAATAATTCGTCAACAGAAATCATTGTCCGGTCGTCAGAGGGGGTATGGAGGGATTTTTCATTTTTAAATTGACTTCAAAAATCAAATATGACTTGGCACGCATCATATTAGGGTGCAAAATATTCATTTCCATCCCAATAACAATAAGTCGTCAACAGAAATCATTGTCGGGTCGTCAGAGGGGGTATAGAGGATTATTTAATTTTCAAAATTACCTAAAATATCAAATATGACTTGGCACGCAACATGGTGGGGTGCAGAATATCTATTTCCATCTGAATAACAATAATTCGTCAACAGAAATCATTGCCGGGTTGTCAGAGGAGGTATAGAGGGATTTTTCGTTTTCAAAATTACTTCAAAAATCAAATATGACTTGACACGCATCATAGTTGGGTGCAAAATATTGATTTCCATCCGAATAACAATAATTCGTCAACAGAAATCATTGTCGTGTCGTCAGAGGGGGTATAGAGGGATTTTTCATTCTCAAAATTACCTAAAATATCAAATATGACTTGGCACGCAACATATTGGGGTGCAGAATATCTATTTCCATCTGAATAACAATAATTCGTCAACAGAAATCATTGCCGGGTCGTCAGAGGAGGTATAGAGGGATTTTTCATTTTTAAAATGACTTCAAAAATCAAATATGACTTGGCACGCATCATATTAGGGTGCAAAATATTCATTTCCATCCCAATAACAATAATTCGTCAACAGAAATCATTGTCGGGTCGTCAGAGGGGGTATAGAGGAATTTTTCATTTTCAAAATTACCTAAAATATCAAATATGACTTGGCACGCATCATGATGGGGTGCAGAATATCCATTTACATCTAAATAACAATAACTCGTCAACGGAAATCATTGTCGGGTCGTCAGAGGGGGTACAGAGGGATTTTTCATTTTCAAAATCACCTCAAAATCAAATATGACACGGCACGCATCATAGTAGGGTGCAAAATATCAATGTCCATCTGAATAACATTAATTCGTCAACAGAAATCATTGTCGGGTCGTTAGAAGGGGTATAGGATTTTTCATTTTCAAAATTACCTCAAAATAAAATATGACTTGGCACGCATCATAGTAGGGTGCAAAATATCTATGTCCATCTGAATTAAAATAATTCGTAAACAGAAATCATTGTCGGGTCGTCAGAGGGGGTATAGAGTGATTTTTCATTTTCAAAATTACTTCAAAAATCGAATATGACTTGGCACGCATCATGGTGGGGTGCAGAATATCCATTTCCATCTGAATAACAATAATTCATCAACAGAAGTCATTGTCGGGTCGTTAGAGGGGGTATAGAGGAATTTCACATTTTCAAAATTACTTCAAAATTACTTCAAAAATCAAATATGACTAGGCACGTATCATAGTATGGTGCAAAATATTCATTTCCATCCAAATAACAATAATTCGTCAACCAAAATCATTGTCGGGTCGTCAGAGGGGGTATAGAGGGATTTTTCATTTTCAAAATTACTTCAAAAATCAAATATGACTTGGCACGCATCATAGTATGGTGCAAAATATTCATTTCCATCCAAATAACAATAATTCGTCAACCAAAATCATTGTCGGGTCGTCAGAGGGGGTACAGAGGGATTTCTCAAATTCAAAATTACCTGAAATATCAAATATGATTTGACACGCAACATAGTGGGGTGCAGAATATCTATTTCCATCTGAATAACAATAATTCGTCAACAGAAATCATTGCCGGGTTTTCAGAGGAGGTATAGAGGGATTTTTCATTTTCAAAATTACTTCAAAAATCAAATATGACTTGTCACGCATCATATTAGTGTGCAAAATATTCATTTCCATCCTAAAAACAATAATTCGTCAACTGAAATCATTGTCGGGTCGTCAGAGGGGGTACAGAGGGATTTTTCATTTTCAAAATCACCTCAAAATCAAATATGACTCGGCACGCATCATAGTAGGGTGCAAAATATCAATGTCAATCTGAATAACAATAATTCGTCAACAGAAATCATTGTCGGGTCGTAAGAGGGTGTACAGAGGGATTTTACATTTTCAAAATCACTTCAAAAATCAAATATGACTTGGACCGCTACAAGGTGGGGTGCAGAATATCCATTTCCATCTGAATAACAATAATTCGTCAACAGAAATCATTGTCGGGTCGTTAGAAGGGGTATAGGATTTTTCATTTTCAAAATTACCTCAAAATAAAATATGACTTGGCATGCATCATAGTAGGGTGCAAAATATCTATGTCCATCTGAATTACAATAATTCGTAAACAGAAATCATTGTCGGGTCGTCAGAGGGGGTATAGGGGGATTTTTCATTTTCAAAATTACTTCAAAAATCGAATATGACTTGGCACGCATCATGGTGGGGTGCAGAATATTCATTTCCATCTGAATAATGATAATTCGTCATCAGAAATCATTGTCGTGTCGTCAGAGGGGGTATAGAGGGATTTTTCATTATCAAAACGACATCAAAAATCAAATATGAGTTGGCACACATCATAGTAGAGTGCGAAATATCGATGTCTAACTGAATAACGATAATTCGTTAACGGAAATCATTGTCGGGTCGTTAGAGGAGGTATAGAGGGATTTTTCATTTTCAAAATTACTTCAAAAATCGAATATGACTTAGCACGCATCATGGTGGGGTGCAGAATATCCATTTCCATCTGAATAACAATAATTCGTCAACAGAAATCATTGTCGGGTCGTCAAAGAGGGTATAGAGTGATTTTTCATTTTCAAAATTACCTCAAAATAAAATATGACTTGGCACGCATCATAGTTGGGTGCAAAATATCTATGTCCATCTGAATAACAATAATTCGTCATCAGAAATCATTGTCGGTTCGTCAGAGGGGTATAGAGGGATTTTTCATTTTCAAAATTACTTCAAAAATCAAATATGAGTTGGCACGCATCATGGTGGGGTACAAAATATTCATGTCCATATGAATAACAATAATTCGTCAACAAAAATCATTGTCGGGTCGTCAGAGGGGGTATAGAGGGATTTTTCATTATCAAAACGACTTCAAAAATCAAATATGAATTGGCACACATCATTGTAGGGTGCAAAATATCCATGTCTAACTGAATAACAATAATTCGTTAACGGAGATCATTGTCGGGTCGTTAGAGGGGGTATAGAGGGATTTTTCATTTTCAAAATTACGTCAAAAATCTAATATGACTTGGCACGCATCATGGTGGGGTGCAGAATATCCATTTTCATCTGACTAACAATAATTCAACAACAGAAGTTATTGTCGGGTCGTTAGAGGGGGTTTAGAGGGATTTCACATTTTCAAAATTACTTCAAAAATCAATTATGACTTGGCACGTATCATGGTGGGGTGCAGAATATCCATTTCTATCTGAATAACAATAATTCGTCAACAGAAATCATTGTCGGGTCGTCAAAGGGGGTATAGAGGGATTGTTCATTTTCAAAATTACCTCAAAATAAAATATGACTTGGCACGCATCATAGTAGGGTGCCAAATATCCATGTCCATCTGAATAAACATTATTCAATAACAGATATCATTGTCGGGTCGTCAGAGGGGGTTTAGAGGGATTTTTCATTTTCAGAATTACTTCAAAAATCAAATATGACTTGGACCGCTACATGGTGGGGTGCAGAATATCCATTTCCATCTGAATAACAATAATTCGTCAACAGAAATTATTGTCGGGTCATTAGAGGGGGTATAGGATTTTTCATTTTCAAAATCACCTCAAAATATTGGCACGCATCATAGTAGGGTGCAAAATATCTACGTTCATCTGAATAACAATAATTCGTTAACAGAAATCATTGTCGGTTCGTCAGAGGGGTATAGAGGGATTTTTCATTTTCAAAATTACTTCAAAAATCCAATATGAGTTGGCACGCATCAAAGTAGGGTGCAAAATATCCATGTCATGAATAACGAAAATTCGTCAACAGAAATCATTGTCGGGTCGTCAGAGGGGGTATGGAGGGATTTTTCATTTTTAAAATGGCTTCAAAAATCAAATATGACTTGGCACGCATCATATCAGGGTGCAAAATATTCATTTCCATCCCAATAACAATAATTCGTCAACAGAGATCATTGTCGGGTTGTCAGAGGGGGTATAGAGGATTTTTTCATTTTCAAAATTACCTAAAATATCAAATATGACTTGGCACGCAACATGGTGGGGTGCAGAATATCTATTTCCATCTGAATAACAATAATTCGTCAACAGAAATCATTGCCGGGTTGTCAGAGGAGGTATAGAGGGATTTTTCGTTTTCAAAATTACTTCAAAAATCAAATATGACTTGGCACGCTTCATAGTAGGGTGCAAAATATTGATTTGCATCCGAATTACAATAATTCGTCAACAGAAATCATTGTCGGGTCGTCAGAGGGGGTATAGAGGGATTTTTCATTTTTAAAATTACCTAAAATATCAAATATGACTTGGCACGCAACATATTGGGGTGCAGAATATCTATTTCAATCTGAATAACATTAATTCGTCAACAGAAATCATTGCCGGGTTGTCAGAGGAGGTATAGAGGGATTTTTCATTTTCAAAATTACTTCAAAAATCAAATATGACTTGGCACGCATCATAGTAGGGTGCAAAATATTCATCTCTATCCTAAAAACAATGATTCGTCAACTGAAATCATTGTCGGGTCGTCAGAGGGGGTACAGAGGGATTTTTCATTTTCAAAATTACCTCAAAATCAAATATGACTCGGCACGCATCATAGTAGGGTGCAAAATATCCATGTCCATCTGAATAACAATAATTCGTCAACAGAAATCATTGTCGGGTCGTAAGAGGGTGAACAGAGGGATTTTACATTTTCAAAATCACTTCAAAAATCTAATATGACTTGGCACGCATCATGGTGGGGTGCAGAATATCCATTTCCATCTGAATAACAAAAATTCGTCAACAGAAATCATTGTCGTGTCGTCATAGGGGTAATAGAGGGATTTTTCATTTTCAAAATTACCTCAAAATCAAATATGACTTGGCACGCATCATAGTAGGGTGCCATATATCCATGTCCATCTGAATAAACATTATTCAATAACAGAAATCATTGTCGGGTCGTCAGAGGGGGTTTAGAGGGATTTTTCATTTTCAAAATTACTTCAAAAATCAAATATGACTTGGACCGCTACATGGTGGGGTGCAGAATATCCATTTCCATCTGAATAACAATAATTCGTCAACAGAAATCATTGTCGGGTCATTAGAGGGGGTATAGGATTTTTCATTTTCAAAATTACCTCAAAATAAAATATGACTTGGCACGCATCATAGTAGGGTGCAAAATATCTACGTTCATCTGAATAACAATAATTCGTTAACAGAAATCATTGTCGGTTCGTCAGAGGGGTATAGAGGGATTTTTCATTTTCAAAATTACTTCAAAAATCAAATATGAGTTGGCACGCATCAAAGTAGGGTGCAAAATATCCATGTCATGAATACCAATAATTCGTCAACAGAAATCATTGTCCGGTCGTCAGAGGGGGTATGGAGGGATTTTTCATTTTTAAAATGACTTCAAAAATCAAATATGACATGGCACGCATCATATTAGGGTGCAAAATAACAATAAGTCGTCAACAGAAATCATTGTCGGGTCGTCAGAGGGGGTATAGAGGATTATTTAATTTTCAAAATTACCTAAAATATCAAATATGACTTGGCACGCAACATGGTGGGGTGCAGAATATCTATTTCCATCTGAATAACAATAATTCGTCAACAGAAATCATTGTCGGGTCGTCAAAGAGGGTATAGAGTGATTTTTCATTTTCAAAATTACCTCAAAATAAAATATGACTTGGCACGCATCATAGTTGGGTGCAAAATATCTATGTCCATCTGAATAACAATAATTCGTCATCAGAAATCATTGTCGGTTCGTCAGAGGGGTATAGAGGGATTTTTCATTTTCAAAATTACTTCAAAAATCAAATATGAGTTGGCACGCATCATGGTGGGGTACAAAATATTCATGTCCATATGAATAACAATAATTCGTCAACAAAAATCATTGTCGGGTCGTCAGAGGGGGTATAGAGGGATTTTTCATTATCAAAACGACTTCAAAAATCAAATATGAATTGGCACACATCATTGTAGGGTGCAAAATATCCATGTCTAACTGAATAACAATAATTCGTTAACGGAGATCATTGTCGGGTCGTTAGAGGGGGTATAGAGGGATTTTTCATTTTCAAAATTACGTCAAAAATCTAATATGACTTGGCACGCATCATGGTGGGGTGCAGAATATCCATTTTCATCTGACTAACAATAATTCAACAACAGAAGTTATTGTCGGGTCGTTAGAGGGGGTTTAGAGGGATTTCACATTTTCAAAATTACTTCAAAAATCAATTATGACTTGGCACGTATCATGGTGGGGTGCAGAATATCCATTTCTATCTGAATAACAATAATTCGTCAACAGAAATCATTGTCGGGTCGTCAAAGGGGGTATAGAGGGATTGTTCATTTTCAAAATTACCTCAAAATAAAATATGACTTGGCACGCATCATAGTAGGGTGCCAAATATCCATGTCCATCTGAATAAACATTATTCAATAACAGATATCATTGTCGGGTCGTCAGAGGGGGTTTAGAGGGATTTTTCATTTTCAGAATTACTTCAAAAATCAAATATGACTTGGACCGCTACATGGTGGGGTGCAGAATATCCATTTCCATCTGAATAACAATAATTCGTCAACAGAAATTATTGTCGGGTCATTAGAGGGGGTATAGGATTTTTCATTTTCAAAATCACCTCAAAATATTGGCACGCATCATAGTAGGGTGCAAAATATCTACGTTCATCTGAATAACAATAATTCGTTAACAGAAATCATTGTCGGTTCGTCAGAGGGGTATAGAGGGATTTTTCATTTTCAAAATTACTTCAAAAATCCAATATGAGTTGGCACGCATCAAAGTAGGGTGCAAAATATCCATGTCATGAATAACGAAAATTCGTCAACAGAAATCATTGTCGGGTCGTCAGAGGGGGTATGGAGGGATTTTTCATTTTTAAAATGGCTTCAAAAATCAAATATGACTTGGCACGCATCATATCAGGGTGCAAAATATTCATTTCCATCCCAATAACAATAATTCGTCAACAGAGATCATTGTCGGGTTGTCAGAGGGGGTATAGAGGATTTTTTCATTTTCAAAATTACCTAAAATATCAAATATGACTTGGCACGCAACATGGTGGGGTGCAGAATATCTATTTCCATCTGAATAACAATAATTCGTCAACAGAAATCATTGCCGGGTTGTCAGAGGAGGTATAGAGGGATTTTTCGTTTTCAAAATTACTTCAAAAATCAAATATGACTTGGCACGCTTCATAGTAGGGTGCAAAATATTGATTTGCATCCGAATTACAATAATTCGTCAACAGAAATCATTGTCGGGTCGTCAGAGGGGGTATAGAGGGATTTTTCATTTTTAAAATTACCTAAAATATCAAATATGACTTGGCACGCAACATATTGGGGTGCAGAATATCTATTTCCATCTGAATAACATTAATTCGTCAACAGAAATCATTGCCGGGTTGTCAGAGGAGGTATAGAGGGATTTTTCATTTTCAAAATTACTTCAAAAATCAAATATGACTTGGCACGCATCATAGTAGGGTGCAAAATATTCATCTCTATCCTAAAAACAATGATTCGTCAACTGAAATCATTGTCGGGTCGTCAGAGGGGGTACAGAGGGATTTTTCATTTTCAAAATTACCTCAAAATCAAATATGACTCGGCACGCATCATAGTAGGGTGCAAAATATCCATGTCCATCTGAATAACAATAATTCGTCAACAGAAATCATTGTCGGGTCGTAAGAGGGTGAACAGAGGGATTTTACATTTTCAAAATCACTTCAAAAATCTAATATGACTTGGCACGCATCATGGTGGGGTGCAGAATATCCATTTCCATCTGAATAACAATAATTCGTCAACAGAAATCATTGTCGTGTCGTCATAGGGGTAATAGAGGGATTTTTCATTTTCAAAATTACCTCAAAATCAAATATGACTTGGCACGCATCATAGTAGGGTGCCATATATCCATGTCCATCTGAATAAACATTATTCAATAACAGAAATCATTGTCGGGTCGTCAGAGGGGGTTTAGAGGGATTTTTCATTTTCAAAATTACTTCAAAAATCAAATATGACTTGGACCGCTACATGGTGGGGTGCAGAATATCCATTTCCATCTGAATAACAATAATTCGTCAACAGAAATCATTGTCGGGTCATTAGAGGGGGTATAGGATTTTTCATTTTCAAAATTACCTCAAAATAAAATATGACTTGGCACGCATCATAGTAGGGTGCAAAATATCTACGTTCATCTGAATAACAATAATTCGTTAACAGAAATCATTGTCGGTTCGTCAGAGGGGTATAGAGGGATTTTTCATTTTCAAAATTACTTCAAAAATCAAATATGAGTTGGCACGCATCAAAGTAGGGTGCAAAATATCCATGTCATGAATACCAATAATTCGTCAACAGAAATCATTGTCCGGTCGTCAGAGGGGGTATGGAGGGATTTTTCATTTTTAAAATGACTTCAAAAATCAAATATGACATGGCACGCATCATATTAGGGTGCAAAATAACAATAAGTCGTCAACAGAAATCATTGTCGGGTCGTCAGAGGGGGTATAGAGGATTATTTAATTTTCAAAATTACCTAAAATATCAAATATGACTTGGCACGCAACATGGTGGGGTGCAGAATATCTATTTCCATCTGAATAACAATAATTCGTCAACAGAAATCATTGCCGGGTTGTCAGAGGAGGTATAGAGGGATTTTTCGTTTTCAAAATTACTTCAAAAATCAAATATGACTTGACACGCATCATAGTTGGGTGCAAAATATTGATTTCCATCCGAATAACAATAATTCGTCAACAGAAATCATTGTCGTGTCGTCAGAGGGGGTATAGAGGGATTTCTCATTTTCATAATTACTTCAAAAATCTTACATGATTTGTCACGCATCATGGTGGGGTGCAAAGTATCCATGTCCATCTGAATAACAATAATTCGTCCACATAAATCATTGTCGGGTCGTCAGAGGGGGTATAGAGGAATTTTTCATTTTCAAAATTACCTAAAATATCAAATATGACTTGGCACGCATCATGATGGGGTGCAAAATATCCATTTACATCTAAATAACAATAATTCTTCAACGGAAATCATTGTCGGGTCGTCAGAGGGGGTATAGAGGGATTTTTCATTCTCAAAATTACCTAAAATATCAAATATGACTTGGCACGCAACATATTGGGGTGCAGAATATCTATTTCCATCTGAATAACAATAATTCGTCAACAGAAATCATTGCCGGGTCGTCAGAGGAGGTATAGAGGGATTTTTCATTTTTAAAATGACTTCAAAAATCAAATATGACTTGGCACGCATCATATTAGGGTGCAAAATATTTATTTCCATCCCAATAACAATAATTCGTCAACAGAAATCATTGTCGGGTCGTCAGAGGGGGTATAGAGGAATTTTTCATTTTCAAAATTACCTAAAATATCAAATATGACTTGGCACGCATCATGATGGGGTGCAGAATATCCATTTACATCTAAATAACAATAACTCGTCAACGGAAATCATTGTCGGGTCGTCAGAGGGGGTACAGAGGGATTTTTCATTTTCAAAATCACCTCAAAATCAAATATGACACGGCACGCATCATAGTAGGGTGCAAAATATCAATGTCCATCTGAATAACATTAATTCGTCAACAGAAATCATTGTCGGGTCGTTAGAAGGGGTATAGGATTTTTCATTTTCAAAATTACCTCAAAATAAAATATGACTTGGCACGCATCATAGTAGGGTGCAAAATATCTATGTCCATCTGAATTAAAATAATTCGTAAACAGAAATCATTGTCGGGTCGTCAGAGGGGGTATAGAGTGATTTTTCATTTTCAAAATTACTTCAAAAATCGAATATGACTTGGCACGCATCATGGTGGGGTGCAGAATATCCATTTCCATCTGGATAACAATAATTCATCAACAGAAGTCATTGTCGGGTCGTTAGAGGGGGTATAGAGGAATTTCACATTTTCAAAATTACTTCAAAATTACTTCAAAAATCAAATATGACTAGGCACGTATCATAGTATGGTGCAAAATATTCATTTCCATCCAAATAACAATAATTCGTCAACCAAAATCATTGTCGGGTCGTCAGAGGGGGTATAGAGGGATTTTTCATTTTCAAAATTACTTCAAAAATCAAATATGACTTGGCACGCATCATAGTATGGTGCAAAATATTCATTTCCATCCAAATAACAATAATTCGTCAACCAAAATCATTGTCGGGTCGTCAGAGGGGGTACAGAGGGATTTCTCAAATTCAAAATTACCTGAAATATCAAATATGATTTGACACGCAACATAGTGGGGTGCAGAATATCTATTTCCATCTGAATAACAATAATTCGTCAACAGAAATCATTGCCGGGTTTTCAGAGGAGGTATAGAGGGATTTTTCATTTTCAAAATTACTTCAAAAATCAAATATGACTTGTCACGCATCATATTAGTGTGCAAAATATTCATTTCCATCCTAAAAACAATAATTCGTCAACAGAAATCATTGTCGGGTCGTAAGAGGGTGTACAGAGGGATTTTACATTTTCAAAATCACTTCAAAAATCAAATATGACTTGGACCGCTACAAGGTGGGGTGCAGAATATCCATTTCCATCTGAATAACAATAATTCGTCAACAGAAATCATTGTCGGGTCGTTAGAAGGGGTATAGGATTTTTCATTTTCAAAATTACCTCAAAATAAAATATGACTTGGCATGCATCATAGTAGGGTGCAAAATATCTATGTCCATCTGAATTACAATAATTCGTAAACAGAAATCATTGTCGGGTCGTCAGAGGGGGTATAGGGGGATTTTTCATTTTCAAAATTACTTCAAAAATCGAATATGACTTGGCACGCATCATGGTGGGGTGCAGAATATTCATTTCCATCTGAATAATGATAATTCGTCATCAGAAATCATTGTCGTGTCGTCAGAGGGGGTATAGAGGGATTTTTCATTATCAAAACGACATCAAAAATCAAATATGAGTTGGCACACATCATAGTAGAGTGCGAAATATCGATGTCTAACTGAATAACGATAATTCGTTAACGGAAATCATTGTCGGGTCGTTAGAGGAGGTATAGAGGGATTTTTCATTTTCAAAATTACTTCAAAAATCGAATATGACTTAGCACGCATCATGGTGGGGTGCAGAATATCCATTTCCATCTGAATAACAATAATTCGTCAACAGAAATCATTGTCGGGTCGTCAAAGAGGGTATAGAGTGATTTTTCATTTTCAAAATTACCTCAAAATAAAATATGACTTGGCACGCATCATAGTTGGGTGCAAAATATCTATGTCCATCTGAATAACAATAATTCGTCATCAGAAATCATTGTCGGTTCGTCAGAGGGGTATAGAGGGATTTTTCATTTTCAAAATTACTTCAAAAATCAAATATGAGTTGGCACGCATCATGGTGGGGTACAAAATATTCATGTCCATATGAATAACAATAATTCGTCAACAAAAATCATTGTCGGGTCGTCAGAGGGGGTATAGAGGGATTTTTCATTATCAAAACGACTTCAAAAATCAAATATGAATTGGCACACATCATTGTAGGGTGCAAAATATCCATGTCTAACTGAATAACAATAATTCGTTAACGGAGATCATTGTCGGGTCGTTAGAGGGGGTATAGAGGGATTTTTCATTTTCAAAATTACGTCAAAAATCTAATATGACTTGGCACGCATCATGGTGGGGTGCAGAATATCCATTTTCATCTGACTAACAATAATTCAACAACAGAAGTTATTGTCGGGTCGTTAGAGGGGGTTTAGAGGGATTTCACATTTTCAAAATTACTTCAAAAATCAATTATGACTTGGCACGTATCATGGTGGGGTGCAGAATATCCATTTCTATCTGAATAACAATAATTCGTCAACAGAAATCATTGTCGGGTCGTCAAAGGGGGTATAGAGGGATTGTTCATTTTCAAAATTACCTCAAAATAAAATATGACTTGGCACGCATCATAGTAGGGTGCCAAATATCCATGTCCATCTGAATAAACATTATTCAATAACAGATATCATTGTCGGGTCGTCAGAGGGGGTTTAGAGGGATTTTTCATTTTCAGAATTACTTCAAAAATCAAATATGACTTGGACCGCTACATGGTGGGGTGCAGAATATCCATTTCCATCTGAATAACAATAATTCGTCAACAGAAATTATTGTCGGGTCATTAGAGGGGGTATAGGATTTTTCATTTTCAAAATCACCTCAAAATATTGGCACGCATCATAGTAGGGTGCAAAATATCTACGTTCATCTGAATAACAATAATTCGTTAACAGAAATCATTGTCGGTTCGTCAGAGGGGTATAGAGGGATTTTTCATTTTCAAAATTACTTCAAAAATCCAATATGAGTTGGCACGCATCAAAGTAGGGTGCAAAATATCCATGTCATGAATAACGAAAATTCGTCAACAGAAATCATTGTCGGGTCGTCAGAGGGGGTATGGAGGGATTTTTCATTTTTAAAATGGCTTCAAAAATCAAATATGACTTGGCACGCATCATATCAGGGTGCAAAATATTCATTTCCATCCCAATAACAATAATTCGTCAACAGAGATCATTGTCGGTTTGTCAGAGGGGGTATAGAGGATTTTTTCATTTTCAAAATTACCTAAAATATCAAATATGACTTGGCACGCAACATGGTGGGGTGCAGAATATCTATTTCCATCTGAATAACAATAATTCGTCAACAGAAATCATTGCCGGGTTGTCAGAGGAGGTATAGAGGGATTTTTCGTTTTCAAAATTACTTCAAAAATCAAATATGACTTGGCACGCTTCATAGTAGGGTGCAAAATATTGATTTGCATCCGAATTACAATAATTCGTCAACAGAAATCATTGTCGGGTCGTCAGAGGGGGTATAGAGGGATTTTTCATTTTTAAAATTACCTAAAATATCAAATATGACTTGGCACGCAACATATTGGGGTGCAGAATATCTATTTCCATCTGAATAACATTAATTCGTCAACAGAAATCATTGCCGGGTTGTCAGAGGAGGTATAGAGGGATTTTTCATTTTCAAAATTACTTCAAAAATCAAATATGACTTGGCACGCATCATAGTAGGGTGCAAAATATTCATCTCTATCCTAAAAACAATGATTCGTCAACTGAAATCATTGTCGGGTCGTCAGAGGGGGTACAGAGGGATTTTTCATTTTCAAAATTACCTCAAAATCAAATATGACTCGGCACGCATCATAGTAGGGTGCAAAATATCCATGTCCATCTGAATAACAATAATTCGTCAACAGAAATCATTGTCGGGTCGTAAGAGGGTGAACAGAGGGATTTTACATTTTCAAAATCACTTCAAAAATCTAATATGACTTGGCACGCATCATGGTGGGGTGCAGAATATCCATTTCCATCTGAATAACAATAATTCGTCAACAGAAATCATTGTCGTGTCGTCATAGGGGTAATAGAGGGATTTTTCATTTTCAAAATTACCTCAAAATCAAATATGACTTGGCACGCATCATAGTAGGGTGCCATATATCCATGTCCATCTGAATAAACATTATTCAATAACAGAAATCATTGTCGGGTCGTCAGAGGGGGTTTAGAGGGATTTTTCATTTTCAAAATTACTTCAAAAATCAAATATGACTTGGACCGCTACATGGTGGGGTGCAGAATATCCATTTCCATCTGAATAACAATAATTCGTCAACAGAAATCATTGTCGGGTCATTAGAGGGGGTATAGGATTTTTCATTTTCAAAATTACCTCAAAATAAAATATGACTTGGCACGCATCATAGTAGGGTGCAAAATATCTACGTTCATCTGAATAACAATAATTCGTTAACAGAAATCATTGTCGGTTCGTCAGAGGGGTATAGAGGGATTTTTCATTTTCAAAATTACTTCAAAAATCAAATATGAGTTGGCACGCATCAAAGTAGGGTGCAAAATATCCTTGTCATGAATACCAATAATTCGTCAACAGAAATCATTGTCCGGTCGTCAGAGGGGGTATGGAGGGATTTTTCATTTTTAAAATGACTTCAAAAATCAAATATGACATGGCACGCATCATATTAGGGTGCAAAATAACAATAAGTCGTCAACAGAAATCATTGTCGGGTCGTCAGAGGGGGTATAGAGGATTATTTAATTTTCAAAATTACCTAAAATATCAAATATGACTTGGCACGCAACATGGTGGGGTGCAGAATATCTATTTCCATCTGAATAACAATAATTCGTCAACAGAAATCATTGCCGGGTTGTCAGAGGAGGTATAGAGGGATTTTTCGTTTTCAAAATTACTTCAAAAATCAAATATGACTTGACACGCATCATAGTTGGGTGCAAAATATTGATTTCCATCCGAATAACAATAATTCGTCAACAGAAATCATTGTCGTGTCGTCAGAGGGGGTATAGAGGGATTTCTCATTTTCATAATTACTTCAAAAATCTTACATGATTTGTCACGCATCATGGTGGGGTGCAAAGTATCCATGTCCATCTGAATAACAATAATTCGTCCACATAAATCATTGTCGGGTCGTCAGAGGGGGTATAGAGGAATTTTTCATTTTCAAAATTACCTAAAATATCAAATATGACTTGGCACGCATCATGATGGGGTGCAAAATATCCATTTACATCTAAATAACAATAATTCTTCAACGGAAATCATTGTCGGGTCGTCAGAGGGGGTATAGAGGGATTTTTCATTCTCAAAATTACCTAAAATATCAAATATGACTTGGCACGCAACATATTGGGGTGCAGAATATCTATTTCCATCTGAATAACAATAATTCGTCAACAGAAATCATTGCCGGGTCGTCAGAGGAGGTATAGAGGGATTTTTCATTTTTAAAATGACTTCAAAAATCAAATATGACTTGGCACGCATCATATTAGGGTGCAAAATATTCATTTCCATCCCAATAACAATAATTCGTCAACAGAAATCATTGTCGGGTCGTCAGAGGGGGTATAGAGGAATTTTTCATTTTCAAAATTACCTAAAATATCAAATATGACTTGGCACGCATCATGATGGGGTGCAGAATATCCATTTACATCTAAATAACAATAACTCGTCAACGGAAATCATTGTCGGGTCGTCAGAGGGGGTACAGAGGGATTTTTCATTTTCAAAATCACCTCAAAATCAAATATGACACGGCACGCATCATAGTAGGGTGCAAAATATCAATGTCCATCTGAATAACATTAATTCGTCAACAGAAATCATTGTCGGGTCGTTAGAAGGGGTATAGGATTTTTCATTTTCAAAATTACCTCAAAATAAAATATGACTTGGCACGCATCATAGTAGGGTGCAAAATATCTATGTCCATCTGAATTAAAATAATTCGTAAACAGAAATCATTGTCGGGTCGTCAGAGGGGTTATAGAGTGATTTTTCATTTTCAAAATTACTTCAAAAATCGAATATGACTTGGCACGCATCATGGTGGGGTGCAGAATATCCATTTCCATCTGAATAACAATAATTCATTAACAGAAGTCATTGTCGGGTCGTTAGAGGGGGTATAGAGGAATTTCACATTTTCAAAATTACTTCAAAATTACTTCAAAAAGCAAATATGACTAGGCACGTATCATAGTATGGTGCAAAATATTCATTTCCATCCAAATAACAATAATTCGTCAACCAAAATCATTGTCGGGTCGTCAGAGGGGGTATAGAGGGATTTTTCATTTTTAAAATTACCTAAAATATCAAATATGACTTGGCACGCAACATATTGGGGTGCAGAATATCTATTTCCATCTGAATAACATTAATTCGTCAACAGAAATCATTGCCGGGTTGTCAGAGGAGGTATAGAGGGATTTTTCATTTTCAAAATTACTTCAAAAATCAAATATGACTTGGCACGCATCATAGTAGGGTGCAAAATATTCATTTCTATCCTAAAAACAATGATTCGTCAACTGAAATCATTGTCGGGTCGTCAGAGGGGGTACAGAGGGATTTTTCATTTTCAAAATTACCTCAAAATCAAATATGACTCGGCACGCATCATAGTAGGGTGCAAAATATCCATGTCCATCTGAATAACAATAATTCGTCAACAGAAATCATTGTCGGGTCGTAAGAGGGTGAACAGAGGGATTTTACATTTTCAAAATCACTTCAAAAATCTAATATGACTTGGCACGCATCATGGTGGGGTGCAGAATATCCATTTCCATCTGAATAACAATAATTCGTCAACAGAAATCATTGTCGTGTCGTCATAGGGGTAATAGAGGGATTTTTCATTTTCAAAATTACCTCAAAATCAAATATGACTTGGCACGCATCATAGTAGGGTGCCATATATCCATGTCCATCTGAATAAACATTATTCAATAACAGAAATCATTGTCGGGTCGTCAGAGGGGGTTTAGAGGGATTTTTCATTTTCAAAATTACTTCAAAAATCAAATATGACTTGGACCGCTACATGGTGGGGTGCAGAATATCCATTTCCATCTGAATAACAATAATTCGTCAACAGAAATCATTGTCGGGTCATTAGAGGGGGTATAGGATTTTTCATTTTCAAAATTACCTCAAAATAAAATATGACTTGGCACGCATCATAGTAGGGTGCAAAATATCTACGTTCATCTGAATAACAATAATTCGTTAACAGAAATCATTGTCGGTTCGTCAGAGGGGTATAGAGGGATTTTTCATTTTCAAAATTACTTCAAAAATCAAATATGAGTTGGCACGCATCAAAGTAGGGTGCAAAATATCCATGTCATGAATACCAATAATTCGTCAACAGAAATCATTGTCCGGTCGTCAGAGGGGGTATGGAGGGATTTTTCATTTTTAAAATGACTTCAAAAATCAAATATGACTTGGCACGCATCATATTAGGGTGCAAAATATTCATTTCCATCCCAATAACAATAAGTCGTCAACAGAAATCATTGTCGGGTCGTCAGAGGGGGTATAGAGGATTATTTAATTTTCAAAATTACCTAAAATATCAAATATGACTTGGCACGCAACATGGTGGGGTGCAGAATATCTATTTCCATCTGAATAACAATAATTCGTCAACAGAAATCATTGCCGGGTTGTCAGAGGAGGTATAGAGGGATTTTTCGGTTTCAAAATTACTTCAAAAATCAAATATGACTTGACACGCATCATAGTTGGGTGCAAAATATTGATTTCCATCCGAATAACAATAATTCGTCAACAGAAATCATTGTCGTGTCGTCAGAGGGGGTATAGAGGGATTTCTCATTTTCATAATTACTTCAAAAATCTTACATGATTTGTCACGCATCATGGTGGGGTGCAAAGTATCCATGTCCATCTGAATAACAATAATTCGTCCACCTAAATCATTGTCGGGTCGTCAGAGGGGGTATAGAGGAATTTTTCATTTTCAAAATTACCTAAAATATCAAATATGACTTGGCACGCATCATGATGGGGTGCAAAATATCCATTTACATCTAAATAACAATAATTCTTCAACGGAAATCATTGTCGGGTCGTCAGAGGGGGTATAGAGGGATTTTTCATTCTCAAAATTACCTAAAATATCAAATATGACTTGGCACGCAACATATTGGGGTGCAGAATATCTATTTCCATCTGAATAACAATAATTCGTCAACAGAAATCATTGCCGGGTCGTCAGAGGAGGTATAGAGGGATTTTTCATTTTTAAAATGACTTCAAAAATCAAATATGACTTGGCACGCATCATATTAGGGTGCAAAATATTCATTTCCATCCCAATAACAATAATTCGTCAACAGAAATCATTGTCGGGTCGTCAGAGGGGGTATAGAGGAATTTTTCATTTTCAAAATTACCTAAAATATCAAATATGACTTGGCACGCATCATGATGGGGTGCAGAATATCCATTTACATCTAAATAACAATAACTCGTCAACGGAAATCATTGTCGGGTCGTCAGAGGGGGTACAGAGGGATTTTTCATTTTCAAAATCACCTCAAAATCAAATATGACACGGCACGCATCATAGTAGGGTGCAAAATATCAATGTCCATCTGAATAACATTAATTCGTCAACAGAAATCATTGTCGGGTCGTTAGAAGGGGTATAGGATTTTTCATTTTCAAAATTACCTCAAAATAAAATATGACTTGGCACGCATCATAGTAGGGTGCAAAATATCTATGTCCATCTGAATTAAAATAATTCGTAAACAGAAATCATTGTCGGGTCGTCAGAGGGGGTATAGAGTGATTTTTCATTTTCAAAATTACTTCAAAAATCGAATATGACTTGGCACGCATCATGGTGGGGTGCAGAATATCCATTTCCATCTGAATAACAATAATTCATCAACAGAAGTCATTGTCGGGTCGTTAGAGGGGGTATAGAGGAATTTCACATTTTCAAAATTACTTCAAAATTACTTCAAAAATCAAATATGACTAGGCACGTATCATAGTATGGTGCAAAATATTCATTTCCATCCAAATAACAATAATTCGTCAACCAAAATCATTGTCGGGTCGTCAGAGGGGGTATAGAGGGATTTTTCATTTTCAAAATTACTTCAAAAATCAAATATGACTTGGCACGCATCATAGTATGGTGCAAAATAATCATTTCCATCCAAATAACAATAATTCGTCAACCAAAATCATTGTCGGGTCGTCAGAGGGGGTACAGAGGGATTTCTCAAATTCAAAATTACCTGAAATATCAAATATGATTTGACACGCAACATAGTGGGGTGCAGAATATCTATTTCCATCTGAATAACAATAATTCGTCAACAGAAATCATTGCCGGGTTTTCAGAGGAGGTATAGAGGGATTTTTCATTTTCAAAATTACTTCAAAAATCAAATATGACTTGTCACGCATCATATTAGTGTGCAAAATATTCATTTCCATCCTAAAAACAATAATTCGTCAACTGAAATCATTGTCGGGTCGTCAGAGGGGGTACAGAGGGATTTTTCATTTTCAAAATCACCTCAAAATCAAATATGACTCGGCACGCATCATAGTAGGGTGCAAAATATCAATGTCAATCTGAATAACAATAATTCGTCAACAGAAATCATTGTCGGGTCGTAAGAGGGTGTACAGAGGGATTTTACATTTTCAAAATCACTTCAAAAATCAAATATGACTTGGACCGCTACAAGGTGGGGTGCAGAATATCCATTTCCATCTGAATAACAATAATTCGTCAACAGAAATCATTGTCGGGTCGTTAGAAGGGGTATAGGATTTTTCATTTTCAAAATTACCTCAAAATAAAATATGACTTGGCATGCATCATAGTAGGGTGCAAAATATCTATGTCCATCTGAATTACAATAATTCGTAAACAGAAATCATTGTCGGGTCGTCAGAGGGGGTATAGGGGGATTTTTCATTTTCAAAATTACTTCAAAAATCGAATATGACTTGGCACGCATCATGGTGGGGTGCAGAATATTCATTTCCACCTGAATAATGATAATTCGTCATCAGAAATCATTGTCGTGTCGTCAGAGGGGGTATAGAGGGATTTTTCATTTTCAATATTACCTCTAAATCAAATATGACTTGGCACGCATCATAGTGGGGTGCAGAATATCCATGTCTAACTGAATAACAATAATTCGTTGACGGAAATCATTGTCGGGTCGTTAGAAGGGGTATAGAGGGATTTTTCATTTTCAAAATTACTTCAAAAATCGAATATGACTTGGCACGCATCATGGTGGGGTGCAGAATATCCATTTCCATCTGAATAACAATAATTCATCAACAGAAGTCATTGTCGGGTCGTTAGAGGGGGTATAGAGGGATTTCACATTTTCAAAATTACTTCAAAATTACTTCAAAAATCAAATATAACTAGGCACGTATCATGTGCATGATATCCGTTTCCATCTGAATAATAATAATTCGTCAACAGATATCATTGTCGTGTCGTCAGAGGGGGTATAGAGGGAGTTTTCATTTTCAAAATTACTTCAAAAATCGAATATGACTTGGCACGCATCATGGTGGGGTGCAGAATATCCATTTCCATCTGAATAACAATAATTCATCAACAGAAGTCATTGTCGGGTCGTTAGTGGCGGTATAGAGGGATTTCACATTTTCAAAATTACTTCAAAATTACTTCAAAAATCAAATATGACTAGGCACGTATCATAGTATGGTGCAAAATATTCTTTTCCATCCAAATAACAATAATTTGTCAACCAAAATCATTGTCGGGTCGTCAGAGGGGGTATAAAGGGATTTTTCATTTTCAATATTACCTCAAAATCAAATATGACTTGGCACGCATCATAGTGGGGTGCAGAATATCCATGTCTAACTGAATAACAATAATTCGTTAACGGAAATCATTGTCGGGTCGTTAGAGGGGGTATAGAGGGATTTTTCATTTTCAAAATTACTTCAAAATCGAATATGACTTGGTACGCATCATGGTGGGGTGCAGAATATCCATTTTCATCTGAATAACAATAATTCATCAACAGAAGTCATTGTCGGGTCGTCAGAGGGGGTTTGGAGGGATTTTTCATTTTTAAAATGACTTCAAAAATCAAATATGACTTGGCACGCATCATATTAGGGTGCAGAATATTCATTTCCATCCCAATAACAATAATTCGTCAACAGTAATCATTGTCGGGTCGTCAGAGGGGGTATAGAGGAATTTTTCATTTTCAAAATTACCTAAAATATCAAATATGAATTGGCACGCAACATATTGGGGTGCAGAATATCTATTTCCATCTGAATAACAATAATTCGTCAACAGAAATCATTGCCGGGTTGTCAGAGGAGGTATAGAGGGATTTTTCATTTTCAAAATTACTTCAAAAATCAAATATGACTTGGCACGCATCATAGTAGGGTGCAAAATATTCATTTCTATCCTAATAACAATAATTCGTCAACTGAAATCATTGTCGGGTCGTCAGAGGGGGTACAGAGGGATTTTACATTTTCAAAATCACTTCAAAAATCTAATATGACTTGTCACACATCATGATGGGGTGCAGAATATCCATTTACATCTGAATAACAATAATTCGTCAACAGAAATCATTGTCGTGTCGTCATAGGTGTAATAGAGGGATTTTTCATTTTCAAAATTACCTCAAAATCAAATATGACTTGGCACGCATCATAGTAGGGTGCAAAATATCTACGTTCATCTGAATAACAATAATTCGTTAACAGAAATCATTGTCGGTTCGTCAGAGGGGTATAGAGGGATTTTTCATTTTCAAAATTACTTCAAAAATCAAATATGAGTTGGCACGCATCAAAGTAGGGTGCAAAATATCCATGTCATGAATAACAATAATTCGTCAACAGAAATCATTGTCGGGTCGTCAGAGGGGGTATGGAGGGATTTTTCATTTTTAAAATGACTTCAAATATCAAATATGACTTGGCACGCATCATATTAGGGTGCAAAATATTCATTTCCATCCCAATAACAATAATTCGTCAACAGAAATCATTGTCGGGTCGTCAGAGGGGGTATAGAGGATTATTTCATTTTCAAAATTACCTAAAATATCAAATATGACTTGGCACGCAACATGGTGGGGTGCAGAATATCTATTTCCATCTGAATAACAATAATTCATCAACAGAAATCATTGCCGGGTTGTCAGAGGAGGTATAGAGGGATTTTTCGTTTTCAAAATTACTTCAAAAATCAAATATGACTTGGCACGCATCATAGTAGGGTGCAAAATATTGATTTCCATCCGAATAACAATAATTCGTCAACAGAAATCATTGTCGGGTCGTCAGAGGGGGTATAGAGGAATTTTTCATATTCAAAATTACCTAAAATATCAAATATGACTTGGCACGCAACATGGTGGGTTGCAGAATATCTATTTCCATCTGAATAACAATAATTCGTCAACAGAAATCATTGCCGGGTTGTCAGAGGAGGTATAGAGGGATTTTTCATTTTTAAAATGACTTCAAAAATCAAATATGACTTGGCACGCATCATATTAGGGTGCAAAATATTCTTTTTCATCCTAATAACAATAATTCGTCAACAGAAATCATTGTCGGGTCGTCAGAGGGGGTATAGAGGAATTTTTCATTTTCAAAATTACCTAAAATATCAAATATGACTTGGCACGCATCATGATGGGGTGCAGAATATCCATTTACATCTAAATAACAATAATTTGTCAATGGAAATCATTGTCGGGTCGTCAGAGGGGGTATAGAGGGATTTTTCATTTTCAAAATTACTTCAAAAATCAAATATGACTTGGCACGCATCATAGTAGGGTGCAAAATATTCATTTCTATCCTAATAACAATAATTCGTCAACTGAAATCATTGTCGTGTCGTCATAGGGGTAATAGAGGGATTTTTCATTTTCAAAATTACCTCAAAATCAAATATGACTTGGCACGCATCATAGTAGGGTGCCATATATCCAAGTCCATCTGAATAAACATTATTCAATAACAGAAATCATTGTCGGGTCGTCAGAGGGGGTTTAGAGGGATTTTTCATTTTCAAAATTACTTCAAAAATCAAATATGACTTGGACCGCTACATGGTGGGGTGCAGAATATCCATTTCCATCTGAATAACAATAATTCGTCAACAGAAATCATTGTCGGGTCATTAGAGGGGGTACAGAGGGATTTTACATTTTCAAAATCACTTCAAAAATCAAATATGACTTGGCACGCATCATAGTAGGGTGCAAAATATTGATTTCCATCCGAATAACAATAATTCGTCAACTGAAATTATTGTCGGGTCGTCAGAGGTGGTATAGAGGGATTTTTCATTTTCAAAATTACTTCAAAAATCGAATATGACTTGGCACGAATCATGGTGGGGTGCAGAATATCCGTTCCCATCTGAATAACAATAATTTGTCAACAGAAATCATTGTCGAGTCGTTAGAGGGGTTATTGAGGTATTTTTCATTTTCAAAATTTCTTCAAAAATCTAATATGACTTGGCACGCATCATGGTGGGGTGCAGAATATCCATTCCCAGCTGAATAACAATAATTCGTCAACAGAAATCATTGTCGTGTCGTCAGAGGGGGTATAGAAAGATTTTTCATTTTCAAAATTACTTCAAAAATCTAACATGACTTGGCACGCATCATGGTGGGGTGCAAAGTATCCATGTCCATCTGAATAACAATAATTTGTCAACAGAAATCATTGTCGGGTCGTCAGAGGGGGTATGGAGGGATTTTTCATTTTTAAAATGACTTCAAAAATCAAATATGACTTGGCACGCATCATATTAGGGTGCAAAATATTCATTTCCATCCCAATAACAATAATTCGTCAACAGAAATCATTGTCGGGTCGTCAGAGGGGGTATAGAGGATTATTTCATTTTCAAAATTACCTAAAATATCAAATATGACTTGGCACGCAACATGGTGAGTGCAGAATATCTATTTCCATCTGAATAACAATAATTCGTCAACAGAAATCATTGTCGTGTCGTCAGAGGGGGTATAGAAAGATTTTTCATTTTCAAAATTACTTCAAAAATCTAACATGACTTGGCACGCATCATGGTGGGGTGCAAAGTATCCATGTCTATCTGAATAACAATAATTCGTCTACATAAATCATTGTCGTGTCGTCAGAGGGGGTACAGAGGGATTGTACATTTTCAAAATCACTTCAAAAATCTAATATGACTTGTCACACATCATGATGGGGTGCAGAATATCCATTTACATCTGAATAACAATAATTCGTCAACAGAAATCATTGTCGTGTCGTCATAGGGGTAATAGAGGGATTTTTCATTTTCAAAATTACCTCAAAATCAAATATGACTTGGCACGCATCATAGTAGGGTGCCATATATCCATGTCCATCTGAATAAACATTATTCAATGACAGAAATCATTGTCGGGTCGTCAGAGGGGGTTTAGAGGGTTTTTTCATTTTCAAAATTACTTCAAAAATCAAATATGACTTGGACCGCTACATGGTGGGGTGCAGAATATCCATTTCCATCTGAATAACAATAATTCGTCAACTGAAATCATTGTCGGGTCATTAGAGGGGGTATAGGATTTTTCATTTTCAAAATTACCTCAAAATAAAATATGACTTGGCACGCATCATAGTAGGGTGCAAAATATCTACGTTCATTTGAATAACAATAATTCGTTAACAGAAATCATTGTCGGTTCGTCAGAGGGGTATAGAGGGATTTTTCATTTTCAAAATTACTTCAAAAATCAAATATGAGTTGGCACGCATCAAAGTAGGGTGCAAAATATCCATGTCATGAATAACAATAATTCGTCAACAGAAATCATTGTCGGGTCGTCAGAGGGGTTATGGAGGGATTTTTCATTTTTAAAATGACTTCAAAAATCAAATATGACTTGGCACGCATCATATTAGGGTGCAAAATATTCATTTCCATCCCAATAACAATAATTCGTCAACAGAAATCATTGTCGGGTCGTCAGAGGGGGTATAGAGGATTATTTCATTTTCAAAATTACCTAAAATATCAAATATGACTTGGGACGCAACATGGTGGGGTGCAGAATATCTATTTCCATCTGAATAACAATAATTCGTCAACAGAAATCATTGCCGGGTTGTCAGAGGAGGTATAGAGGGATTTTTCGTTTTCAAAATTACTTCAAAAATCAAATATGACTTGGCACGCATCATAGTAGGGTGCAAAATATTGATTTCCATCCGAATAACAATAATTTGTCAATAGAAATCATTGTCGTGTCGTCAGAGGGGGTATAGAGGGATTTTTCATTTTCATAATAACTTCAAAAATCTTACATGATTTGGCACGCATCATGGTGGGGTGCAAAGTATCCATGTCCATCTGAATAACAATAATTCGTCAACAGAAATCATTGTCGGGTCGTCAGAGGGGGTATGGAGGGATTTTTCATTTTTAAAATGACTTCAAAAATCAAATATGACTTGGCACGCATCATATTAGGGTGCAAAATATTCATTTCCATCCCAATAACAATAATTCGTCAACAGAAATCATTGTCGGGTCGTCAGAGGGGGTATAGAGAATTTTTTCATTTTCAAAATTACCTAAAATATCAAATATAACTTGGCACGCAACATGGTGGGGTGCAGAATATCTATTTTCATCTGAATAACAATAATTCGTCAACAGAAATCATTGCCGGGTTGTCAGAGGAGGTATAGAGGGATTTTTCGTTTTCAAAATTACTTCAAAAATCAAATATGACTTGGCACGCATCATAGTAGGGTGCAAAATATTGATTTTCATCCGAAAAACAATAATTCGTCAACAGAAATCATTGTCGGGTCGTCAGAGGGGGTATAGAGGAATTTTTCATTTTCAAAATTACCTAAAATATCAAATATGACTTGGCACGCAACATGGTGGGGTGCAGAATATCTATTTCCATCTGAATAACAATAATTCGTCAACAGAAATCATTGCCGGGTTGTCAGAGGAGGTATAGAGGGATTGTTCATTTTCAAAGTTACCTCATACATCAAATATGACTTGGCACACATCATAGTAGGGTGAAAAATATCCATGTCCAACTGAATAACAATAATTTGTCATCAGAAATCATTGTCGGGTCGTCAGAGGGGGTATAGAGTTATTTCTCATTTTCAAAATGGCTTCAAAAATCAAATATGACTTGGCACGCATCATAGTAGGGTGCAAAATATTCATTTCTATCCTAATAACAATAATTCGTCAACTGAAATCATTGTCGGGTCGTCAGAGGGGGTACAGAGGGATATTTCATTTTCAAAATTACCTCAAAATCAAATATGACTCGGCACGCATCATAGTAGGGTGCAAAATATCCATGTCCATCTGAATAACAATAATTCGTCAACAGAAATCATTGTCGGGTCGTAAGAGGGTGAACAGAGGGATTTTACATTTTCAAAATCACTTCAAAAATCTAATATGACTTGTCACACATCATGATGGGGTGCAGAATATCCATTTACATCTGAATAACAATAATTCGTCAACAGAAATCATTGTCGTGTCGTCATAGGGGTAATAGAGGGATTTTTCATTTTCAAAATTACCTCAAAATCAAATATGACTTGGCACGCATCATAGTAGGGTGCCATATATCCAAGTCCATCTGAATAAACATTATTCAATAACAGAAATCATTGTCGGGTCGTCAGAGGGGGTTTAGAGGGATTTTTCATTTTCAAAATTACTTCAAAAATCAAATATGACTTGGACCGCTACATGGTGGGGTGCAGAATATCCATTTCCATCTGAATAACAATAATTCGTCAACAGAAATCATTGTCGGGTCATTAGAGGGGGTACAGAGGGATTTTACATTTTCAAAATCACTTCAAAAATCAAATATGACTTGGCACGCATCATAGTAGGGTGCAAAATATTGATTTCCATCCGAATAACAATAATTCGTCAACTGAAATTATTGTCGGGTCGTCAGAGGTGGTATAGAGGGATTTTTCATTTTCAAAATTACTTCAAAAATCGAATATGACTTGGCACGAATCATGGTGGGGTGCAGAATATCCGTTCCCATCTGAATAACAATAATTTGTCAACAGAAATCATTGTCGAGTCGTTAGAGGGGTTATTGAGGTATTTTTCATTTTCAAAATTTCTTCAAAAATCTAATATGACTTGGCACGCATCATGGTGGGGTGCAGAATATCCATTCCCAGCTGAATAACAATAATTCGTCAACAGAAATCATTGTCGTGTCGTCAGAGGGGGTATAGAAAGATTTTTCATTTTCAAAATTACTTCAAAAATCTAACATGACTTGGCACGCATCATGGTGGGGTGCAAAGTATCCATGTCCATCTGAATAACAATAATTCGTCAACAGAAATCATTGTCGGGTCGTCAGAGGGGGTATGGAGGGATTTTTCATTTTTAAAATGACTTCAAAAATCAAATATGACTTGGCACGCATCATATTAGGGTGCAAAATATTCATTTCCATCCCAATAACAATAATTCGTCAACAGAAATCATTGTCGGGTCGTCAGAGGGGGTATAGAGGATTATTTCATTTTCAAAATTACCTAAAATATCAAATATGACTTGGCACGCAACATGGTGAGTGCAGAATATCTATTTCCATCTGAATAACAATAATTCGTCAACAGAAATCATTGTCGTGTCGTCAGAGGGGGTATAGAAAGATTTTTCATTTTCAAAATTACTTCAAAAATCTAACATGACTTGGCACGCATCATGGTGGGGTGCAAAGTATCCATGTCTATCTGAATAACAATAATTCGTCTACATAAATCATTGTCGTGTCGTCAGAGGGGGTACAGAGGGATTGTACATTTTCAAAATCACTTCAAAAATCTAATATGACTTGTCACACATCATGATGGGGTGCAGAATATCCATTTACATCTGAATAACAATAATTCGTCAACAGAAATCATTGTCGTGTCGTCATAGGGGTAATAGAGGGATTTTTCATTTTCAAAATTACCTCAAAATCAAATATGACTTGGCACGCATCATAGTAGGGTGCCATATATCCATGTCCATCTGAATAAACATTATTCAATGACAGAAATCATTGTCGGGTCGTCAGAGGGGGTTTAGAGGGTTTTTTCATTTTCAAAATTACTTCAAAAATCAAATATGACTTGGACCGCTACATGGTGGGGTGCAGAATATCCATTTCCATCTGAATAACAATAATTCGTCAACTGAAATCATTGTCGGGTCATTAGAGGGGGTATAGGATTTTTCATTTTCAAAATTACCTCAAAATAAAATATGACTTGGCACGCATCATAGTAGGGTGCAAAATATCTACGTTCATTTGAATAACAATAATTCGTTAACAGAAATCATTGTCGGTTCGTCAGAGGGGTATAGAGGGATTTTTCATTTTCAAAATTACTTCAAAAATCAAATATGAGTTGGCACGCATCAAAGTAGGGTGCAAAATATCCATGTCATGAATAACAATAATTCGTCAACAGAAATCATTGTCGGGTCGTCAGAGGGGTTATGGAGGGATTTTTCATTTTTAAAATGACTTCAAAAATCAAATATGACTTGGCACGCATCATATTAGGGTGCAAAATATTCATTTCCATCCCAATAATAATAATTCGTCAACAGAAATCATTGTCGGGTCGTCAGAGGGGGTATAGAGGATTATTTCATTTTCAAAATTACCTAAAATATCAAATATGACTTGGGACGCAACATGGTGGGGTGCAGAATATCTATTTCCATCTGAATAACAATAATTCGTCAACAGAAATCATTGCCGGGTTGTCAGAGGAGGTATAGAGGGATTTTTCGTTTTCAAAATTACTTCAAAAATCAAATATGACTTGGCACGCATCATAGTAGGGTGCAAAATATTGATTTCCATCCGAATAACAATAATTTGTCAATAGAAATCATTGTCGTGTCGTCAGAGGGGGTATAGAGTGATTTTTCATTTTCATAATAACTTCAAAAATCTTACATGATTTGGCACGCATCATGGTGGGGTGCAAAGTATCCATGTCCATCTGAATAACAATAATTCGTCAACAGAAATCATTGTCGGGTCGTCAGAGGGGGTATGGAGGGATTTTTCATTTTTAAAATGACTTCAAAAATCAAATATGACTTGGCACGCATCATATTAGGGTGCAAAATATTCATTTCCATCCCAATAACAATAATTCGTCAACAGAAATCATTGTCGGGTCGTCAGAGGGGGTATAGAGAATTTTTTCATTTTCAAAATTACCTAAAATATCAAATATAACTTGGCACGCAACATGGTGGGGTGCAGAATATCTATTTTCATCTGAATAACAATAATTCGTCAACAGAAATCATTGCCGGGTTGTCAGAGGAGGTATAGAGGGATTTTTCGTTTTCAAAATTACTTCAAAAATCAAATATGACTTGGCACGCATCATAGTAGGGTGCAAAATATTGATTTTCATCCGAAAAACAATAATTCGTCAACAGAAATCATTGTCGGGTCGTCAGAGGGGGTATAGAGGAATTTTTCATTTTCAAAATTACCTAAAATATCAAATATGACTTGGCACGCAACATGGTGGGGTGCAGAATATCTATTTCCATCTGAATAACAATAATTCGTCAACAGAAATCATTGCCGGGTTGTCAGAGGAGGTATAGAGGGATTGTTCATTTTCAAAGTTACCTCATACATCAAATATGACTTGGCACACATCATAGTAGGGTGAAAAATATCCATGTCCAACTGAATAACAATAATTTGTCATCAGAAATCATTGTCGGGTCGTCAGAGGGGGTATAGAGTTATTTCTCATTTTCAAAATGGCTTCAAAAATCAAATATGACTTGGTAAGCATCATAGTAGGGTGCAAAATATTCATTTCCATCCGAATAACAATAATTCGTCAACAGAAATCATTGTCGGGTCGTCAGAGGGGGTATAGAGGAATTTTTCATTTTCAAAATTACCTAAAATATCAAATATGACTTGGCACGCATCATGATGGGGTGCAGAATATCCATTTACATCTAAATAACAATAATTCGTCAATGGAAATCATTGTCGGGTCGTCAGAGGGGGTATAGAGGAATTTTTCATTTTCAAAATTACCTAAAATATCAAATATGACTTGGCACGCAACATGGTGGGGTGCAGAATATCTATTTCCATCTGAATAACAATAATTCGTCAACAGAAATCATTGCCGGGTTGTCAGAGGAGGTATAGAGGGATTTTTCATTTTTAAAATGACTTCAAAAATCAAATATGACTTGGCACGCATCATATTAGGGTGCAAAATATTCTTTTTCATCCTAATAACAATAATTCGTCAACAGAAATCATTGTCGGGTCGTCAGAGGGGGTATAGAGGAATTTTTCATTTTCAAAATTACCTAAAATATCAAATATGACTTGGCACGCATCATGATGGGGTGCAGAATATCCATTTACATCTAAATAACAATAATTTGTCAATGGAAGTCATTGTCGGGTCGTCAGAGGGGGTATAGAGGGATTTTTCATTTTCAAAATTACTTCAAAAATCAAATATGACTTGGCACGCATCATAGTAGGGTGCAAAATATTCATTTCTATCCTAATAACAATAATTCGTCAACTGAAATCATTGTCGGGTCGTCAGAGGGGGTACAGAGGGATATTTCATTTTCAAAATTACCTCAAAATCAAATATGACTCGGCACGCATCATAGTAGGGTGCAAAATATCCATGTCCATCTGAATAACAATAATTCGTCAACAGAAATCATTGTCGGGTCGTAAGAGGGTGAACAGAGGGATTTTACATTTTCAAAATCACTTCAAAAATCTAATATGACTTGTCACACATCATGATGGGGTGCAGAATATCCATTTACATCTGAATAACAATAATTCGTCAACAGAAATCATTGTCGTGTCGTCATAGGGGTAATAGAGGGATTTTTCATTTTCAAAATTACCTCAAAATCAAATATGACTTGGCACGCATCATAGTAGGGTGCCATATATCCAAGTCCATCTGAATAAACATTATTCAATAACAGAAATCATTGTCGGGTCGTCAGAGGGGGTTTAGAGGGATTTTTCATTTTCAAAATTACTTCAAAAATCAAATATGACTTGGACCGCTACATGGTGGGGTGCAGAATATCCATTTCCATCTGAATAACAATAATTCGTCAACAGAAATCATTGTCGGGTCATTAGAGGGGGTACAGAGGGATTTTACATTTTCAAAATCACTTCAAAAATCAAATATGACTTGGCACGCATCATAGTAGGGTGCAAAATATTGATTTCCATCCGAATAACAATAATTCGTCAACTGAAATTATTGTCGGGTCGTCAGAGGTGGTATAGAGGGATTTTTCATTTTCAAAATTACTTCAAAAATCGAATATGACTTGGCACGAATCATGGTGGGGTGCAGAATATCCGTTCCCATCTGAATAACAATAATTTGTCAACAGAAATCATTGTCGAGTCGTTAGAGGGGTTATTGAGGTATTTTTCATTTTCAAAATTTCTTCAAAAATCTAATATGACTTGGCACGCATCATGGTGGGGTGCAGAATATCCATTCCCAGCTGAATAACAATAATTCGTCAACAGAAATCATTGTCGTGTCGTCAGAGGGGGTATAGAAAGATTTTTCATTTTCAAAATTACTTCAAAAATCTAACATGACTTGGCACGCATCATGGTGGGGTGCAAAGTATCCATGTCCATCTGAATAACAATAATTCGTCAACAGAAATCATTGTCGGGTCGTCAGAGGGGGTATGGAGGGATTTTTCATTTTTAAAATGACTTCAAAAATCAAATATGACTTGGCACGCATCATATTAGGGTGCAAAATATTCATTTCCATCCCAATAACAATAATTCGTCAACAGAAATCATTGTCGGGTCGTCAGAGGGGGTATAGAGGATTATTTCATTTTCAAAATTACCTAAAATATCAAATATGACTTGGCACGCAACAAGGTGAGTGCAGAATATCTATTTCCATCTGAATAACAATAATTCGTCATCAGAAATCATTGTCGTGTCGTCAGAGGGGGTATAGAAAGATTTTTCATTTTCAAAATTACTTCAAAAATCTAACATGACTTGGCACGCATCATGGTGGGGTGCAAAGTATCCATGTCTATGTGAATAACAATAATTCGTCTACATAAATCATTGTCGTGTCGTCAGAGGGGGTACAGAGGGATTTTACATTTTCAAAATCACTTCAAAAATCTAATATGACTTGTCACACATCATGATGGGGTGCAGAATATCCATTTACATCTGAATTACAATAATTCGTCAACAGAAATCATTGTCGTGTCGTCATAGGGGTAATAGAGGGATTTTTCATTTTCAAAATTACCTCAAAATCAAATATGACTTGGCACGCATCATAGTAGGGTGCCATATATCCATGTCCATCTGAATAAACATTATTCAATGACAGAAATCATTGTCGGGTCGTCAGAGGGGGTTTAGAGGGTTTTTTCATTTTCAAAATTACTTCAAAAATCAAATATGACTTGGACCGCTACATGGTGGGGTGCAGAATATCCATTTCCATCTGAATAACAATAATTCGTCAACTGAAATCATTGTCGGGTCATTAGAGGGGGTATAGGATTTTTCATTTTCAAAATTACCTCAAAATAAAATATGACTTGGCACGCATCATAGTAGGGTGCAAAATATCTACGTTCATTTGAATAACAATAATTCGTTAACAGAAATCATTGTCGGTTCGTCAGAGGGGTATAGAGGGATTTTTCATTTTCAAAATTACTTCAAAAATCAAATATGAGTTGGCACGCATCAAAGTAGGGTGCAAAATATCCATGTCATGAATAACAATAATTCGTCAACAGAAATCATTGTCGGGTCGTCAGAGGGGTTATGGAGGGATTTTTCATTTTTAAAATGACTTCAAAAATCAAATATGACTTGGCACGCATCATATTAGGGTGCAAAATATTCTTTTTCATCCTAATAACAATAATTCGTCAAAAGAAATCATTTTCGGGTCGTCAGAGGGGGTATAGAGGAATTTTTCATTTTCAAAATTACCCAAAATATCAAATATGAGTTGGCACGCAAAGTGGTGGGGTGCAGAATATCTATTTCCATCTGAATAACAATAATTCGTCAACAGAAATCATTGCCGGGTTGTCAGAGGAGGTATAGAGGGATTGTTCATTTTCAAAGTTACCTCATACATCAAATATGACTTGGCACACATCATAGTAGGGTGAAAAATATCCATGTCCAACTGAATAACAATAATTTGTCATCAGAAATCATTGTCGGGTCGTCAGAGGGGGTATAGAGGTATTTCTCATTTTCAAAATGGCTTCAAAAATCAAATATGACTTGGTAAGCATCATAGTAGGGTGCAAAATATTCATTTCCATCCGAATAACAATAATTCGTCAACAGAAATCATTGTCGGGTCGTCAGAGGGGGTATAGAGGAATTTTTCATTTTCAAAATTACCTAAAATATCAAATATGACTTGGCACGCATCATGATGGGGTGCAGAATATCCATTTACATCTAAATAACAATAATTCGTCAATGGAAATCATTGTCGGGTCGTCAGAGGGGGTATAGAGGGATTTCTCATTTTCAAAATTACCTAAAATATCAAATATGACTTGGCACGCAACATATTGGGGTGCAGAATATCAATTTCCATCTGAATAACAATAATTCGTCAACAGAAATCATTGCCGGGTTGTCAGAGGAGGTATAGAGGGATTTTTCATTTTCAAAATTACTTCAAAAATCAAATATGACTTGGCACGCATCATAGTAGGGTGCAAAATATTCATTTCTATCCTAAAAACAATAATTCGTCAACTGAAATCATTGTCGGGTCGTCAGAGGGGGTACAGAGGGATATTTCATTTTCAAAATTACCTCAATATCAAATATGACTCGGCACGCATCATAGTAGGGTGCAAAATATCCATGTCCATCTGAATAACAATAATTCGTCAACAGAAATCATTGTCGGGTCGTAAGAGGGTGAACAGAGGGATTTTACATTTTCAAAATCACTTCAAAAATCTAATATGACTTGTCACACATCATGATGGGGTGCAGAATATCCATTTACATCTGAATAACAATAATTCGTCAACAGAAATCATTGTCGTGTCGTCATAGGGGTAATAGAGGGATTTTTCATTTTCAAAATTACCTCAAAATCAAATATGACTTGGCACGCATCATAGTAGGGTGCCATATATCCAAGTCCATCTGAATAAACATTATTCAATAACAGAAATCATTGTCGGGTCGTCAGAGGGGGTTTAGAGGAATTTTTCATTTTCAAAATTACTTCAAAAATCAAATATGACTTGGACCGCTACATGGTAGGGTGCAGAATATCCATTTCCATCTGAATAACAATAATTCGTCAACAGAAATCATTGTCGGGTCATTAGAGGGGGTACAGAGGGATTTTACATTTTCAAAATCACTTCAAAAATCAAATATGACTTGGCACGCATCATAGTAGGGTGCAAAATATTGATTTCCATCCGAATAACAATAATTCGTCAACTGAAATTATTGTCGGGTCGTCAGAGGTGGTATAGAGGGATTTTTCATTTTCAAAATTACTTCAAAAATCGAATATGACTTGGCACGAATCATGGTGGGGTGCAGAATATCCGTTCCCATCTGAATAACAATAATTTGTCAACAGAAATCATTGTCGAGTCGTTAGAGGGGTTATTGAGGTATATTTCATTTTCAAAATTTCTTCAAAAATCTAATATGACTTGGCACGCATCATGGTGGGGTGCAGAATATCCATTCCCAGCTGAATAACAATAATTCGTCAACAGAAATCATTGTCGTGTCGTCAGAGGGGGTATAGAAAGATTTTTCATTTTCAAAATTACTTCAAAAATCTAACATGACTTGGCACGCATCATGGTGGGGTGCAAAGTATCCATGTCCATCTGAATAACAATAATTCGTCAACAGAAATCATTGTCGGGTCGTCAGAGGGGGTATGGAGGGATTTTTCATTTTTAAAATGACTTCAAAAATCAAATATGACTTGGCACGCATCATATTAGGGTGCAAAATATTCATTTCCATCCCAATAACAATAATTCGTCAACAGAAATCATTGTCGGGTCGTCAGAGGGGGTATAGAGGATTATTTCATTTTCAAAATTACCTAAAATATCAAATATGACTTGGCACGCAACAAGGTGAGTGCAGAATATCTATTTCCATCTGAATAACAATAATTCGTCATCAGAAATCATTGTCGTGTCGTCAGAGGGGGTATAGAAAGATTTTTCATTTTCAAAATTACTTCAAAAATCTAACATGACTTGGCACGCATCATGGTGGGGTGCAAAGTATCCATGTCTATCTGAATAACAATAATTCGTCTACATAAATCATTGTCGTGTCGTCAGAGGGGGTACAGAGGGATTTTACATTTTCAAAATCACTTCAAAAATCTAATATGACTTGTCACACATCATGATGGGGTGCAGAATATCCATTTACATCTGAATTACAATAATTCGTCAACAGAAATCATTGTCGTGTCGTCATAGGGGTAATAGAGGGATTTTTCATTTTCAAAATTACCTCAAAATCAAATATGACTTGGCACGCATCATAGTAGGGTGCCATATATCCATGTCCATCTGAATAAACATTATTCAATGACAGAAATCATTGTCGGGTCGTCAGAGGGGGTTTAGAGGGTTTTTTCATTTTCAAAATTACTTCAAAAATCAAATATGACTTGGACCGCTACATGGTGGGGTGCAGAATATCCATTTCCATCTGAATAACAATTATTCGTCAACTGAAATCATTGTCGGGTCATTAGAGGGGGTATAGGATTTTTCATTTTCAAAATTACCTCAAAATAAAATATGACTTGGCACGCATCATAGTAGGGTGCAAAATATCTACGTTCATTTGAATAACAATAATTCGTTAACAGAAATCATTGTCGGTTCGTCAGAGGGGTATAGAGGGATTTTTCATTTTCAAAATTACTTCAAAAATCAAATATGAGTTGGCACGCATCAAAGTAGGGTGCAAAATATCCATGTCATGAATAACAATAATTCGTCAACAGAAATCATTGTCGGGTCGTCAGAGGGGTTATGGAGGGATTTTTCATTTTTAAAATGACTTCAAAAATCAAATATGACTTGGCACGCATCATATTAGGGTGCAAAATATTCTTTTTCATCCTAATAACAATAATTCGTCAAAAGAAATCATTTTCGGGTCGTCAGAGGGGGTATAGAGGAATTTTTCATTTTCAAAATTACCTAAAATATCAAATATGAGTTGGCACGCAAAGTGGTGGGGTGCAGAATATCTATTTCCATCTGAATAACAATAATTCGTCAACAGAAATCATTGCCGGGTTGTCAGAGGAGGTATAGAGGGATTGTTCATTTTCAAAGTTACCTCATACATCAAATATGACTTGGCACACATCATAGTAGGGTGAAAAATATCCATGTCCAACTGAATAACAATAATTTGTCATCAGAAATCATTGTCGGGTCGTCAGAGGGGGTATAGAGGTATTTCTCATTTTCAAAATGGCTTCAAAAATCAAATATGACTTGGTAAGCATCATAGTAGGGTGCAAAATATTCATTTCCATCCGAATAACAATAATTCGTCAACAGAAATCATTGTCGGGTCGTCAGAGGGGGTATAGAGGAATTTTTCATTTTCAAAATTACCTAAAATATCAAATATGACTTGGCACGCATCATGATGGGGTGCAGAATATCCATTTACATCTAAATAACAATAATTCGTCAATGGAAATCATTGTCGGGTCGTCAGAGGGGGTATAGAGGGATTTCTCATTTTCAAAATTACCTAAAATATCAAATATGACTTGGCACGCAACATATTGGGGTGCAGAATATCAATTTCCATCTGAATAACAATAATTCGTCAACAGAAATCATTGCCGGGTTGTCAGAGGAGGTATAGAGGGATTTTTCATTTTCAAAATTACTTCAAAAATCAAATATGACTTGGCACGCATCATAGTAGGGTGCAAAATATTCATTTCTATCCTAAAAACAATAATTCGTCAACTGAAATCATTGTCGGGTCGTCAGAGGGGGTACAGAGGGATATTTCATTTTCAAAATTACCTCAATATCAAATATGACTCGGCACGCATCATAGTAGGGTGCAAAATATCCATGTCCATCTGAATAACAATAATTCGTCAACAGAAATCATTGTCGGGTCGTAAGAGGGTGAACAGAGGGATTTTACATTTTCAAAATCACTTCAAAAATCTAATATGACTTGGACCGCTACATGGTAGGGTGCAGAATATCCATTTCCATCTGAATAACAATAATTCGTCAACATAAATCATTGTCGGGTCATTAGAGGGGGTACAGAGGGATTTTACATTTTCAAAATCACTTCAAAAATCAAATATGACTTGGCACGCATCATAGTAGGGTGCAAAATATTGATTTCCATCCGAATAACAATAATTCGTCAACAGAAATTATTGTCGGGTCGTCAGAGGTGGTATAGAGGGATTTTTCATTTTCAAAATTACTTCAAAAATCGAATATGACTTGGCACGAATCATGGTGGGGTGCAGAATATCCGTTCCCATCTGAATAACAATAATTTGTCAACAGAAATCATTGTCGAGTCGTTAGAGGGGTTATTGAGGTATTTTTCATTTTCAAAATTTCTTCATAAATCTAATATGACTTGGCACGCATTATGGTGGGGTGCAGAATATCCATTTACATCTGAATAACAATAATTCGTCAACAGAAATCATTGTCGTGTCGTCATAGGGGTAATAGAGGGATTTTTCATTTTCAAAATTACCTCAAAATCAAATATGACTTGGCACGCATCATAGTAGGGTGCCATATATCCATGTCCTTCTGAATAAACATTATTCAATGACAGAAATCATTGTCGGGTCGTCAGAGGGGGTTTAGAGGGATTTTTCATTTTCAAAATTACTTCAAAAATCAAATATGACTTGGACCGCTACATGGTGGGGTGCAGAATATCCATTTACATCTGAATAACAATAATTCGTCAACTGAAATCATTGTCGGGTCATTAGAGGGGGTATAGGATTTTTCATTTTCAAAATTACCTCAAAATAAAATATGACTTGGCACGCATCATAGTAGGGTGCAAAATATCTACGTTCATCTGAATAACAATAATTCGTTAACAGAAATCATTGCCGGTTTGTCAGAGGAGGTATAGAGGAATTTTTCGTTTTCAAAATTACTTCAAAAATCAAATATGACTTGGCACGCATCATAGTAGGGTGCAAAATATTGATTTCCATCCGAATAACAATAATTTGTCAATAGAAATCATTGTCGTGTCGTCAGAGGGGGTATAGAGGGATTTTTCATTTTCATAATTACTTCAAAAATCTTACATGATTTGGCACGCATCATGGTGGGGTGCAAAGTATCCATGTCCATCTGAATAACAATAATTCGTCAACAGAAATCATTGTCGGGTCGTCAGAGGGGGTATGGAGGGATTTTTCATTTTCCAAATTACCTAAAATATCAAATATGACTTGGCACGCAACATATTGGGGTGCAGAATATCTATTTCCATCTGAATAAAAATAATTCGTCAACAGAAATCATTGCCGGGTTGTCAGAGGAGGTATAGAGGGATTTTTCATTTTCAAAATTACTTCAAAAATCAAATATGACTTGGCACGCATCATAGTAGGGTGCAACATATTCATTTCTATCCTAATAACAATAATTCGTCAACTGAAATCATTGTCGGGTCGTCAGAGGGGGTACAGAGGGATATTTCATTTTCAAAATTACCTCAAAATCAAATATGACTCGGCACGCAACATAGTAGGGTGCAAAATATCCATGTCCATCTGAATAACAATAATTCGTCAACAGAAATCATTGTCGGGTCGTAAGAGGGTGAACAGAGGGATTTTACATTTTCAAAATCACTTCAAAAATCTAATATGACTTGTCACACATCATGATGGGGTGCAGAATATCCATTTACATCTGAATAACAATAATTCGTCAACAGAAATCATTGTCGTGTCGTCATAGGGGTAATAGAGGGATTTTTCATTTTCAAAATTACCTCAAAATCAAATATGACTTGGCACGCATCATAGTAGGGTGCCATATATCCAAGTCCATCTGAATTAACATTATTCAATAACAGAAATCATTGTCGGGTCGTCAGAGGGGGTTTAGAGGGATTTTTCATTTTCAAAATTACTTTAAAAATCAAATATGACTTGGACCGCTACATGGTGGGGTGCAAAATATCTATGTCCATCTGAATAACAATAATTCGTCATCAGAAATCATTGTCGGTTCGTCAGAGGGGTATAGAGGGATTTTTCATTATCAAAACGACTTCAAAAATCAAATATGAATTTTCACACATCATTGTAGGGTGCAAAATATCCATGTCATGAATAACAATAATTCGTCAACAGAAATCATTGTCGGTTCGTCAGAGGGGGTATGGAGGGATTTTTCATTTTTAAAATGGCTTCAAAATTCAAATATGACTTGGCACGCATCATATCAGGGTGCAAAATATTCATTTCCATCCCAATAACAATAATTCGTCAACAGAAATCATTGTCGGGTCGTCAGAGGGGGTATAGAGGATTTTTTCATTTTCAAAATTACCTAAAATATCAAATATGACTTGGCACGCAACATGGTGGGGTGCAGAATATCTATTTCCATCTGAATAACAATAATTCGTCAACAGAAATCATTGCCGGGTTGTCAGAGGAGGTATAGAGGGATTTTTCGTTTTCAAAATTACTTCAAAAATCAAAAATGGCTTGGCACGCATCATAGTAGGGTGCAAAATATTGATTTCCATCCGAATAACAATAATTCGTCAACAGAAATCATTGTCGGGTCGTCAGAGGGGGTATAGAGGAATTTTTCATTTTCAAAATTACCTAAAATATCAAATATGACTTGGCACGCATCATGATGGGGTGCAGAATATCCATTTACATCTAAATAAAAATAATTCGTCAATGGAAATCATTGTCGGGACGTCAGAGGGGGTATAGAGGAATTTTTCATTTTCAAAATTACCTAAAATATCAAATATGACTTGGCACGCAACATATTGGGGTGCAGAATATCTATTTCCAACTGAATAACAATAATTCATCAACAGAAATCTTTGCCGGGTTGTCAGAGGAGGTATAGAGGGATTTTTCATTTTCAAAATTACTTCAAAAATCAAATATGACTTGGCACGCATCATAGTAGGGTGCAAAATATTCATTTCTATACTAATAACAATGATTCGTCAACTGAAATCATTGTCGGGTCGTCAGAGGGGGTACAGAGGGATTTTTCATTTTCAAAATTACCTCAAAATCAAATATGACTCGGCACGCATCATAGTAGGGTGCAAAATATCCATGTCCATCTGAATAACAATAATTCGTCAACAGAAATCATTGTCGTGTCGTCATAGGGGTAATAGAGGGATTTTTCATTTTCAAAATTACCTCTAAATCAAATATGACTTGGCACGCATCATAGTAGGGTGCCATATATCCATGTCCATCTGAATAAACATTATTCAATAACAGAAATCATTGTCGGGTCGTCAGAGGGGGTTTAGAGGGATTTTTCATTTTCAAAATTACTTCAAAAATCAAATATGACTTGGACCGCTACATGGTGGGGTGCAGAATATCCATTTCCATCTGAATAACAATAATTCTTCAACAGAAATCATTGTCGGGTCATTAGAGGGGGTATAGGATTTTTCATTTTCAGAATTACCTCAAAATAAAATATGACTTGGCACGCATCATAGTAGGGTGCAAAATATCTACGTTCATCTGAATAACAATAATTCGTTAACAGAAATCATTGTCGGTTCGTCAGAGGGGTATAGAGGGATTTTTCATTTTCAAAATTACTTCAAAAATCAAATATGAGTTGGCACGCATCAAAGTAGGGTGCAAAATATCCATGTCATGAATACCAATAATTCGTCAACAGAAATCATTGTCCGGTCGTCAGAGGGGGTATGGAGGGATTTTTCATTTTTAAAATGACTTCAAAAATCAAATATGACTTGGCACGCATCATATTAGGGTGCAAAATATTCATTTCCATCCCAATAACAATAAGTCGTCAACAGAAATCATTGTCGGGTCGTCAGAGGGGGTATAGAGGATTATTTCATTTTCAAAATTACCTAAAATATCAAATATGACTTGGCACGCAACATGGTGGGGTGCAGAATATCTATTTCCATCTGAATAACAATAATTCGTCAACAGAAATCATTGCCGGGTTGTCAGAGGAGGTATAGAGGGATATTTCGTTTTCAAAATTACTTCAAAAATCAAATATGACTTGACACGCATCATAGTTGGGTGCAAAATATTGATTTCCATCCGAATAACAATAATTCGTCAACAGAAATCATTGTCGTGTCGTCAGAGGGGGTATAGAGGGATTTTTCATTTTCATAATTACTTCAAAAATCTTACATGATTTGGCACGCATCATGGTGGGGTGCAAAGTATCCATGTCCATCTGAATAACAATAATTCGTCAACATAAATCATTGTCGGGTCGTCAGAGGGGGTATAGAGGAATTTTTCATTTTCAAAATTACCTAAAATATCAAATATGACTTGGCACGCATCATGATGGGGTGCAAAATATCCATTTACATCTAAATAACAATAATTCTTCAACGGAAACATTGTCGGGTCGTCAGAGGGGGTATAGAGAGATTTTTCATTCTCAAAATTACCTAAAATATCAAATATGACTTGGCACGCATCATATTAGGGTGCAAAATATTCATTTCCATCCCAATAACAATAATTCGTCAACAGAAATCATTGTCGGGTCGTCAGAGGGGGTATAGAGGAATTTTTCATTTTCAAAATTACCTAAAATATCAAATATGACTTGGCACGCATCATGATGGGGTGCAGAATATCCATTTACATCTAAATAACAATAATTCGTCAACGGAAATCATTGTCGGGTCGTCAGAGGGGGTACAGAGGGATTTTTCATTTTCAAAATCACCTCAAAATCAAATATGACTCGGCACGCATCATAGTAGGGTGCAAAATATCAATGTCCATCTGAATAACAATAATTCGTCAACGGAAATCATTGTCGGGTCGTAAGAGGGTGTACAGAGGGATTTTACATTTTCAAAATCACTTCAAAAATCAAATATGACTTGGACCGCTACAAGGTGGGGTGCAGAATATCCATGTCATGAATACCAATAATTCGTCAACAGAAATCATTGTCGGGTCGTTAGAAGGGGTATAGGATTTTTCATTTTCAAAATTACCTCAAAATAAAATATGACTTGGCACGCATCATAGTAGGGTGCAAAATATCTATGTCCATCTGAATTAAAATAATTCGTAAACAGAAATCATTGTCGGGTCGATAGAGTGATTTTTCATTTTCAAAATTACTTCAAAAATCGAATATGACTTGGCACGCATCATGGTGGGGTGCAGAATATCCATTTCCATCTGAATAACAATAATTCATCAACAGAAGTCATTGTCGGGTCGTTAGAGGGGGTATAGAGGGATTTCACATTTTCAAAATTACTTCAAAATTACTTCAAAAATCAAATATGACTAGGCACGTATCATAGTATGGTGCAAAATATTCATTTCCATCCAAATAACAATAATTCGCCAACCAAAATCATTGTCGGGTCGTCAGAGGGGGTATAGAGGGATTTTTCATTTTCAAAATTACTTCAAAAATCAAATATGACTTGGCACGCATCATAGTATGGTGCAAAATATTCATTTCCATCCTAATAACAATAATTCGTCAACTGAAATCATTGTCGGGTCGTCAGAGGGGGTACAGAGGGATTTTTCATTTTCAAAATCACCTCAAAATCAAATATGACTCGGCACGCATCATAGTAGGGTGCAAAATTTCAATGTCAATCCGAATAACAATAATTCGTCAACAGAAATCATTGTCGGGTCGTAAGAGGGTGTACAGAGGGATTTTACATTTTCAAAATCACTTCAAAAATCAAATATGACTTGGACCGCTACAAGGTGGGGTGCAGAATATCCATTTCCATCTGAATAACAATAATTCGTCAACAGAAATCATTGTCGGGTCGTTAGAAGGGGTATAGGATTTTTCATTTTCAAAATTACCTCAAAATAAAATATGACTTGGCACGCATCATAGTAGGGTGCAAAATATCTATGTCCATCTGAATTACAATAATTCGTCAACAGAAATCATTGTCGTGTCGTCATAGGGGTAATAGAGGGATTTTTCATTTTCAAAATTACCTCTAAATCAAATATGACTTGGCACGCATCATAGTAGGTTGCCATATATCCATGTCCATCTGAATAAACATTATTCAATAACAGAAATCATTGTCGGGTCGTCAGAGGGGGTTTAGAGGGATTTTTCATTTTCAAAATTACTTCAAAAATCAAATATGACTTGGACCGCTACATGGTGGGGTGCAGAATATCCATTTCCATCTGAATAACAATAATTCGTCAACTGAAATTATTGTCGGGTCATTAGAGGGGGTATAGAGGGATTTTTCATTCTCAAAATTACCTAAAATATCAAATATGACTTGGCACGCAACATATTGGGGTGCAGAATATCTATTTCCATCTGAATAACAATAATTCGTCAACAGAAATCATTGCCGGGTCGTCAGAGGAGGTATAGAGGGATTTTTCATTTTTAAAATGACTTCAAAAATCAAATATGACTTGGCACGCATCATATTAGGGTGCAAAATATTCATTTCCATCCCAATAACAATAATTCGTCAACAGAAATCATTGTCGGGTCGTCAGAGGGGGTATAGAGGAATTTTTCATTTTCAAAATTACCTAAAATATCAAATATGACTTGGCACGCATCATGATGGGGTGCAGAATATCCATTTACATCTAAATAACAATAATTCGTCAACGGAAATCATTGTCGGGTCGTCAGAGGGGGTATAGGATTTTTCATTTTCAAAATTACCTCAAAATAAAATATGACTTGGCACGCATCATAGTAGGGTGCAAAATATCAATGTCCATCTGAATAACATTAATTCGTCAACAGAAATCATTGTCGGGTCGTTAGAAGGGGTATAGGATTTTTCATTTTCAAAATTACCTCAAAATAAAATATGACTTGGCACGCATCATAGTAGGGTGCAAAATATCAATGTCCATCTGAATAACATTAATTCGTCAACAGAAATCATTGTCGGGTCGTTAGAAGGGGTATAGGATTTTTCATTTTCAAAATTACCTCAAAATAAAATATGACTTGGCACGCATCATAGTAGGGTGCAAAATATCTATGTCCATCTAAATTAAAATAATTCGTAAACAGAAATCATTGTCGGGTCGTCAGAGGTGGTATAGAGTGATTTTTCATTTTCAAAATTACTTCAAAAATCGAATATGACTTGGCACGCATCATGGTGGGGTGCAGAATATCCATTTCCATCTGAATAACAATAATTCATCAACAGAAGTCATTGTCGGGTCGTTAGAGGGGGTATAGAGGAATTTCACATATTCAAAATTACTTCAAAAATCAAATATGACTAGGCACGTATCATAGTATAGTGCAAAATATTCATTTCCATCCAAATAACAATAATTCGTCAACCAAAATCATTGTCGGGTCGTCAGAGGGGGTATAGAGGGATTTTTCATTTTCAAAATTACTTCAAAAATCAAATATGACTTGGCACGCATCATAGTATGGTGCAAAATATTCATTTCCATCCAAATAACAATAATTCGTCAACCAAAATCATTGTCGGGTCGTCAGAGGGGGTACAGAGTGATTTCTCAAATTCAAAATTACCTGAAATATCAAATATGATTTGGCACGCAACATAGTGGGGTGCAGAATATCTATTTCCATCTGAATAACAATAATTCGTCAACAGAAATCATTGCCGGGTTTTCAGAGGAGGTATAGAGGGATTTCTCATTTTCAAAATTACTTCAAAAATCAAATATGACTTGTCACGCATCATATTAGGGTGCAAAATATTCATTTCCATCCTAATAACAATAATTCGTCAACTGAAATCATTGTCGGGTCGTCAGAGGGGGTACAGAGGGATTTTTCATTTTCAAAATCACCTCAAAATCAAATATGACTCGGCACGCATCATAGTATGGTGCAAAATATTCATTTCCATCCAAATAACAATAATTCGTCAACCAAAATCATTGTCGTGTCGTCATAGGGGTAATAGAGGGATTTTTCATTTTCAAAATTACCTCAAAATCAAATATGACTTGGCACGCATCATAGTAGGGTGCCATATATCCAAGTCCATCTGAATAAACATTATTCAATAACAGAAATCATTGTCGGGTCGTCAGAGGGGGTTTAGAGGGATTTTTCATTTTCAAAATTACTTCAAAAATCAAATATGACTTGGACCGCTACATGGTGGGGTGCAGAATATCCATTTCCATCTGAATAACAATAATTCGTCAACAGAAATCATTGTCGGGTCATTAGAGGGGGTACAGAGGGATTTTACATTTTCAAAATCACTTCAAAAATCAAATATGACTTGGCACGCATCATAGTAGGGTGCAAAATATTGATTTCCATCCGAATAACAATAATTCGTCAACTGAAATTATTGTCGGGTCGTCAGAGGTGGTATAGAGGGATTTTTCATTTTCAAAATTACTTCAAAAATCGAATATGACTTTGCACGAATCATGGTGGGGTGCAGAATATCCGTTCCCATCTGAATAACAATAATTTGTCAACAGAAATCATTGTCGAGTCGTTAGAGGGGTTATTGAGGTATTTTTCATTTTCAAAATTTCTTCAAAAATCTAATATGACTTGGCACGCATCATGGTGGGGTGCAGAATATCCATTCCCAGCTGAATAACAATAATTCGTCAACAGAAATCATTGTCGTGTCGTCAGAGGGGGTATAGAAAGATTTTTCATTTTCAAAATTACTTCAAAAATCTAACATGACTTGGCACGCATCATGGTGGTTTGCAAAGTATCCATGTCCATCTGAATAACAATAATTCGTCAACAGAAATCATTGTCGGGTCGTCAGAGGGGGTATGGAGGGATTTTTCATTTTTAAAATGACTTCAAAAATCAAATATGACTTGGCACGCATCATATTAGGGTGCAAAATATTCATTTCCATCCCAATAACAATAATTCGTCAACAGAAATCATTGTCGGGTCGTCAGAGGGGGTATAGAGGATTATTTCATTTTCAAAATTACCTAAAATATCAAATATGACTTGGCACGCAACATGGTGAGTGCAGAATATCTATTTCCATCTGAATAACAATAATTCATCAACAGAAATCATTGTCGTGTCGTCAGAGGGGGTATAGAAAGATTTTTCATTTTCAAAATTACTTCAAAAATCTAACATGACTTGGCACGCATCATGGTGGGGTGCAAAGTATCCATGTCTATCTGAATAACAATAATTCGTCTACATAAATCATTGTCGTGTCGTCAGAGGGGGTACAGAGGGATTTTACATTTTCAAAATCACTTCAAAAATCTAATATGACTTGTCACACATCATGATGGGGTGCAGAATATCCATTTACATCTGAATAACAATAATTCGTCAACAGAAATCATTGTCGTGTCGTCATAGGGGGTATAGAAAGATTTTTCATTTTCAAAATTACTTCAAAAATCTAACATGACTTGGCACGCATCATGGTGGGGTGCAAAGTATCCATGTCTATCTGAATAACAATAATTCGTCTACATAAATCATTGTCGTGTCGTCAGAGGGGGTACAGAGGGATTTTACATTTTCAAAATCACTTCAAAAATCTAATATGACTTGTCACACATCATGATGGGGTGCAGAATATCCATTTACATCTGAATAACAATAATTCGTCAACAGAAATCATTGTCGTGTCGTCATAGGGGTAATAGAGGGATTTTTCATTTTCAAAATTACCTCAAAATCAAATATGACTTGGCACGCATCATAGTAGGGTGCCATATATCCATGTCCATCTGAATAAACATTATTCAATGACAGAAATCATTGTCGGGTCGTCAGAGGGGGTTTAGAGGGTTTTTTTCATTTTCAAAATTACTTCAAAAATCAAATATGACTTGGACCGCTACATGGTGGGGTGCAGAATATCCATTTCCATCTGAATAACAATAATTCGTCAACTGAAATCATTGTCGGGTCATTAGAGGGGGTATAGGATTTTTCATTTTCAAAATTACCTCAAAATCAAATATGAGTTGGCACGCATCAAAGTAGGGTGCAAAATATCCATGTCATGAATAACAATAATTCGTCAACAGAAATCATTGTCGGGTCGTCAGAGGGGTTATGGAGGGATTTTTCATTTTTAAAATGACTTCAAAAATCAAATATGACTTGGCACGCATCATATTAGGGTGCAAAATATTCATTTCCATCCCAATAACAATAATTCGTCAACAGAAATCATTGTCGGGTCGTCAGAGGGGGTATAGAGGATTATTTCATTTTCAAAATTACCTAAAATATCAAATATGACTTGGGACGCAACATGGTGGGGTGCAGAATATCTATTTCCATCTGAAAAACAATAATTCGTCAACAGAAATCATTGCCGGGTTGTCAGAGGAGGTATAGAGGGATTTTTCGTTTTCAAAATTACTTCAAAAATCAAATATGACTTGGCACGCATCATAGTAGGGTGCAAAATATTGATTTCCATCCGAATAACAATAATTTGTCAATAGAAATCATTGTCGTGTCGTCAGAGGGGGTATAGAGGGATTTTTCATTTTCATAATAACTTCAAAAATCTTACATGATTTGGCACGCATCATGGTGGGGTGCAAAGTATCCATGTCCATCTGAATAACAATAATTCGTCAACAGAAATCATTGTCGGGTCGTCAGAGGGGGTATGGAGGGATTTTTCATTTTTAAAATGACTTCAAAAATCAAATATGACTTGGCACGCATCATATTAGGGTGCAAAATATTCATTTCCATCCCAATAACAATAATTCGTCAACAGAAATCATTGTCGGGTCGTCAGAGGGGGTATAGAGAATTTTTTCATTTTCAAAATTACCTAAAATATCAAATATAACTTGGCACGCAACATGGTGGGGTGCAGAATATCTATTTTCATCTGAATAACAATAATTCGTCAACAGAAATCATTGCCGGGTTGTCAGAGGAGGTATAGAGGGATTTTTCGTTTTCAAAATTACTTCAAAAATCAAATATGACTTGGCACGCATCATAGTAGGGTGCAAAATATTGATTTTCATCCGAAAAACAATAATTCGTCAACAGAAATCATTGTCGGGTCGTCAGAGGGGGTATAGAGGAATTTTTCATTTTCAAAATTACCTAAAATATCAAATATGACTTGGCACGCAACATGGTGGGGTGCAGAATATCTATTTCCATCTGAATAACAATAATTCGTCAACAGAAATCATTGCCGGGTTGTCAGAGGAGGTATAGAGGGATTTTTCATTTTTAAAATGACTTCAAAAATCAAATATGACTTGGCACGCATCATATTAGGGTGCAAAATATTCTTTTTCATCCTAATAACAATAATTCGTCAAAAGAAATCATTTTCGGGTCGTCAGAGGGGGTATAGAGGAATTTTTCATTTTCAAAATTACCTAAAATATCAAATATGAGTTGGCACGCAAAGTGGTGGGGTGCAGAATATCTATTTCCATCTGAATAACAATAATTCGTCAACAGAAATCATTGCCGGGTTGTCAGAGGAGGTATAGAGGGATTGTTCATTTTCAAAGTTACCTCATACATCAAATATGACTTGGCACACATCATAGTAGGGTGAAAAATATCCATGTCCAACTGAATAACAATAATTTGTCATCAGAAATCATTGTCGGGTCGTCAGAGGGGGTATAGAGGTATTTCTCATTTTCAAAATGGCTTCAAAAATCAAATATGACTTGGTAAGCATCATAGTAGGGTGCAAAATATTCATTTCCATCCGAATAACAATAATTCGTCAACAGAAATCATTGTCGGGTCGTCAGAGGGGGTATAGAGGAATTTTTCATTTTCAAAATTACCTAAAATATCAAATATGACTTGGCACGCATCATGATGGGGTGCAGAATATCCATTTACATCTAAATAACAATAATTCGTCAATGGAAATCATTGTCGGGTCGTCAGAGGGGGTATAGAGGGATTTCTCATTTTCAAAATTACCTAAAATATCAAATATGACTTGGCACGCAACATATTGGGGTGCAGAATATCAATTTCCATCTGAATAACAATAATTCGTCAACAGAAATCATTGCCGGGTTGTCAGAGGAGGTATAGAGGGATTTTTCATTTTCAAAATTACTTCAAAAATCAAATATGACTTGGCACGCATCATAGTAGGGTGCAAAATATTCATTTCTATCCTAAAAACAATAATTCGTCAACTGAAATCATTGTCGGGTCGTCAGAGGGGGTACAGAGGGATATTTCATTTTCAAAATTACCTCAATATCAAATATGACTCGGCACGCATCATAGTAGGGTGCAAAATATCCATGTCCATCTGAATAACAATAATTCGTCAACAGAAATCATTGTCGGGTCGTAAGAGGGTGAACAGAGGGATTTTACATTTTCAAAATCACTTCAAAAATCTAATATGACTTGTCACACATCATGATGGGGTGCAGAATATCCATTTACATCTGAATAACAATAATTCGTCAACAGAAATCATTGTCGTGTCGTCATAGGGGTAATAGAGGGATTTTTCATTTTCAAAATTACCTCAAAATCAAATATGACTTGGCACGCATCATAGTAGGGTGCCATATATCCAAGTCCATCTGAATAAACATTATTCAATAACAGAAATCATTGTCGGGTCGTCAGAGGGGGTTTAGAGGAATTTTTCATTTTCAAAATTACTTCAAAAATCAAATATGACTTGGACCGCTACATGGTAGGGTGCAGAATATCCATTTCCATCTGAATAACAATAATTCGTCAACAGAAATCATTGTCGGGTCATTAGAGGGGGTACAGAGGGATTTTACATTTTCAAAATCACTTCAAAAATCAAATATGACTTGGCACGCATCATAGTAGGGTGCAAAATATTGATTTCCATCCGAATAACAATAATTCGTCAACAGAAATTATTGTCGGGTCGTCAGAGGTGGTATAGAGGGATTTTTCATTTTCAAAATTACTTCAAAAATCGAATATGACTTGGCACGAATCATGGTGGGGTGCAGAATATCTGTTCCCATCTGAATAACAATAATTTGTCAACAGAAATCATTGTCGAGTCGTTAGAGGGGTTATTGAGGTATTTTTCATTTTCAAAATTTCTTCATAAATCTAATATGACTTGGCACGCATCATGGTGGGGTGCAGAATATCCATTCCCAGCTGAATAACAATAATTCGTCAACAGAAATCATTGTCGTGTCGTCAGAGGGGGTATAGAAAGATTTTTCATTTTCAAAATCACTTCAAAAATCTAATATGACTTGTCACACATCATGATGGGGTGCAGAATATCCATTTACATCTGAATAACAATAATTCGTCAACAGAAATCATTGTCGTGTCGTCATAGGGGTAATAGAGGGATTTTTCATTTTCAAAATTACCTCAAAATCAAATATGACTTGGCACGCATCATAGTAGGGTGCCATATATCCATGTCCATCTGAATAAACATTATTCAATGACAGAAATCATTGTCGGGTCGTCAGAGGGGGTTTAGAGGGATTTTTCATTTTCAAAATTACTTCAAAAATCAAATATGACTTGGACCGCTACATGGTGGGGTGCAGAATATCCATTTACATCTGAATAACAATAATTCGTCAACTGAAATCATTGTCGGGTCATTAGAGGGGGTATAGGATTTTTCATTTTCAAAATTACCTCAAAATAAAATATGACTTGGCACGCATCATAGTAGGGTGCAAAATATCTACGTTCATCTGAATAACAATAATTCGTTAACAGAAATCATTGTCGGTTCGTCAGAGGGGTATAGAGGGATTTTTCATTTTCAAAATTACTTCAAAAATCAAATATGAGTTGGCACGCATCAAAGTAGGGTGCAAAATATCCATGTCATGAATAACAATAATTCGTCAACAGAAATCATTGTCGGGTCGTCAGAGGGGGTATGGAGGGATTTTTCATTTTTAAAATGACTTCAAAAATCAAATATGACTTGGCACGCATCATATTAGGGTGCAAAATATTCATTTCCATCCCAATAGCAATAATTCGTCAACAGAAATCATTGTCGGGTCGTCAGAGGGGGTATAGAGGATTATTTCATTTTCAAAATTACCTAAAATATCAAATATGACTTGGCACGCAACATGGTGGGGTGCAGAATATCTATTTCCATCTGAATAACAATATTTCGTCAACAGAAATCATTGCCGGTTTGTCAGAGGAGGTATAGAGGAATTTTTCGTTTTCAAAATTACTTCAAAAATCAAATATGACTTGGCACGCATCATAGTAGGGTGCAAAATATTGATTTCCAACCGAATAACAATAATTTGTCAATAGAAATCATTGTCGTGTCGTCAGAGGGGGTATAGAGGGATTTTTCATTTTCATAATTACTTCAAAAATCTTACATGATTTGGCACGCATCATGGTGGGGTGCAAAGTATCCATGTCCATCTGAATAACAATAATTCGTCAACAGAAATCATTGTCGGGTCGTCAGAGGGGGTATGGAGGGATTTTTCATTTTCCAAATTACCTAAAATATCAAATATGACTTGGCACGCAACATATTGGGGTGCAGAATATCTATTTCCATCTGAATAAAAATAATTCGTCAACAGAAATCATTGCCGGGTTGTCAGAGGAGGTATAGAGGGATTTTTCATTTTCAAAATTACTTCAAAAATCAAATATGACTTGGCACGCATCATAGTAGGGTGCAAAATATTCATTTCTATCCTAATAACAATAATTCGTCAACTGAAATCATTGTCGGGTCGTCAGAGGGGGTACAGAGGGATATTTCATTTTCAAAATTACCTCAAAATCAAATATGACTCGGCACGCATCATAGTAGGGTGCAAAATATCCATGTCCATCTGAATAACAATAATTCGTCAACAGAAATCATTGTCGGGTCGTAAGAGGGTGAACAGAGGGATTTTACATTTTCAAAATCACTTCAAAAATCTAATATGACTTGTCACACATCATGATGGGGTGCAGAATATCCATTTACATCTGAATAACAATAATTCGTCAACAGAAATCATTGTCGTGTCGTCATAGGGGTAATAGAGGGATTTTTCATTTTCAAAATTACCTCAAAATCAAATATGACTTGGCACGCATCATAGTAGGGTGCCATATATCCAAGTCCATCTGAATTAACATTATTCAATAACAGAAATCATTGTCGGGTCGTCAGAGGGGGTTTAGAGGGATTTTTCATTTTCAAAATTACTTTAAAAATCAAATATGACTTGGACCGCTACATGGTGGGGTGCAAAATATCTATGTCCATCTGAATAACAATAATTCGTCATCAGAAATCATTGTCGGTTCGTCAGAGGGGTATAGAGGGATTTTTCATTATCAAAACGACTTCAAAAATCAAATATGAATTTTCACACATCATTGTAGGGTGCAAAATATCCATGTCATGAATAACAATAATTCGTCAACAGAAATCATTGTCGGGTCGTCAGAGGGGGTATGGAGGGATTTTTCATTTTTAAAATGGCTTCAAAAATAAAATATGACTTGGCACGCATCATAGTAGGGTGCAAAATATCTACGTTCATCTGAATAACAATAATTCGTCAACAGAAATCATTGTCGGGTCGTCAGAGGGGTATAGAGGATTTTTTCATTTTCAAAATTACCTAAAATATCAAATATGACTTGGCACGCAACATGGTGGGGTGCAGAATATCTATTTCCATCTGAATAACAATAATTCGTCAACAGAAATCATTGCCGGGTTGTCAGAGGAGGTATAGAGGGATTTTTCGTTTTCAAAATTACTTCAAAAATCAAAAATGGCTTGGCACGCATCATAGTAGGGTGCAAAATATTGATTTCCATCCGAATAACAATAATTCGTCAACAGAAATCATTGTCGGGTCGTCAGAGGGGGTATAGAGGAATTTTTCATTTTCAAAATTACCTAAAATATCAAATATGACTTGGCACGCATCATGATGGGGTGCAGAATATCCATTTACATCTAAATAAAAATAATTCGTCAATGGAAATCATCGTCGGGACGTCAGAGGGGGTATAGAGGAATTTTTCATTTTCAAAATTACCTAAAATATCAAATATGACTTGGCACGCAACATATTGGGGTGCAGAATATCTATTTCCAACTGAATAACAATAATTCATCAACAGAAATCTTTGCCGGGTTGTCAGAGAAGGTATAGAGGGATTTTTCATTTTCAAAATTACTTCAAAAATCAAATATGACTTGGCACGCATCATAGTAGGGTGCAAAATATTCATTTCTATCCTAATAACAATGATTCGTCAACTGAAATCATTGTCGGGTCGTCAGAGGGGGTACAGAGGGATTTTTCATTTTCAAAATTACCTCAAAATCAAATATGACTCGGCACGCATCATAGTAGGGTGCAAAATATCCATGTCCATCTGAATAACAATAATTCGTCAACAGAAATCATTGTCGGGTCGTAAGAGGGTGAACAGAGGAATTTTACATTTTCAAAATCACTTCAAAAATCTAATATGACTTGTCACACATCATGATGGGGTGCAGAATATCCATTTACATCTGAATAACAATAATTCGTCAACGGAAATCATTGTCGTGTCGTCAGAGGGGGTATAGAGGGATTTTTCATTTTCATAATTACTTCAAAAATCTTACATGATTTGGCACGCATCATGGTGGGGTGCAAAGTATCCATGTCCATCTGAATAACAATAATTCGTCAACATAAATCATTGTCGGGTCGTCAGAGGGGGTATAGAGGAATTTTTCATTTTCAAAATTACCTAAAATATCAAATATGACTTGGCACGCATCATGATGGGGTGCAAAATATCCATTTACATCTAAATAACAATAATTCTTCAACGGAAACATTGTCGGGTCGTCAGAGGGGGTATAGAGGGATTTTTCATTCTCAAAATTACCTAAAATATCAAATATGACTTGGCACGCATCATAATAGGGTGCAAAATATTCATTTCCATCCCAATAACAATAATTCGTCAACAGAAATCATTGTCGGGTCGTCAGAGGGGGTATAGAGGAATTTTTCATTTTCAAAATTACCTAAAATATCAAATATGACTTGGCACGCATCATGATGGGGTGCAGAATATCCATTTACATCTAAATAACAATAATTCGTCAACGGAAATCATTGTCGGGTCGTCAGAGGGGGTACAGAGGGATTTTTCATTTTCAAAATCACCTCAAAATCAAATATGACTCGGCACGCATCATAGTAGGGTGCAAAATATCAATGTCCATCTGAATAACAATAATTCGTCAACGGAAATCATTGTCGGGTCGTAAGAGGGTGTACAGAGGGATTTTACATTTTCAAAATCACTTCAAAAATCAAATATGACTTGGACCGCTACAAGGTGGGGTGCAGAATATCCATGTCATGAATACCAATAATTCGTCAACAGAAATCATTGTCGGGTCGTTAGAAGGGGTATAGGATTTTTCATTTTCAAAATTACCTCAAAATAAAATATGACTTGGCACGCATCATAGTAGGGTGCAAAATATCTATGTCCATCTGAATTAAAATAATTCGTAAACAGAAATCATTGTCGGGTCGATAGAGTGATTTTTCATTTTCAAAATTACTTCAAAAATCGAATATGACTTGGCACGCATCATGGTGGGGTGCAGAATATCCATTTCCATCTGAATAACAATAATTCATCAACAGAAGTCATTGTCGGGTCGTTAGAGGGGGTATAGAGGGATTTCACATTTTCAAAATTACTTCAAAATTACTTCAAAAATCAAATATGACTAGGCACGTATCATAGTATGGTGCAAAATATTCATTTCCATCCAAATAACAATAATTCGCCAACCAAAATCATTGTCGGGTCGTCAGAGGGGGTATAGAGGGATTTTTCATTTTCAAAATTACTTCAAAAATCAAATATGACTTGGCACGCATCATAGTATGGTGCAAAATATTCATTTCCATCCTAATAACAATAATTCGTCAACTGAAATCATTGTCGGGTCGTCAGAGGGGGTACAGAGGGATTTTTCATTTTCAAAATCACCTCAAAATCAAATATGACTCGGCACGCATCATAGTAGGGTGCAAAATTTCAATGTCAATCCCAATAACAATAATTCGTCAACAGAAATCATTGTCGGGTCGTAAGAGGGTGTACAGAGGGATTTTACATTTTCAAAATCACTTCAAAAATCAAATATGACTTGGACCGCTACAAGGTGGGGTGCAGAATATCCATTTCCATCTGAATAACAATAATTCGTCAACAGAAATCATTGTCGGGTCGTTAGAAGGGGTATAGGATTTTTCATTTTCAAAATTACCTCAAAATAAAATATGACTTGGCACGCATCATAGTAGGGTGCAAAATATCTATGTCCATCTGAATTACAATAATTCGTCAACAGAAATCATTGTCGTGTCGTCATAGGGGTAATAGAGGGATTTTTCATTTTCAAAATTACCTCTAAATCAAATATGACTTGGCACGCATCATAGTAGGTTGCCATATATCCATGTCCATCTGAATAAACATTATTCAATAACAGAAATCATTGTCGGGTCGTCAGAGGGGGTTTAGAGGGATTTTTCATTTTCAAAATTACTTCAAAAATCAAATATGACTTGGACCGCTACATGGTGGGGTGCAGAATATCCATTTCCATCTGAATAACAATAATTCGTCAACTGAAATTATTGTCGGGTCATTAGAGGGGGTATAGAGGGATTTTTCATTCTCAAAATTACCTAAAATATCAAATATGACTTGGCACGCAACATATTGGGGTGCAGAATATCTATTTCCATCTGAATAACAATAATTCGTCAACAGAAATCATTGCCGGGTCGTCAGAGGAGGTATAGAGGGATTTTTCATTTTTAAAATGACTTCAAAAATCAAATATGACTTGGCACGCATCATATTAGGGTGCAAAATATTCATTTCCATCCCAATAACAATAATTCGTCAACAGAAATCATTGTCGGGTCGTCAGAGGGGGTATAGAGGAATTTTTCATTTTCAAAATTACCTAAAATATCAAATATGACTTGGCACGCATCATGATGGGGTGCAGAATATCCATTTACATCTAAATAACAATAATTCGTCAACGGAAATCATTGTCGGGTCGTCAGAGGGGGTATAGGATTTTTCATTTTCAAAATTACCTCAAAATAAAATATGACTTGGCACGCATCATAGTAGGGTGCAAAATATCAATGTCCATCTGAATAACATTAATTCGTCAACAGAAATCATTGTCGGGTCGTTAGAAGGGGTATAGGATTTTTCATTTTCAAAATTACCTCAAAATAAAATATGACTTGGCACGCATCATAGTAGGGTGCAAAATATCAATGTCCATCTGAATAACATTAATTCGTCAACAGAAATCATTGTCGGGTCGTTAGAAGGGGTATAGGATTTTTCATTTTCAAAATTACCTCAAAATAAAATATGACTTGGCACGCATCATAGTAGGGTGCAAAATATCTATGTCCATCTGAATTAAAATAATTCGTAAACAGAAATCATTGTCGGGTCGTCAGAGGTGGTATAGAGTGATTTTTCATTTTCAAAATTACTTCAAAAATCGAATATGACTTGGCACGCATCATGGTGGGGTGCAGAATATCCATTTCCATCTGAATAACAATAATTCATCAACAGAAGTCATTGTCGGGTCGTTAGAGGGGGTATAGAGGAATTTCACATATTCAAAATTACTTCAAAAATCAAATATGACTAGGCACGTATCATAGTATGGTGCAAAATATTCATTTCCATCCAAATAACAATAATTCGTCAACCAAAATCATTGTCGGGTCGTCAGAGGGGGTATAGAGGGATTTTTCATTTTCAAAATTACTTCAAAAATCAAATATGACTTGGCACGCATCATAGTATGGTGCAAAATATTCATTTCCATCCAAATAACAATAATTCGTCAACCAAAATCATTGTCGGGTCGTCAGAGGGGGTACAGAGGGATTTCTCAAATTCAAAATTACCTGAAATATCAAATATGATTTGGCACGCAACATAGTGGGGTGCAGAATATCTATTTCCATCTGAATAACAATAATTCGTCAACAGAAATCATTGCCGGGTTTTCAGAGGAGGTATAGAGGGATTTCTCATTTTCAAAATTACTTCAAAAATCAAATATGACTTGTCACGCATCATATTAGGGTGCAAAATATTCATTTCCATCCTAATAACAATAATTCGTCAACTGAAATCATTGTCGGGTCGTCAGAGGGGGTACAGAGGGATTTTTCATTTTCAAAATCACCTCAAAATCAAATATGACTCGGCACGCATCATAGTATGGTGCAAAATATTCATTTCCATCCAAATAACAATAATTCGTCAACCAAAATCATTGTCGGGTCGTCAGAGGGGGTACAGAGGGATTTCTCAAATTCAAAATTACCTGAAATATCAAATATGATTTGGCACGCAACATAGTGGGGTGCAGAATATCTATTTCCATCTGAATAACAATAATTCGTCAACAGAAATCATTGCCGGGTTTTCAGAGGAGGTATAGAGGGATTTCTCATTTTCAAAATTACTTCAAAAATCAAATATGACTTGTCACGCATCATATTAGGGTGCAAAATATTCATTTCCATCCTAATAACAATAATTCGTCAACTGAAATCATTGTCGGGTCGTCAGAGGGGGTACAGAGGGATTTTACATTTTCAAAATCACTTCAAAAATCAAATATGACTTGGACCGCTACAAGGTGGTGTGCAGAATATCCATTTCCATCTGAATAACAATAATTCGTCAATAGAAATCATTGTCGGGTCGTTAGAAGGGGTATAGGATTTTTCATTTTCAAAATTACCTCAAAATAAAATATGACTTGGCACGCATCATAGTAGGGTGCAAAATATCTATGTCCATCTGAATTACAATAATTCGTAAACAGAAATCATTGTCGGGTCGTCAGAGGGGGTATAGGGGGATTTTTCATTTTCAAAATTACTTCAAAAATCGAATATGACTTGGCACGCATCATGGTGGGGTGCAGAATATTCATTTCCATCTGAATAATGATAATTCGTCATCAGAAATCATTGTCGTGTCGTCAGAGGGGGTATAGAGGGATTTTTCATTTTCAATATTACCTCTAAATCAAATATGACTTGGCACGCATCATAGTGGGGTGCAGAATATCCATGTCTAACTGAATAACAATAATTCGTTAACGGAAATCATTGTCGGGTCGTTAGAAGGGGTATAGAGGGATTTTTCATTTTCAAAATTACTTCAAAAATCGAATATGACTTGGCACGCATCATGGTGGGGTGCAGAATATCCATTTCCATCTGAATAACAATAATTCATCAACAGAAGTCATTGTCGGGTCGTTAGAGGGGGTATAGAGGGATTTCACATTTTCAAAATTACTTCAAAATTACTTCAAAAATCAAATATAACTAGGCACGTATCATAGTTGGGTGCATAATATCCGTTTCCATCTGAATAATAATAATTCGTCAACAGATATCATTGTCGTGTTGTCAGAGGGGGTATAGAGGGATTTTTCATTTTCAAAATTACTTCAAAAATCGAATATGACTTGTCACGCATCATGGTGGGGTGCAGAATATCCATTTCCATCTGAATAACAATAATTCATCAACAGAAGTCATTGTCGGGTCGTTAGAGGCGGTATAGAGGGATTTCACATTTTCAAAATTACTTCAAAATTACTTCAAAAATCAAATATGACTAGGCACGTATCATAGTAAGGTGCAAAATATTCATTTCCATCCAAATAACAATAATTTGTCAACCAAAATCATTGTCGGGTCGTCAGAGGGGGTATAAAGGGATTTTTCATTTTCAATATTACCTCAAAATCAAATATGACTTGGCACGCATCATAGTGGGGTGCAGAATATCCATGTCTAACTGAATAACAATAATTCGTTAACGGAAATCATTGTCGGGTCGTTAGAGGGGGTATAGAGGGATTTTTCATTTTCAAAATTACTTCAAAATCGAATATGACTTGGTACGCATCATGGTGGGGTGCAGAATATCCATTTTCATCTGAATAACAGTAATTCATCAACAGAAGTCATTGTCGGGTCGTCAGAGGGGGTATGGAGGGATTTTTCATTTTTAAAATGACTTCAAAAATCAAATATGACTTGGCACGCATCATATTAGGGTGCAGAATATTCATTTCCATCCCAATAACAATAATTCGTCAACAGTAATCATTGTCGGGTCGTCAGAGGGGGTATAGACGAATTTTTCATTTTCAAAATTACCTAAAATATCAAATATGACTTGGCACGCAACATATTGGGGTGCAGAATATCTATTTCCATCTGAATAACAATAATTCGTCAACAGAAATCATTGCCGGGTTGTCAGAGGAGGTATAGAGGGATTTTTCATTTTCAAAATTACTTCAAAAATCAAATATGACTTGGCACGCATCATAGTAGGGTGCAAAATATTCATTTCTATCCTAATAACAATAATTCGTCAACTGAAATCATTGTCGGGTCGTCAGAGGGGGTACAGAGGGATTTTACATTTTCAAAATCACTTCAAAAATCTAATATGACTTGTCACACATCATGATGGGGTGCAGAATATCCATTTACATCTGAATAACAATAATTCGTCAACAGAAATCATTGTCGTGTCGTCATAGGGGTAATAGAGGGATTTTTCATTTTCAAAATTACCTCAAAATCAAATATGACTTGGCACGCATCATAGTAGGGTGCCATACATCCATGTCCATCTGAATAAACATTATTCAATGACAGAAATCATTGTCGGGTCGTCAGAGGGGGTTTAGAGGGATTTTTCATTTTCAAAATTACTTCAAAAATCAAATATGACTTGGACCGCTACATGGTGGGGTGCAGAATATCCATTTCCATCTGAATAACAATAATTCGTCAACTGAAATCATTGTCGGGTCATTAGAGGGGGTATAGGATTTTTCATTTTCAAAATTACCTCAAAATAAAATATGACTTGGCACGCATCATAGTAGGGTGCAAAATATCTACGTTCATCTGAATAACAATAATTCGTTAACAGAAATCATTGTCGGTTCGTCAGAGGGGTATAGAGGGATTTTTCATTTTCAAAATTACTTCAAAAATCAAATATGAGTTGGCACGCATCAAAGTAGGGTGCAAAATATCCATGTCATGAATAACAATAATTCGTCAACAGAAATCATTGTCGGGTCGTCAGAGGGGGTATGGAGGGATTTTTCATTTTTAAAATGACTTCAAAAATCAAATATGACTTGGCACGCATCATATTAGGGTGCAAAATATTCATTTCCATCTGAATAATAATTATTCGTCAACAGAAATCATTGTCGTGTCGTCAGAGGGGGTCTAGAGGGATTTTTGATTTTCAAAATACCTCAAAATCAAATATGACTTGGCATGCATCATAGTAGGGTGCCAAATATCCATGTCCATCTGAATAACAATAATTCGTTAACAGAAATCATTGTCGGGTCGTCAGAGGGGGTATGGAGGGATTTTTCATTTTTAAAATGGCTTCAAAAATCTAATATGACTTGTCACACATCATGATGGGGTGCAGAATATCCATTTACATCTGAATAACAATAACTCGTCAACAGAAATCATTGTCGTGTCGTCATAGGGGTAATAGAGGGATTTTTCATTTTCAAAATTACCTCAAAATCAAATATGACTTGGCACGCATCATAGTAGGGTGCCATATATCCAAGTCCATCTGAATAAACATTATTCAATAACAGAAATCATTGTCGGGTCGTCAGAGGGGGTTTAGAGGGATTTTTCATTTTCAAAATTACTTCAAAAATCAAATATGACTTGGACCGCTACATGGTGGGGTGCAAAATATCTATGTCCATCTGAATAACAATAATTCGTCAACAGAAATCATTGTCGGGTCGTCAGAGGGGGTATGGAGGGATTTTTCATTTTTAAAATGGCTTCAAAAATCAAATATGACTTGGCACGCATCATATCAGGGTGCAAAATATTCATTTCCATCCCAATAACAATAATTCGTCAACAGAAATCATTGTCGGGTCGTCAGAGGGGGTATAGAGGATTTTTTCATTTTCAAAATTACCTAAAATATCAAATATGACTTGGCACGCATCATGATGGGGTGCAGAATATCCATTTACATCTAAATAAAAATAATTCGTCAATGGAAATCATTGTCGGGACGTCAGAGGGGGTATAGAGGAATTTTTCATTTTCAAAATTACCTAAAATATCAAATATGACTTGGCACGCAACATATTGGGGTGCAGAATATCTATTTCCAACTGAATAACAATAATTCATCAACAGAAATCTTTGCCGGGTTGTCAGAGGAGGTATAGAGGGATTTTTCATTTTCAAAATCACTTCAAAAATCAAATATGACTTGGCACGCATCATAGTAGGGTGCAAAATATTCATTTCTATCCTAATAATAATGATTCGTCAACTGAAATCATTGTCGGGTCGTCAGAGGGGGTACAGAGGGATTTTTCATTTTCAAAATTACCTCAAAATCAAATATGACTCGGCACGCATCATAGTAGGGTGCAAAATATCCATGTCCATCCGAATAACAATAATTCGTCAACAGAAATCATTGTCGGGTCGTAAGAGGGTGAACAGAGGAATTTTACATTTTCAAAATCACTTCAAAAATCTAATATGACTTGTCACACATCATGATGGGGTGCAGAATATCCATTTACATCTGAATAACAATAATTCGTCAACAGAAATCATTGTCGTGTCGTCATAGGGGTAATAGAGGGATTTTTCATTTTCAAAATTACCTCTAAATCAAATATGACTTGGCACGCATCATAGTAGGGTGCCATATATCCATGTCCATCTGAATAAACATTATTCAATAACAGAAATCATTGTCGGGTCGTCAGAGGGGGTTTAGAGGGATTTTTCATTTTCAAAATTACTTCAAATATCAAATATGACTTGGACCGCTACATGGTGGGGTGCAGAATATCCATTTCCATCTGAATAACAATAATTCTTCAACATAAATCATTGTCGGGTCACTAGAGGGGGTATAGGATTTTTCATTTTCAAAATTACCTCAAAATAAAATATGACTTGGCACGCATCATAGTAGGGTGCAAAATATCTACGTTCATCTGAATAACAATAATTCGTTAACAGAAATCATTGTCGGTTCGTCAGAGGGGTATAGAGGGATTTTTCATTTTCAAAATTACTTCAAAAATCAAATATGAGTTGGCACGCATCAAAGTAGGGTGCAAAATATCCATGTCATGAATACCAATAATTCGTCAACAGAAATCATTGTCCGGTCGTCAGAGGGGGTATGGAGGGATTTTTCATTTTTAAAATGACTTCAAAAATTAAATATGACTTGGCACGCATCATATTAGGGTGCAAAATATTCATTTCCATCCCAATAACAATAAGTCGTCAACAGAAATCATTGTCGGGTCGTCAGAGGGGGTATAGAGGATTATTTCATTTTCAAAATTACCTAAAATATCAAATATGACTTGGCACGCAACATGGTGGGGTGCAGAATATCTATTTCCATCTGAATAACAATAATTCGTCAACAGAAATCATTGCCGGGTTGTCAGAGGAGGTATAGAGGGATATTTCGTTTTCAAAATTACTTCAAAAATCAAATATGACTTGACACGCATCATAGTTGGGTGCAAAATATTGATTTCCATCCGAATAACAATAATTCGTCAACAGAAATCATTGTCGTGTCGTCAGAGGGGGTATAGAGGGATTTGTCATTTTCATAATTACTTCAAAAATCTTACATGATTTGGCACGCATCATGGTGGGGTGCAAAGTATCCATGTCCATCTGAATAACAATAATTCGTCAACATAAATCATTGTCGGGTCGTCAGAGGGGGTATAGAGGAATTTTTCATTTTCAAAATTACCTAAAATATCAAATATGACTTGTCACGCATCATGATGGGGTGCAAAATATCCATTTACATCTAAATAACAATAATTCTTCAACGGAAACATTGTCGGGTCGTCAGAGGGGGTATAGAGGGATTTTTCATTCTCAAAATTACCTAAAATATCAAATATGACTTGGCACGCATCATATTAGGGTGCAAAATATTCATTTCCATCCCAATAACAATAATTCGTCAACAGAAATCATTGTCGGGTCGTCAGAGGGGGTATAGAGGAATTTTTCATTTTCAAAATTACCTAAAATATCAAATATGACTTGGCACGCATCATGATGGGGTGCAGAATATCCATTTACATCTAAATAACAATAATTCGTCAACGGAAATCATTGTCGGGTCGTCAGAGGGGGTACAGAGGGATTTTTCATTTTCAAAATAACCTCAAAATCAAATATGACTCGGCACGCATCATAGTAGGGTGCAAAATATCAATGTCCATCTGAATAACAATAATTTGTCAACGGAAATCATTGTCGGGTCGTAAGAGGGTGTACAGAGGGATTTTACATTTTCAAAATCACTTCAAAAATCAAATATGACTTGGACCGCTACAAGGTGGGGTGCAGAATATCCATGTCATGAATACCAATAATTCGTCAACAGAAATCATTGTCGGGTCGTTAGAAGGGGTATAGGATTTTTCATTTTCAAAATTACCTCAAAATAAAATATGACTTGGCACGCATCATAGTAGGGTGCAAAATATCTATGTCCATCTGAATTAAAATAATTCGTAAACAGAAATCATTGTCGGGTCGATAGAGTGATTTTTCATTTTCAAAATTACTTCAAAAATCGAATATGACTTGGCACGCATCATGGTGGGGTGCAGAATATCCATTTCCATCTGAATAACAATAATTCATCAACAGAAGTCATTGTCGGGTCGTTAGAGGTGGTATAGAGGGATTTCACATTTTCAAAATTACTTCAAAATTACTTCAAAAATCAAATATGACTAGGCACGTATCATAGTATGGTGCAAAATATTCATTTCCATCCAAATAACAATAATTCGCCAACCAAAATCATTGTCGGGTCGTCAGAGGGGGTATAGAGGGATTTTTCATTTTCAAAATTACTTCAAAAATCAAATATGACTTGGCACGCATCATAGTATGGTGCAAAATATTCATTTCCATCCTAATAACAATAATTCGCCAACCAAAATCATTGTCGGGTCGTCAGAGGGGGTATAGAGGGATTTTTCATTTTCAAAATTACTTCTAAAATCAAATATGACTTGGCACGCATCATAGTATGGTGCAAAATATTCATTTCCATCCTAATAACAATAATTCGTCAACAGAAATCATTGTCGTGTCGTCAGAGGGGGTATAGAGGGATTTTTCATTTTCATAATTACTTCAAAAATCTTACATGATTTGGCACGCATCATGGTGGGGTGCAAAGTATCCATGTCCATCTGAATAACAATAATTCGTCAACATAAATCATTGTCGGGTCGTCAGAGGGTGAACAGAGGAATTTTACATTTTCAAAATCACTTCAAAAATCTAATATGACTTGTCACACATCATGATGGGGTGCAGAATATCCATTTACATCTGAATTACAATAATTCGTCAACAGAAATCATTGTCGTGTCGTCATAGGGGTAATAGAGGGATTTTTCATTTTCAAAATTACCTCTAAATCAAATATGACTTGGCACGCATTATAGTAGGGTGCCATATGTCCATGTCCATCTGAATAAACATTATTCAATAACAGAAATCATTGTCGGGTCGTCAGAGGGGGTTTAGAGGGATTTTTCATTTTCAAAATTACTTCAAAAATCAAATATGACTTGGACCGCTACATGGTGGGGTGCAGAATATCCATTTCCATCTGAATAACAATCATTCTTCAACAGAAATCATTGTCGGGTCATTAGAGGGGGTATAGGATTTTTCATTTTCAAAATTACCTCAAAATAAAATATGACTTGGCACGCATCATAGTAGGGTGCAAAATATCTACGTTCATCTGAATAACAATAATTCGTTAACAGAAATCATTGTCGGTTCGTCAGAGGGGTATAGAGGGATTTTTCATTTTCAAAATTACTTCAAAAATCAAATATGAGTTGGCACGCATCAAAGTAGGGTGCAAAATATCCATGTCATGAATACCAATAATTCGTCAACAGAAATCATTGTCCGGTCGTCAGAGGGGGTATGGAGGGATTTTTCATTTTTAAAATGACTTCAAAAATTAAATATGACTTGGCACGCATCATATTAGGGTGCAAAATATTCATTTCCATCCCAATAACAATAAGTCGTCAACAGAAATCATTGTCGGGTCGTCAGAGGGGGTATAGAGGATTATTTCATTTTCAAAATTACCTAAAATATCAAATATGACTTGGCACGCAACATGGTGGGGTGCAGAATATCTATTTCCATCTGAATAACAATAATTCGTCAACAGAAATCATTGCCGGGTTGTCAGAGGAGGTATAGAGGGATATTTCGTTTTCAAAATTACTTCAAAAATCAAATATGACTTGACACGCATCATAGTTGGGTGCAAAATATTGATTTCCATCCGAATAACAATAATTCGTCAACAGAAATCATTGTCGTGTCGTCAGAGGGGGTATAGAGGGATTTTTCATTTTCATAATTACTTCAAAAATCTTACATGATTTGGCACGCATCATGGTGGGGTGCAAAGTATCCATGTCCATCTGAATAACAATAATTCGTCAACATAAATCATTGTCGGGTCGTCAGAGGGGGTATAGAGGAATTTTTCATTTTCAAAATTACCTAAAATATCAAATATGACTTGGCACGCATCATGATGGGGTGCAAAATATCCATTTACATCTAAATAACAATAATTCTTCAACGGAAACATTGTCGGGTCGTCAGAGGGGGTATAGAGGGATTTTTCATTCTCAAAATTACCTAAAATATCAAATATGACTTGGCACGCATCATATTAGGGTGCAAAATATTCATTTCCATCCCAATAACAATAATTCGTCAACAGAAATCATTGTCGGGTCGTCAGAGGGTGTACAGAGGGATTTTACATTTTCAAAATCACTTCAAAAATCAAATATGACTTGGACCGCTACAAGGTGGGGTGCAGAATATCCATGTCATGAATACCAATAATTCGTCAACAGAAATCATTGTCGGGTCGTTAGAAGGGGTATAGGATTTTTCATTTTCAAAATTACCTCAAAATAAAATATGACTTGGCACGCATCATAGTAGGGTGCAAAATATCTATGTCCATCTGAATTAAAATAATTCGTAAACAGAAATCATTGTCGGGTCGATAGAGTGATTTTTCATTTTCAAAATTACTTCAAAAATCGAATATGACTTGGCACGCATCATGGTGGGGTGCAGAATATCCATTTCCATCTGAATAACAATAATTCATCAACAGAAGTCATTGTCGGGTCGTTAGAGGGGGTATAGAGGGATTTCACATTTTCAAAATTACTTCAAAATTACTTCAAAAATCAAATATGACTAGGCACGTATCATAGTATGGTGCAAAATATTCATTTCCATCCAAATAACAATAATTCGCCAACCAAAATCATTGTCGGGTCGTCAGAGGGGGTATAGAGGGATTTTTCATTTTCAAAATTACTTCAAAAATCAAATATGACTTGGCACGCATCATAGTATGGTGCAAAATATTCATTTCCATCCTAATAACAATAATTCGTCAACTGAAATCATTGTCGGGTCGTCAGAGGGGGTACAGAGGGATTTTTCATTTTCAAAATCACCTCAAAATCAAATATGACTCGGCACGCATCATAGTAGGGTGCAAAATTTCAATGTCAATCCGAATAACAATAATTCGTCAACAGAAATCATTAACGGGTCGTAAGAGGGTGTACAGAGGGATTTTACATTTTCAAAATCACTTCAAAAATCAAATATGACTTGGACCGCTACAAGGTGGGGTGCAGAATATCCATTTCCATCTGAATAACAATAATTCGTCAACAGAAATCATTGTCGGGTCGTTAGAAGGGGTATAGGATTTTTCATTTTCAAAATTACCTCAAAATAAAATATGACTTGGCACGCATCATAGTAGGGTGCAAAATATCTATGTCCATCTGAATTACAATAATTCGTCAACAGAAATCATTGTCGTGTCGTCATAGGGGTAATAGAGGGATTTTTCATTTTCAAAATTACCTCTAAATCAAATATGACTTGGCACGCATCATAGTAGGGTGCCATATATCCATGTCCATCTGAATAAACATTATTCAATAACAGAAATCATTGTCGGGTCGTCAGAGGGGGTTTAGAGGGATTTTTCATTTTCAAAATTACTTCAAATATCAAATATGACTTGGACCGCTACATGGCGGGGTGCAGAATATCCATTTCCATCTGAATAACAATAATTCGTCAACTGTAATCATTGTCGGGTCATTAGAGGGGGTATAGAGGGATTTTTCATTCTCAAAATTACCTAAAATATCAAATATGACTTGGCACGCAACATATTGGGGTGCAGAATATCTATTTCCATCTGAATAACAATAATTCGTCAACAGAAATCATTGCCGGGTCGTCAGAGGGGGTATAGAGGAATTTTTCATTTTCAAAATTACCTAAAATATCAAATATGACTTGGCACGCATCATGATGGGGTGCAGAATATCCATTTACATCTAAATAACAATAATTCGTCAACGGAAATCATTGTCGGGTCGTCAGAGGGGGTATAGGATTTTTCATTTTCAAAATTACCTCAAAATAAAATATGACTTGGCACGCATCATAGTAGGGTGCAAAATATCAATGTCCATCTGAATAACATTAATTCGTCAACAGAAATCATTGTCGAGTCGTTAGAAGGGGTATAGGATTTTTCATTTTCAAAATTACCTCAAAATAAAATATGACTTGGCACGCATCATAGTAGGGTGCAAAATATCAATGTCCATCTGAATAACATTAATTCGTCAACAGAAATCATTGTCGGGTCGTTAGAAGGGGTATAGGATTTTTCATTTTCAAAATTACCTCAAAATAAAATATGACTTGGCACGCATCATAGTAGGGTGCAAAATATCTATGTCCATCTGAATTAAAATAATTCGTAAACAGAAATCATTGTCGGGTCGTCAGAGGGGGTATAGAGTGATTTTTCATTTTCAAAATTACTTCAAAAATCGAATATGACTTGGAACGCATCATGGTGGGGTGCAGAATATCCATTTCCATCTGAATAACAATAATTCATCAACAGAAGTCATTGTCGGGTCGTTAGAGGGGGTATAGAGGAATTTCACATTTTCAAAATTACTTCAAAAATCAAATATGACTAGGCACGTATCATAGTATGGTGCAAAATATTTATTTCCATCCAAATAACAATAATTCGTCAACCAAAATCATTGTCGGGTCGTCAGAGGGGGTATAGAGGGATTTTTCATTTTTAAAATTACTTCAAAAATCAAATATGACTTGGCACGCATCATAGTATGGTGCAAAATATTCATTTCCATCCAAATAACAATAATTCGTCAACCAAAATCATTGTCGGGTCGTCAGAGGGGGTACAGAGGGATTTCTCAAATTCAAAATTACCTGAAATATCAAATATGATTTGGCACGCAACATAGTGGGGTGCAGAATATCTATTTCCATCTGAATAACAATAATTCGTCAACAGAAATCATTGCCGGGTTTTCAGAGGAGGTATAGAGGGATTTCTCATTTTCAAAATTACTTCAAAAATCAAATATGACTTGTCACGCATCATATTAGGGTGCAAAATATTCATTTCCATCCTAATAACAATAATTCGTCAACTGAAATCATTGTCGGGTCGTCAGAGGGGGTACAGAGGGATTTTTCATTTTCAAAATCACCTCAAAATCAAATATGACTCGGCACGCATCATAGTAGGGTGCAAAATATCAATGTCAATCTGAATAACAATAATTCGTCAACAGAAATCATTGTCGGGTCGTAAGAGGGTGTACAGAGGGATTTTACATTTTCAAAATCACTTCAAAAATCAAATATGACTTGGACCGCTACAAGGTGGTGTGCAGAATATCCATTTCCATCTGAATAACAATAATTCGTCAACAGAAATCATTGTCGGGTCGTTAGAAGGGGTATAGGATTTTTCATTTTCAAAATTACCTCAAAATAAAATATGACTTGGCACGCATCATAGTAGGGTGCAAAATATCTATGTCCATCTGAATTACAATAATTCGTAAACAGAAATCATTGTCGGGTCGTCAGAGGGGGTATAGGGGGATTTTTCATTTTCAAAATTACTTCAAAAATCGAATATGACTTGGCACGCATCATGGTGGGGTGCAGAATATTCATTTCCATCTGAATAATGATAATTCGTCATCAGAAATCATTGTCGTGTCGTCAGAGGGGGTATAGAGGGATTTATCATTTTCAATATTACCTCTAAATCAAATATGACTTGGCACGCATCATAGTGGGGTGCAGAATATCCATGTCTAACTGAATAACAATAATTCGTTAACGGAAATCATTGTCGGGTCGTTAGAAGGGGTATAGAGGGATTTTTAATTTTCAAAATTACTTCAAAAATCGAATATGACTTGGCACGCATCATGGTGGGGTGCAGAATATCCATTTCCATCTGAATAACAATAATTCATCAACAGAAGTCATTGTCGGGTCGTTAGAGGCGGTATAGAGGGATTTCACATTTTCAAAATTACTTCAAAATTACTTCAAAAATCAAATATGACTAGGCACGTATCATAGTATGGTGCAAAATATTCATTTCCATCCAAATAACAATGATTTGTCAACCAAAATCATTGTCGGGTCGTCAGAGGGGGTATAAAGGGATTTTTCATTTTCAATATTACCTCAAAATCAAATATGACTTGGCACGCATCATAGTGGGGTGCAGAATATCCATGTCTAACTGAATAACAATAATTCGTTAACGGAAATCATTGTCGGGTCGTTAGAGGGGGTATAGAGGGATTTTTCATTTTCAAAATTACTTCAAAATCGAATATGACTTGGTACGCATCATGGTGGGGTGCAGAATATCCATTTTCATCTGAATAACAGTAATTCATCAACAGAAGTCATTGTCGGGTCGTCAGAGGGGGTATGGAGGGATTTTTCATTTTTAAAATGACTTCAAAAATCAAATATGACTTGGCACGCAACATATTGGGGTGCAGAATATCTATTTCCATCTGAATAACATTAATTCGTCAACAGAAATCATTGCCGGGTTGTCAGAGGAGGTATAGAGGGATTTTTCATTTTCAAAATTACTTCAAAAATCAAATATGAATTGGCACGCATCATAGTAGGGTGCAAAATATTCATTTCTATCCTAATAACAATAATTCGTCAACTGAAATCATTGTCGGGTCGTCAGAGGGGGTACAGAGGGATTTTACATTTTCAAAATCACTTCAAAAATCTAATATGACTTGTCACACATCATGATGGGGTGCAGAATATCCATTTACATCTGAATAACAATAATTCGTCAACAGAAATCATTGTCGTGTCGTCATAGGGGTAATAGAGGGATTTTTCATTTTCAAAATTACCTCAAAATCAAATATGACTTGGCACGCATCATAGTAGGGTGCCATATATCCATGTCCATCTGAATAAACATTATTCAATGACAGAAATCATTGTCGGGTCGTCAGAGGGGGTTTAGAGGGATTTTTCATTTTCAAAATTACTTCAAAAATCAAATATGACTTGGACCGCTACATGGTGGGGTGCAGAATATCCATTTCCATCTGAATAACAATAATTCGTCAACTGAAATCATTGTCGGGTCATTAGAGGGGGTATAGGATTTTTCATTTTCAAAATTACCTCAAAATAAAATATGACTTGGCACGCATCATAGTAGGGTGCAAAATATCTACGTTCATCTGAATAACAATAATTCGTTAACAGAAATCATTGTCGGTTCGTCAGAGGGGTATAGAGGGATTTTTCATTTTCAAAATTACTTCAAAAATCAAATATGAGTTGGCACGCATCAAAGTAGGGTGCAAAATATCCATGTCATGAATAACAATAATTCGTCAACAGAAATCATTGTTGGGTCGTCAGAGGGGGTATGGAGGGATTTTTCATTTTTAAAATGACTTCAAAAATCAAATATGACTTGGCACGCATCATATTAGGGTGCAAAATATTCATTTCCATCTGAATAATAATTATTCGTCAACAGAAATCATTGTCGTGTCGTCAGAGGGGGTCTAGAGGGATTTTTCATTTTCAAAATACCTCAAAATCAAATATGACTTGGCATGCATCATAGTAGGGTGCCAAATATCCATGTCCATCTGAATAACAATAATTCGTCAACAGAAATCATTGTCGGGTCGTCAGAGGGGGTATGGAGGGATTTTTCATTTTTAAAATGACTTCAAAAATCAAATATGACTTGTCACACATCATGATGGGGTGCAGAATATCCATTTACATCTGAATAACAATAATTCGTCAACAGAAATCATTGTCGTGTCGTCATAGGGGTAATAGAGGGATTTTTCATTTTCAAAATTACCTCAAAATCAAATATGACTTGGCACGCATCATAGTAGGGTGCCATATATCCAAGTCCATCTGAATAAACATTATTCAATAACAGAAATCATTGTCGGGTCGTCAGAGGGGGTTTAGAGGGATTTTTCATTTTCAAAATTACTTCAAAAATCAAATATGACTTGGACCGCTACATGGTGGGGTGCAGAATATCCATTTCCATCTGAATAACAATAATTCTTCAACAGAAATCATTGTCGGGTCATTAGAGGGGGTATAGGATTTTTCATTTTCAAAATTACCTCAAAATAAAATATGACTTGGCACGCATCATAGTAGGGTGCAAAATATCTACGTTCATCTGAATAACAATAATTCGTTAACAGAAATCATTGTCGGGTCGTAAGAGGGTGAACAGAGGAATTTTACATTTTCAAAATCACTTCAAAAATCTAATATGACTTGTCACACATCATGATGGGGTGCAGTATATCCATTTACATCTGAATAACAATAATTCGTCAACAGAAATCATTGTCGTGTCGTCATAGGGGTAATAGAGGGATTTTTCATTTTCAAAATTACCTCTAAATCAAATATGACTTGGCACGCATCATAGTAGGGTGCCATATATCCATGTCCATCTGAATAAACATTATTCAATAACAGAAATCATTGTCGGGTCGTCAGAGGGGGTTTAGAGGGATTTTTTATTTTCAAAATTACTTCAAAAATCAAATATGACTTGGACCGCTACATGGTGGGGTGCAGAATATCCATTTCCATCTGAATAACAATAATTCTTCAACAGAAATCATTGTCGGGTCATTAGAGGGGGTATAGGATTTTTCATTTTCAAAATTACCTCAAAATAAAATATGACTTGGCACGCATCATAGTAGGGTGCAAAATATCTATGTCCATCTGAATTAAAATAATTCGTAAACAGAAATCATTGTCGGGTCGTCAGAGGGGGTATAGAGTGATTTTTCATTTTCAAAATTACTTCAAAAATCGAATATGACTTGGCACGCATCATGGTGGGGTGCAGAATATCCATTTCCATCTGAATAACAATAATTCATCAACAGAAGTCATTGTCGGGTCGTTAGAGGGGGTATAGAGGAATTTCACATTTTCAAAATTACTTCAAAAATCAAATATGACTAGGCACGTATCATAGTATGGTGCAAAATATTTATTTCCATCCAAATAACAATAATTCGTCAACCAAAATCATTGTCGGGTCGTCAGAGGGGGTATAGAGGGATTTTTCATTTTCAAAATTACTTCAAAAATCAAATATGACTTGGCACGCATCATAGTATGGTGCAAAATATTCATTTCCATCCAAATAACAATAATTCGTCAACCAAAATCATTGTCGGGTCGTCAGAGGGGGTACAGAGGGATTTCTCAAATTCAAAATTACCTGAAATATCAAATATGATTTGGCACGCAACATAGTGGGGTGCAGAATATCTATTTCCATCTGAATAACAATAATTCGTCAACAGAAATCATTGCCGGGTTTTCAGAGGAGGTATAGAGGGATTTCTCATTTTCAAAATTACTTCAAAAATCAAATATGACTTGTCACGCATCATATTAGGGTGCAAAATATTCATTTCCATCCTAATAACAATAATTCGTCAACTGAAATCATTGTCGGGTCGTCAGAGGGGGTACAGAGGGATTTTTCATTTTCAAAATCACCTCAAAATCAAATATGACTCGGCACGCATCATAGTAGGGTGCAAAATATCAATGTCAATCTGAATAACAATAATTCGTCAACAGAAATCATTGTCGGGTCGTAAGAGGGTGTACAGAGGGATTTTACATTTTCAAAATCACTTCAAAAATCAAATATGACTTGGACCGCTACAAGGTGGTGTGCAGAATATCCATTTCCATCTGAATAACAATAATTCGTCAACAGAAATCATTGTCGGGTCGTTAGAAGGGGTATAGGATTTTTCATTTTCAAAATTACCTCAAAATAAAATATGACTTGGCACGCATCATAGTAGGGTGCAAAATATCTATGTCCATCTGAATTACAATAATTCGTAAACAGAAATCATTGTCGGGTCGTCAGAGGGGGTATAGGGGGATTTTTCATTTTCAAAATTACTTCAAAAATCGAATATGACTTGGCACGCATCATGGTGGGGTGCAGAATATTCATTTCCATCTGAATAATGATAATTCGTCATCAGAAATCATTGTCGTGTCGTCAGAGGGGGTATAGAGGGATTTTTCATTTTCAATATTACCTCTAAATCAAATATGACTTGGCACGCATCATAGTGGGGTGCAGAATATCCATGTCTAACTGAATAACAATAATTCGTTAACGGAAATCATTGTCGGGTCGTTAGAAGGGGTATAGAGGGATTTTTCATTTTCAAAATTACTTCAAAAATCGAATATGACTTGGCACGCATCATGGTGGGGTGCAGAATATCCATTTCCATCTGAATAACAATAATTCATCAACAGAAGTCATTGTCGGGTCGTTAGAGGCGGTATAGAGGGATTTCACATTTTCAAAATTACTTCAAAATTACTTCAAAAATCAAATATGACTAGGCACGTATCATAGTATGGTGCAAAATATTCATTTCCATCCAAATAACAATGATTTGTCAACCAAAATCATTGTCGGGTCGTCAGAGGGGGTATAAAGGGATTTTTCATTTTCAATATTACCTCAAAATCAAATATGACTTGGCACGCATCATAGTGGGGTGCAGAATATCCATGTCTAACTGAATAACAATAATTCGTTAACGGAAATCATTGTCGGGTCGTTAGAGGGGGTATAGAGGGATTTTTCATTTTCAAAATTACTTCAAAATCGAATATGACTTGGTACGCATCATGGTGGGGTGCAGAATATCCATTTTCATCTGAATAACAGTAATTCATCAACAGAAGTCATTGTCGGGTCGTCAGAGGGGGTATGGAGGGATTTTTCATTTTTAAAATGACTTCAAAAATCAAATATGACTTGGCACGCAACATATTGGGGTGCAGAATATCTATTTCCATCTGAATAACAATAATTCGTCAACAGAAATCATTGCCGGGTTGTCAGAGGAGGTATAGAGGGATTTTTCATTTTCAAAATTACTTCAAAAATCAAATATGACTTGGCACGCATCATAGTAGGGTGCAAAATATTCATTTCTATCCTAATAACAATAATTCGTCAACTGAAATCATTGTCGGGTCGTCAGAGGGGGTACAGAGGGATTTTACATTTTCAAAATCACTTCAAAAATCTAATATGACTTGTCACACATCATGATGGGGTGCAGAATATCCATTTACATCTGAATAACAATAATTCGTCAACAGAAATCATTGTCGTGTCGTCATAGGGGTAATAGAGGGATTTTTCATTTTCAAAATCACCTCAAAATCAAATATGACTTGGCACGCATCATAGTAGGGTGCCATATATCCATGTCCATCTGAATAAACATTATTCAATGACAGAAATCATTGTCGGGTCGTCAGAGGGGGTTTAGAGGGATTTTTCATTTTCAAAATTACTTCAAAAATCAAATATGACTTGGACCGCTACATGGTGGGGTGCAGAATATCCATTTCCATCTGAATAACAATAATTCGTCAACTGAAATCATTGTCGGGTCATTAGAGGGGGTATAGGATTTTTCATTTTCAAAATTACCTCAAAATAAAATATGACTTGGCACGCATCATAGTAGGGTGCAAAATATCTACGTTCATCTGAATAACAATAATTCGTTAACAGAAATCATTGTCGGTTCGTCAGAGGGGTATAGAGGGATTTTTCATTTTCAAAATTACTTCAAAAATCAAATATGAGTTGGCACGCATCAAAGTAGGGTGCAAAATATCCATGTCATGAATAACAATAATTCGTCAACAGAAATCATTGTCGGGTCGTCAGAGGGGGTATGGAGGGATTTTTCATTTTTAAAATGACTTCAAAAATCAAATATGACTTGGCACGCATCATATTAGGCTGCAAAATATTCATTTCCATCTGAATAATAATTATTCGTCAACAGAAATCATTGTCGTGTCGTCAGAGGGGGTCTAGAGGGATTTTTCATTTTCAAAATACCTCAAAATCAAATATGACTTGGCATGCATCATAGTAGGGTGCCAAATATCCATGTCCATCTGAATAACAATAATTCGTTAACAGAAATCATTGTCGGGTCGTCAGAGGGGGTATGGAGGGATTTTTCATTTTTAAAATGGCTTCAAAAATCTAATATGACTTGTCACACATCATGATGGGGTGCAGAATATCCATTTACATCTGAATAACAATAATTCGTCAACAGAAATCATTGTCGTGTCGTCATAGGGGTAATAGAGGGATTTTTCATTTTCAAAATTACCTCAAAATCAAATATGACTTGGCACGCATCATAGTAGGGTGCCATATATCCAAGTCCATCTGAATAAACATTATTCAATAACAGAAATCATTGTCGGGTCGTCAGAGGGGGTTTAGAGGGATTTTTCATTTTCAAAATTACTTCAAAAATCAAATATGACTTGGACCGCTACATGGTGGGGTGCAGAATATCCATTTCCATCTGAATAACAATAATTCTTCAACAGAAATCATTGTCGGGTCATTAGAGGGGGTATAGGATTTTTCATTTTCAAAATTACCTCAAAATAAAATATGACTTGGCACGCATCATAGTAGGGTGCAAAATATCTACGTTCATCTGAATAACAATAATTCGTTAACAGAAATCATTGTCGGGTCGTAAGAGGGTGAACAGAGGAATTTTACATTTTCAAAATCACTTCAAAAATCTAATATGACTTGTCACACATCATGATGGGGTGCAGTATATCCATTTACATCTGAATAACAATAATTCGTCAACAGAAATCATTGTCGTGTCGTCATAGGGGTAATAGAGGGATTTTTCATTTTCAAAATTACCTCTAAATCAAATATGACTTGGCACGCATCATAGTAGGGTGCCATATATCCATGTCCATCTGAATAAACATTATTCAATAACAGAAATCATTGTCGGGTCGTCAGAGGGGGTTTAGAGGGATTTTTCATTTTCAAAATTACTTCAAAAATCAAATATGACTTGGACCGCTACATGGTGGGGTGCAGAATATCCATTTCCATCTGAATAACAATAATTCTTCAACAGAAATCATTGTCGGGTCATTAGAGGGGGTATAGGATTTTTCATTTTCAAAATTACCTCAAAATAAAATATGACTTGGCACGCATCATAGTAGGGTGCAAAATATCTACGTTCATCTGAATAACAATAATTCGTTAACAGAAATCATTGTCGGTTCGTCAGAGGGGTATAGAGGGATTTTTCATTTTCAAAATTACTTCAAAAATCAAATATGAGTTGGCACGCATCAAAGTAGGGTGCAAAATATCCATGTCATGAATACCAATAATTCGTCAACAGAAATCATTGTCCGGTCGTCAGAGGGGGTATGGAGGGATTTTTCATTTTTAAAATGACTTCAAAAATTAAATATGACTTGGCACGCATCATATTAGGGTGCAAAATATTCATTTCCATCCCAATAACAATAAGTCGTCAACAGAAATCATTGTCGGGTCGTCAGAGGGGGTATAGAGGATTATTTCATTTTCAAAATTACCTAAAATATCAAATATGACTTGGCACGCAACATGGTGGGGTGCAGAATATCTATTTCCATCTGAATAACAATAATTCGTCAACAGAAATCATTGCCGGGTTGTCAGAGGAGGTATAGAGGGATATTTCGTTTTCAAAATTACTTCAAAAATCAAATATGACTTGACACGCATCATAGTTGGGTGCAAAATATTGATTTCCATCCGAATAACAATAATTCGTCAACAGAAATCATTGTCGTGTCGTCAGAGGGGGTATAGAGGGATTTTTCATTTTCATAATTACTTCAAAAATCTTACATGATTTGGCACGCATCATGGTGGGGTGCAAAGTATCCATGTCCATCTGAATAACAATAATTCGTCAACATAAATCATTGTCGGGTCGTCAGAGGGGGTATAGAGGAATTTTTCATTTTCAAAATTACCTAAAATATCAAATATGACTTGGCACGCATCATGATGGGGTGCAAAATATCCATTTACATCTAAATAACAATAATTCTTCAACGGAAACATTGTCGGGTCGTCAGAGGGGGTATAGAGGGATTTTTCATTCTCAAAATTACCTAAAATATCAAATATGACTTGGCACGCATCATATTAGGGTGCAAAATATTCATTTCCATCCCAATAACAATAATTCGTCAACAGAAATCATTGTCGGGTCGTCAGAGGGGGTATAGAGGAATTTTTCATTTTCAAAATTACCTAAAATATCAAATATGACTTGGCACGCATCATGATGGGGTGCAGAATATCCATTTACATCTAAATAACAATAATTCGTCAACGGAAATCATTGTCGGGTCGTCAGAGGGGGTACAGAGGGATTTTTCATTTTCAAAATAACCTCAAAATCAAATATGACTCGGCACGCATCATAGTAGGGTGCAAAATATCAATGTCCATCTGAATAACAATAATTTGTCAAAGGAAATCATTGTCGGGTCGTAAGAGGGTGTACAGAGGGATTTTACATTTTCAAAATCACTTCAAAAATCAAATATGACTTGGACCGCTACAAGGTGGGGTGCAGAATATCCATGTCATGAATACCAATAATTCGTCAACAGAAATCATTGTCGGGTCGTTAGAAGGGGTATAGGATTTTTCATTTTCAAAATTACCTCAAAATAAAATATGACTTGGCACGCATCATAGTAGGGTGCAAAATATCTATGTCCATCTGAATTAAAATAATTCGTAAACAGAAATCATTGTCGGGTCGATAGAGTGATTTTTCATTTTCAAAATTACTTCAAAAATCGAATATGACTTGGCACGCATCATGGTGGGGTGCAGAATATCCATTTCCATCTGAATAACAATAATTCATCAACAGAAGTCATTGTCGGGTCGTTAGAGGGGGTATAGAGGGATTTCACATTTTCAAAATTACTTCAAAATTACTTCAAAAATCAAATATGACTAGGCACGTATCATAGTATGGTGCAAAATATTCATTTCCATCCAAATAACAATAATTCGCCAACCAAAATCATTGTCGGGTCGTCAGAGGGGGTATAGAGGGATTTTTCATTTTCAAAATTACTTCAAAAATCAAATATGACTTGGCACGCATCATAGTATGGTGCAAAATATTCATTTCCATCCTAATAACAATAATTCGTCAACTGAAATCATTGTCGGGTCGTCAGAGGGGGTACAGAGGGATTTTTCATTTTCAAAATCACCTCAAAATCAAATATGACTCGGCACGCATCATAGTAGGGTGCAAAATTTCAATGTCAATCCGAATAACAATAATTCGTCAACAGAAATCATTGTCGGGTCGTAAGAGGGTGTACAGAGGGATTTTACATTTTCAAAATCACTTCAAAAATCAAATATGACTTGGACCGCTACAAGGTGGGGTGCAGAATATCCATTTCCATCTGAATAACAATAATTCGTCAACAGAAATCATTGTCGGGTCGTTAGAAGGGGTATAGGATTTTTCATTTTCAAAATTACCTCAAAATAAAATATGACTTGGCACGCATCATAGTAGGGTGCAAAATATCTATGTCCATCTGAATTACAATAATTCGTCAACAGAAATCATTGTCGTGTCGTCATAGGGGTAATAGAGGGATTTTTCATTTTCAAAATTACCTCTAAATCAAATATGACTTGGCACGCATCATAGTAGGGTGCCATATATCCATGTCCATCTGAATAAACATTATTCAATAACAGAAATCATTGTCGGGTCGTCAGAGGGGGTTTAGAGGGATTTTTCATTTTCAAAATTACTTCAAAAATCAAATATGACTTGGACCGCTACATGGCGGGGTGCAGAATATCCATTTCCATCTGAATAACAATAATTCGTCAACTGTAATCATTGTCGGGTCATTAGAGGGGGTATAGAGGGATTTTTCATTCTCAAAATTACCTAAAATATCAAATATGACTTGGCACGCAACATATTGGGGTGCAGAATATCTATTTCCATCTGAATAACAATAATTCGTCAACAGAAATCATTGCCGGGTCGTCAGAGGAGGTATAGAGGGATTTTTCATTTTTAAAATGACTTCAAAAATCAAATATGACTTGGCACGCATCATATTAGGGTGCAAAATATTCATTTCCATCCCAATAACAATAATTCGTCAACAGAAATCATTGTCGGGTCGTCAGAGGGGGTATAGAGGAATTTTTCATTTTCAAAATTACCTAAAATATCAAATATGACTTGGCACGCATCATGATGGGGTGCAGAATATCCATTTACATCTAAATAACAATAATTCGTCAACGGAAATCATTGTCGGGTCGTCAGAGGGGGTATAGGATTTTTCATTTTCAAAATTACCTCAAAATAAAATATGACTTGGCACGCATCATAGTAGGGTGCAAAATATCAATGTCCATCTGAATAACATTAATTCGTCAACAGAAATCATTGTCGGGTCGTTAGAAGGGGTATAGGATTTTTCATTTTCAAAATTACCTCAAAATAAAATATGACTTGGCACGCATCATAGTAGGGTGCAAAATATCAATGTCCATCTGAATAACATTAATTCGTCAACAGAAATCATTGTCGGGTCGTTAGAAGGGGTATAGGATTTTTCATTTTCAAAATTACCTCAAAATAAAATATGACTTGGCACGCATCATAGTAGGGTGCAAAATATCTATGTCCATCTGAATTAAAATAATTCGTAAACAGAAATCATTGTCGGGTCGTCAGAGGGGGTATAGAGTGATTTTTCATTTTCAAAATTACTTCAAAAATCGAATATGACTTGGCACGCATCATGGTGGGGTGCAGAATATCCATTTCCATCTGAATAACAATAATTCATCAACAGAAGTCATTGTCGGGTCGTTAGAGGGGGTATAGAGGAATTTCACATTTAAAAAATTACTTCAAAAATCAAATATGACTAGGCACGTATCATAGTATGGTGCAAAATATTTATTTCCATCCAAATAACAATAATTCGTCAACCAAAATCATTGTCGGGTCGTCAGAGGGGGTATAGAGGGATTTTTCATTTTCAAAATTACTTCAAAAATCAAATATGACTTGGCACGCATCATAGTATGGTGCAAAATATTCATTTCCATCCAAATAACAATAATTCGTCAACCAAAATCATTGTCGGGTCGTCAGAGGGGGTACAGAGGGATTTCTCAAATTCAAAATTACCTGAAATATCAAATATGATTTGGCACGCAACATAGTGGGGTGCAGAATATCTATTTCCATCTGAATAACAATAATTCGTCAACAGAAATCATTGCCGGGTTTTCAGAGGAGGTATAGAGGGATTTCTCATTTTCAAAATTACTTCAAAAATCAAATATGACTTGTCACGCATCATATTAGGGTGCAAAATATTCATTTCCATCCTAATAACAATAATTCGTCAACTGAAATCATTGTCGGGTCGTCAGAGGGGGTACAGAGGGATTTTTCATTTTCAAAATCACCTCAAAATCAAATATGACTCGGCACGCATCATAGTAGGGTGCAAAATATCAATGTCAATCTGAATAACAATAATTCGTCAACAGAAATCATTGTCGGGTCGTAAGAGGGTGTACAGAGGGATTTTACATTTTCAAAATCACTTCAAAAATCAAATATGACTTGGACCGCTACAAGGTGGTGTGCAGAATATCCATTTCCATCTGAATAACAATAATTCGTCAACAGAAATCATTGTCGGGTCGTTAGAAGGGGTATAGGATTTTTCATTTTCAAAATTACCTCAAAATAAAATATGACTTGGCACGCATCATAGTAGGGTGCAAAATATCTATGTCCATCTGAATTACAATAATTGGTAAACAGAAATCATTGTCGGGTCGTCAGAGGGGGTATAGGGGGATTTTTCATTTTCAAAATTACTTCAAAAATCGAATATGACTTGGCACGCATCATGGTGGGGTGCAGAATATTCATTTCCATCTGAATAATGATAATTCGTCATCAGAAATCATTGTCGTGTCGTCAGAGGGGGTATAGAGGGATTTTTCATTTTCAATATTACCTCTAAATCAAATATGACTTGGCACGCATCATAGTGGGGTGCAGAATATCCATGTCTAATTGAATAACAATAATTCGTTAACGGAAATCATTGTCGGGTCGTTAGAAGGGGTATAGAGGGATTTTTCATTTTCAAAATTACTTCAAAAATCGAATATGACTTGGCACGCATCATGGTGGGGTGCAGAATATCCATTTCCATCTGAATAACAATAATTCATCAACAGAAGTCATTGTCGGGTCGTTAGAGGCGGTATAGAGGGATTTCACATTTTCAAAATTACTTCAAAATTACTTCAAAAATCAAAAATGACTAGGCACGTATCATAGTATGGTGCAAAATATTCATTTCCATCCAAATAACAATGATTTGTCAACCAAAATCATTGTCGGGTCGTCAGAGGGGGTATAAAGGGATTTTTCATTTTCAATATTACCTCAAAATCAAATATGACTTGGCACGCATCATAGTGGGGTGCAGAATATCCATGTCTAACTGAATAACAATAATTCGTTAACGGAAATCATTGTCGGGTCGTTAGAGGGGGTATAGAGGGATTTTTCATTTTCAAAATTACTTCAAAATCGAATATGACTTGGTACGCATCATGGTGGGGTGCAGAATATCCATTTTCATCTGAATAACAGTAATTCATCAACAGAAGTCATTGTCGGGTCGTCAGAGGGGGTATGGAGGGATTTTTCATTTTTAAAATGACTTCAAAAATCAAATATGACTTGGCACGCAACATATTGGGGTGCAGAATATCTATTTCCATCTGAATAACAATAATTCGTCAACAGAAATCATTGCCGGGTTGTCAGAGGAGGTATAGAGGGATTTTTCATTTTCAAAATTACTTCAAAAATCAAATATGACTTGGCACGCATCATAGTAGGGTGCAAAATATTCATTTCTATCCTAATAACAATAATTCGTCAACTGAAATCATTGTCGGGTCGTCAGAGGGGGTACAGAGGGATTTTACATTTTCAAAATCACTTCAAAAATCTAATATGACTTGTCACACATCATGATGGGGTGCAGAATATCCATTTACATCTGAATAACAATAATTCGTCAACAGAAATCATTGTCGCGTCGTCATAGGGGTAATAGAGGGATTTTTCATTTTCAAAATTACCTCAAAATCAAATATGACTTGGCACGCATCATAGTAGGGTGCCATATATCCATGTCCATCTGAATAAACATTATTCAATGACAGAAATCATTGTCGGGTCGTCAGAGGGGGTTTAGAGGGATTTTTCATTTTCAAAATTACTTCAAAAATCAAATATGACTTGGCACGCATCATAGTAGGGTGCAAAATATTCATTTCTATCCTAATAACAATAATTCGTCAACAGAAATCATTGTCGTGTCGTCATAGGGGTAATAGAGGGATTTTTCATTTTCAAAATTACCTCAAAATCAAATATGACTTGGCACGCATCATAGTAGGGTGCCATATATCCATGTCCATCTGAATAAACATTATTCAATGACAGAAATCATTGTCGGGTCGTCAGAGGGGGTTTAGAGGGATTTTTCATTTTCAAAATTACTTCAAAAATCAAATATGACTTGGACCGCTACATGGTGGGGTGCAGAATATCCATTTCCATCTGAATAACAATAATTCGTCAACTGAAATCATTGTCGGGTCATTAGAGGGGGTATAGGATTTTTCATTTTCAAAATTACCTCAAAATAAAATATGACTTGGCACGCATCATAGTAGGGTGCAAAATATCTACGTTCATCTGAATAACAATAATTCGTTAACAGAAATCATTGTCGGTTCGTCAGAGGGGTATAGAGGGATTTTTCATTTTCAAAATTACTTCAAAAATCAAATATGAGTTGGCACGCATCAAAGTAGGGTGCAAAATATCCATGTCATGAATAACAATAATTCGTCAACAGAAATCATTGTCGGGTCGTCAGAGGGGGTATGGAGGGATTTTTCATTTTTAAAATGACTTCAAAAATCAAATATGACTTGGCACGCATCATATTAGGGTGCAAAATATTCATTTCCATCTGAATAATAATTATTCGTCAACAGAAATCATTGTCGTGTCGTCAGAGGGGGTCTAGAGTGATTTTTCATTTTCAAAATACCTCAAAATCAAATATGACTTGGCATGCATCATAGTAGGGTGCCAAATATCCATGTCCATCTGAATAACAATAATTCGTTAACAGAAATCATTGTCGGGTCGTCAGAGGGGGTATGGAGGGATTTTTCATTTTTAAAATGGCTTCAAAAATCTAATATGACTTGTCACACATCATGATGGGGTGCAGAATATCCATTTACATCTGAATAACAATAATTCGTCAACAGAAATCATTGTCGTGTCGTCATAGGGGTAATAGAGGGATTTTTCATTTTCAAAATTACCTCAAAATCAAATATGACTTGGCACGCATCATAGTAGGGTGCCATATATCCAAGTCCATCTGAATAAACATTATTCAATAACAGAAATCATTGTCGGGTCGTCAGAGGGGGTTTAGAGGGATTTTTCATTTTCAAAATTACTTCAAAAATCAAATATGACTTGGACCGCTACATGGTGGGGTGCAGAATATCCATTTCCATCTGAATAACAATAATTCTTCAACAGAAATCATTGTCGGGTCATTAGAGGGGGTATAGGATTTTTCATTTTCAAAATTACCTCAAAATAAATTATGACTTGGCACGCATCATAGTAGGGTGCAAAATATCTACGTTCATCTGAATAACAATAATTCGTTAACAGAAATCATTGTCGGGTCGTAAGAGGGTGAACAGAGGAATTTTACATTTTCAAAATCACTTCAAAAATCTAATATGACTTGTCACACATCATGATGGGGTGCAGTATATCCATTTACATCTGAATAACAATAATTCGTCAACAGAAATCATTGTCGTGTCGTCATAGGGGTAATAGAGGGATTTTTCATTTTCAAAATTACCTCTAAATCAAATATGACTTGGCACGCATCATAGTAGGGTGCCATATATCCATGTCCATCTGAATAAACATTATTCAATAACAGAAATCATTGTCGGGTCGTCAGAGGGGGTTTAGAGGGATTTTTCATTTTCAAAATTACTTCAAAAATCAAATATGACTTGGACCGCTACATGGTGGGGTGCAGAATATCCATTTCCATCTGAATAACAATAATTCTTCAACAGAAATCATTGTCGGGTCATTAGAGGGGGTATAGGATTTTTCATTTTCAAAATTACCTCAAAATAAAATATGACTTGGCACGCATCATAGTAGGGTGCAAAATATCTACGTTCATCTGAATAACAATAATTCGTTAACAGAAATCATTGTCGGTTCGTCAGAGGGGTATAGAGGGATTTTTCATTTTCAAAATTACTTCAAAAATCAAATATGAGTTGGCACGCATCAAAGTAGGGTGCAAAATATCCATGTCATGAATACCAATAATTCGTCAACAGAAATCATTGTCCGGTCGTCAGAGGGGGTATGGAGGGATTTTTCATTTTTAAAATGACTTCAAAAATTAAATATGACTTGGCACGCATCATATTAGGGTGCAAAATATTCATTTCCATCCCAATAACAATAAGTCGTCAACAGAAATCATTGTCGGGTCGTCAGAGGGGGTATAGAGGATTATTTCATTTTCAAAATTACCTAAAATATCAAATATGACTTGGCACGCAACATGGTGGGGTGCAGAATATCTATTTCCAACTGAATAACAATAATTCATCAACAGAAATCTTTGCCGGGTTGTCAGAGGAGGTATAGAGGGATTTTTCATTTTCAAAATTACTTCAAAAATCAAATATGACTTGGCACGCATCATAGTAGGGTGCAAAATATTCATTTCTATCCTAATAACAATGATTCGTCAACTGAAATCATTGTCGGGTCGTCAGAGGGGGTACAGAGGGATTTTTCATTTTCAAAATTACCTCAAAATCAAATATGACTCGGCACGCATCATAGTAGGGTGCAAAATATCCATGTCCATCTGAATAACAATAATTCGTCAACAGAAATCATTGTCGGGTAGTAAGAGGGTGAACAGAGGAATTTTACATTTTCAAAATCACTTCAAAAATCTAATATGACTTGTCACACATCATGATGGGGTGCAGAATATCCATTTACATCTGAATAACAATAATTCGTCAACAGAAATCATTGTCGTGTCGTCATAGGGGTAATAGAGGGATTTTTCATTTTCAAAATTACCTCTAAATCAAATATGACTTGGCACGCATCATAGTAGGGTGCCATATATCCATGTCCATCTGAATAAACATTATTCAATAACAGAAATCATTGTCGGGTCGTCAGAGGGGGTTTAGAGGGATTTTTCATTTTCAAAATTACTTCAAAAATCAAATATGACTTGGACCGCTACATGGTGGGGTGCAGAATATCTATTTCCATCTGAATAACAATAATTCTTCAACAGAAATCATTGTCGGGTCATTAGAGGGGGTATAGGATTTTTCATTTTCAAAATTACCTCAAAATAAAATATGACTTGGCACGCATCATAGTAGGGTGCAAAATATCTACGTTCATCTGAATAAAAATAATTCGTTAACAGAAATCATTGTCGGTTCGTCAGAGGGGTATAGAGGGATTTTTCATTTTCAAAATTACTTCAAAAATCAAATATGAGTTGGCACGCATCAAAGTAGGGTGCAAAATATCCATGTCATGAATACCAATAATTCGTCAACAGAAATCATTGTCCGGTCGTCAGAGGGGGTATGGAGGGATTTTTCATTTATAAAATGACTTCAAAAATTAAATATGACTTGGCACGCATCATATTAGGGTGCAAAATATTCATTTCCATCCCAATAACAATAAGTCGTCAACAGAAATCATTGTCGGGTCGTCAGAGGGGGTATAGAGGATTATTTCATTTTCAAAATTACCTAAAATATCAAATATGACTTGGCACGCAACATGGTGGGGTGCAGAATATCTATTTCCATCTGAATAACAATAATTCGTCAACAGAAATCATTGCCGGGTTGTCAGAGGAGGTATAGAGGAATTTTTCATTTTCAAAATTACCTAAAATATCAAATATGACTTGGCACGCATCATGATGGGGTGCAGATTATCCATTTACATCTGAATAACAATAATTCGTCAACAGAAATCATTGCCGTGTCGTCATAGGAGTAATAGAGGGATTTTTCATTTTCAAAATTACCTCAAAATATTGGCACGCATCATAATAGGGTGCAAAATATCTACGTTCATCTGAATAACAATAATTCGTTAACAGAAATCATTGTCGGTTCGTCAGAGGGGTATAGAGGGATTTTTCATTTTCAAAATTACTTCAAAAATCAAATATGAGTTGGCACGCATCAAAGTAGGGTGCAAAATATCCATGTCATGAATAACAATAATTCGTCAACAGAAATCATTGTCGGGTCGTCAGAGGGGGTATGGAGGGATTTTTCATTTTTAAAATGGCTTCAAAAATCAAATATGACTTGGCACGCATCATTTCAGGGTGCAAAATATTCATTTCCATCCCAATAACAATAATTCGTCAACAGAAATCATTGTCGGGTCGTCAGAGGGGGTATAGAGGATTTTTTCATTTTCAAAATTACCTAAAATATCAAATATGACTTGGCACGCATCATTTCAGGGTGCAAAATATTCATTTCCATCCCAATAACAATAATTCGTCAACAGAAATCATTGCCGGGTTGTCAGAGGGGGTATAGAGGAAATTTTCATTTTCAAAATTACCTAAAATATCAAATATGACTTGGCACGCATCATGATGGGGTGCAGAATATCCATTTACATCCAAATAACAATAATTCGTCAAAGGAAATCATTGTCGGGACGTCAGAGGGGGTATAGAGGGATTTTTCATTTTCAAAATTACCTAAAATATCAAATGTGACTTGGCACGCAAGATATTGGGGTGCAGAATATCTATTTCCATCTGAATAACAATAATTCATCAACAGAAATCTTTGCCGGGTTGTCAGAGGAGGTATAGAGGGATTTTTCATTTTCAAAATTACTTCAAAAATCAAATATGACTTGGCACGCATCATAGTAGGGTGCAAAATATTCATTTCTATCCTAATAACAATGATTCGTCAACTGAAATCATTGTCGGGTCGTCAGAGGGGGTACAGAGGGATTTTTCATTTTAAAAATTACCTCAAAATCAAATATGACTCGGCACGCATCATAGTAGGGTGCAAAATATCCATGTATATCTGAATAACAATAATTCGTCAACAGAAATCATTGTCGGGTCGTAAGAGGGTGAACAGAGGGATTTTACATTTTCAAAATCACTTCAAAAATCTAATATGACTTGTCACACATCATGATGGGGTGCAGAATATCCATTTACATCTGAATAACAATAATTCGTCAACAGAAATCATTGTCGTGTCGTCATAGGGGTAATAGAGGGATTTTTCATTTTCAAAATTACCTCTAAATCAAATATGACTTGGCACGCATCACAGTAGGGTGCCATATATCCATGTCCATCTGAATAAACATTATTCAATAACAGAAATCATTGTCGGGTCGTCAGAGGGGGTTTAGAGGGATTTTTCATTTTCAAAATTACTTCAAAAATCAAATATGACTTGGACCGCTACATGGTGGTGTGCAGAATATCCATTTCCATCTGAATAACAATAATTCGTCAACAGAAATCATTGTCGGGTCATTAGAGGGGGTATAGGATTTTTCATTTTCAAAATTACCTCAAAATAAAATATGACTTGGCACGCATCATAGTAGGGTGCAAAATATCTACGTTCATCTGAATAACAATAATTCGTTAACAGAAATCATTGTCGGTTCGTCAGAGGGGTATAGAGGGATTTTTCATTTTCAAAATTACTTCAAAAATCAAATATGAGTTGGCACTCATCAAAGTAGGGTGCAAAATATCCATGTCATGAATACCAATAATTCGTCAACAGAAATCATTGTCCGGTCGTCAGAGGGGGTATGGAGGGATTTTTCATTTTCATAATTACTTAAAAAATCTTACATGATTTGGCACGCATCATGGTGGGGTGCAAAGTATCCATGTCCATCTGAATAACTATAATTCGTCAACATAAATCATTGTCGGGTCGTCAGAGGGGGTATAGAGGAATTTTTAATTTTCAAAATTACCTAAAATATCAAATATGACTTGGCACGCATCATGATGGGGTGCAAAATATCCATTTACATCTAAATAACAATAATTCTTCAACGGAAACATTGTCGTGTCGTCAGAGGGGGTATAGAGGATTATTTCATTTTCAAAATTACCTAAAATATCAAATATGACTTGGCACGCAACATGGTGGGGTGCAGAATATCTATTTCTATCTGAATAACAATAATTCGTCAACAGAAATCATTGCCGGGTTGTCAGAGGAGGTATAGAGGGATATTTCGTTTTCAAAATTACTTCAAAAATCAAATATGACTTGACACGCATCATAGTTGGGTGCAAAATATTGATTTCCATCCGAATAACAATAATTCGTCAACAGAAATCATTGTCGTGTCGTCAGAGGGGGTATAGAGGGATTTTTCATTTTCATAATTACTTCAAAAATCTTACATGATTTGGCACGCATCATGGTGGGGTGCAAAGTATCCATGTCCATCTGAATAACAATAATTCGTCAACATAAATCATTGTCGGGTCGTCAGAGGGGGTATAGAAGAATTTTTAATTTTCAAAATTACCTAAAATATCAAATATGACTTGGCACGCAACATATTGGGGTGCAGAATATCTATTTCCATCTGAATAACAATAATTCGTCAACAGAAATCATTGCCGGGTCGTCAGAGGAGGTATAGAGGGATTTTTCATTTTTAAAATTACTTCAAAAATCAAATATGACTTGACACGCATCATAGTTGGGTGCAAAATATTGATTTCCATCCGAATAACAATAATTCGTCAACAGAAATCATTGTCGTGTCGTCAGAGGGGGTATAGAGGGATTTTTCATTTTCATAATTACTTCAAAAATCTTACATGATTTGGCACGCATCATGGTGGGGTGCAAAGTATCCATGTCCATCTGAATAACAATAATTCGTCAACATAAATCATTGTCGGGTCGTCAGAGGGGGTATAGAGGAATTTTTAATTTTCAAAATTACCTAAAATATCAAATATGACTTGGCACGCAACATATTGGGGTGCAGAATATCTATTTCCATCTGAATAACAATAATTCGTCAACAGAAATCATTGCCGGGTCGTCAGAGGAGGTATAGAGGGATTTTTCATTTTTAAAATGACTTCAAAAATCAAATATGACTTGGCACGCATCATGATGGGGTGCAGAATATCCATTTACATCTAAATAACAATAATTCGTCAACGGAAATCATTGTCGGGTCGTCAGAGGGGGTACAGAGGGATTATTCATTTTCAAAATCACCTCAAAATCAAATATGACACGGCACGCATCATAGTAGGGTGCAAAATATCAATGTCCATCTGAATAACAATAATTCGTCAACAGAAATCATTGTCAGGTCGTAAGAGGGTGTACAGAGGGATTTTACATTTTCAAAATCACTTCAAAAATCAAATATAACTTGGACCGCTACAAGGTGGGGTGCAGAATATCCATTTCCATCTGAATAACAATAATTCGTCAACAGAAATCATTGTCGGGTCGTTAGAAGGGGTATAGGATTTTTCATTTTCAAAATTACCTCAAATTAAAATATGACTTGGCACGCATCATAGTAGGGTGCAAAATATCTATGTCCATCTGAATTAAAATAATTCGTAAACAGAAATCATTGTCGGGTCGATAGAGTGATTTTTCATTTTCAAAATTACTTCAAAAATCGAATATGACTTGGCACGCATCATGGTGGGGTGCAGAATATCCATTTCCATCTGAATAACAATAATTCATCAACAGAAGTCATTGTCGGGTCGTTAGAGGGGGTATAGAGGGATTTCACATTTTCAAAATTACTTCAAAATTACTTCAAAAATCAAATATGACTAGGCACGTATCATAGTATGGTGCAAAATATTCATTTCCATCCAAATAACCATAATTCGCCAACCAAAATCATTGTCGGGTCGTCAGAGGGGGTATAGAGGGATTTTTCATTTTCAAAATTACTTCAAAAATCAAATATGACTTGGCACGCATCATAGTATGGTGCAAAATATTCATTTCCATCCTAATAACAATAATTCGTCAACTGAAATCATTGTCGGGTCGTCAGAGGGGGTACAGAGGGATTTTTCATTTTCAAAATCACCTCAAAATCAAATATGACTCGGCACGCATCATAGTAGGGTGCAAAATTTCAATGTCAATCTGAATAACAATAATTCGTCAACAGAAATCATTGTCGGGTCGTAAGAGGGTGTACAGAGGGATTTTACATTTTCAAAATCACTTCAAAAATCAAATATGACTTGGACCGCTACAAGGTGGGGTGCAGAATATCCATTTCCATCTGAATAACAATAATTCGTCAACAGAAATCATTGTCGGGTCGTTAGAAGGGGTATAGGATTTTTCATTTTCAAAATTACCTCAAAATAAAATATGACTTGGCATGCATCATAGTAGGGTGCAAAATATCTATGTCCATCTGAATTACAATAATTCGTAAACAGAAATAATTGTCGGGTCGTCAGAGGGGGTATAGAGGGATTTTTCATTTTCAATATTACCTCAAAATCAAATATGACTTGGCACGCATCATAGTGGGGTGCAGAATATCCATGTCTAACTGAATAACAATAATTCGATAACGGAAATCATTGTCGGGTCGTTAGAAGGGGTATAGAGGGATTTTTCATTTTCAAAATTACTTCAAAAATCGAATATGACTTGGCACGCATCATGGTGGGGTGCAGAATATCCATTTCCATCTGAATAACAATAATTCATCAACAGAAGTCATTGTCGGGTCGTTAGAGGGGGTATAGAGGGACTTCACATTTTCAAAATTACTTCAAAAATCAATTATGACTTGGCACGTATCATGGTGGGGTGCAGAATATCCATTTCTATCTGAATATCAATAATTCGTCAACAGAAATCATTGTCGGGTCGTCAAAGGGGGTATAGAGGGATTGTTCATTTTCAAAATTACCTCAAAATCAAATATGACTTGGCACGCATCATAGTAGGGTGCCAAATATCCATGTCCATCTGAATAAACATTATTCAATAACAGATATCATTGTCGGGTCGTCAGAGGGTGTTTAGAGGGATTTTTCATTTTCAGAATTACTTCAAAAATCAAATATGACTTGGACCGCTACATGGTGGGGTGCAGAATATCCATTTCCATCTGAATAACAATAATTCGTCAACAGAAATCATTGTCGGGTCGTAAGAGGGTGTACAGAGGGATTTTACATTTTCAAAATCACTTCAAAAATCAAATATGACTTGGACCGCTACAAGGTGGGGTGCAGAATATCCATTTCCATCTGAATAACAATAATTCGTCAACAGAAATCATTGTCGGGTCGTTAGAAGGGGTATAGGATTTTTCATTTTCAAAATTACCTCAAAATAAAATATGACTTGGCACGCATCATAGTAGGGTGCAAAATATCTATGTCCATCTGAATTAAAATAATTCGTAAACAGAAATCATTTTCGGGTCGATAGAGTGATTTTTCATTTTCAAAATTACTTCAAAAATCGAATATGACTTGGCACGCATCATGGTGGGGTGCAGAATATCCATTTCCATCTGAATAACAATAATTCATCAACAGAAGTCATTGTCGGGTCGTTAGAGGGGGTATAGAGGGATTTCACATTTTCAAAATTACTTCAAAATTACTTCAAAAATCAAATATGACTAGGCACGTATCATAGTATGGTGCAAAATATTCATTTCCATCCAAATAACAATAATTCGCCAACCAAAATCATTGTCGGGTCGTCAGAGGGGGTATAGAGGGATTTTTCATTTTCAAAATTACTTCAAAAATCAAATATGACTTGGCACGCATCATAGTATGGTGCAAAATATTCATTTCCATCCTAATAACAATAATTCGTCAACTGAAATCATTGTCGGGTCGTCAGAGGGGGTACAGAGGGATTTTTCATTTTCAAAATCACCTCAAAATCAAATATGACTCGGCACGCATCATAGTAGGGTGCAAAATTTCAATGTCAATCTGAATAACAATAATTCGTCAACAGAAATCATTGTCGGGTCGTAAGAGGGTGTACAGAGGGATTTTACATTTTCAAAATCACTTCAAAAATCAAATATGACTTGGACCGCTACAAGGTGGGGTGCAGAATATCCATTTCCATCTGAATAACAATAATTCGTCAACAGAAATCATTGTCGGGTCGTTAGAAGGGGTATAGGATTTTTCATTTTCAAAATTACCTCAAAATAAAATATGACTTGGCATGCATCATAGTAGGGTGCAAAATATCTATGTCCATCTGAATTACAATAATTCGTAAACAGAAATAATTGTCGGGTCGTCAGAGGGGGTATAGAGGGATTTTTCTTTTTCAATATTACCTCAAAATCAAATATGACTTGGCACGCATCATAGTGGGGTGCAGAATATCCTTGTCTAACTGAATAACAATAATTCGATAACGGAAATCATTGTCGGGTCGTTAGAAGGGGTATAGAGGGATTTTTCATTTTCAAAATTACTTCAAAAACCGAATATGACTTGGCACGCATCATGGTGGGGTGCAGAATATCCATTTCCATCTGAATAACAATAATTCATCAACAGAAGTCATTGTCGGGTCGTTAGAGGGGGTATAGAGGGATTTCACATTTTCAAAATTACTTCAAAAATCAATTATGACTTGGCACGTATCATGGTGGGGTGCAGAATATCCATTTCTATCTGAATAACAATAATTCGTCAACAGAAATCATTGTCGGGTCGTCAAAGGGGGTATAGAGGGATTGTTCATTTTCAAAATTACCTCAAAATCAAATATGACTTGGCACGCATCATAGTAGGGTGCCAAATATCCATGTCCATCTGAATAAACATTATTCAATAACAGATATCATTGTCGGGTCGTCAGAGGGGGTTTAGAGGGATTTTTCATTTTCAGAATTACTTCAAAAATCAAATATGACTTGGACCGCTACATGGTGGGGTGCAGAATATCCATTTCCATCTGAATAACAATAATTCGTTAACAGAAATCATTGTCGGTTCGTCAGAGGGGTATAGAGGGATTTTTCATTTTCAAAATTACTTCAAAAATCAAATATGAGTTGGCACGCATCAAAGTAGGGTGCAAAATATCCATGTCATGAATAACAATAATTCGTCAAGAGAAATCATTGTCGGGTCGTCAGAGGGGGTATGGAGGGATTTTTCATTTTTAAAATGGCTTCAAAAATCAAATATGACTTGGCACGCATCATATCAGGGTGCAAAATATTCATTTCCATCCCAATAACAATAATTCGTCAACAGAAATCATTGTCGGGTCGTCAGAGGGGGTATAGAGGATTTTTTCATTTTCAAAATTACCTAAAATATCAAATATGACTTGGCACGCAACATGGTGGGGTGCAGAATATCTATTTCCATTTGAATAACAATAATTCGTCAACAGAAATCATTGCCGGGTTGTCAGAGGAGGTATAGAGGGATTTTTCGTTTTCAAAATTACTTCAAAAATCAAATATGACTTGGACCGCTACATGGAGGGGTGCAGAATATCCATTTCCATCTGAATAACAATAATTCGTCAACAGAAATCATTGTCGGGTCATTAGAGGGGGTATAGGATTTTTCATTTTCAAAATTACCTCAAAATAAAATATGACTTGGCACGCATCATAGTAGGGTGCAAAATATCTACGTTCATCTGAATAACAATAATTAATTCGTTAACAGAAATCATTGTCGGTTCGTCAGAGGGGTATAGAGGGATTTTTCATTTTCAAAATTACTTCAAAAATCAAATATGAGTTGGCACTCATCAAAGTAGGGTGCAAAATATCCATGTCATGAATACCAATAATTCGTCAACAGAAATCATTGTCCGGTCGTCAGAGGGGGTATGGGGGGATTTTTCATTTTTAAAATAACTTCAAAAATCAAATATGACTTGGCACGCATCATATTAGGGTGCAAAATATTCATTTCCATCCCAATAACAATAAGTCGTCAACAGAAATCATTGTCGGGTCGTCAGAGGGGGTATAGAGGATTATTTCATTTTCAAAATAACCTAAAATATCAAATATGACTTGGCACGCAACATGGTGGGGTGCAGAATATCTATTTCTATCTGAATAGCAATAATTCGTCAACAGAAATCATTGCCGGGTTGTCAGAGGAGGTATAGAGGGATATTTCGTTTTCAAAATTACTTCAAAAATCAAATATGACTTGACACGCATCATAGTTGGGTGCAAAATATTGATTTCCATCCGAATAACAATAATTCGTCAACAGAAATCATTGTCGTGTCGTCAGAGGGGGTATAGAGGGATTTTTCATTTTCATAATTACTTCAAAAATCTTACATGATTTGGCACGCATCATGGTGGGGTGCAAAGTATCCATGTCCATCTGAATAACAATAATTCGTCAACATAAATCATTGTCGGGTCGTCAGAGGGGGTATAGAGGAATTTTTAATTTTCAAAATTACCTAAAATATCAAATATGACTTGGCACGCATCATGATGGGGTGCAAAATATCCATTTACATCTAAATAACAATAATTCTTCAACGGAAACATTGTCGTGTCGTCAGAGGGGGTATAGAGGGATTTTTCATTCTCAAAATTACCTAAAATATCAAATATGACTTGGCACGCAACATATTGGGGTGCAGAATATCCATTTACATCTAAATAACAATAATTCGTCAACGGAAATCATTGTCGGGTCGTCAGAGGGGGTACAGAGGGATTACTCATTTTCAAAATCACCTCAAAATCAAATATGACTTGGCACGCATCATAGTAGGGTGCAAAATATCTATGTCCATCTGAATTAAAATAATTCGTAAACAGAAATCATTGTCGGGTCGATAGAGTGATTTTTCATTTTCAAAATTACTTCAAAAATCGAATATGACTTGGCACGCATCATGGTGGGGTGCAGAATATCCATTTCCATCTGAATAACAATAATTCATCAACAGAAGTCATTGTCGGGTCGTTAGAGGGGGTATAGAGGGATTTCACATTTTCAAAATTACTTCAAAATTACTTCAAAAATCAAATATGACTAGGCACGTATCATAGTATGGTGCAAAATATTCATTTACATCCAAATAACAATAATTCGCCAACCAAAATCATTGTCGGGTCGTCAGAGGGGGTATAGAGGGATTTTTCATTTTCAAAATTACTTCAAAAATCAAATATGACTTGGCACGCATCATAGTATGGTGCAAAATATTCATTTCCATCCTAATAACAATAATTCGTCAACTGAAATCATTGTCGGGTCGTCAGAGGGGGTACAGAGGGATTTTTCATTTTCAAAATCACCTCAAAATCAAATATGACTCGGCACGCATCATAGTAGGGTGCAAAATTTCAATGTCAATCTGAATAACAATAATTCGTCAACAGAAATCATTGTCGGGTCGTTAGAAGGGGTATAGGATTTTTCATTTTCAAAATTACCTCAAAATAAAATATGACTTGGCACGCATCATAGTAGGGTGCAAAATATCTATGTCCATCTGAATTACAATAATTCGTAAACCGAAATAATTGTCGGGTCGTCAGAGGGGGTATAGAGGGATTTTTCATTTTCAATATTACCTCAAAATCAAATATGACTTGGCACGCATCATAGTGGGGTGCAGAATATCCATGTCTAACTGAATAACAATAATTCGATAACGGAAATCATTGTCGGGTCGTTAGAAGGGGTATAGAGGGATTTTTCATTTTCAAAATTACTTCAAAAATCGAATATGACTTGGCACGCATCATGGTGGGGTGCAGAATATCCATTTCCATCTGAATATCAATAATTCATCAACAGAAGTCATTGTCGGGTCGTTAGAGGGGGTATAGAGGGATTTCACATTTTCAAAATTACTTCAAAATTACTTCAAAAATCAAATATAACTAGGCACGTATCATAGTTGGGTGCATAATATCCGTTTCCATCTGAATAATAATAATTCGTCAACAGATATCATTGTCGTGTCGTCAGAGGGGGTATAGAGGGATTTTTCATTTTCAAAATTACTTCAAAAATCGAATATGACTTGGCACGCATCATGGAGGGGTGCAGAATATCCATTTCCATCTGAATAACAATAATTCATCAACAGAAGTCATTGTCGGGTCGTTAGAGGCGGTATAGAGGGATTTCACATTTTCAAAATTACTTCAAAATTACTTCAAAAATCAAATATGACTAGGCACGTATCATAGTATGGTGCAAAATATTCATTTCCATCCAAATAACAATAATTTGTAAACCAAAATCATTGTCGGGTCGTCAGAGGGGGTATAAAGGGATTTTTCATTTTCAATATTACCTCAAAATCAAATATGACTTGGCACGCATCATAGTGGGGTGCAGAATATCCATGTCTAACTGAATAACAATAATTCGTTAACGGAAATCATTGTCGGGTCGTTAGAGGGGGTATAGAGGAATTTTTCATTTTCAAAATTACTTCAAAAATCGAATATGACTTGGCACGCATCATGGTGGGGTGCAGTATATCCATTTTCATCTGAATAACAATAATTCATCAACAGAAGTCATTGTCGGGTCGTCAGAGGGGGTATGGAGGGATTTTTCTATTTTAAAATGACTTCAAAAATCAAATATGACTTGGCACGCATCATATTAGGGTGCAAAATATTCATTTCCATCCCAATAACAATAATTCGTCAACAGAAATCATTGTCGGGTCGTCAGAGGGGGTATAGGGGATTTTTTCATTTTCAAAATTACCTAATATATCAAATATAATTTGGCACGCAACATGGTGGGGTGCAGAATATCTATTTCCATCTGAATAACAATAATTCGTCAACACAAATCATTGCCGGGTTGTCAGAGGAGGTATAGAGAGATTTTTCGTTTACAAAATTACTTCAAAAATCAAATATGACTTGGCACGCATCATAGTAGGGTGCAAAATATTGATTTCCATCATAATAACAATAATTCGTCAACAGAAATCATTGTCGGGTCGTCAGAGGAGGTATAGAGGAATTTTTCATTTTCAAAATTACCTAAAATATCAAATATGACTTGGCACGCAACATATTGGGGTGCAGAATATCTATTTCCATCTGAATAACAATAATTCGTCAACAGAAATCATTGCCGGGTTGTCAGAGGAGGTATAGAGGGATTTTTCATTTTCAAAATTACTTCAAAAATCAAATATGACTTGGCACGCATCATAGTAGGGTGCAAAATATTCATTTCTATCCTAATAACAATAATTCGTCAACTGAAATCATTGTCGGGTCGTCAGAGGGGGTACAGAGGAATTTTACATTTTCAAAATCACTTCAAAAATCTAATATGACTTGTCACACATCATGATGGGGTGCAGATTATCCATTTACATCTGAATAACAATAATTCGTCAACAGAAATCATTGACGTGTCGTCATAGGGGTAATAGAGGGATTTTTCATTTTCAAAATTACCTCAAAATCAAATATGACTTGGCACGCATCATAGTAGGGTGCCATATATCCATGTCCATCTGAATAAACATTATTCAATAACAGAAATCATTGTCGGGTCGTCAGAGGGGGTTTAGAGGGATTTTTCATTTTCAAAATTACTTCAAAAATCAAATATGACTTGGACCGCTACATGGTGGGGTGCAGAATATCCGTTTCCATCTGAATAACAATAATTCATCAACAGAAGTCATTGTCGGGTCGTTAGAGGCGGTATAGAGGGATTTCACATTTTCAAAATTACTTCAAAATTACTTCAAAAATCAAATATGACTAGGCACGTATCATAGTATGGTGCAAAATATTCATTTCCATCCAAATAACAATAATTTGTCAACCAAAATCATTGTCGGGTCGTCAGAGGGGGTATAAAGGGATTTTTCATTTTCAATATTACCTCAAAATCAAATATGACTTGGCACGCATCATAGTGGGGTGCAGAATATCCATGTCTAACTGAATAACAATAATTCGTTAACGGAAATCATTGTCGGGTCGTTAGAGGGGGTATAGAGGGATTTTTCATTTTCAAAATTACTTCAAAAATCGAATATGACTTGGCACGCATCATGGTGGGGTGCAGAATATCCATTTTCATCTGAATAACAATAATTCATCAACAGAAGTCATTGTCGGGTCGTCAGAGGGGGTATGGAGGGATTTTTCTATTTTAAAATGACTTTAAAAATCAAATATGACTTGGCACGCATCATATTAGGGTGCAAAATATTCATTTCCATCCCAATAACAATAATTCGTCAACAGAAATCATTGTCGGGTCGTCAGAGGGGGTATAGGGGATTTTTTCATTTTCAAAATTACCTAATATATCAAATATAACTTGGCACGCAACATGGTGGGGTGCAGAATATCTATTTCCATCTGAATAACAATAATTCGTCAACACAAATCATTGCCGGGTTGTCAGAGGAGGTATAGAGAGATTTTTCGTTTACAAAATTACTTCAAAAATCAAATATGACTTGGCACGCATCATAGTAGGGTGCAAAATATTGATTTCCATCCGAATAACAATAATTCGTCAACAGAAATCATTGTCGGGTCGTCAGAGGAGGTATAGAGGAATTTTTCATTTTCAAAATTACCTAAAATATCAAATATGACTTGGCACGCAACATATTGGGGTGCAGAATATCTATTTCCATCTGAATAACAATAATTCGTCAACAGAAATCATTGCCGGGTTGTCAGAGGAGGTATAGAGGGATTTTTCATTTTCAAAATTACTTCAAAAATCAAATATGACTTGGCACGCATCATAGTAGGGTGCAAAATATTCATTTCTATCCTAATAACAATAATTCGTCAACTGAAATCATTGTCGGGTCGTCAGAGGGGGTACAGAGGGATTTTACATTTTCAAAATCACTTCAAAAATCTAATATGACTTGTCACACATCATGATGGGGTGCAGATTATCCATTTACATCTGAATAACAATAATTCGTCAACAGAAATCATTGACGTGTCGTCATAGGGGTAATAGAGGGATTTTTCATTTTCAAAATTACCTCAAAATCAAATATGACTTGGCACGCATCATAGTAGGGTGCCATATATCCATGTCCATCTGAATAAACATTATTCAATAACAGAAATCATTGTCGGGTCGTCAGAGGGGGTTTAGAGGGATTTTTCATTTTCAAAATTACTTCAAAAATCAAATATGACTTGGACCGTTACATGGTGGGGTGCAGAATATCCATTTCCATCTGAATAACAATAATTCGTCAACTGAAATCATTGTCGGGTCATTAGAGGGGGTATAGGATTTTTCATTTTCAAAATTACCTCAAAATAAAATATGACTTGGCACTCATCATAGTAGGGTGCAAAATATCTACGTTCATCTGAATAACAATAATTCGTTAACAGAAATCATTGTCGGTTCGTCAGAGGGGTATAGAGGGATTTTTCATTTTCAAAATTACTTCAAAAATCAAATATGAGTTGGCACGCATCAAAGTAGGGTGCAAAATATCCATGTCATGAATAACAATAATTCGTCAACAGAAATCATTGTCGGATCGTCAGAGGGGGTATGGAGGGATTTTTCATTTTTAAAATGACTTCAAAAATCAAATATGACTTGGCACGCATCATATTAGGGTGCAAAATATTCATTTCCATCCCAATAACAATAATTCGTCAACAGAAATCATTGTCGGGTCGTCAAAGGGGGCATAGAGGGATTGTTCATTTTCAAAGTTACCTCAAAAATCAAATATGACTTGGTACACATCATATTAGGGTGCAAAATATTCATTTCCATCCTATTAACAATAATTCGTCAATAGAAATCATTGTCGGGTCGTCAGAGGGGGTATAGAGGAATTTTTCATTTTCAAAATTACCTAAAATATCAAACAAGACTTGGCACGCAACATGGTGTGGTGCAGAATATCTATGTCCATCTGAATAACAATTATTTGTTAACAGAGTTCATTGTCGGTTCGTCAGAGGAGGTATAGAGGGATTTTTCGTTTTCAAAATTACTTCAAAAATCAAATATGAGTTGGCACGCATCATGGTGGGGTACAAAGTATTGATTTCCATCCGAATAACAATAATTTGTCAATAGAAATCATTGTCGTGTCGTCAGAGGGGGTATAGAAGGATTTTTCATCTTCATAATTACTTCAAAAATCTTACATGATTTGACACGCATCATGGTGGGGTGCAAAGTATCCATGTCCATCTGAATAACAATAATTCGTCAACAGAAATCATTGTCGGGTCGTCAGAGGGGGTATGGAGGGATTTTTCATTTTTAAAATGACTTTAAAAATCAAATATGACTTGGCACGCATCATATTAGGGTGCAAAATATTCATTTCCATCCCAATAACAATAATTCGTCAACAGAAATCATTGTCGGGTCGTCAGAGGGGGTATAGAGAATTTTTTCATTTTCAAAATTACCTAAAATATCAAATATGACTTGGCACGCAACATGGTGGGGTGCAGAATATCTATTTCCATCTGAATAACAATAATTCGTCAACAGAAATCATTGCCGGGTTGTCAGAGGAGGTATAGAGGGATTTTTCGTTTTCAAAATTACTTCAAAAATCAAATATGACTTGGCACGCATCATAGTAGGGTGCAAAATATTGATTTCCATCCGAATAACAATAATTCGTCAACAGAAGTCATTGTCGGGTCGTCAGAGGGGGTATAGAGGAATTTTTCATTTTCAAAATTACCTAAAATATCAAATATGACTTGGCACGCATCATGATGGGGTGCAGAATATCCATTTACATCTAAATAACAATAATTCGTCAATGGAAATCATTGTCGGGTCGTCAGAGGGGGTATAGAGGGATTTTTCATTTTCAAAATTACCTAAAATATCAAATATGACTTGGCACGCAACATATTGGGGTGCAGAATATCTATTTCCATGTGAATAACAATAATTCGTCAACAGAAATCATTGCCGGGTTGTCAGAGGAGGTATAGAGGGATTTTTCATTTTCAAAATTACTTCAAAATTCAAATATGACTTGGCACGCATCATAGTAGGGTGCAAAATATTCATTTCCATCCTAATAACAATAATTTGTCAACTGAAAACATTGTCGGGTCGTCAGAAGGGGTACAGAGTGATATTTCATTTTCAAAATTACCTCAAAATCAAATATGACTCGGCACGCATCATAGTAGGGTGCAAAATATCCATGTCCATCTGAATAACAATAATTCGTCAACAGAAATCATTGTCGGGTCGTAAGAGGGTGAACAGAGGGATTTTACATTTTCAAAATCACTTCAAAAATCTAATATGACTTGTCACACATCATGATGGGGTGCAGAATATCCATTTACATCTGAATAACAATAATTCGTCAACAGAAATCATTGTCACGTCGTCATAGGGGTAATAGAGGGATTTTTCATTTTCAAAATTACCTCAAAATCAAATATGACTTGGCACGCATCATAGTAGGGTGCCATATGTCCAAGTCCATCTGAATAAACATTATTCAATAACAGAAATCATTGTCGGGTCGTCAGAGGGGGTTTAGAGGGATTTTTCATTTTCAAAATTACTTCAAAAATCAAATATGACTTGGACCGCTACATGGTGGGGTGCAGAATATCCATTTCCATCTGAATAACAATAATTCGTCAACAGAAATCATTGTCGGGTCATTAGAGGGGGTATAGGATTTTTCATTTTCAAAATTACATCAAAATAAAATATGACTTGGCACGCATCATAGTAGGGTGCAAAATATCTACGTTCATCTAAATAACAATAATTCGTTAACAGAAATCATTGTCGGTTCGTCAGAGGGGTACAGAGGGATTTTTCATTTTCAAAATTACTTCAAAAATCAAATATGAGTTTGCACGCATCAAAGTAGGGTGCAAAATATCCATGTCATGAATAACAATAATTCGTCAACAGAAATCATTTTCGGGTCGTCAAAAGGGGTATGGAGGGATTTTTCATTTTTAAAATGACTTCAAAAATCAAATATGACTTGGCACGCATCATATTAGGGTGCAAAATATTCATTTCCATCCCAATAACAATAATTCGTCAACAGAAATCATTGTCGGGTCGTCAGAGGGGGTATAGAGGATTATTTCATTTTCAAAATTACCTGAAATATCAAATATGACTTGGCACGCAACATGGTGGGGTGCAGAATATCTATTTCCATCTGAATAACAATAATTCGTCAACAGAAATCATTGCTGGGTTGTCAGAGGAGGTATAGAGGGATTTTTCGTTTTCAAAATTACTTCAAAAATCAAATATGACTTGGCACGCATCATAGTAGGGTGCAAAATATTGATTTCCATCCGAATAACAATAATTCGTCAACAGAAATCATTGTCGTGTCGTCAGAGGGGGTATAGAGGGATTTTTCATTTTCATAATTACTTCAAAAATCTTACATGATTTGGCACGCATCATGGTGGGGTGCAAAGCATCCATGTCCATCTGAATAACAATAATTCGTCAACATAAATCATTGTCGGGTCGTCAGAGGGGGTATAGAGGAATTTTTCATTTTCAAAATTACCTAAAATATCAAATATGACTTGGAACGCATCATGATGGGGTGCAGAATATCCATTTACATCTAAATAACAATAATTCGTCAACGGAAATCATTGTCGGGTCGTCAGAGGGGGTATAGAGGGATTTTTCATTTTCAAAATTACCTAAAATATCAAATATGACTTGGCACGCAACATATTGGGGTGCAGAATATCTATTTCTATCTGAATAATAATAATTCGTCAACAGAAATCATTGCCGGGTCGTCAGAGGAGGTATAGAGGGATTTTTCATTTTTAAAATGACTTCAAAAATGAAATATGACTTGGCACGCATCATATTAGGGTGCAAAATATTCATTTCCATCCCAATAACAATAATTCGTCAACAGAAATCATTGTCGGGTCGTCAGAGGGGGTATAGAGGAATTTTTCATTTTCAAATTTACCTAAAATATCAAATATGACTTGGCACGCATCATGATGTGGTGCAGAATATCCATTCACATCTAAATAACAATAATTCGTCAACGGAAATCATTGTCGGGTCGTCAGAGGGGGTACAGAGGGATTTCTCATTTTCAAAATCACCTCAAAATCAAATATGACTCGGCACGCATCATAGTAGGGTGCAAAATATCAATGTCCATCTGAATAACAATAATTCGTCAACAGAAATCATTGTCGGGTCGTAAGAGGGTGTACAGAGGGATTTTACATTTTCAAAATCACTTCAAAAATCAAATATGACTTGGACCGCTACATGGTGGGGTGCAGAATATCCATTTTCATCTGAATAACAATAATTCATCAACAGAAGTCATTGTCGGGTCGTTAGAGGGGGTATAGAGGGATTTCACATTTTCAAAATTACTTCAAAATTACTTCAAAAATCAAATATGACTAGGCACGTATCATAGTATGGTGCAAAATATTCATTTCCATCCAAATAACAATAATTCGTCAACCAAAATCATTGTCGGGTCGTCAGAGGGGGTATAGAGGAATTTTTCATTTTCGAAATTACTTCCAAAATAAAATATGACTTGGCACGCATCATAGTATGGTGCAAAATATTCATTCCCATCCAAATAACAATAATTCTTCAACCAAAATCATTGTCGGGTCGTCAGAGGGGGTACAGAGGGATTTCTCAAATTCAAAATTACCTAAAATATCAAATATGATTTGGCACGCAACATAGTGGGGTGCAGAATATCTATTTCCATCTGAATAACAATAATTCGTCAACAGAAATCATTGCCGGGTTTTCAGAGGAGGTATTGAGGGATTTTTCATTTTCAAAATTACTTCAAAAATCAAATATGACTTGTCACGCATCATATTAGGGTGCAAAATATTCATTTCCATCCTAATAACAATAAGTCGTCAACTGAAATCATTGTCGGGTCGTCAGAGGGGGTACAGAGGGATTTTTCATTTTCAAAATCACTTCAAAAATCAAATATGACTTGGACCGCTACAAGGTGGAGTGCAGAATATCCATTTCCATCTGAATAACAATAATTCGTCAACAGAAATCATTGTCGGGTCGTTAGAACGGGTATAGGATTTTTCATTTTCAAAATTACCTCAAAATAAAGTATGACTTGGCACGCATCATAGTAGGGTGCAAAATATCTATGTCCATCTGAATTACAATATTTCGTAAACAGAAATCATTGTCGGGTCGTAAGAGGGTGTACAGAGGGATTTTACATTTTCAAAATCACTTCAAAAATCAAATATGACTTGGACCGCTACAAGGTGGAGTGCAGAATATCCATTTCCATCTGAATAACAATAATTCGTCAACAGAAATCATTGTCGGGTCGTTAAAACGGGTATAGGATTTTTCATTTTCAAAATTACCTCAAAATAAAATATGACTTGGCACGCATCATAGTAGGGTGCAAAATATCTATGTCCATCTGAATTACAATATTTCGTAAACAGAAATCATTGTCGGGTCGTCAGAGGGTGTATAGAGGGATTTTTCATTTTCAAAATTACTTCAAAAATCGAATATGACTTGGCACGCATCATGGTGGGGTGCAGAATATTCATTTCCATGTGAATAATGATAATTCGTCATCAGAAATCATTGTAGTGTCGTCAGAGGGGGTATAGAGGGATTTTTCATTTTCAATATTACCTCAAAATCAAATATGACTTGGCACGCATCATAGTGGGGTGCAGAATATCCATGTCTAACTGAATAACAATAATTCGTTAACGGAAATCATTGTCGGGTCGTTAGAAGGGGTATAGAGGGATTTTTCATTTTCAAATTTACTTCAAAAATCGAATATGACTTGGCACGCATCATGGTGGGGTGCAGAATATCCATTGCCATCTGAATAACAATAATTCATCAACAGAAGTCATTGTCGTGTCGTTAGAGGGGGTATAGAGGGATTTCACATTTTCAAAATTACTTCAAAATTATTTCAAAAATCAAATATGACTTGGCACGCATCATAGTGGGGTGCAGAATATCCATGTCTAACTGAATAACAATAATTCGTTAACGGAAATCATTGTCGGGTCGTTAGAAGGGGTATAGAGGGATTTTTCATTTTCAAATTTACTTCAAAAATCGAATATGACTTGGCACGCATCATGGTGGGGTGCAGAATATCCATTGCCATCTGAATAACAATAATTCATCAACAGAAGTCATTGTCGTGTCGTTAGAGGGGGTATAGAGGGATTTCACATTTTCAAAATTACTTCAAAATTACTTCAAAAATCAAATATGACTTGGACCGCTACATGGTGGGGTGCAGAATATCCATTTCCATCTGAATAACAATAATTCGTCAACAGAAATCATTGTCGGGTCATTAGAGGGGGTATAGGATTTTTCATTTTCAAAATTACATCAAAATAAAATATGACTTGGCACGCATCATAGTAGGGTGCAAAATATCTACGTTCATCTAAATAACAATAATTCGTTAACAGAAATCATTGTCGGTTCGTCAGAGGGGTACAGAGGGATTTTTCATTTTCAAAATTACTTCAAAAATCAAATATGAGTTTGCACGCATCAAAGTAGGGTGCAAAATATCCATGTCATGAATAACAATAATTCGTCAACAGAAATCATTTTCGGGTCGTCAAAAGGGGTATGGAGGGATTTTTCATTTTTAAAATGACTTCAAAAATCAAATATGACTTGGCACGCATCATATTAGGGTGCAAAATATTCATTTCCATCCCAATAACAATAATTCGTCAACAGAAATCATTGTCGGGTCGTCAGAGGGGGTATAGAGGATTATTTCATTTTCAAAATTACCTGAAATATCAAATATGACTTGGCACGCAACATGGTGGGGTGCAGAATATCTATTTCCATCTGAATAACAATAATTCGTCAACAGAAATCATTGCTGGGTTGTCAGAGGAGGTATAGAGGGATTTTTCGTTTTCAAAATTACTTCAAAAATCAAATATGACTTGGCACGCATCATAGTAGGGTGCAAAATATTGATTTCCATCCGAATAACAATAATTCGTCAACAGAAATCATTGTCGTGTCGTCAGAGGGGGTATAGAGGGATTTTTCATTTTCATAATTACTTCAAAAATCTTACATGATTTGGCACGCATCATGGTGGGGTGCAAAGCATCCATGTCCATCTGAATAACAATAATTCGTCAACATAAATCATTGTCGGGTCGTCAGAGGGGGTATAGAGGAATTTTTCATTTTCAAAATTACCTAAAATATCAAATATGACTTGGAACGCATCATGATGGGGTGCAGAATATCCATTTACATCTAAATAACAATAATTCGTCAACGGAAATCATTGTCGGGTCGTCAGAGGGGGTATAGAGGGATTTTTCATTTTCAAAATTACCTAAAATATCAAATATGACTTGGCACGCAACATATTGGGGTGCAGAATATCTATTTCTATCTGAATAATAATAATTCGTCAACAGAAATCATTGCCGGGTCGTCAGAGGAGGTATAGAGGGATTTTTCATTTTTAAAATGACTTCAAAAATGAAATATGACTTGGCACGCATCATATTAGGGTGCAAAATATTCATTTCCATCCCAATAACAATAATTCGTCAACAGAAATCATTGTCGGGTCGTCAGAGGGGGTATAGAGGAATTTTTCATTTTCAAATTTACCTAAAATATCAAATATGACTTGGCACGCATCATGATGTGGTGCAGAATATCCATTCACATCTAAATAACAATAATTCGTCAACGGAAATCATTGTCGGGTCGTCAGAGGGGGTACAGAGGGATTTCTCATTTTCAAAATCACCTCAAAATCAAATATGACTCGGCACGCATCATAGTAGGGTGCAAAATATCAATGTCCATCTGAATAACAATAATTCGTCAACAGAAATCATTGTCGGGTCGTAAGAGGGTGTACAGAGGGATTTTACATTTTCAAAATCACTTCAAAAATCAAATATGACTTGGACCGCTACATGGTGGGGTGCAGAATATCCATTTTCATCTGAATAACAATAATTCATCAACAGAAGTCATTGTCGGGTCGTTAGAGGGGGTATAGAGGGATTTCACATTTTCAAAATTACTTCAAAATTACTTCAAAAATCAAATATGACTAGGCACGTATCATAGTATGGTGCAAAATATTCATTTCCATCCAAATAACAATAATTCGTCAACCAAAATCATTGTCGGGTCGTCAGAGGGGGTATAGAGGAATTTTTCATTTTCGAAATTACTTCCAAAATAAAATATGACTTGGCACGCATCATAGTATGGTGCAAAATATTCATTCCCATCCAAATAACAATAATTCTTCAACCAAAATCATTGTCGGGTCGTCAGAGGGGGTACAGAGGGATTTCTCAAATTCAAAATTACCTAAAATATCAAATATGATTTGGCACGCAACATAGTGGGGTGCAGAATATCTATTTCCATCTGAATAACAATAATTCGTCAACAGAAATCATTGCCGGGTTTTCAGAGGAGGTATTGAGGGATTTTTCATTTTCAAAATTACTTCAAAAATCAAATATGACTTGTCACGCATCATATTAGGGTGCAAAATATTCATTTCCATCCTAATAACAATAAGTCGTCAACTGAAATCATTGTCGGGTCGTCAGAGGGGGTACAGAGGGATTTTTCATTTTCAAAATCACTTCAAAAATCAAATATGACTTGGACCGCTACAAGGTGGAGTGCAGAATATCCATTTCCATCTGAATAACAATAATTCGTCAACAGAAATCATTGTCGGGTCGTTAGAACGGGTATAGGATTTTTCATTTTCAAAATTACCTCAAAATAAAGTATGACTTGGCACGCATCATAGTAGGGTGCAAAATATCTATGTCCATCTGAATTACAATATTTCGTAAACAGAAATCATTGTCGGGTCGTAAGAGGGTGTACAGAGGGATTTTACATTTTCAAAATCACTTCAAAAATCAAATATGACTTGGACCGCTACAAGGTGGAGTGCAGAATATCCATTTCCATCTGAATAACAATAATTCGTCAACAGAAATCATTGTCGGGTCGTTAAAACGGGTATAGGATTTTTCATTTTCAAAATTACCTCAAAATAAAATATGACTTGGCACGCATCATAGTAGGGTGCAAAATATCTATGTCCATCTGAATTACAATATTTCGTAAACAGAAATCATTGTCGGGTCGTCAGAGGGTGTATAGAGGGATTTTTCATTTTCAAAATTACTTCAAAAATCGAATATGACTTGGCACGCATCATGGTGGGGTGCAGAATATTCATTTCCATGTGAATAATGATAATTCGTCATCAGAAATCATTGTAGTGTCGTCAGAGGGGGTATAGAGGGATTTTTCATTTTCAATATTACCTCAAAATCAAATATGACTTGGCACGCATCATAGTGGGGTGCAGAATATCCATGTCTAACTGAATAACAATAATTCGTTAACGGAAATCATTGTCGGGTCGTTAGAAGGGGTATAGAGGGATTTTTCATTTTCAAATTTACTTCAAAAATCGAATATGACTTGGCACGCATCATGGTGGGGTGCAGAATATCCATTGCCATCTGAATAACAATAATTCATCAACAGAAGTCATTGTCGTGTCGTTAGAGGGGGTATAGAGGGATTTCACATTTTCAAAATTACTTCAAAATTATTTCAAAAATCAAATATGACTAGGCACGTATCATAGTTGGGTGCATAATATCCGTTTCCATCTGAATAATAATAATTCGTCAACAGATATCATTGTCGTGTCGTCAGAGGGGGTATAGAGGGATTTTTCATTTTCAAAATTACTTCAAAAATCGAATATGACTTGGCACGCATCATGGTGGGGTGCAGAATATCCATTTCCATCTGAATAACAATAATTCATCAACAGAAGTCATTGTCGGGTCGTTAGAGGGGGTATAGAGGGATTTCACATTTTCAAAATTACTTCAAAATTCAAATATGACTAGGCACGTATCTTAGTATGGTGCAAAATATTCATTTCCATCCAAATAACAATAATTCGTCAACCAAAATCATTGTCGGGTCGTCAGAGGGGGTATAGAGGGATTTTTCATTTTCAAAATTACTTCAAAAATCAAATATGACTTGACACGCATCATAGTATGGTGCAAAATATTCATTTCCATCCAGATAACAATAATTCGTCAACCAAAATCATTGTCGGGTCGTCAGAGGGGGTACAGAGGGATTTCTCAAATTCAAAATTACCTAAAATATCAAATATGATTTGGCACGCAACATAGTGGGGTGCAGAATATCTATTTCCATCTGAATAACAATAATTCGTCAACAGAAATCATTGTCGGGTCGTAAGAGGGTGTACAGAGGGATTTTATATTTTCAAAATCACTTCAAAAATCAAATATGACTTGGACCGCTACAAGGTGGGGTGCAGAATATCCATTTCCATCTGAATAACAATAATTCGTCAACAGAAATCATTGTCGGGTCGTTAGAAGGGGTATAGGATTTTTCATTTTCAAAATTACCTCAAAATAAAATATGACTTGGCACGCATCATAGTAGGGTGCAAAATATGTATGTCCATCTGAATTACAATAATTCGTAAACAGAAATCATTGTCGGGTCGTCAGAGGGGGTATAGAGGGATTTTTCATTTTCAAAATTACTTCAAAATCAAATATGACTTGGCACGTATCATGGTGGGGTGCAGAATATCCATTTCTATCTAAATAACAATAATTCGTCAACAGAAATCATTGTCGGGTCGTCAAAGGGGGTATAGAGGGTTTGTTCATTTTCAAAGTTACCTCATACATCAAATATGACTTGGCACACATCATAGTAGGGTGAAAAATATCCATGTCCAACTGAATAACAATAATTTGTCATCAGAAATCATTGTCGGGTCGTCAGAGGGGGTATAGAGGGATTTCACATTTCCAAAATTACTTCAAAAATCAAATATGACTTGGCACGTATCATGGTGGGGTGCAGAATATCCATTTCTATCTGAATAACAATAATTCGTCAACAGAAATCATTGTCGGGTCGTCAAAGGGGGTATAGAGGGTTTGTTCATTTTCAAAGTTACCTCATACATCAAATATGACTTGGCACACATCATAGTAGGGTGAAAAATATCCATGTCCAACTGAATAACAATAATTTGTCATCAGAAATCATTGTCGGGTCGTCAGAGGGGGTATAGAGGGATTTCTCATTTTCAAAATGGCTTCAAAAATCAAATATGACTTGGTAAGCATCATGGTGGTTTGCAGAATATCCATTTCCATATGAATAACAAAAATTCGTCAACAGAAATCATTGTCGTGTCGTCAGAGGGGGTATAGAGGGATTTTTCATTTTCAAAATTACTTCAAAAATCTAATATGACTTGGCACGCATCATGGTGGGGTGCAGAATACCCATTTCCATCTGAATAACAATAGTTCATCAACGGAAGTCATTGTCGGGTCGTTAGAGGGGGTATAGAGGGATTTCACATTTAAAAAATTACTTCAAAAATCAAATATGACTTGGCACGTATCATAGTGGTCGCATAATATCCGTTTCCATCTGAATAATAATAATTCGTCAACAGAAATCATTGTCATGTCGTCAGAGGGGGTATGAAGTAATTTATCATTTTTAAAATGACTTCAAAAATCAAATATGACTTGGCACGCATCATAGTAGGGTGCAATATATTCATTTTCATTTGAATAACAATAATTCGTCAACAGAAATCATTTTTCGGGTCGTAAGAGGGAGTATAGAGGGATTTCACATTTTCAAAATTACTTCAAAAATCAAATATGACTTGGCACGTATCATGGTGGGGTGCAGAATATCTATTTCCATCTGAATAACAATAATTCGTCAACAGAAATCATTGCCGGGTTTTCAGAGGAGGTATAGAGGGATTTTTCATTTTCAAAATTACTTCAAAAATCAAATATGACTTGCAAAATATTCATTTCCATCCTAACAACAATAATTCGTCAAAAGAAATCATTGTCTTGTCGTCAGAGTGGGTATAGAGAAATTTTTCATTTTCAAAATTACCTAAAATATCAAATATGACTTGGCACGCTACATGGTGTGGTGCAGAATATCTATGTCCATCTGAATAACAATAATTCGTTAACAGAGATCATTGTCGGTTCGTCAGAGGGGTATAGAGGGATTTTTCATTTTCAAAATCACTTCAAAAATCAAATATGACTTGGCACGCATCATATTAGGGTGCAAAATATTCATTTCCATCCCAATAACAATAATTCGTCAACAGAAATCATTGTCGGGTCGTCAGAGGGGGTATAGAGAATTTTTTCATTTTCAAAATTACCTAAAATATCAAATATGACTTGGCACGCAACATGGTGGGGTGCAGAATATCTATTTCCATCTGAATAACAATAATTCGTCAACAGAAATCATTGCCGGGTTGTCAGAGGAGGTATAGAGGGATTTTTCGTTTTCAAAATTACTTCAAAAATCAAATATGACTTGGCACGCATCATAGTAGGGTGCAAAATATTGATTTCCATCCGAATAACAATAATTTGTCAACAGAAGTCATTGTCGGGTCGTCAGAGGGGGTATAGAGGAATTTTTCATTTTCAAAATTACCTAAAATATCAAATATGACTTGGCACGCATCATGATGGGGTGCAGAATATCCATTTACATCTAAATAACAATAATTCGTCAATGGAAATCATTGTCGGGTCGTCAGAGGGGGTATAGAGGGATTTTTCATTTTCAAAATTACCTAAAATATCAAATATGACTTGGCACGCAACATATTGGGGTGCAGAATATCTATTTCCATGTGAATAACAATAATTCGTCAACAGAAATCATTGCCGGGTTGTCAGAGGAGGTATAGAGGGATTTTTCATTTTCAAAATTACTTCAAAATTCAAATATGACTTGGCACGCATCATAGTAGGGTGCAAAATATTCATTTCCATCCTAATAACAATAATTTGTCAACTGAAAACATTGTCGGGTCTTCAGAAGGGGTACAGAGTGATATTTCATTTTCAAAATTACCTCAAAATCAAATATGACTCGGCACGCATCATAGTAGGGTGCAAAATATCCATGTCCATCTGAATAACAATAATTCGTCAACAGAAATCATTGTCGGGTCGTAAGAGGGTGAACAGAGGGATTTTACATTTTCAAAATCACTTCAAAAATCTAATATGACTTGTCACACATCATGATGGGGTGCAGAATATCCATTTACATCTGAATAACAATAATTCGTCAACAGAAATCATTGTCGCGTCGTCATAGGGGTAATAGAGGGATTTTTCATTTTCAAAATTACCTCAAAATCAAATATGACTTGGCACGCATCATAGTAGGGTGCCATATGTCCAAGTCCATCTGAATAAACATTATTCAATAACAGAAATCATTGTCGGGTCGTCAGAGGGGGTTTAGAGGGATTTTTCATTTCCAAAATTACTTCAAAAATCAAATATGACTTGGACCGCTACATGGTGGGGTGCAGAATATCCATTTCCATCTGAATAACAATAATTCGTCAACAGAAATCTTTGTCGGGTCATTAGAGGGGGTATAGGATTTTTCATTTTCAAAATTACCTCAAAATAAAATATGACTTGGCACGCATCATAGTAGGGTGCAAAATATCTACGTTCATCTGAATAACAATAATTCGTTAACAGAAATCATTGTCGGTTCGTCAGAGGGGTATAGAGGGATTTTTCATTTTCAAAATTACTTCAAAAATCAAATATGAGTTTGCACGCATCAAAGTAGGGTGCAAAATATCCATGTCATGAATAACAATAATTCGTCAACAGAAATCATTTTCGGGTCGTCAAAAGGGGTATGGAGGGATTTTTCATTTTTAAAATGACTTCAAAAATCAAATATGACTTGGCACGCATCATATTAGGGTGCAAAATATTCATTTCCATCCCAATAACAATAATTCGTCAACAGAAATCATTGTCGGGTCGTCAGAGGGGGTATAGAGGATTATTTCATTTTCAAAATTACCTGAAATATCAAATATGACTTGGCACGCAACATGGTGGGGTGCAGAATATCTATTTACATCTGAATAACAATAATTCGTCAACAGAAATCATTGCTGGGTTGTCAGAGGAGGTATAGAGGGATTTTTCGTTTTCAAAATAACTTCAAAAATCAAATATGACTTGGCACGCATCATAGTAGGGTGCAAAATATTGATTTCCATCCGAATAACAATAATTCGTCAACAGAAATCATTGTCGTGTCGTCAGAGGGGGTATAGAGGGATTTTTCATTTTCATAATTACTTCAAAAATCTTACATGATTTGGCACGCATCATGGTGGGGTGCAAAGCATCCATGTCCATCTGAATAACAATAATTCGTCAACATAAATCATTGTCGGGTCGTCAGAGGGGGTATAGAGGGATTTTTCATTTTCAAAATTACCTAAAATATCAAATATGACTTGGCACGCAACATATTGGGGTGCAGAATATCTATTTCTATCTGAATAATAATAATTCGTCAACAGAAATCATTGCCGGGTCGTCAGAGGAGGTATAGAGGGATTTTTCATTTTTAAAATGACTTCAAAAATCAAATATGACTTGGCACGCATCATATTAGGGTGCAAAATATTCATTTCCATCCCAATAACAATAATTCGTCAACAGAAATCATTGTCGGGTCGTCAGAGGGGGTATAGAGGAATTTTTCATTTTCAAATTTACCTAAAATATCAAATATGACTTGGCACGCATCATGATGTGGTGCAGAATATCCATTTACATCTAAATAACAATAATTCGTCAACGGAAATCATTGTCGGGTCGTCAGAGGGGGTATAGAGGGATTTTTCATTTTCAAAATTACCTAAAATATCAAATATGACTTGGCACGCAACATATTGGGGTGCAGAATATCTATTTCTATCTGAATAATAATAATTCGTCAACAGAAATCATTGCCGGGTCGTCAGAGGAGGTATAGAGGGATTTTTCATTTTTAAAATGACTTCAAAAATCAAATATGACTTGGCACGCATCATATTAGGGTGCAAAATATTCATTTCCATCCCAATAACAATAATTCGTCAACAGAAATCATTGTCGGGTCGTCAGAGGGGGTATAGAGGAATTTTTCATTTTCAAATTTACCTAAAATATCAAATATGACTTGGCACGCATCATGATGTGGTGCAGAATATCCATTCACATCTAAATAACAATAATTCGTCAACGGAAATCATTGTCGGGTCGTCAGAGGGGGTACAGAGGGATTTCTCATTTTCAAAATCACCTCAAAATCAAATATGACTCGGCACGCATCATAGTAGGGTGCAAAATATCAATGTCCATCTGAATAACAATAATTCGTCAACAGAAATCATTGTCGGGTCGTAAGAGGGTGTACAGAGGGATTTTACATTTTCAAAATCACTTCAAAAATCAAATATGACTTGGACCGCTACATGGTGGGGTGCAGAATATCCATTTTCATCTGAATAACAATAATTCATCAACAGAATTCATTGTCGGGTCGTTAGAGGGGGTATAGAGGGATTTCACATTTTCAAAATTACTTCAAAATTACTTCAAAAATCAAATATGACTAGGCACGTATCATAGTATGGTGCAAAATATTCATTTCCATCCAAATAACAATAATTCGTCAACCAAAATCATTGTCGGGTCGTCAGAGGGGGTATAGAGGAATTTTTCATTTTCGAAATTACTTCCAAAATCAAATATGACTTGGCACGCATCATAGTATGGTGCAAAATATTCATTCCCATCCAAATAACAATAATTCTTCAACCAAAATCATTGTCGGGTCGTCAGAGGGGGTACAGAGGGATTTCTCAAATTCAAAATTACCTAAAATATCAAATATGATTTGGCACGCAACATAGTGGGGTGCAGAATATCTATTTCCATCTGAATAACAATAATTCGTCAACAGAAATCATTGCCCGGTTTTCAGAGGAGGTATAGAGGGATTTTTCATTTTCAAAATTACTTCAAAAATCAAATATGACTTGTCACGCATCATATTAGGGTGCAAAATATTCATTTCCATCCTAATAACAATAAGTCGTCAACTGAAATCATTGTCGGGTCGTCAGAGGGGGTACAGAGGGATTTTACATTTTCAAAATCACCTCAAAATCAAATATGACTCGGCACGCATCATAGTAGGGTGCAAAATATCAATGTCCATCTGAATAACAATAATTCGTCAACAGAAATCATTGTCGGGTCGTAAGAGGGTGTACAGAGGGATTTTACATTTTCAAAATCACTTCAAAAATCAAATATGACTTGGACCGCTACAAGGTGGGGTGCAGAATATCCATTTCCATCTGAATAACAATAATTCGTCAACAGAAATCATTGTCGGGTCGTTAGAAGGGGTATAGGATTTTTCATTTTCAAAATTACCTCAAAATAAAATATGACTTGGCACGCATCATAGTAGGGTGCAAAATATCTATGTCCATCTGAATTACAATATTTCGTAAACAGAAATCATTGTCGGGTCGTCAGAGGGTGTATAGAGGGATTTTTCATTTTCAAAATTACTTCAAAAATCGAATATGACTTGGCACGCATCATGGTGGGGTGCAGAATATTCATTTCCATGTGAATAATGATAATTCGTCATCAGAAATCATTGTAGTGTCGTCAGAGGGGGTATAGAGGGATTTTTCATTTTCAATATTACCTCAAAATCAAATATGACTTGGCACGCATCATAGTGGGGTGCAGAATATCCATGTCTAACTGTATAACAATAATTCGTTAACGGAAATCATTGTCGGGTCGTTAGAAGGGGTATAGAGGGATTTTTCATTTTCAAAATTACTTCAAAAATCGAATATGACTTGGCACGCATCATGGTGGGGTGCAGAATATCCATTGCCATCTGAATAACAATAATTCATCAACAGAAGTCATTGTCGTGTCGTTAGAGGGGGTATAGAGGGATTTCACATTTTCAAAATTACTTCAAAAATTATTTCAAAAATCAAATATGACTAGGCACGTATCATAGTTGGGTGCATAATATCCGTTTCCATCTGAATAATAATAATTCGTCAACAGATATCATTGTCGTGTCGTCAGAGGGGGTATAGAGGGATTTTTCATTTTCAAAATTACTTCAAAAATCGAATATGACTTGGCACGCATCATGGTGGGGTGCAGAATATCCATTTCCATCTGAATAACAATAATTCATCAACAGAAGTCATTGTCGGGTCGTTAGAGGGGGTATAGAGGGATTTCACATTTTCAAAATTACTTCAAAATTCAAATATGACTAGGCACGTATCTTAGTATGGTGCAAAATATTCATTTCCATCCAAATAACAATAATTCGTCAACCAAAATCATTGTCGGGTCGTCAGAGGGGGTATAGAGGGATTTTTCATTTTCAAAATTACTTCAAAAATCAAATATGACTTGGCACGCATCATAGTATGGTGCAAAATATTCATTTCCATCCAAATAACAATAATTCGTCAACCAAAATCATTGTCGGGTCGTCAGAGGGGGTACAGAGGGATTTCTCAAATTCAAAATTACCTAAAATATCAAATATGATTTGGCACGCAACATAGTGGGGTGCAGAATATCTATTTCCATCTGAATAATAATAATTCGTCAACAGAAATCATTGTCGGGTCGTAAGAGGGTGTACAGAGGGATTTTATATTTTCAAAATCACTTCAAAAATCAAATATGACTTGGACCGCTACAAGGTGGGGTGCAGAATATCCATTTCCATCTGAATAACAATAATTCGTCAACAGAAATCATTGTCGGGTCGTTAGAAGGGGTATAGGATTTTTCATTTTCAAAATTACCTCAAAATAAAATATGACTTGGCACGCATCATAGTAGGGTGCAAAATATGTATGTCCATCTGAATTACAATAATTCATAAACAGAAATCATTGTCGGGTCGTCAGAGGGGGTATAGAGGGATTTTTCATTTTCAAAATTACTTCAAAATCAAATATGACTTGGCACGCATCACAGTGGGGTGCAAAATATCCATGTCCAACTGAATAACAATAATTCGTTAACGGAGATCATTGTCGGGTCGTTAGAGGGCGTACAGAGGGATTTTTCATTTTCAAAATTACTTCAAAAATCGAATATGACTTGGCACGCATCATGGTGGGATGCAGGATATCCATTTTCATCTGACTAACAATAATTCAACAACACAAGTCATTGTCGGGTCGTTAGAGGGGGTATAGAGGGATTTCACATTTTCAAAATTACTTCAAAAATCAAATATGACTTGGCACGTATCATGGTGGGGTGCAGAATATCCATTTCTATCTGAATAACAATAATTCGTCAACAGAAATCATTGTCGGGTCGTCAAAGGGGGTATAGAGGGATTGTTCATTTTCAAAGTTACCTCATACATCAAATATGACTTGGCACACATCATAGTAGGGTGAAAAATATCCATGTCCAACTGAATAACAATAATTTGTCATCAGAAATCATTGTCGTGTCGTCAGAGGGGGTATAGAGGGATTTTTCATTTTCAAAATTACTTCAAAAATCTAATATGACTTGGCACGCATCATGGTGGGGTGCAGAATACCCATTTCCATCTGAATAACAATAGTTCATCAACGGAAGTCATTGTCGGGTCGTTAGAGGGGGTATAGAGGGATTTCACATTTGAAAAATTACTTCAAAAATCAAATATGACTTGGCACGTATCATAGTGGTCGCATAATATCCGTTTCCATCTGAATAATAATAATTCGTCAACAGAAATCATTGTCATGTCGTCAGAGGGGGTATGAAGTAATTTATCATTTTTAAAATGACTTCAAAAATCAAATATGACTTGGCACGCATCATAGTAGGGTGCAATATATTCATTTTCATTTGAATAACAATAATTCGTCAACAGAAATCATTTTTCGGGTCGTAAGAGGGAGTATAGAGGGATTTTACATTTTCAAAATTACTTCAAAAATCAAATATGACTTGGCACGCATCGTAGTAGGGTGCAAAATTTTGATTTCCATTCAAATAACAATAATTCGTCATCAGAAATCATTGTCGGGTCGTCAGAGGGGGTATAGAGGAATTTTTCATTTTCAAAATTACCTAAAATATCAAATATGACTTGGCACGCATCATGGTGGGGTGCAGAATATTCATTTCTATCTGAATAATGATAATTTTTCATCAGAAATCATTGTCGTGTCGTCAGAGGGGGTATAAAGGGAATTTTCATTTTCAATATTACCTCAAAATCAAATATGACTTGGCACGCATCACAGTGGGGTGCAGAATATCTATGTCCAACTGAATAACAATAATTCGTTAACGGAGATCATTGTCGGGTCGTTAGAGGGGGTACAGAGGGATTTTTCATTTTCAAAATTACTTCAAAAATCGAATATGACTTGGCACGCATCATGGTGGGATGCAGAATATCCATTTTCATCTGACTAACAATAATTCAACAACACAAGTCATTGTCGGGTCGTTAGAGGGGGTATAGAGGGATTTCACATTTTCAAAATTACTTCAAAAATCAAATATGACTTGGCACGTATCATGGTGGGGTGCAGAATATCCATTTCTATCTGAATAACAATAATTCGTCAACAGAAATCATTGTCGGGTCGTCAAAGGGGGTATAGAGGGATTGTTCATTTTCAAAGTTACCTCATACATCAAATATGACTTGGCACACATCATAGTAGGGTGAAAAATATCCATGTCCAACTGAATAACAATAATTTGTCATCAGAAATCATTGTCGGGTCGTCAGAGGGGGTATAGAGGGATTTCTCATTTTCAAAATGGCTTCAAAAATCAAATATGACTTGGTAAGCATCATGGTGGTTTGCAGAATATCCATTTCCATATGAATAACAAAAATTCGTCAACAGAAATCATTGTCGTGTCGTCAGAGGGGGTATAGAGGGATTTTTCATTTTCAAAATTACTTCAAAAATCCAATATGACTTGGCACGCATCATGGTGGGGTGCAGAATACCATTTCCATCTGAATAACAATAGTTCATCAACGGAAGTCATTGTCGGGTCGTTAGAGGGGGTATAGAGGGATTTCACATTTAAAAAATGACTTCAAAAATCAAATATGACTTGGCACGCATCATAGTAGGGTGCAAAATTTTGATTTCCATTCAAATAACAATAATTCGTCATCAGAAATCATTGTCGGGTCGTCAGAGGGGGTATAGAGGAATTTTTCATTTTCAAAATTACCTAAAATATCAAATATGACTTTGCGTGCATGATGGGGTGCAGAATATCTTTTTATATCTGAATAACAAAAATCGTCAACGGAAATCATTGCCGGGTTGTCAGATAAGGTATAGAGGGATTTTTCATTTTCAATATTACTTCAAAAATCTAATATGACTTGGCACGCATCATGGTGAGGTGCAGAATACCCATTTCCATCTGAATAACAATAATTCGTCAGCAGAAATCATTGTCGGGTCGTCAGAGGGGGTATAGAGGGATTTCTCATTATCAAAATGACTTCAAAAATCAAATATGACTTGGCACGCATCATGATGGGGTGCAGAATATCCATTTACATCTAAATAACAATAATTCGTCAACGGATTTCATTGTCGGGTCGTCAGAGGGGGTATAGAGGGATTTTTCATTTTCAAAATTACTTCAAAAATCAAATATAACTTGGCACGCATCATAGTAGGGTGCAAAATATTCATTTCCATCCAAATAACAATAATTCGTCAACCAAAATCATTGTCGGGTCGTCAGAGGGGGTACAGAGGGATTTTTCAAATTCAAAATTACCTAAAATATCAAATATGACTTGGCACGCAACATGGTGGGATGCAGAATATCCATTTTCATCTGACTAACAATAATTCAACAACACAAGTCATTGTCGGGTCGTTAGAGGGGGTATAGAGGGATTTCACATTTTCAAAATTACTTCAAAAATCAAATATGACTTGGCACGTATCATGGTGGGGTGCAGAATATCTATTTCCATCTGAATAACAATAATTCGTCAACAGAAATCATTGCCGGGTTTTCAGAGGAGGTATAGAGGGAATTTTCATTTTCAAAATTACTTCAAAAATCAAATATGACTTGCAAAATATTCATTTCCATCCTAACAACAATAATTCGTCAAAAGAAATCATTGTCGGGTCGTCAGAGGGGGTATAGAGAATTTTTTCATTTTCAAAATTACCTAAAATATCAAATATGACTTGGCACGCAACATGGAGGGGTGCAGAATATCTATTTCCATCTGAATAACAATAATTCGTCAACAGAAATCATTGCCGGGTTGTCAGAGGAGGTATAGAGGGATTTTTCGTTTTCAAAATTACTTCATAAATCAAATATGACTTGGCACGCATCATAGTAGGGTGCAAAATATTGATTTCCATCCGAATAACAATAATTTGTCAACAGAAGTCATTGTTTGAAACACGTTGTATTTTATTATATATATTCACTATGTAATTTAAAACGTCATAATGACAATAGATTTTTCAAAATACGAAAGTTGAGTTCTTGTCAATGTAAAACTAAAAAACACTTAAAACTGGCAAGAAAAGGTTCATCAAAGAAAGTCTAAAGCGAATGAGTCATATTTTGGTCCTTCTAAATACCGGATAGCTAGCGATATCAACCGAGCAAGAAAGAAGAAATCTTTGACCAGAGTGGGTGAGCGTCCTTACTTTTTCTTTCCTTCCCTATCCTATTGTATTGTCTTGGAGTGTGCGAGCACATACATATTCTCATACGCGTAACAATCAGTCTCAATTACATTAAACATGTCTAAGGAGGAAATCAATAGGCTTACTCGGAAGCGAGGTTCGGTTAAAGCGAAATTAACAATATTTTCCAAATTTTTGATTGACATTCAAGATAAATATGTCATTCCTGACACGACCATATTAGATATAGATCGAATTCAGTTAGAAACTCGAACAATTCAATGCGAAGGTTTAATTAACGACTTCAATGAAATTCAGTCTGAAATTGAAATAATGGTAACTGATGACGATCTAGATCATCAATATGGGGAACGCGAATTATTCACTACGTTATTTCATGAGCAAACGGCTTTAGCCAAAAGGTTATTGAATAAGTTTTCCTTACCTGCAAATATTCTAGAAGGTAGTTCCACAACCAAACAAGTGATCAAATCGGATTTGGTTAATGTGAAACTCCCACCAGTTGAAATTCCAAAATTTTGTGGCGATTATGAGTCTTGGCTAGAGTTCCGCGAAACTTACAACTCATTAATCCATACAAATGATACTTTGAAAAATATTCAAAAGTTCCATTATTTAAAGGCTTCACTAGTAGGTGGTGCGGCACAAGTTATTGCATCTCTTGAGTTTTCTGCGCAAAATTATACTTTGGCTTGGGATGTGTTATGCGAAAGATACAATAATGTGCGGCTTCTTGTTCATAATCACGTTAAGGCACTGTTCAATTTGGAAGTTTTAGGAAAAGAATCATCGAAAAGAATACGAAACATAATTGACTCTGTATCCAAACATTTGAGATCTTTGAAACAGTTGAATCAACCAACAGATACATGGGATACATTAGTTATTCATATAATAACTTCCAAATTGGATGCAACTACTGCCAGAGAATGGGAAGAGTACAAAATTGACAAGGATGTTCCTACCATGATTCATTTGAAAACGTTTCTAAAAGCCAAAGCAGATCTTATGGAAACTTTAGAGATTAAGCATAACGATATTCGCCATTTGAAACATAAGGATAATTTTAAATCGAATACGAAATCGTTCATATCTAATAATAATCCCGTGAATGCGAATCCATCACCTCAAGCAAGCAATATGCTTTGTATTTATTGCAGGAAAGGCGATCATTTCATTAGGAATTGTACAGAATTTTTGAATAATTCTGTAGATGACCGAATAGAGCATGCGAAACGTTTGAATCTTTGCTTGAATTGTTTGAGAGTTGGACATCGCAATACAGGGTGTAGACTCAGTAATTGTAGAAAATGTAATGGGCGGCATAATACCCTACTACATAGACCAAAGGCTGAAAAATGCGAAAATCAACAAGTTTCTGAATCTCCAAATGTATCTCTTACAACTTATGTTTCTTGTTCAGAAAATATTGTCTTGGCCACAGTTCTAATCCAAGTTATTGATGAAAATAACAAACCGCATTTGGTACGAGGTATTTTGGACTCTGCTTCACAGTCTAGCTTCATTACCACTGAATTGTGTTGTCGATTGAAGTTGAAATCAGCTGAAGCTACAATGGCAGTAATTGGTTTGAATAATATTTCTCTAAGAATAAATTCCAAATGCGAAGTACATATCCAGGCGCAACACAATGCATATAGAGCACATCTAGCGTGCTATGTCATTGAAGAGATCACTGGTATGCTACCAAACTTACAAATTGATACAAAAAATCTGGGTATTCCGAAAAATATAGTTTTAGCTGATCCATCCTTCGCGACGCCTGGTCCTATAGATATATTGCTAGGTGCAAATATCTTCTGGGAACTAATTTCCATAGGTCAAATTCGATTAGGAGCTAATAAACCTATATTACAAAAAACCACTTTGGGGTGGATTTTGTCAGGTCCTATCGGGGTAAATAATTTGAATCACGTTCACTGTAATTTTTCTAAAAATTCAGATATTCAAACTGAAATAGCGAGATTCTGGGAACTCGAAGAGTTTTCAGGTCCAGCTCCTAGATCATTGGAGGAGAAGTTATGCGAACAGCACTTTATTAATAATACGAAACGTGATCATTCCGGACGCTTCATTGTATCTATTCCTTTTAGAGATTCTCTCGAAAAATTGGGTGATTCGAGAGAACAAGCAAAACGGAGATTTTATAATTTGGAAAAGAGGTTAATGCGCAATGTCAATTTACGTAGACAATATATTGAATTTATGCAGGAATACGAAAAATTGGGACACATGAGCAAAGTATCTGAGTCAGTGGATACGAAAATAGCTTATTATATGCCTCACCATGGTGTGGTGAAGGAAGACAGCTCAACAACTAAACTACGCGTAGTGTTCGATGCTTCTGCTTCAACAACTTCAGGTGTAGCAATAAATGAACTGCAAATGGTTGGTCCAAGAATTCAAAGTGATCTTCTGTCAATTTTGTTGAGATTCAGATCACATGCATATGTTATTGCAAGTGACGTTGCAAAAATGTACCGTCAAGTGCTTGTTGCTCCTGAACAGCACTCCTTGCAACGAATTCTTTGGAGATATGACCCAACAAAACCTCTAGATACTTATGAACTTCATACAGTAACTTACGGCACTAGTAGTGCAGCATTTCTCGCAATTCGATGTTTGGTCCAACTTGCGTTTGACTGTAAGGTTTCACAGCCTAAAATTTCCCAGGTAATCGAGGATGACTTTTACGTCGATGATCTACTAACAGGGGCAGATACGATTCAGGAGGCAACACGTATAGGTATAGGTGTAACTGAAGTTTTACGTCGTGGTTGCTTTGAACTCCGTAAGTGGCATTCAAATGAACCGGAAATAACGAGAATTATAACATCACAATCAGGTTTATATTCTGATAGATCTGATTTCATTCAAATTGGTGTAAACGAAAACACGAAAACGCTTGGGTTAGCTTGGTTTTGCAAAAATGACACTCTACAGTATAATATCAATTGTTCTGCGGAACGTCGAGTTACTAAGAGAATTATACTTTCATGCATTGGTCAAATTTTCGATCCTTTAGGTCTTTTAAGTCCTTGCGTCATTACTGCAAAAATAATCCTACAGAGCTTATGGCGAGAGAACTTAGCATGGGATGAGTCTGTGCCTTTATACTTGCATTCATCTTGGATCAAGTTCAAAAAAGAATTACCTATACTGAATCATTTAGAAATTCCACGATACGTTTTAATGGTTAATTCTCGAGAAGTGCAATTGCATGGTTTCTCGGATGCATCCGAAAGAGTTTATGGAGCGTGCGTTTATTTGCGTAGCACTGATGATAGTGGAAATATCAAGGTGAACATTTTATGTTCAAAAACAAAAGTAGCACCTATCAAAATAATCACGATTCCCAAGCTTGAATTATGCGGGGCCTTGCTCTTGGCACGATTGCTAAAAAAGGTACAAGAATGTCTAAGATTGAAATTAGATAGTTTTACTCTATGGACCGATTCCACAATCGTATTGGGATGGATTAAAATATCTCCGAATCTTCTAAAAACATTCATTGCAAATCGTGTTTCAGAAATACAGGATTTGACCAGTCATTGCGAATGGCGCCACATTTCTTCCAAAGATAATCCTGCAGATATTCTATCGCGGGGTATACACCCAAGCGAAATGAAATCTTGTCAGCTATGGTGGCATGGTCCTGAATGGCTGAGTCAACGTGAATATCATTGGCCAAGATCGAATAACGATATAAGTTCTGATAACTTGCCAGAACTCAAAGCACCAATCAAATCATTAGTTCTGGAAATTATCGGACCTGTAATCAATATCAATAATTTCTCATCTCTAACAAAATTAAAAAGAACAATTGCATACGTCTTGAGATTCAGAAATAAGTTGTTGTATAAAGAAAGTTGTGCAACGGGTATACTGTCGGTTAAAGAACTTCAGAGTGCCTTCAATTTCATCTTGAAACTGTCTCAACAAGATTCATTTCCTGAGGAACTGAATGCACTCAAAAGGAATAAACATATAGATTCCAAAAGTAAGATCTTCAATTTGAATCCTTTCTTAGATAACAGCGGAATCATGCGAGTAGGTGGACGATTACAGTATTCTGAATTCCCATATGACAAGAAGCACCCTATTATTGTATCTTCGAAACATCATTTATGTAAATTAATTTTCAGATATGAACATTTGAGGTTGTTTCACGCGGGTCCTCAATTATTATTGGGAACTATAAGAGATTCATTATGGCCAATTTCTGGTAGAAATCTTGCAAAGGCAACAGTTCGAGAATGTGTAATATGTTTTAGGTTCAACCCCAAAAATGTCACACCGATTATGGGTAATCTACCACAAACTCGATTTGAAACAGGATTTCCTTTCAAGGTTAGTGGAGTAGATTACGCAGGACCTTTTTCCGTGAAGGACAGGAAAGGTAGAGGTTGCAAAATCACTAAGTGTTACATAGCATTGTTCATCTGTTTCGCAAGCAAAGCTATACATCTCGAACTGGTGTCTGATTTAACTTCTGATGCGTTTATGTTAGCTCTCAAAAGGTTCGTGAGTAGACGCGGTAAGCCCTCTCATATCTATTCAGACAACGCAACCAATTTTGTGGGAGCGAATTCTGAAATGAAAGAACTCAAAAATTTTATTCGAGAGCATGGTAATAACATTGAACAATCGTGTGCAGTTGAAAGTATAGAATGGAGTTTCATACCACCTCGTTCGCCTCATTTTGGTGGTTTATGGGAAGCGGGCGTAAAATCATGCAAATATCATTTAAAGCGAGTTATGGGTAATGTCATCCTCACTTTTGAAGAGATGTGTACAGTGCTTGCTCAAATCGAGGCAATACTGAACTCCCGACCCCTTTCTCCACTTACCATCGATCCCAACGACTTGAATCCTCTCACTCCTGCCCACTTTCTGGTCGGAAGACCCTTGACTTCAATCTCGGAACCCGATTTAGCTCACATTTCGATGGGACGTCTTTCACGTTTTCAATTAATAGAGCAAATTAGGCAGAATTACTGGTCCAGATGGGGAAAAGAATATATATCTGAACTTCAGCAAAGAATGAAGTGGAAGAAGTCACAAGGCGATTTAACATTGGGGAAAATAGTCCTCATAAAGGAAGACCACCTTCCACCTATGCGATGGAAATTAGGACGTGTGATCGAGTTGCATCCAGGGAAAGACGGAGTGCCCAGGGTAGCTTCCATTAAAACTTCAAGCGGAGTCATTCGGCGAGGATTTCCGAAAATTTGTCCCTTACCAATCAACGAAGATTGTTGAAAGTGGAATCTTTCAAGGCGGGGGGCATGTTTGAAACACGTTGTATTTTATTATATATATTCACTATGTAATTTAAAACGTCATAATGACAATAGATTTTTCAAAATACGAAAGTTGAGTTCTTGTCAATGTAAAACTAAAAAACACTTAAAACTGGCAAGAAAAGGTTCATCAAAGAAAGTCTAAAGCGAATGAGTCAGTCATTGTCGGGTCGTCAGAGGGGGTATAGAGGAATTTTTCATTTTCAAAATTACCTAAAATATCAAATATGACTTGGCACGCATCATGATGGGGTGCAGAATATCCATTTACATCTAAATAACAATAATTCGTCAATGGAAATCATTTTCGGGTCGTCAGAGGGGGTATAGAGGGATTTTTCGTTTTGAAAATTACTTCAAAAATCAAATATGACTTGGCACGCATCATAGTAGGGTGCAAAATATTGATTTCCATCCGAATAACAATAATTTGTCAACAGAAGTCATTGTCGGGTCGTCAGAGGGGGTATAGAGGAATTTTTCATTTTCAAAATTACCTAAAATATCAAATATGACTTGGCACGCAACATATTGGGGTGCAGAATATCTATTTCCATGTGAATAACAATAATTCGTCAACAGAAATCATTGCCGGGTTGTCAGAGGAGGTATAGAGGGATTTTTCATTTTCAAAATTACTTCAAAATTCAAATATGACTTGGCACGCATCATATTAGGGTGCAAAATATTCATTTCCATCCTAATAACAATAATTTGTCAACTGAAAACATTGTCGGGTCTTCAGAAGGGGTACAGAGTGATATTTCATTTTCAAAATTACCTCAAAATCAAATATGACTCGGCACGCATCATAGTAGGGTGCAAAATATCCATGTCCATCTGAATAACAATAATTCGTCAACAGAAATCATTGTCGGGTCGTAAGAGGGTGAACAGAGGGATTTTACATTTTCAAAATCACTTCAAAAATCTAATATGACTTGTCACACATCATGATGGGGTGCAGAATATCCATTTACATCTGAATAACAATAATTCAACAACACAAGTCATTGTCGGGTCGTTAGAGGGGGTATAGAGGGATTTCACATTTTCAAAATTACTTCAAAAATCAAATATGACTTGGCACGTATCATGGTGGGGTGCAGAATATCCATTTCTATCTGAATAACAATAATTCGTCAACAGAAATCATTGTCGGGTCGTCAAAGGGGGTATAGAGGGATTGTTCATTTTCAAAGTTACCTCATACATCAAATATGACTTGGCACACATCATAGTAGGGTGAAAAATATCCATGTCCAACTGAATAACAATAATTTGTCATCAGAAATCATTGTCGGGTCGTCAGAGGGGGTATAGAGGGATTTCTCATTTTCAAAATGGCTTCAAAAATCAAATATGACTTGGTAAGCATCATGGTGGTTTGCAGAATATCCATTTCCATATGAATAACAAAAATTCGTCAACAGAAATCATTGTCGTGTCGTCAGAGGGGGTATAGAGGGATTTTTCATTTTCAAAATTACTTCAAAAATCCAATATGACTTGGCACGCATCATGGTGGGGTGCAGAATACCATTTCCATCTGAATAACAATAGTTCATCAACGGAAGTCATTGTCGGGTCGTTAGAGGGGGTATAGAGGGATTTCACATTTAAAAAATGACTTCAAAAATCAAATATGACTTGGCACGCATCATAGTAGGGTGCAAAATTTTGATTTCCATTCAAATAACAATAATTCGTCATCAGAAATCATTGTCGGGTCGTCAGAGGGGGTATAGAGGAATTTTTCATTTTCAAAATTACCTAAAATATCAAATATGACTTTGCGTGCATGATGGGGTGCAGAATATCTTTTTATATCTGAATAACAAAAATCGTCAACGGAAATCATTGCCGGGTTGTCAGATAAGGTATAGAGGGATTTTTCATTTTCAATATTACTTCAAAAATCTAATATGACTTGGCACGCATCATGGTGAGGTGCAGAATACCCATTTCCATCTGAATAACAATAATTCGTCAGCAGAAATCATTGTCGGGTCGTCAGAGGGGGTATAGAGGGATTTCTCATTATCAAAATGACTTCAAAAATCAAATATGACTTGGCACGCATCATGATGGGGTGCAGAATATCCATTTACATCTAAATAACAATAATTCGTCAACGGATTTCATTGTCGGGTCGTCAGAGGGGGTATAGAGGGATTTTTCATTTTCAAAATTACTTCAAAAATCAAATATAACTTGGCACGCATCATAGTAGGGTGCAAAATATTCATTTCCATCCAAATAACAATAATTCGTCAACCAAAATCATTGTCGGGTCGTCAGAGGGGGTACAGAGGGATTTTTCAAATTCAGAATTACCTAAAATATCAAATATGACTTGGCACGCAACATGGTGGGATGCAGAATATCCATTTTCATCTGACTAACAATAATTCAACAACACAAGTCATTGTCGGGTCGTTAGAGGGGGTATAGAGGGATTTCACATTTTCAAAATTACTTCAAAAATCAAATATGACTTGGCACGTATCATGGTGGGGTGCAGAATATCTATTTCCATCTGAATAACAATAATTCGTCAACAGAAATCATTGCCGGGTTTTCAGAGGAGGTATAGAGGGATTTTTCATTTTCAAAATTACTTCAAAAATCAAATATGACTTGCAAAATATTCATTTCCATCCTAACAACAATAATTCGTCAAAAGAAATCATTGTCTTGTCGTCAGAGGGGGTATAGAGGAATTTTTCATTTTCAAAATTACCTAAAATATCAAATATGACTTGGCACGCTACATGATGTGGTGCAGAATATCTATGTCCATCTGAATAACAATAATTCGTTAACAGAGATCATTGTCGGTTCGTCAGAGGGGTATAGAGGGATTTTTCATTTTCAAAATCACTTCAAATATCAAATATGACTTGGCACGCATCATATTAGGGTGCAAAATATTCATTTCCATCCCAATAACAATAATTCGTCAACAGAAATCATTGTCGGGTCGTCAGAGGGGGTATAGAGAATTTTTTCATTTTCAAAATTACCTAAAATATCAAATATGACTTGGCACGCAACATGGTGGGGTGCAGAATATCTATTTCCATCTGAATAACAATAATTCGTCAACAGAAATCATTGCCGGGTTGTCAGAGGAGGTATAGAGGGATTTTTCGTTTTCAAAATTACTTCATAAATCAAATATGACTTGGCACGCATCATAGTAGGGTGCAAAATATTGATTTCCATCCGAATAACAATAATTTGTCAACAGAAGTCATTGTCGGGTCGTCAGAGGGGGTATAGAGGAATTTTTCATTTTCAAAATTACCTAAAATATCAAATATGACTTGGCACGCATCATGATGGGGTGCAGAATATCCATTTACATCTAAATAACAATAATTCGTCAATGGAAATCATTTTCGGGTCGTCAGAGGGGGTATAGAGGGATTTTTCGTTTTGAAAATTACTTCAAAAATCAAATATGACTTGGCACGCATCATAGTAGGGTGCAAAATATTGATTTCCATCCGAATAACAATAATTTGTCAACAGAAGTCATTGTCGGGTCGTCAGAGGGGGTATAGAGGAATTTTTCATTTTCAAAATTACCTAAAATATCAAATATGACTTGGCACGCAACATATTGGGGTGCAGAATATCTATTTCCATGTGAATAACAATAATTCGTCAACAGAAATCATTGCCGGGTTGTCAGAGGAGGTATAGAGGGATTTTTCATTTTCAAAATTACTTCAAAATTCAAATATGACTTGGCACGCATCATATTAGGGTGCAAAATATTCATTTCCATCCTAATAACAATAATTTGTCCCCCTCAAGGAGCTGTGGGACCTTGACGTTGGTGGGGGGGCTCAGTACCCACAATGATCCAGAGAGCAATGCCGGCGGGAGAAACATCTCCTGGTAGGGCCACCCTTGCCGGTAAGGTCGAAGGAGAGTGGCGAAGCTAAGGACAGCTCAAAGAAGGAGAAAACCTTCGAGAAAAATCCGCAATCTTAAAGTCTGAGAAACCGTGCTGAAAAGATGAATGACACTGGCGTCAGAGTGTTACTAACTGGTACCTCCAGGTGTCTGGCGAGCACTGGAGTAAATAGCCTTATCAGGAGGGTGCGTTCCCCTCTCTTCCCAAGAACGACGGTTGCGAAACCGAAAATACTGAGACCAGCCAAGAGATTGAAGCGTTAGCGCCACGTTTCTTGGTCATTATGATGAAAGATGGAAATTTTTCCAAAACAAGTCCTTTTTTCATAGACAGAGTACTACGTAATGCTGTTGGTGAACTCAAATCAATAAGAAAAATAAAAGATGGCCTATTAGTAGAAACAAGAGATAGTAAACAATCCGCGAAGCTACAAACTTTAAAGCGCCTGAACGAACTTGATGTTGAAATCACTCCCCATAACTCCCTCAACTATTGCAAAGGAGTTATTACTTGTAGGGATTTACTAAACTGCTCGATAACGGAAATATCAGAACAGTTGAAGGAACAGGGAATTGTGGAAGCGAAAAGAATTACCATGAAACGAGATGGTACAATAATAGAGACAGCATCCATAATTTTAACCTTTAACGGTTCTAAACTACCAGAAAAAATCAAAGCTGGTATACATTCGCTGTACGTTCGTCCCTACATTCCAGCCCCACTTCGATGTTTCAAATGCCAGAAATTTGGCCACTCTGCAACTCGTTGCAACAATGATCCTCTTTGCGAATGCGGTCAAAAACCTCATGAAGAACCCTGTAATGAACCGAAATGTATAAACTGTGAGGGTGACCACTCCTCACGCTCTAAAAACTGCCCAGTTTATAAGGAAGAATGTGCTATCCAAAAAATCAAAACGTTAGAAAAAATACCATATCTTGAAGCTAACAGACGAGTCAGGGGAGACACGCCGAAATCAGCACAATCATCATATGCTCAGATCACCAAAAGAGTACCTGATTCACTCAAAGAAAGTCTGACAGAATTGATTCCTGAAATCGTAAAAATTTGCTGTACATATATAACTCAACATTTGACACCGAAACCAAATCTGACCGAACCTGTAGTACTTCATCCCCAAGCATCTACTTCCGAACAGCCCAAAATCTCGACAGCCCCAGAAAAAAGGAAACGAGCTGATGAAGATTCAAGATCAACTGAAGAATACGACGACCTAGAAGAGGAAACTCCTGAAAATCGTAAGACACAAAAAATTGCCGCAGGGCATAAAAGAGGGAGAAGAAGAGGAAAAGGAAGACCATCATAACCTAATTTTTTATATTTTTTATGGATTTTATGATACAATGGAACTGTAATGGATATAAATCTCGTGTGTTGGACCTCAAATCTATAATAGCAAAACATTCCCCTTTTATTCTGTGTTTACAAGAAACACATCTGAAACCTGATGAGACCATAACTTTCAGAGGTTTCACAATTTTTCGTAAAGATGTCATTCCACGTGAGAGAGCTAGAGGAGGTGTTATGATACTAATAAGAGAAAACTTATCATGTATCCCTATCAACCTACAGACAGAACTACAAGCCACAGCAATTACAATAACCTACCCTATGAAAATAACAATCTGTAACATATACCTACCACCTGATAGTAACTGGACCATAGATGATCTTAAAGACTTGACTGCACAACTACCTCGTCCCTACATCATAATGGGAGACTTCAACTCTCACAACCCCCTATGGGGTTCACACAGATTAGACACAAAAGGAAAAATAATAGAACGACTAATTGATGATGAAGCCCTCGTGATTCTTAATTCAGGTGATGGTACTTATATGAACTCTCGCTCTCACTCCCTGAGTGCAATTGATTTGTCGATTTGTAGTCCTAATATTGCTGCTGATCTTTCTTGGGAGACATGCGACTTCCTAAGCGACCACGCGTATATTCTACTAAAAAGTGCTCAACGTGTATCAACTCCACGAAGGCCACCAAAGTGGAAATTGGAACTAGCTAACTGGGAAGTTTTCAGGGAAAATATTGCGCCTATACAACTTTCTAATGACGTAGAAGTAGCAGTTGAACAAATATCAAGTACAATAATTGATGCAGCCAAAATCAGTATCCCTCGAAGCACCTTCTCCACCCATCGAATCCTTGTTCCCTGGTGGAATGATGCAGTGGAAAAAAGCGTCATAGAAAAGAAAAGGGCTCTAAACCGTTTCAAAAGGAACCCAACAGAAGAAAACATGATAAACTTCAAAAAGTTAAGAGCAATCTCTAGACGAAAAATTCTAACAAGCAAAAAGGAATCCTGGAAAAAATATGTATCATCGATAACGACAGAAACGCAGCTGACAGATGTATGGAAAAAAGTCGGAGCCATTCGAGGCAAAAAACGTCCTGCTCCCTCCCCTGTGCTACGTACGAATGGGGATGTAGTATCAGATCCATCCCAGAGAGCCGAAATTCTTGCCAATGAAATAGAACAAAACAGTAAATCTATCAACTACGATCCAACATTTCTCAACATAGAAACTCAACTTGACTTTGCCACACATGACCATCTGGCATATAACGATCCCTTTTCCATGGAAGAACTTGAAAATGCCCTCAGAAATACATCTGACTCTTCCCCAGGTCCCGACAACATTCCATACAAAATGCTTCGCAATCTCCCCTTAAATGGAAAACAAATTATATTGGATTTGTTCAATCAAATCTGGATGCAAGGCAAATACCCAACTCAATGGAAAGTTGCCCATATAATACCACTGCTCAAACCCGGCAAAGACGCCGAAATACCATCAAGTTATCGGCCGATTTCACTCACATGCTGTTTGAGTAAACTTATTGAAAAAATGGTAAATGTCCGGTTACTGTGGTATCTAGAAACTAACAAACTGCTCACTCCCTGTCAAATGGGTTTCCGTAAAAATCGCTCAACTCTAGATAACATGGTCTTATTGGAAAACGCCATACAAAATAGCTTTGCGAAACGGCATCATCTTGTTGCGGTCCTTTTTGACCTTGAAAAAGCCTATGACATGACATGGAGATATGGTATCATGAAAAAACTACACTCCTGGCAATTCAGAGGTAACCTACCCACATTTATTGAAGACTTCATGAAAAATAGAGAATTCCAAGTACGTATTGAAGATAAAATCTCCGAAAAACACTACCTTGAAAATGGTGTCCCACAGGGGTCCACCCTGAGCGTAACTCTTTTCGCAATAGCAGTGAACGATATTATGGAAACCATCGATCACAGTGTAGGCAAATGTATGTACGTTGACGACTTAACGATCTTTTTCTCAGCCAAATCAATGGACCAAATCGAATCTACTCTTCAAGAAGCTATCAACTCAATTTATCTAAATGCTCGAAGTATAGGTTTCAAGTTTTCTCCTACAAAGACTCACAGTGTTCATTTCTGCCGCCTCAGGAAAGAACATCGACATCCTCGTCTGCAAATGAATGGTTCTCCTATCGCAACTAGGGAAACGACAAAGTTTCTCGGATTAACATTCGATTCAAAACTGACATGGGCACAACATATTAAAGATCTTGCCACGAGATGTAAAAAATCGTTGAATGTTATCAAATGTTTATCCAATATCTCATGGGGGGCAGATAGGGAAACACTTCTGACCATTTACAAATCTTTGGTTTTGTCTAAAATCGATTATGGAAGTGCAGTATACACGTCTGCCCGAAAGTCGCTTCTTCATATTCTTGAATCAATTCACTGTATTGGTATCAGGTTGGCTACTGGAGCTTTTCGCACCAGTCCACTAGCCTCAATTTGTTGCGAATCTGGCATACCCCCGTTAAAATTCAGATGGAACAGACGGCTACTAAACTATTCCGTAGGAATTCAGACACAACCATTGCACCCAGTCAACAAAATTCTCTTAAACACAAATTTGGAGCATATTTATCGGTCAAGACCAACCATCACTCGTCCCACAGCAATTCGCATCAAAGAACTACAGGAACAGCTCAACATCAGTACTCCCCCAATTTTGCCATCTGGTCCGTGCGAAATCCCTCCCTGGCAACTCCAGCCGAGTATTGTTTACTTAGACTGCAATATCTTCAAAAAAAGTGAAACCAACGGAGAATTGCTCCGCACAAAATTTCTTGAATTAATTAATCAGTTACAGGACACTGAATATATTTACACCGACGGTTCCAAAACGGAGCACGGCGTAGGAAGTGCTTTCACGGTAAATGGGTCTACACACTCTTGGACACTTCCAGTGACTGCCTCTATATTCACAGCAGAAATGTATGCCATATGGCAAGCAATGAGATACATAGATATGTCCACCAACACGTCCTTTTTAATATGTTCAGATTCTCTGAGTTCTCTGCAGGCTATTTCTGACATTTTTTCTTCAGACTCTTTAGTTCAGATTATCTTAGCAACTCTACATCACGTTGAAACTAATAAAAAAGTTGTAAAATTTGCGTGGTGCCCAGGACATGTAGGGATTGGAGGAAATGAAGAGGCAGACAATGGGGCACGGAAAGCCACAGAAAACTCTGAGAACACAAGTGACATACCAATCCGCCCGGAAGACATGAAATTTTTTTTCCAACAAAAAACAAATGCGAAATGGCAGGAAGAATGGGATATTACAGAAGCGAAACTGCGGTCAATCAAACCTGAGATTGGTCCTTGGAGATTTCCCTCAGATTTGAAAAGGAGAGAAACAGTAGCAATCACCAGACTACGCATTGGACATACATTTCTGACATCAGCCTCACTCCTGAGGGGTGAAGGACTACAGGATTGTGATGTATGTGGAAAACCACTATCTGTGCAACATATTCTCGAAGAATGCGTGCTATATGAGGATAGCATCCGAGATCATATGATCCCAAAAAATATAACCCAAGCCCTTAATAACGACAATCAGAATATACAGAAATTGATCCGTTTCATGAACGATACTGGGTTAATAAGAAAGTTCTGAATTTTATACATATCTCATTTTTAAATACTACCAGACGGGCTAATGACCATGGCAGTCGAAGCCCATAAAAAAAAAAAAAAAAAAAAAAAAAAAAAAAAAAAAAAAAAAAAAAAAAAAACAATAATTTGTCAACTGAAAACATTGTCGGGTCTTCAGAAGGGGTACAGAGTGATATTTCATTTTCAAAATTACCTCAAAATCAAATATGACTCGGCACGCATCATAGTAGGGTGCAAAATATCCATGTCCATCTGAATAACAATAATTCGTCAACAGAAATCATTGTCGGGTCGTAAGAGGGTGAACAGAGGGATTTTACATTTTCAAAATCACTTCAAAAATCTAATATGACTTGTCACACATCATGATGGGGTGCAGAATATCCATTTACATCTGAATAACAATAATTCGTCAACAGAAATCATTGTCGCGTCGTCATAGGGGTAATAGAGGGATTTTTCATTTTCAAAATTACCTCAAAATCAAATATGACTTGGCACGCATCATAGTAGTGTGCCATATGTCCAAGTCCATCTGAATAAACATTATTCAATAACAGAAATCATTGTCGGGTCGTCAGAGGGGGTTTAGAGGGATTTTTCATTTTCAAAATTACTTCAAAAATCAAATATGACTTGGACCGCTACATGGTGGGGTGCAGAATATCCATTTCCATCTGAATAACAATAATTCGTCAACAGAAATCTTTGTCGGGTCATTAGAGGGGGTATAGGATTTTTCATTTTCAAAATTACCTCAAAATAAAATATGACTTGGCACGCATCATAGTAGGGTGCAAAATATCTACGTTCATCTGAATAACAATAATTCGTTAACAGAAATCATTGTCGGTTCGTCAGAGGGGTATAGAGGGATTTTTCATTTTCAAAATTACTTCAAAAATCAAATATGAATTTGCACGCATCAAAGTAGGGTGCAAAATATCCATGTCATGAATAACAATAATTCGTCAACAGAAATCATTTTCGGGTCGTCAAAAGGGGTATGGAGGGATTTTTCATTTTTAAAATGACTTCAAAAATCAAATATGACTTGGCACGCATCATATTAGGGTGCAAAATATTCATTTCCATCCCAATAACAATAATTCGTCAACAGAAATCATTGTCGGGTCGTCAGAGGGGGTATAGAGGATTATTTCATTTTCAAAATTACCTGAAATATCAAATATGACTTGGCACGCAACATGGTGGGGTGCAGAATATCTATTTACATCTGAATAACAATAATTCGTCAACAGAAATCATTGCTGGGTTGTCAGAGGAGGTATAGAGGGATTTTTCGTTTTCAAAATAACTTCAAAAATCAAATATGACTTGGCACGCATCATAGTAGGGTGCAAAATATTGATTTCCATCCGAATAACAATAATTCGTCAACAGAAATCATTGTCGTGTCGTCAGAGGGGGTATAGAGGGATTTTTCATTTTCATAATTACTTCAAAAATCTTACATGATTTGGCACGCATCATGGTGGGGTGCAAAGCATCCATGTCCATCTGAATAACAATAATTCGTCAACATAAATCATTGTCGGGTCGTCAGAGGGGGTATAGAGGAATTTTTCATTTTCAAAATTACCTAAAATATCAAATATGACTTGGAACGCATCATGATGGGGTGCAGAATATCCATTTACATCTAAATAACAATAATTCGTCAACGGAAATCATTGTCGGGTCGTCAGAGGAGGTATAGAGGGATTTTTCATTTTCAAAATTACCTAAAATATCAAATAAGACTTGGCACGCAACATATTGGGGTGCAGAATATCTATTTCTATCTGAATAATAATAATTTGTCAACAGAAATCATTGCCGGGTCGTCAGAGGAGGTATAGAGGGATTTTTCATTTTTAAAATGACTTCAAAAATCAAATATGACTTGGCACGCATCATATTAGGGTGCAAAATATTCATTTCCATCCCAATAACAATAATTCGTCAACAGAAATCATTGTCGGGTCGTCAGAGGGGGTATAGAGGAATTTTTCATTTTCAAATTTACCTAAAATATCAAATATGACTTGGCACGCATCATGATGTGGTGCAGAATATCCATTAACATCTAAATAACAATAATTCGTCAACGGAAATCATTGTCGGGTCGTCAGAGGGGGTACAGAGGGATTTCTCATTTTCAAAATCACCTCAAAATCAAATATGACTCGGCACGCATCACAGTAGGGTGCAAAATATCAATGTCCATCTGAATAACAATAATTCGTCAACAGAAATCATTGTCGGGTCGTAAGAGGGTGTACAGAGGGATTTTACATTTTCAAAATCACTTCAAAAATCAAATATGACTTGGACCGCTACATGGTGGGGTGCAGAATATCCATTTTCATCTGAATAACAATAATTCATCAACAGAATTCATTGTCGGGTCGTTAGAGGGGGTATAGAGGGATTTCACATTTTCAAAATTACTTCAAAATTACTTCAAAAATCAAATATGACTAGGCACGTATCATAGTATGGTGCAAAATATTCATTTCCATCCAAATAACAATAATTCGTCAACCAAAATCATTGTCGGGTCGTCAGAGGGGGTATAGAGGAATTTTTCATTTTCGAAATTACTTCCAAAATCAAATATGACTTGGCACGCATCATAGTATGGTGCAAAATATTCATTCCCATCCAAATAACAATAATTCTTCAACCAAAATCATTGTCGGGTCGTCAGAGGGGGTACAGAGGGATTTCTCAAATTCAAAATTACCTAAAATATCAAATATGATTTGGCACGCAACATAGTGGGGTGCAGAATATCTATTTCCATCTGAATAACAATAATTCGTCAACAGAAATCATTGCCGGGTTTTCAGAGGAGGTATAGAGGGATTTTTCATTTTCAAAATTACTTCAAAAATCAAATATGACTTGTCACGCATCATATTAGGGTGCAAAATATTCATTTCCATCCTAATAACAATAAGTCGTCAACTGAAATCATTGTCGGGTCGTCAGAGGGGGTACAGAGGGATTTTACATTTTCAAAATCACCTCAAAATCAAATATGACTCGGCACGCATCATAGTAGGGTGCAAAATATCAATGTCCATCTGAATAACAATAATTCGTCAACAGAAATCATTGTCGGGTCGTAAGAGGGTGTACAGAGGGATTTTACATTTTCAAAATCACTTCAAAAATCAAATATGACTTGGACCGCTACAAGGTGGGGTGCAGAATATCCATTTTCATCTGAATAACAATAATTCGTCAACAGAAATCATTGTCGGGTCGTTAGAAGGGGTATAGGATTTTTCATTTTCAAAATTACCTCAAAATAAAATATGACTTGGCACGCATCATAGTGGGGTGCAGAATATCCATGTCTAACTGTATAACAATAATTCGTTAACGGAAATCATTGTCGGGTCGTTAGAAGGGGTATAGAGGGATTTTTCATTTTCAAAATTACTTCAAAAATCGAATATGACTTGGCACGCATCATGGTGGGGTGCAGAATATCCATTGCCATCTGAATAACAATAATTCATCAACAGAAGTCATTGTCGTGTCGTTAGAGGGGGTATAGAGGGATTTCACATTTTCAAAATTACTTCAAAAATTATTTCAAAAATCAAATATGACTAGGCACGTATCATAGTTGGGTGCATAATATCCGTTTCCATCTGAATAATAATAATTCGTCAACAGATATCATTGTCGTGTCGTCAGAGGGGGTATAGAGGGATTTTTCATTTTCAAAATTACTTCAAAAATCGAATATGACTTGGCACGCATCATGGTGGGGTGCAGAATATCCATTTCCATCTGAATAACAATAATTCATCAACAGAAGTCATTGTCGGGTCGTTAGAGGGGGTATAGAGGGATTTCACATTTTCAAAATTACTTCAAAATTCAAATATGACTAGGCACGTATCTTAGTATGGTGCAAAATATTCATTTCCATCCAAATAACAATAATTCGTCAACCAAAATCATTGTCGGGTCGTCAGAGGGGGTATAGAGGGATTTTTCATTTTCAAAATTACTTCAAAAATCAAATATGACTTGGCACGCATCATAGTATGGTGCAAAATATTCATTTCCATCCAAATAACAATAATTCGTCAACCAAAATCATTGTCGGGTCGTCAGAGGGGGTACAGAGGGATTTCTCAAATTCAAAATTACCTAAAATATCAAATATGATTTGGCACGCAACATAGTGGGGTGCAGAATATCTATTTTCATCTGAATAATAATAATTCGTCAACAGAAATCATTGTCGGGTCGTAAGAGGGTTTACAGAGGGATTTTATATTTTCAAAATCACTTCAAAAATCAAATATGACTTGGACCGCTACAAGGTGGGGTGCAGAATATCCATTTCCATCTGAATAACAATAATTCGTCAACAGAAATCATTGTCGGGTCGTTAGAAGGGGTATAGGATTTTTCATTTTCAAAATTACCTCAAAATAAAATATGACTTGGCACGCATCATGGTGGGATGCAGAATATCCATTTTCATCTGACTAACAATAATTCAACAACACAAGTCATTGTCGGGTCGTTAGAGGGGGTATAGAGGGATTTCACATTTTCAAAATTACTTCAAAAATCAAATATGACTTGGCACGTATCATGGTGGGGTGCAGAATATCCATTTCTATCTGAATAACAATAATTCGTCAACAGAAATCATTGTCGGGTCGTCAAAGGGGGTATAGAGGGATTGTTCATTTTCAAAGTTACCTCGTACATCAAATATGACTTGGCACACATCATAGTAGGGTGAAAAATATGCATGTCCAACTGAATAACAATAATTTGTCATCAGAAATCATTGTCGGGTCGTCAGAGGGGGTATAGAGGGATTTCTCATTTTCAAAATGGCTTCAAAAATCAAATATGACTTGGTAAGCATCATGGTGGTTTGCAGAATATCCATTTCCATATGAATAACAAAAATTCGTCAACAGAAATCATTGTCGTGTCGTCAGAGGGGGTATAGAGGGATTTTTCATTTTCAAAATTACTTCAAAAATCTAATATGACTTGGCACGCATCATGGTGGGGTGCAGAATACCCATTTCCATCTGAATAACAATAGTTCATCAACGGAAGTCATTGTCGGGTCGTTAGAGGGGGTATAGAGGGATTTCACATTTAAAAAATTACTTCAAAAATCAAATATGACTTGGCACGTATCATAGTGGTCGCATAATATCCGTTTCCATCTGAATAATAATAATTCGTCAACAGAAATCAGTGTCATGTCGTCAGAGGGGGTATGAAGTAATTTATCATTTTTAAAATGACTTCAAAAATCAAATATGACTTGGCACGCATCATAGTAGGGTGCAATATATTCATTTTCATTTGAATAACAATAATTCGTCAACAGAAATCATTTTTCGGGTCGTAAGAGGGAGTATAGAGGGATTTTACATTTTCAAAATTACTTCAAAAATCAAATATGACTTGGCACGCATCATAGTAGGGTGCAAAATTTTGATTTCCATTCAAATAACAATAATTCGTCATCAGAAATCATTGTCGGGTCGTCAGAGGGGGTATAGAGGAATTTTTCATTTTCAAAATTACCTAAAATATCAAATATGACTTGGCACGCATCACAGTGGGGTGCAGAATATCCATGTCCAACTGAATAACAATAATTCGTTAACGGAGATCATTGTCGGGTCGTTAGAGGGGGTACAGAGGGATTTTTCATTTTCAAAATTACTTCAAAAATCCAATATGACTTGGCACGCATCATGGTGGGGTGCAGAATACCCATTTCCATCTGAATAACAATAGTTCATCAACGGAAGTCATTGTCGGGTCGTTAGAGGGGGTATAGAGGGATTTCACATTTAAAAAATTACTTCAAAAATCAAATATGACTTGGCACGTATCATAGTGGTCGCATAATATCCGTTTCCATCTGAATAATAATAATTCGTCAACAGAAATCATTGTCATGTCGTCAGAGGGGGTATGAAGTAATTTATCATTTTTAAAATGACTTCAAAAATCAAATATGACTTGGCACGCATCATAGTAGGGTGCAATATATTCATTTTCATTTGAATAACAATAATTCGTCAACAGAAATCATTTTTCGGGTCGTAAGAGGGAGTATAGAGGGATTTTACATTTTCAAAATTACTTCAAAAATCAAATATGACTTGGCACGCATCATAGTAGGGTGCAAAATTTTGATTTCCATTCAAATAATAATAATTCGTCATCAGAAATCATTGTCGGGTCGTCAGAGGGGGTATAGAGGAATTTTTCATTTTCAAAATTACCTAAAATATCAAATATGACTTTGCGTGCATGATGGGGTGCAGAATATCTTTTTATATCTGAATAACAAAAACCGTCAACGGAAATCATTGCCGGGTTGTCAGATAAGGTATAGAGGGATTTTTCATTTTCAATATTACTTCAAAAATCTAATATGACTTGGCACGCATCATGGTGAGGTGCAGAATACCCATTTCCATCTGAATAACAATAATTCGTCAGCAGAAATCATTGTCGGGTCGTCAGAGGGGGTATAGAGGGATTTCTCATTATCAAAATGACTTCAAAAATCAAATATGACTTGGCACGCATCATGATGGGGTGCAGAATATCCATTTACATCTAAATAACAATAATTCGTCAACGGATTTCATTGTCGGGTCGTCAGAGGGGGTATAGAGGGATTTTTCATTTTCAAAATTACTTCAAAAATCAAATATAACTTGGCACGCATCATAGTAGGGTGCAAAATATTCATTTCCATCCAAATAACAATAATTCGTCAACCAAAATCATTGTCGGGTCGTCAGAGGGGGTACAGAGGGATTTTTCAAATTCAAAATTACCTAAAATATCAAATATGACTTGGCACGCAACATGGTGGGATGCAGAATATCCATTTTCATCTGACTAACAATAATTCAACAACACAAGTCATTGTCGGGTCGTTAGAGGGGGTATAGAGGGATTTCACATTTTCAAAATTACTTCAAAAATCAAATATGACTTGGCACGTATCATGGTGGGGTGCAGAATATCTATTTCCATCTGAATAACAATAATTTGTCAACAGAAATCATTGCCGGGTTTTCAGAGGAGGTATAGAGGGATTTTTCATTTTCAAAATTACTTCAAAAATCAAATATGACTTGCAAAATATTCATTTCCATCCAAACAACAATAATTCGTCAAAAGAAATCATTGTCTTGTCGTCAGAGGGGGTATAGAGGAATTTTTCATTTTCAAAATTACCTAAAATATCAAATATGACTTGGCACGCTACATGGTGTGGTGCAGAATATCTATGTCCATCTGAATAACAATAATTCGTTAACAGAGATCATTGTCGGTTCGTCAGAGGGGTATAGAGGGATATTTCATTTTCAAAATCACTTCAAAAATCAAATATGAGTTGGCACGCATCATGGTGGGGTACAAAGTATTCATGTCCATATGAATAACAATAATTCGTCAACAGAAATCATTGTCGGGTAGTCAGAGGGGGTATAGAGGGATTTTTCAATATCAAAACGACTTCAAAAATCAAATATGACTCGGCACGCATCATAGTGGGGTGCAAAATATCCATTTCCATCTGAATAACAACAATTCGTCAACAGAAATCATTGTCGGTTCGTCAGAGGGGTATAGAGGGATTTTTCATTTTCAAAATTACTTCAAAAATCAAATATGAGTTGGCACGCATCATGGTGGGGTACAAAGTATTCATGTCCATCTGAATAACAATAATTCGTCAACAGAAATCATTGTCGGGTCGTTAGAGGGAGTATAGAGGGATTTTTCATTTTCAAAATTACTTCAAAAATCAAATATGACTTGGCACGCATCATATTAGTGTGCAAAATATTCATTTCCATCCTAATAACAATAATTCGACAACAGAAATCATTGTCGGGTAGTCAGAGGGGGTATAGAGGAATTTTTCATTTTCAAAATTACCTAAAATATCAAATATGACTTGGCACGCAACATGGTTGGGTGCAGAATATCTATTTCCATCTGAATAACAATAACTCTTCAATGGAAATCATTGCCGGGTTGTCAGAGGAGGTATAGAGGGATTTTTCATTTTCAAAATTACTACAAAATTCAAATATGACTTGGCACGCATCATAGTAGGGTGCAAAATATTCATTTCCATCCTAATAACAATAATTCGTCAACTGAAATCATTGTCGGGTCGTCAGAGGGGGTACAGAGGGATTTTTCATTTTCAAAATTACCTCAAAATCAAATATGACTCGGCACGCATCATAGTATGTTGCAAAATATCCATGTCCATCTCAATAACGATAATTTGTAAACAGAAATCATTGTCGGGTTGTTAGAGGGAGTATAGAGGGATTTTTCATTTTCAAAATTACTTCAAAAATCAAATATGACTTGGCACGCATCATATTAGTGTGCAAAATATTCATTTCCATCCTAATAACAATAATTCGTCAACAGAAATCATTGTCGGGTCGTCAGAGGGGGTACAGAGGTATTTTTCATTTTCAAAATTACCTCAAAATCAAATATGACTTGGCACGCATCATAGTAAGGTGCCAAATATCCATGTCCATCTGAATAAACATTATTCAAATACAGAAATCATTGTCGGGTCGTCAGAGGGGTAATAGAGGGATTTTTCATTTTCAAAATTACCTCAAAATCAAATATGACTTGGCACGCATCATAGTAAGGTGCCAAATATCCATGTCCATCTGAATAAACATTATTCAATTACAAAAATCATTGTCGGGTCGTCCGAGGGGGTTTAGAGGGATTTTTCATTTTCAAAATTACTTCAAAAATCAAATATGACTTGGACCGCTAAATGGTGGGGTGCAGAATATCCATTTCCATCTGAATAACAATAATTCGTCAACAGAAATCATTGTCGGGTCGTTAGAGGGGGTATAGGATTTTTCATTTTCAAAATTACCTCAAAATAAAATATGACTTGGCACGCATCATAGTAGGGTGTGAAATATCTATGTTCATCTGAATAACAATAATTCGTTAACAGAAATCATTGTCGGTTCGTCAGAGGGGTATAGAGGGATTTTTCATTTTCAAAATTACTTCAAAAATCAAATATGACTTAGCACGCATCATAGTAGGGTGCAAAATATTCATTTCCATCGAAATAACAATAATTCGTCAACCGAAATCATTGTCGGGTCGTCAGAGGGGGTACAGAGGGATTTTTCAAATTCAAAATTACCTTAAATATCAAATATGACTTGGCACGCAACATGGTGGGGTGCAGAATATCTATTTCCATCTGAATAACAATAATTCGTCAACAGAAATCATTGCCGGGTTTTCAGAGGAGGTATAGAGGGATTTTTCATTTTCAAAATTACTTCAAAAATCAAATATGACTTGGCTCGCATCATATTAGGGTGCAAAATATTCAATTCCATCCTAATAACAATAATTCGTCAAGATAAATCATTGTCGGGTCGTCAGAGGGGGTATAGAGGAATTTTTCATTTTCAAAATTACCTAAAATATCAAAATATGACTTGGCACGCAACATGGTGTGGTGCAGAATATCTATGTCTTTCTGAATAACAATAATTCGTTAACAGAGATCATTGTCGGTTCGTCAGAGGGGTATAGAGGGATTTTTCATTTTCAAAATTACTTCAAAAATCAAATATGAGTTGGCACGCATCATGGTGGGGTACAAAGTATTCATGTCCATCTGAATAACAATAATTCGTCAACAGAAATCATTGTCGGGTCGTCAAAGGGGGCATAGAGGGATTGTTCATTTTCAAAGTTACCTCAAAAATCAAATATGACTTGGCACACATCATGTTAGGTTGCAAAATATTCATTTCCATCCTAATAACAATAATTTGTCAACAGAAATCATTGTCGGGTCGTCAGAGGGGGTATAGAGGAATTTTTCATTTTCAAAATTACCTAAAATATCAAATATGACTAGGCACGCAACATGGTGTGGTGCAGAATATCTATGTCCATCTGAATAACATTAATTTGTTAACAGAGATCATTGTCGGTACATCAGAGGGGTATAGAGGGATTTTTCATTTTCCAAATTACTTCAAAACTCAAATATGGTTGGCACGCATCATGGTGGGGTACAAAGTGTTCATGTCCATCTGAATAACAATAATTCGTCAACAGAAATCATTGTCGGGTCGTCAGAGGGGGTATAGAGGAATTTTTCATTTTCAAAATTACCTAAAATATCAAATATGACTAGGCACGCAACATGGTGTGGTGCAGAATATCTATGTCCATCTGAATAACAATAATTCGTTAACAGAGATCATTGTCGGTTCGTTAGAGGGGTATAGAGGGATTTTTCATTTTCAAAATTACTTCAAAAATCAAATATGAGTTGGCACGCATCATGGTGGGGTACAAAATATTGATTTATATCCGAATAACAATAATTCGTCAACAGAAATCATTGTTGGGTCGTCAGAGGGGGTATAGAGGGATTGTTCATTTTCAAAGTTACCTCAAAAATCAAATATGACTTGGCACGCATCATAGTGGGGTGCAAAATATCCATTTCCATCTGAATAACAATAATTCGTCAACAGAAATCATTGTCGGGTCGTCAGAGGGGGTATAGAGGAATTTTTCATTTTCAAAATTACCTAAAATATCAAATATGACTAGGCACGCAACATGGTGTGGTGCAGAATATCTATGTCCATCTGAATAACAATAATTCGTTAACAGAGATCATTGTCGGTTCGTTAGAGGGGTATAGAGGGATTTTTCATTTTCAAAATTACTTCAAAAATCAAATATGAGTTGGCACGCATCATGGTGGGGTACAAAATATTGATTTATATCCGAATAACAATAATTCGTCAACAGAAATCATTGTCGGGTCGTCAGAGGGGGTATAGAGGTATTTTTCATTTTCAAAATTACCTCAAAATCAAATATGACTTGGCACGCATCATAGTAAGGTGCCAAATATTAATGTCCATCTGAATAAACATTATTCAATTACAGAAATCATTGTCGGGTCGTCAGAGGGGTAATAGAGGGATTTTTCATATTCAAAATTACCTCAAAATCAAATATGACTTGTCACGCATCATGGTATGGTGCCAAATATCCATGTCCATCTGAATAAACATTATTCAATTACAAAAATCATTGTCGGGTCGTCCGAGGGGGTTTAGAGGGATTTTTCATTTTCAAAATTACTTCAAAAATCAAATATGACTTGGACCGCTACATGGTGGGGTGCAGAATATCCATTTCCATCTGAATAACAATAATTCGTCAACAGAAATAATTGTCGGGTCGTTAGAGGGGGTATAGGATTTTTCATTTTCAAAATTACCTCAAAATAAAATATGACTTGGCACGCATCATAGTAGGGTGTAAAATATCTATGTTCATCTGAATAACAATAATTCGTTAACAGAAATCATTGTCGGTTCGTCAGAGGGGTATAGAGGGATTTTTCATTTTCAAAATTACTTCAAAAAAAAAATATGACTTAGCACGCATCATAGTAGGGTGCAAAATATTCATTTCCATCGAAATAACAATAATTCGTCAACCGAAATCATTGTCGGGTCGTCAGAGGGGGTACAGAGGGATTTTTCAAATTCAAAATTACCTAAAATATCAAATATGACTTGGCACGCAACATGGTGGGGTGCAGAATATCTATTTCTATCTGAATAACAATAATTCGTCAACAGAAATCATTGCCGGGTTTTCAGAGGAGGTATAGAGGGATTTTTCATTTTCAAAATTACTTCAAAAATCAAATATGACTTGGCTCGCATCATATTAGGGTGCAAAATATTCAATTCCATCCTAATAACAATAATTCGTCAAGAGAAATCATTGTCGGGTCGTCAGAGGGGGTATAGAGGAATTTTTCATTTTCAAAATTACCTAAAATATCAAATATGACTTGGCACGCAACATGGTGTGGGGCAGAATATCTATGTCATTCTGAATAACAATAATTCGTTAACAGAGATCATTGTCGGTTCGTCAGAGGGGTATAGAGGGATTTTTCATTTTCAAAATTACTTCAAAAATCAAATATGAGTTGGCACGCATCATAGTGGGGTACAAAGTATTCATGTCCATCTGAATAACAATAATTCGTCAACAGAAATCATTGTCGGGTCGTCAAAGGGGGCATAGAGGGATTGTTCATTTTCAAAGTTACCTCAAAATTCAAATATGACTTTGCACACATCATATTAGGGTGCAAAATATTCATTTCCATCCTAATAACAATAATTCGTCAACAGAAATCATTGTCGGGTCGTCAGAGGGGGTATAGAGGAATTTTTCATTTTCAAAATTACCTAAAATATCAAATATGACTAGGCACGCAACATGGTGTGGTGCAGAATATCTATGTCCATCTGAATAACAATAATTTGTTAACAGAGATCATTGTCGGTTCGTCAGAGGGGTATAGAGGGATTTTTCATTTTCAAAATTACTTCAAAACTCAAATATGAGTTGGCACGCATCATGGTGGGGTACAAAGTATTCATGTCCATCTGAATAACAATAATTCGTCAACAGAAATCATTGTCGGGTAGTCAGAGGGGGTATAGAGGGATTGTTCATTTTCAAAGTTACCTCAAAAATCAAATATGACTTGGCACGCATCATAGTGGGGTGCAAAATATCCATTTCCATCTGAATAACAATAATTCGTCAACAGAAATCATTGTCGGGTCGTCAGAGGGGGTTTAGAGGAATTTTTCATTTTCAAAATTACCTTAAATATCAAATATGACTTGGCACGCAACATGGTGTGGTGCAGAATATCTATGTCCATCTGAATAACAATAATTCATTAACACAAATCATTGTCGGGTAGTCAGAGGGAGTATAGAGGGATTGTTCATTTTCAAAGTTACCTCAAAAATCAAATATGACTTGGCACGCATCATAGTGGGGTGCAAAATATCCATTTCCATCTAAATAACAATAATTCGTCAACAGAAATCATTGTCGGGTCGTCAGAGGGGGTATAGAGGAATTTCTCATTTTCAAAGTTACCTTAATTATCAAATATGACTTGGCACGCAACATGGTGGGGTGCAGAATATCTATTTCCATCTGAATAACAATAATTCGTCAACAGAAATCATTGCCGGGTTGTCAGAGGAGGTATAGAGGTATTTTTCATTTTCAAAATTACTTCAAAAATCAAATATGACTTGGCACGCATCATAGTAGGGTGCAAAATATTCATTTCTATCCTAATAACAATAATTCGTCAACTGAAATCATTGTCGGGTCGTCAGAGGGGGTACAGAGGGATTTTTCATTTTCAAAATTACCTCAAAATCAAATATGACTCGGCACGCATCATAGTAGGGTGCAAAATATCCATGTCCATCTGAATAACAATAATTCGTCAACAGATATCATTGTCGGGTCGTAAGAGGGTGAACAGAGGGATTTTACATTTTCAAAATCACTTCAAAAATCTAATATGACTTGTCACACATCATGATGGGGTGCAGAATATCCATTTACATCTGAATAACAATAATTCGTCAACAGAAATCATTGTCGTGTCGTCATAGGGGTAATAGAGTGATTTTTCATTTTCAATATTACCTCAAAATCAAATATGACTTGGCACGCATCATAGTAGGGTGCCAAATATCCAAGTCCATCTGAATAAACATTATTCAATAACAGAAATCATTGTCGGGTCGTCAGAGGGGGTTTAGAGGGATTTTTCATTTTCAAAATGACTTCAAAAATCAAATATGACTTGGACCGCTACATGGTGGGGTGCATAATATCCATTTCTATCTGAATAACAATAATTCGTCATCAGAAATCATTGTCGGGTCGTTAGAGGGGGTATAGGATTTTTCATTTTCAAAATTACTTCAAAAATCAAATATGACTTGGCACGCATCATAGTATGGTGCAAAATATTCATTTCCATCCAAATAACAATAATTCGTCAACCAAAATCATTGTCGGGTCGTCAGAGGGGGTACAGAGGGATTTCTCAAATTCAAAATTACCTAAAATATCAAATATGACTTGGCACGCAACATGGTGGGGTGCAGAATATCTATGTCCATCTGAATAACAATAATTCGTCAACAGAAATCATTGCCGGGTTTTCAGAGGAGGTATAGAGGGATTTTTCATTTTCAAAATTACTTCAAAAATCAAATATGACTTGTCACGCATCATATTAGGGTGCAAAATATTCATTTCCATCCTAATATCAATAATTCGTCAACAGAAATCATTGCCGGGTTTTCAGAGGAGGTATAGAGGGATTTTTCATTTTCAAAATTACTTCAAAAATCAAATATGACTTGTCACGCATCATATTAGGGTGCAAAATATTCATTTCCATCCTAACAACAATAATTCGTCAAAAGAAATCATTGTCTTGTCGTCAGGGGGGGTATGGAGGAATTTTTCATTTTCAAAATTTCCTAAAATATCAAATATGACTTGGAACGCAACATGGTGGGGTGCAGAATATCTATTTCCATCTGAATAACGATAATTTGTTAACAGAAATCATTGGTGGGTTGTCAGATGAGGTATAGAGGGATTTTTCATTTTTAAAATGACTTCAAAAATCAAATATGACTTGGCACGCATCATAGTAGGGTGCAATATATTCATTTTCATCTGAATAACGATAATTTGTCAACAGAAATTATTGTCGGGTCGTTGGAGGGAGTATAGAGGGATTTTTCATTTTCAAAATTACTTCAAAAATCAAATATGACTTGGCACGCATCATATTAGGGTGCAAAATATTCAATTCCATCCTATTAACAATAATTCGTCAACAGAAATCATTGTCGGGTCGTCAGAGGGGGTATAGAGGAATTTTTCATTTTCAAAATTACCTAAAATATCAAATATGACTTGGCACGCTACATGGTGTGGTGCAGAATATCTATGTCCATCTGAATAACAATAATTCGTTAACAGAGATCATTGTCGGTTCGTCAGAGGGGTATAGAGGGATTTTTCATTTTCAAAATCACTTCAAAAATCAAATATGAGTTGGCACGCATCATGGTGGGGTACAAAGTATTCGTGTCCATCTGAATAACAATAATTCGTCAACAGAAATCATTGTCGGGTCGTCAAAGGGGGCATAGGGGGATTGTTCATTTTCAAAGTTACCTCAAAAATCAAATATGACTTGGCACACATCATATTAGGGTGCCAAATATTCATTTCCATCCTAATAACAATAATTCGTCAACAAAAATCATTGTCGTTTCGTCAGAGGGGGTATAGAGGAATTTTTCATTTTCAAAATTACCTAAAATATCAAATATGACTTGGCACGCAACATGGTGTGGTGCAGAATATCTATGTCCATCTGAATAACAATAATTCGTTAACAGAGATCATTGTCGGTTCGTCAGAGGGGTATAGAGGGATTTTTCATTTTCAAAATTTCTTCAAAAATCAGATATGAGTTGGCACGCATCATGGTGGGGTAAAAAGTATTCCTGTCCATCTGAATAACAATAATTCGTCAACAGAAATCATTGTTGGGTCGTCAAAGGGGGCATAGAGGGATTGTTCATTTTCAAAGTTACCTCAAAAATCAAATATGACCTGGCACACATCAAAGTAGGGTGCAAAATATCTATGTCCAACTGAATAACAATAATTCGTCAACAGAAATCATTGTCGGGTCGTCAGAGGGGGTATAGAGGAATTTTTCATTCTCAAAATTACCTAAAATATCAAATATGACTTGGCACGCAACATGGTGGGGTGCAGAATATCTATTTCCATCTGAATAACAATAATTCGTCAACTGAAATCATTGTCGGGTCGTCAGAGGGGGTACAGAGGGATTTTTCATTTTCAAAATTACCTCAAAATCAAATATGACTCGGCACGCATCATAGTAGGTTGCAAAATATCCATGTCTATCTGAATAACGATAATTTGTAAACAGAAATCATTGTCGGGTCGTTAGAGGGAGTATAGAGGGATTTTTCATTTTCAAAATTACTTCAAAAATCAAATATGACTTGGCACGCATCATATTAGTGTGCAAAATATTCATTTCCATCCTAATAACAATAATTCGTCAACAGAAATCATTGTCGGGTAGTCAGAGGGGGTATAGAGGAATTTTTCATTTTCAAAATTACCTAAAATATCAAATATGACTTGGCACGCAACATGGTTGGGTGCAGAATATCTATTTCCATCTGAATAACCATAACTCTTCAACAGAAATCATTGCCGGGTTGTCAGAGGAGGTATAGAGGGATTTTTCATTTTCAAAATTACTACAAAAATCAAATATGACTTGGCACGCATCATAGTAGGGTGCAAAATATTCATTTCCATCCTAATAACAATAATTCGTCAACTGAAATCATTGTCGGGTCGTCAAAGGGGGTACAGAGGGATTTTTCATTTTCAAAGTTACCTCAAAATCAAATATGACTCGGCACGCATCATAGTATGTTGCAAAATATCCATGTCCATCTCAATAACGAAAATTTGTAAACAGAAATCATTGTGGGGTTGTTAGAGGGAGTATAGAGGGATTTTTCATTTTCAAAATTACTTCAAAAATCAAATATGACTTGGCACGCATCATATTAGTGTGCAAAATATTCATTTCCATCCTAATAACAATAATTCGTCAACAGAAATCATTGTCGGGTCGTCAGAGGGGGTATAGAGGTATTTTTCATTTTCAAAATTACCTCAAAATCAAATATGACTTGGCACGCATCATAGTAAGGTGCCAAATATCCATGTCCATCTGAATAAACATTATTCAATTACAGAAATCATTGTCGGGTCGTCAGAGGGGTAATAGAGGGATTTTTCATATTCAAAATTACCTCAAAATCAAATATGACTTGGCACGCATCATGGTATGGTGCCAAATATCCATGTCCATTTGAATAAACATTATTCAATTACAAAAATCATTGTCGGGTCGTCCGAGGGGGTTCAGAGGGATTTTTCATTTTCAAAATTACTTCAAAAATCAAATATGACTTGGACCGCTACATGATGGGGTGCAGAATATCCATTTCCATCTGAATAACAATAATTCGTCAACAGAAATCATTGTCGGGTCGTTAGAGGGGGTATAGGATTTTTCATTTTCAAAATTACCTCAAAATAAAATATGACTTGGCACGCATCATATTAGGGTGCAAAATATTCATTTCCATCCTAACAACAATAATTCGTCAAAAGAAATCATTGTCTTGTCGTCAGGGGGGGTATGGAGGAATTTTTCATTTTCAAAATTTCCTAAAATATCAAATATGACTTGGAACGCAACATGGTGGGGTGCAGAATATCTATTTCCATCTGAATAACGATAATTTGTTAACAGAAATCATTGGTGGGTTGTCAGATGAGGTATAGAGGGATTTTTCATTTTTAAAATGACTTCAAAAATCAAATATGACTTGGCACGCATCATAGTAGGGTGCAATATATTCATTTTCATCTGAATAACGATAATTTGTCAACAGAAATTATTGTCGGGTCGTTTGAGGGAGTATAGAGGGATTTTTCATTTTCAAAATTACTTCAAAAATCAAATATGACTTGGCACGCATCATATTAGTGTGCAAAATATTCATTTCCATCCTAATAACAATAATTCGTCAACAGAAATCATTGTCGGGTAGTCAGAGGGGGTATAGAGGAATTTTTCATTTTCAAAATTACCTAAAATATCAAATATGACTTGGCACGCAACATGGTTGGGTGCAGAATATCTATTTCCATCTGAATAACCATAACTCTTCAACAGAAATCATTGCCGGATTGTCAGAGGAGGTATAGAGGGATTTTTCATTTTCAAAATTACTACAAAAATCAAATATGACTTGGCACGCATCATAGTAGGGTGCAAAATATTCATTTCCATCCTAATAACAATAATTCGTCAACTGAAATCATTGTCGGGTCGTCAAAGGGGGTACAGAGGGATTTTTCATTTTCAAAGTTACCTCAAAATCAAATATGACTCGACACGCATCATAGTATGTTGCAAAATATCCATGTCCATCTCAATAACGATAATTTGTAAACAGAAATCATTGTCGGGTTGTTAGAGGGAGTATAGAGGGATTTTTCATTTTCAAAATTACTTCAAAAATCAAATATGACTTGGCACGCATCATATTAGTGTGCAAAATATTCATTTCCATCCTAATAACAATAATTCGTCAACAGAAATCATTGTCGGGTCGTCAGAGGGGGTATAGAGGTATTTTTCATTTTCAAAATTACCTCAAAATCAAATATGACTTGGCACGCATCATAGTAAGGTGCCAAATATCCATGTCCATCTGAATAAACATTATTCAATTACAGAAATCATTGTCGGGTCGTCAGAGGGGTAATAGAGGGATTTTTCATATTCAAAATTACCTCAAAATCAAATATGACTTGGCACGCATCATGGTATGGTGCCAAATATCCATGTCCATTTGAATAAACATTATTCAATTACAAAAATCATTGTCGGGTCGTCCGAGGGGGTTCAGAGGGATTTTTCATTTTCAAAATTACTTCAAAAATCAAATATGACTTGGACCGCTACATGATGGGGTGCAGAATATCCATTTCCATCTGAATAACAATAATTCGTCAACAGAAATCATTGTCGGGTCGTTAGAGGGGGTATAGGATTTTTCATTTTCAAAATTACCTCAAAATAAAATATGACTTGGCACGCATCATAGTAGGGTGTAAAATATCTATGTTCATCTGAATAACAATAATTCGTTAACAGAAATCATTGTCGGTTCGTCAGAGGGGTATAGAGGGATTTTTCATTTTCAAAATTACTTCAAAAATAAAATATGACTTAGCACGCATCATAGTAGGGTGCAAAATATTCATTTCCATCGAAATAACAATAATTCGTCAACCGAAATCATTGTCGGGTCGTCAGAGGGGGTACAGATGGATTTTTCAAATTCAAAATTACCTAAAATATCAAATATGACTTGGCACGCAACATGGTGGGGTGCAGAATATCTATTTCTATCTGAATAACAATAATTCGTCAACAGAAATCATTGCCGGGTTTTCAGAGGAGGTATAGAGGGATTTTTCATTTTCAAAATTACTTCAAAAATCAAATATGACTTGGCTCGCATCATATTAGGGTGCAAAATATTCAATTCCATCCTAATAACAATAATTCGTCAAGAGAAATCATTGTCGGGTCGTCAGAGGGGGTATAGAGGAATTTTTCATTTTCAAAATTACCTAAAATATCAAATATGACTTGGCACGCAACATGGTGTGGTGCAGAATATCTATGTCATTCTGAATAACAATAATTCGTTAACAGAGATCATTGTCGGTTCGTCAAAGGGGTATAGAGGGATTTTTCATTTTCAAAATTACTTCAAAAATCAAATATGAGTTGGCACGCATCATAGTGGGGTACAAAGTATTCATGTCCATCTGAATAACAATAATTCGTCAACAGAAATCATTGTCGGGTCGTCAAAGGGGGCATAGAGGGATTGTTCATTTTCAAAGTTACCTCAAAATTCAAATATGACTTGGCACACATCATATTAGGGTGCAAAATATTCATTTCCATCCTAATAACAATAATTCGTCAACAGAAATCATTGTCGGGTCGTCAGAGGGGGTATAGAGGAATTTTTCATTTTCAAAATTACCTAAAATATCAAATACTGGAGGCACGCAACATGGTGTGGTGCAGAATATCTATGTCCATCTGAATAACAATAATTTGTTAACAGAGATCATTGTCGGTTCGTCAGAGGGGTATAGAGGGATTTTTCATTTTCAAAATTACTTCAAAACTCAAATATGAGTTGGCACGCATCATGGTGGGGTACAAAGTATTCATGTCCATCTGAATAACAATAATTCGTCAACAGAAATCATTGTCGGGTAGTCAGAGGGGGTATAGAGGGATTGTTCATTTTCAAAGTTACCTCAAAAATCAAATATGACTTGGCACGCATCATATTAGTGTGCAAAATATTCATTTCCATCCTAATAACAATAATTCGTCAACAGAAATCATTGTCGGGTAGTCAGAGGGGGTATAGAGGAATTTTTCATTTTCAAAATTACCTAAAATATCAAATATGACTTGGCACGCAACATGGTTGGGTGCAGAATATCTATTTCCATCTGAATAACCATAACTCTTCAACAGAAATCATTGCCGGGTTGTCAGAGGAGGTATAGAGGGATTTTTCATTTTCAAAATTACTTCAAAAATCAAATATGAGTTGGCACGCATCATGGTGGGGTACAAAATATTGATTTATATCCGAATAACAATAATTCGTCAACAGAAATCATTGTTGGGTCGTCAGAGGGGGTATAGAGGGATTGTTCATTTTCAAAGTTACCTCAAAAATCAAATATGACTTGGCACGCATCATAGTGGGGTGCAAAATATCCATTTCCATCTGAATAACAATAATTCGTCAACAGAAATCATTGTCGGGTCGTCAGAGGGGGTATAGAGGAATTTTTCATTTTCAAAATTACCTAAAATATCAAATATGACTAGGCACGCAACATGGTGTGGTGCAGAATATCTATGTCCATCTGAATAACAATAATTCGTTAACAGAGATCATTGTCGGTTCGTTAGAGGGGTATAGAGGGATTTTTCATTTTCAAAATTACTTCAAAAATCAAATATGAGTTGGCACGCATCATGGTGGGGTACAAAATATTGATTTATATCCGAATAACAATAATTCGTCAACAGAAATCATTGTCGGGTCGTCAGAGGGGGTATAGAGGTATTTTTCATTTTCAAAATTACCTCAAAATCAAATATGACTTGGCACGCATCATAGTAAGGTGCCAAATATCCATGTCCATCTGAATAAACATTATTCAATTACAGAAATCATTGTCGGGTCGTCAGAGGGGTAATAGAGGGATATTTCATTTTCAAAATTACTTCAAAAATAAAATATGACTTAGCACGCATCATAGTAGGGTGCAAAATATTCATTTCCATCGAAATAACAATAATTCGTCAACCGAAATCATTGTCGGGTCGTCAGAGGGGGTACAGAGGGATTTTTCAAATTCAAAATTACCTAAAATATCAAATATGACTTGGCACGCATCATATTAGTGTGCAAAATATTCATTTCCATCCTAATAACAGTAATTCGTCAACAGAAATCATTGTCGGGTAGTCAGAGGGGGTATAGAGGAATTTTTCATTTTCAAAATTACCTAAAATATCAAATATGACTTGGCACGCAACATGGTTGGGTGCAGAATATCTATTTCCATCTGAATAACCATAACTCTTCAACAGAAATCATTGCCGGGTTGTCAGAGGAGGTATAGAGGGATTTTTCATTTTCAAAATTACTTCAAAAATCAAATATGAGTTGGCACGCATCATGGTGGGGTACAAAATATTGATTTATATCCGAATAACAATAATTCGTCAACAGAAATCATTGTTGGGTCGTCAGAGGGGGTATAGAGGGATTGTTCATTTTCAAAGTTACCTCAAAAATCAAATATGACTTGGCACGCATCATAGTGGGGTGCAAAATATCCATTTCCATCTGAATAACAATAATTCGTCAACAGAAATCATTGTCGGGTCGTCAGAGGGGATATAGAGGAATTTTTCATTTTCAAAATTACCTAAAATATCAAATATGACTAGGCACGCAACATGGTGTGGTGCAGAATATCTATGTCCATCTGAATAACAATAATTCGTTAACAGAGATCATTGTCGGTTCGTTAGAGGGGTATAGAGGGATTTTTCATTTTCAAAATTACTTCAAAAATCAAATGTGAGTTGGCACGCATCATGGTGGGGTACAAAATATTGATTTATATCCGAATAACAATAATTCGTCAACAGAAATCATTGTCGGGTCGTCAGAGGGGGTATAGAGGTATTTTTCATTTTCAAAATTACTTCAAAAATCAAATATGACTTGGCACGCATCATATTAGTGTGCAAAATATTCATTTCCATCCTAATAACAATAATTCGTCAACAGAAATCATTGTCGGTTAGTCAGAGGGGGTATAGAGGAATTTTTCATTTTCAAAATTACCTAAAATATCAAATATGACTTGGCACGCAACATGGTTGGGTGCAGAATATCTATTTCCATCTGAATAACCATAACTCTTCAACAGAAATCATTGCCGGGTTGTCAGAGGAGGTATAGAGGGATTTTTCATTTTCAAAATTACTACAAAAATCAAATATGACTTGGCACGCATCATAGTAGGGTGCAAAATATTCATTTCCATCCTAATAACAATAATTCGTCAACTGAAATCATTGTCGGGTCGTCAAAGGGGGTACAGAGGGATTTTTCATTTTCAAAGTTACCTCAAAATCAAATATGACTCGGCACGCATCATAGTATGTTGCAAAATATCCATGTCCATCTCAATAACGATAATTTGTAAACAGAAATCATTGTCGGGTTGTTAGAGGGAGTATAGAGGGATTTTTCATTTTCAAAATTAGTTCAAAAATCAAATATGACTTGGCACGCATCATATTAGTGTGCAAAATATTCATTTCCATCCTAATAACAATAATTCGTCAACAGAAATCATTGTCGGGTCGTCAGAGGGGGTATAGAGGTATTTTTCATTTTCAAAATTACCTCAAAATCAAATATGACTTGGCACGCATCATAGTAAGGTGCCAAATATCCATGTCCATCTGAATAAACATTATTCAATTACAGAAATCATTGTCGGGTCGTCAGAGGGGTAATAGAGGGATTTTTCATATTCAAAATTACCTCAAAATCAAATATGACTTGGCACGCATCATGGTTTGGTGCCAAATATCCATGTCCATTTGAATAAACATTATTCAATTACAAAAATCATTGTCGGGTCGTCCGAGGGGGTTCAGAGGGATTTTTCATTTTCAAAATTACTTCAAAAATCAAATATGACTTGGACCGCTACATGATGGGGTGCAGAATATCCATTTCCATCTGAATAACAATAATTCGTCAACAGAAATCATTGTCGGGTCGTTAGAGGGGGTATAGGATTTTTCATTTTCAAAATTACCTCAAAATAAAATATGACTTGGCACGCATCATATTAGGGTGCAAAATATTCATTTCCATCCTAACAACAATAATTCGTCAAAAGAAATCATTGTCTTGTCGTCAGGGGGGGTATGGAGGAATTTTTCATTTTCAAAATTTCCTAAAATATCAAATATGACTTGGAACGCAACATGGTGGGGTGCAGAATATCTATTTCCATCTGAATAACGATAATTTGTTAACAGAAATCATTGGTGGGTTGTCAGATGAGGTATAGAGGGATTTTTCATTTTTAAAATGACTTCAAAAATCAAATATGACTTGGCACGCATCATAGTAGGGTGCAATATATTCATTTTCATCTGAATAACGATAATTTGTCAACAGAAATTATTGTCGGGTCGTTTGAGGGAGTATAGAGGGATTTTTCATTTTCAAAATTACTTCAAAAATCAAATATGACTTGGCACGCATCATATTAGTGTGCAAAATATTCATTTCCATCCTAATAACAATAATTCGTCAACAGAAATCATTGTCGGGTAGTCAGAGGGGGTATAGAGGAATTTTTCATTTTCAAAATTACCTAAAATATCAAATATGACTTGGCACGCAACATGGTTGGGTGCAGAATATCTATTTCCATCTGAATAACCATAACTCTTCAACAGAAATCATTGCCGGGTTGTCAGAGGAGGTATAGAGGGATTTTTCATTTTCAAAATTACTACAAAAATCAAATATGACTTGGCACGCATCATAGTAGGGTGCAAAATATTCATTTCCATCCTAATAACAATATTTCGTCAACTGAAATCATTGTCGGGTCGTCAAAGGGGGTACAGAGGGATTTTTCATTTTCAAAGTTACCTCAAAATCAAATATGACTCGGCACGCATCATAGTATGTTGCAAAATATCCATGTCCATCTCAATAACGATAATTTGTAAACAGAAATCATTGTCGGGTTGTTAGAGGGAGTATAGAGGGATTTTTCATTTTCAAAATTACTTCAAAAATCAAATATGACTTGGCACGCATCATATTAGTGTGCAAAATATTCATTTCCATCCTAATAACAATAATTCGTCAACAGAAAACATTGTCGGGTCGTCAGAGGGGGTATAGAGGTATTTTTCATTTTCAAAATTACCTCAAAATCAAATATGACTTGGCACGCATCATAGTAAGGTGCCAAATATCCATGTCCATCTGAATAAACATTATTCAATTACAGAAATCATTGTCGGGTTGTCAGAGGGGTAATAGAGGGATTTTTCATATTCAAAATTACCTCAAAATCAAATATGACTTGGCACGCATCATGGTATGGTGCCAAATATCCATGTCCATTTGAATAAACATTATTCAATTACAAAAATCATTGTCGGGTCGTCCGAGGGGGTTCAGAGGGCTTTTTCATTTTCAAAATTACTTCAAAAATCAAATATGACTTGGACCGCTACATGATGGGGTGCAGAATATCCATTTCCATCTGAATAACAATAATTCGTCAACAGAAATCATTGTCGGGTCGTTAGAGGGGGTATAGGATTTTTCATTTTCAAAATTACCTCAAAATAAAATATGACTTGGCACGCATCATAGTAGGGTGTAAAATATCTATGTTCATCTGAATAACAATAATTCGTTAACAGAAATCATTGTCGGTTCGTCAGAGGGGTATAGAGGGATTTTTCATTTTCAAAATTACTTCAAAAATAAAATATGACTTAGCACGCATCATAGTAGGGTGCAAAATATTCATTTCCATCGAAATAACAATAATTCGTCAACCGAAATCATTGTCGGGTCGTCAGAGGGGGTACAGAGGGATTTTTCAAATTCAAAATTACCTAAAATATCAAATATGACTTGGCACGCAACATGGTGGGGTGCAGAATATCTATTTCTATCTGAATAACAATAATTCGTCAACAGAAATCATTGCCGGGTTTTCAGAGGAGGTATAGAGGAATTTTTCATTTTCAAAATTACCTAAAATATCAAATATGACTTGGCACGCAACATGGTTGGGTGCAGAATATCTATTTCCATCTGAATAACCATAACTCTTCAACAGAAATCATTGCCGGGTTGTCAGAGGAGGTATAGAGGGATTTTTCATTTTCAAAATTACTACAAAAATCAAATATGACTTGGCACGCATCATAGTAGGGTGCAAAATATTCATTTCCATCCTAATAACAATAATTCGTCAACTGAAATCATTGTCGGGTCGTCAAAGGGGGTACAGAGGGATTTTTCATTTTCAAAGTTACCTCAAAATCAAATATGACTCGGCACGCATCATAGTATGTTGCAAAATATCCATGTCCATCTCAATAACGATAATTTGTAAACAGAAATCATTGTCGGGTTGTTAGAGGGAGTATAGAGGGATTTTTCATTTTCAAAATTACTTCAAAAATCAAATATGACTTGGCACGCATCATATTAGTGTGCAAAATATTCATTTCCATCCTAATAACAATAATTCGTCAACAGAAAACATTGTCGGGTCGTCAGAGGGGGTATAGAGGTATTTTTCATTTTCAAAATTACCTCAAAATCAAATATGACTTGGCACGCATCATAGTAAGGTGCCAAATATCCATGTCCATCTGAATAAACATTATTCAATTACAGAAATCATTGTCGGGTTGTCAGAGGGGTAATAGAGGGATTTTTCATATTCAAAATTACCTCAAAATCAAATATGACTTGGCACGCATCATGGTATGGTGCCAAATATCCATGTCCATTTGAATAAACATTATTCAATTACAAAAATCATTGTCGGGTCGTCCGAGGGGGTTCAGAGGGATTTTTCATTTTCAAAATTACTTCAAAAATCAAATATGACTTGGACCGCTACATGATGGGGTGCAGAATATCCATTTCCATCTGAATAACAATAATTCGTCAACAGAAATCATTGTCGGGTCGTTAGAGGGGGTATAGGATTTTTCATTTTCAAAATTACCTCAAAATAAAATATGACTTGGCACGCATCATAGTAGGGTGTAAAATATCTATGTTCATCTGAATAACAATAATTCGTTAACAGAAATCATTGTCGGTTCGTCAGAGGGGTATAGAGGGATTTTTCATTTTCAAAATTACTTCAAAAATAAAATATGACTTAGCACGCATCATAGTAGGGTGCAAAATATTCATTTCCATCGAAATAACAATAATTCGTCAACCGAAATCATTGTCGGGTCGTCAGAGGGGGTACAGAGGGATTTTTCAAATTCAAAATTACCTAAAATATCAAATATGACTTGGCACGCAACATGGTGGGGTGCAGAATATCTATTTCTATCTGAATAACAATAATTCGTCAACAGAAATCATTGCCGGGTTTTCAGAGGAGGTATAGAGGGATTTTTCATTTTCAAAATTACTTCAAAAATCAAATATGACTTGGCTCGCATCATATTAGGGTGCAAAATATTCAATTCCATCCTAATAACAATAATTCGTCAAGAGAAATCATTGTCGGGTCGTCAGAGGGGGTAAAGAGGAATTTTTCATTTTCAAAATTACCTAAAATATCAAATATGACTTGGCACGCAACATGGTGTGGTGCAGAATATCTATGTCATTCTGAATAACAATAATTCGTTAACAGAGATCATTGTCGGTTCGTCAAAGGGGTATAGAGGGATTTTTCATTTTCAAAATTACTTCAAAAATCAAATATGAGTTGGCACGCATCATAGTGGGGTACAAAGTATTCATGTCCATCTGAATAACAATAATTCGTCAACAGAAATCATTGTCGGGTCGTCAAAGGGGGCATAGAGGGATTGTTCATTTTCAAAGTTACCTCAAAATTCAAATATGACTTGGCACACATCATATTAGGGTGCAAAATATTCATTTCCATCCTAATAACAATAATTCGTCAACAGAAATCATTGTCGGGTCGTCAGAGGGGGTATAGAGAAATTTTTCATTTTCAAAATTACCTAAAATATCAAATACTGGAGGCACGCAACATGGTGTGGTGCAGAATATCTATGTCCATCTGAATAACAATAATTTGTTAACAGAGATCATTGTCGGTTCGTCAGAGGGGTATAGAGGGATTTTTCATTTTCAAAATTACTTCAAAACTCAAATATGAGTTGGCACGCATCATGGTGGGGTACAAAGTATTCATGTCCATCTGAATAACAATAATTCGTCAACAGAAATCATTGTCGGGTAGTCAGAGGGGGTATAGAGGGATTGTTCATTTTCAAAGTTACCTCAAAAATCAAATATGACTTGGCACGCATCATATTAGTGTGCAAAATATTCATTTCCATCCTAATAACAATAATTCGTCAACAGAAATCATTGTCGGGTAGTCAGAGGGGGTATAGAGGAATTTTTCATTTTCAAAATTACCTAAAATATCAAATATGACTTGGCACGCAACATGGTTGGGTGCAGAATATCTATTTCCATCTGAATAACCATAACTCTTCAACAGAAATCATTGCCGGGTTGTCAGAGGAGGTATAGAGGGATTTTTCATTTTCAAAATTACTTCAAAAATCAAATATGAGTTGGCACGCATCATGGTGGGGTACAAAATATTGATTTATATCCGAATAACAATAATTCGTCAACAGAAATCATTGTTGGGTCGTCAGAGGGGGTATAGAGGGATTGTTCATTTTCAAAGTTACCTCAAAAATCAAATATGACTTGGCACGCATCATAGTGGGGTGCAAAATATCCATTTCCATCTGAATAACAATAATTCGTCAACAGAAATCATTGTCGGGTCGTCAGAGGGGGTATAGAGGAATTTTTCATTTTCAAAGTTACCTAAAATATCAAATATGACTAGGCACGCAACATGGTGTGGTGCAGAATATCTATGTCCATCTGAATAACAATAATTCGTTAACAGAGATCATTGTCGGTTCGTTAGAGGGGTATAGAGGGATTTTTCATTTTCAAAATTACTTCAAAAATCAAATATGAGTTGGCACGCATCATGGTGGGGTACAAAATATTGATTTATATCCGAATAACAATAATTCGTCATCAGAAATCATTGTCGGGTCGTCAGAGGGGGTATAGAGGAATTTTTCATTTTCAAAATTTCCTAAAATATCAAATATGACTTGGAACGCAACATGGTGGGGTGCAGAATATCTATTTCCATCTGAATAACGATAATTTGTTAACAGAAATCATTGGTGGGTTGTCAGATGAGGTATAGAGGGATTTTTCATTTTTAAAATGACTTCAAAAATCAAATATGACTTGGCACGCTTCATAGTAGGGTGCAATATATTCATTTTCATCTGAATAACGATAATTTGTCAACAGAAATCATTGTCGGGTCGTCAGAGGGGGTATAGAGGAATTTTTCATTTTCAAAATTACCTAAAATATCAAATATGACTTGGCACGCTACATGGTGTGGTGCAGAATATCTATGTCCATCTGAATAACAATAATTCGTTAACAGAGATCATTGTCGGTTCGTCAGAGGGGTATAGAGGGATTTTTCATTTTCAAAATCACTTCAAAAATCGAATATGAGTTGGCACGCATCATGGTGGGGTACAAAGTATTCGTGTCCATCTGAATAACAATAATTCGTCAACAGAAATCATTGTCGGGTCGTCAAAGGGGGCATAGGGGGATTGTTCATTTTCAAAGTTACCTCAAAAATCAAATATGACTTGGCACACATCATATTAGGGTGCAAAATATTCATTTCCATCCTAATAACAATAATTCGTCAACAAAAATCATTGTCGTTTCGTCAGAGGGGGTATAGAGGAATTTTTCATTTTCAAAATTACCTAAAATATCAAATATGACTTGGCACGCAACATGGTGTGGTGCAGAATATCTATGTCCATCTGAATAACAATAATTCGTTAACAGAGATCATTGTCGGTTCGTCAGAGGGGTATAGAGGGATTTTTCATTTTCAAAATTTCTTCAAAAATCAGATATGAGTTGGCACGCATCATGGTGGGGTAAAAAGTATTCATGTCCATCTGAATAACAATAATTCGTCAACAGAAATCATTGTTGGGTCGTCAAAGGGGGCATAGAGGGATTGTTCATTTTCAAAGTTACCTCAAAAATCAAATATGACCTGGCACACATCAAAGTAGGGTGCAAAATATCTATGTCCAACTGAATAACAATAATTCGTCAACAGAAATCATTGTCGGGTCGTCAGAGGGGGTATAGAGGAATTTTTCATTCTCAAAATTACCTAAAATATCAAATATGACTTGGCACGCAACATGGTGGGGTGCAGAATATCTATTTCCATCTGAATAACAATAATTCGTCAACAGAAATCATTGTCGGGTAGTCAGAGGGGGTATAGAGGAATTTTTCATTTTCAAAATTACCTAAAATATCAAATATGACTTGGCACGCAACATGGTTGGGTGCAGAATATCTATTTCCATCTGAATAACCATAACTCTTCAACAGAAATCATTGCCGGGTTGTCAGAGGAGGTATAGAGGGATTTTTCATTTTCAAAATTACTACAAAAATCAAATATGACTTGGCACGCATCATATTAGTGTGCAAAATATTCATTTCCATCCTAATAACAATAATTCGTCAACAGAAAACATTGTCGGGTCGTCAGAGGGGGTATAGAGGTATTTTTCATTTTCAAAATTACCTCAAAATCAAATATGACTTGGCACGCATCATAGTAAGGTGCCAAATATCCATGTCCATCTGAATAAACATTATTCAATTACAGAAATCATTGTCGGGTTGTCAGAGGGGTAATAGAGGGATTTTTCATATTCAAAATTACCTCAAAATCAAATATGACTTGGCACGCATCATGGTATGGTGCCAAATATCCATGTCCATTTGAATAAACATTATTCAATTACAAAAATCATTGTCGGGTCGTCCGAGGGGGTTCAGAGGGATTTTTCATTTTCAAAATTACTTCAAAAATCAAATATGACTTGGACCGCTACATGATGGGGTGCAGAATATCCATTTCCATCTGAATAACAATAATTCGTCAACAGAAATCATTGTCGGGTCGTTAGAGGGGGTATAGGATTTTTCATTTTCAAAATTACCTCAAAATAAAATATGACTTGGCACGCATCATAGTAGGGTGTAAAATATCTATGTTCATCTGAATAACAATAATTCGTTAACAGAAATCATTGTCGGTTCGTCAGAGGGGTATAGAGGGATTTTTCATTTTCAAAATTACTTCAAAAATAAAATATGACTTAGCACGCATCATAGTAGGGTGCAAAATATTCATTTCCATCGAAATAACAATAATTCGTCAACCGAAATCATTGTCGGGTCGTCAGAGGGGGTACAGAGGGATTTTTCAAATTCAAAATTACCTAAAATATCAAATATGACTTGGCACGCAACATGGTGGGGTGCAGAATATCTATTTCTATCTGAATAACAATAATTCGTCAACAGAAATCATTGCCGGGTTTTCAGAGGAGGTATAGAGGGATTTTTCATTTTCAAAATTACTTCAAAAATCAAATATGACTTGGCTCGCATCATATTAGGGTGCAAAATATTCAATTCCATCCTAATAACAATAATTCGTCAAGAGAAATCATTGTCGGGTCGTCAGAGGGGGTATAGAGGAATTTTTCATTTTCAAAATTACCTAAAATATCAAATATGACTTGGCACGCAACATGGTGTGGTGCAGAATATCTATGTCATTCTGAATAACAATAATTCGTTAACAGAGATCATTGTCGGTTCGTCAAAGGGGTATAGAGGGATTTTTCATTTTCAAAATAACTTCAAAAATCAAATATGAGTTGGCACGCATCATAGTGGGGTACAAAGTATTCATGTCCATCTGAATAACAATAATTCGTCAACAGAAATCATTGTCGGGTCGTCAAAGGGGGCATAGAGGGATTGTTCATTTTCAAAGTTACCTCAAAATTCAAATATGACTTGGCACACATCATATTAGGGTGCAAAATATTCATTTCCATCCTAATAACAATAATTCGTCAACAGAAATCATTGTCGGGTCGTCAGAGGGGGTATAGAGAAATTTTTCATTTTCAAAATTACCTAAAATATCAAATACTGGAGGCACGCAACATGGTGTGGTGCAGAATATCTATGTCCATCTGAATAACAATAATTTGTTAACAGAGATCATTGTCGGTTCGTCAGAGGGGGCATAGAGGGATTGTTCATTTTCAAAGTTACCTCAAAATTCAAATATGACTTGGCACACATCATAGTAAGGTGCCAAATATCCATGTCCATCTGAATAAACATTATTCAATTACAGAAATCATTGTCGGGTTGTCAGAGGGGTAATAGAGGGATTTTTCATATTCAAAATTACCTCAAAATCAAATATGACTTGGCACGCATCATGGTATGGTGCCAAATATCCATGTCCATTTGAATAAACATTATTCAATTACAAAAATCATTGTCGGGTCGTCCGAGGGGGTTCAGAGGGATTTTTCATTTTCAAAATTACTTCAAAAATCAAATATGACTTGGACCGCTACATGATGGGGTGCAGAATATCCATTTCCATCTGAATAACAATAATTCGTCAACAGAAATCATTGTCGGGTCGTTAGAGGGGGTATAGGATTTTTCATTTTCAAAATTACCTCAAAATAAAATATGACTTGGCACGCATCATAGTAGGGTGTAAAATATCTATGTTCATCTGAATAACAATAATTCGTTAACAGAAATCATTGTCGGTTCGTCAGAGGGGTATAGAGGGATTTTTCATTTTCAAAATTACTTCAAAAATAAAATATGACTTAGCACGCATCATAGTAGGGTGCAAAATATTCATTTCCATCGAAATAACAATAATTCGTCAACCGAAATCATTGTCGGGTCGTCAGAGGGGGTACAGAGGGATTTTTCAAATTCAAAATTACCTAAAATATCAAATATGACTTGGCACGCAACATGGTGGGGTGCAGAATATCTATTTCTATCTGAATAACAATAATTCGTCAACAGAAATCATTGCCGGGTTTTCAGAGGAGGTATAGAGGGATTTTTCATTTTCAAAATTACTTCAAAAATCAAATATGACTTGGCTCGCATCATATTAGGGTGCAAAATATTCAATTCCATCCTAATAACAATAATTCGTCAAGAGAAATCATTGTCGGGTCGTCAGAGGGGGTAAAGAGGAATTTTTCATTTTCAAAATTACCTAAAATATCAAATATGACTTGGCACGCAACATGGTGTGGTGCAGAATATCTATGTCATTCTGAATAACAATAATTCGTTAACAGAGATCATTGTCGGTTCGTCAAAGGGGTATAGAGGGATTTTTCATTTTCAAAATTACTTCAAAAATCAAATATGAGTTGGCACGCATCATAGTGGGGTACAAAGTATTCATGTCCATCTGAATAACAATAATTCGTCAACAGAAATCATTGTCGGGTCGTCAAAGGGGGCATAGAGGGATTGTTCATTTTCAAAGTTACCTCAAAATTCAAATATGACTTGGCACACATCATATTAGGGTGCAAAATATTCATTTCCATCCTAATAACAATAATTCGTCAACAGAAATCATTGTCGGGTCGTCAGAGGGGGTATAGAGAAATTTTTCATTTTCAAAATTACCTAAAATATCAAATACTGGAGGCACGCAACATGGTGTGGTGCAGAATATCTATGTCCATCTGAATAACAATAATTTGTTAACAGAGATCATTGTCGGTTCGTCAGAGGGGTATAGAGGGATTTTTCATTTTCAAAATTACTTCAAAACTCAAATATGAGTTGGCACGCATCATGGTGGGGTACAAAGTATTCATGTCCATCTGAATAACAATAATTCGTCAACAGAAATCATTGTCGGGTAGTCAGAGGGGGTATAGAGGGATTGTTCATTTTCAAAGTTACCTCAAAAATCAAATATGACTTGGCACGCATCATATTAGTGTGCAAAATATTCATTTCCATCCTAATAACAATAATTCGTCAACAGAAATCATTGTCGGGTAGTCAGAGGGGGTATAGAGGAATTTTTCATTTTCAAAATTACCTAAAATATCAAATATGACTTGGCACGCAACATGGTTGGGTGCAGAATATCTATTTCCATCTGAATAACCATAACTCTTCAACAGAAATCATTGCCGGGTTGTCAGAGGAGGTATAGAGGGATTTTTCATTTTCAAAATTACTTCAAAAATCAAATATGAGTTGGCACGCATCATGGTGGGGTACAAAATATTGATTTATATCCGAATAACAATAATTCGTCAACAGAAATCATTGTTGGGTCGTCAGAGGGGGTATAGAGGGATTGTTCATTTTCAAAGTTACCTCAAAAATCAAATATGACTTGGCACGCATCATAGTGGGGTGCAAAATATCCATTTCCATCTGAATAACAATAATTCGTCAACAGAAATCATTGTCGGGTCGTCAGAGGGGGTATAGAGGAATTTTTCATTTTCAAAGTTACCTAAAATATCAAATATGACTAGGCACGCAACATGGTGTGGTGCAGAATATCTATGTCCATCTGAATAACAATAATTCGTTAACAGAGATGTTCGTTAGAGGGGTATAGAGGGATTTTTCATTTTCAAAATTACTTCAAAAATCAAATATGAGTTGGCACGCATCATGGTGGGGTACAAAATATTGATTTATATCCGAATAACAATAATTCGTCATCAGAAATCATTGTCGGGTCGTCAGAGGGGGTATAGAGGAATTTTTCATTTTCAAAATTTCCTAAAATATCAAATATGACTTGGAACGCAACATGGTGGGGTGCAGAATATCTATTTCCATCTGAATAACGATAATTTGTTAACAGAAATCATTGGTGGGTTGTCAGATGAGGTATAGAGGGATTTTTCATTTTTAAAATGACTTCAAAAATCAAATATGACTTGGCACGCTTCATAGTAGGGTGCAATATATTCATTTTCATCTGAATAACGATAATTTGTCAACAGAAATCATTGTCGGGTCGTCAGAGGGGGTATAGAGGAATTTTTCATTTTCAAAATTACCTAAAATATCAAATATGACTTGGCACGCTACATGGTGTGGTGCAGAATATCTATGTCCATCTGAATAACAATAATTCGTTAACAGAGATCATTGTCGGTTCGTCAGAGGGGTATAGAGGGATTTTTCATTTTCAAAATCACTTCAAAATTCGAATATGAGTTGGCACGCATCATGGTGGGGTACAAAGTATTCGTGTCCATCTGAATAACAATAATTCGTCAACAGAAATCATTGTCGGGTCGTCAAAGGGGGCATAGGGGGATTGTTCTTTTTCAAAGTTACCTCAAAAATCAAATATGACTTGGCACACATCATATTAGGGTGCAAAATATTCATTTCCATCCTAATAACAATAATTCGTCAACAAAAATCATTGTCGTTTCGTCAGAGGGGGTATAGAGGAATTTTTCATTTTCAAAATTACCTAAAATATCAAATATGACTTGGCACGCAACATGGTGTGGTGCAGAATATCTATGTCCATCTGAATAACAATAATTCGTTAACAGAGATCATTGTCGGTTCGTCAGAGGGGTATAGAGGGATTTTTCATTTTCAAAATTTCTTCAAAAATCAGATATGAGTTGGCACGCATCATGGTGGGGTAAAAAGTATTCATGTCCATCTGAATAACAATAATTCGTCAACAGAAATCATTGTTGGGTCGTCAAAGGGGGCATAGAGGGATTGTTCATTTTCAAAGTTACCTCAAAAATCAAATATGACCTGGCACACATCAAAGTAGGGTGCAAAATATCTATGTCCAACTGAATAACAATAATTCGTCAACAGAAATCATTGTCGGGTCGTCAGAGGGGGTATAGAGGAATTTTTCATTCTCAAAATTACCTAAAATATCAAATATGACTTGGCACGCAACATGGTGGGGTGCAGAATATCTATTTCCATCTGAATAACAATAATTCGTCAACTGAAATCATTGTCGGGTCGTCAGAGGGGGTACAGAGGGATTTTTCATTTTCAAAATTACCTCAAAATCAAATATGACTCGGCACGCATCATAGTAGGTTGCAAAATATCCATGTCTATCTGAATAACGATAATTTGTAAACAGAAATCATTGTCGGGTCGTTAGAGGGAGTATAGAGGGATTTTTCATTTTCAAAATTACTTCAAAAATCAAATATGAGTTGGCACGCATCATGGTGGGGTACAAAATATTGATTTATATCCGAATAACAATAATTCGTCAACAGAAATCATTGTTGGGTCGTCAGAGGGGGTATAGAGGGATTGTTCATTTTCAAAGTTACCTCAAAAATCAAATATGACTTGGCACGCATCATAGTGGGGTGCAAAATATCCATTTCCATCTGAATAACAATAATTCGTCAACAGAAATCATTGTCGGGTCGTCAGAGGGGGTATAGAGGAATTTTTCATTTTCAAAATTACCTAAAATATCAAATATGACTAGGCACGCAACATGGTGTGGTGCAGAATATCTATGTCCATCTGAATAACAATAATTCGTTAACAGAGATCATTGTCGGTTCGTTAGAGGGGTATAGAGGGATTTTTCATTTTTAAAATTACTTCAAAAATCAAATATGAGTTGGCACGCATCATGGTGGGGTACAAAATATTGATTTATATCCGAATAACAATAATTCGTCAACAGAAATCATTGTCGGGTCGTCAGAGGGGGTATAGAGGTATTTTTCATTTTCAAAATTACTTCAAAAATCAAATATGACTTGGCACGCATCATATTAGTGTGCAAAATATTCATTTCCATCCTAATAACAATAATTCGTCAACAGAAATCATTGTCGGGTAGTCAGAGGGGGTATAGAGGAATTTTTCATTTTCAAAATTACCTAAAATATCAAATATGACTTGGCACGCAACATGGTTGGGTGCAGAATATCTATTTCCATCTGAATAACCATAACTCTTCAACAGAAATCATTGCCGGGTTGTCAGAGGAGGTATAGAGGGATTTTTCATTTTCAAAATTACTACAAAAATCAAATATGACTTGGCACGCATCATAGTAGGGTGCAAAATATTCATTTCCATCCTAATAACAATAATTCGTCAACTGAAATCATTGTCGGGTCGTCAAAGGGGGTACAGAGGGATTTTTCATTTTCAAAGTTACCTCAAAATCAAATATGACTCGGCACGCATCATAGTATGTTGCAAAATATCCATGTCCATCTCAATAACGATAATTTGTAAACAGAAATCATTGTCGGGTTGTTAGAGGGAGTATAGAGGGATTTTTCATTTTCAAAATTACTTCAAAAATCAAATATGACTTGGCACGCATCATATTAGTGTGCAAAATATTCATTTCCATCCTAATAACAATAATTCGTCAACAGAAATCATTGTCGGGTCGTCAGAGGGGGTATAGAGTTATTTTTCATTTTCAAAATTACCTCAAAATCAAATATGACTTGGCACGCATCATAGTAAGGTGCCAAATATCCATGTCCATCTGAATGAACATTATTCAATTACAGAAATCATTGTCGGGTCGTCAGAGGGGTAATAGAGGGATTTTTCATATTCAAAATTACCTCAAAATCAAATATGACTTGGCACGCATCATGGTATGGTGCCAAATATCCATGTCCATTTGAATAAACATTATTCAATTACAAAAATCATTGTCGGGTCGTCCGAGGGGGTTCAGAGGGATTTTTCATTTTCAAAATTACTTCAAAAATCAAATATGACTTGGACCGCTACATGATGGGGTGCAGAATATCCATTTCCATCTGAATAACAATAATTCGTCAACAGAAATCATTGTCGGGTCGTTAGAGGGGGTATAGGATTTTTCATTTTCAAAATTACCTCAAAATAAAATATGACTTGGCACGCATCATATTAGGGTGCAAAATATTCATTTCCATCCTAACAACAATAATTCGTCAAAAGAAATCATTGTCTTGTCGTCAGGGGGGGTATGGAGGAATTTTTCATTTTCAAAATTTCCTAAAATATCAAATATGACTTGGAACGCAACATGGTGGGGTGCAGAATATCTATTTCCATCTGAATAACGATAATTTGTTAACAGAAATCATTGGTGGGTTGTCAGATGAGGTATAGAGGGATTTTTCATTTTTAAAATGACTTCAAAAATCAAATATGACTTGGCACGCATCATAGTAGGGTGCAATATATTCATTTTCATCTGAATAACGATAATTTGTCAACAGAAATTATTGTCGGGTCGTTTGAGGGAGTATAGAGGGATTTTTCATTTTCAAAATTACTTCAAAAATCAAATATGACTTGGCACGCATCATATTAGTGTGCAAAATATTCATTTCCATCCTAATAACAATAATTCGTCAACAGAAATCATTGTCGGGTAGTCAGAGGGGGTATAGAGGAATTTTTCATTTTCAAAATTACCTAAAATATCAAATATGACTTGGCACGCAACATGGTTGGGTGCAGAATATCTATTTCCATCTGAATAACCATAACTCTTCAACAGAAATCATTGCCGGGTTGTCAGAGGAGGTATAGAGCGATTTTTCATTTTCAAAATTACTACAAAAATCAAATATGACTTGGCACGCATCATAGTAGGGTGCAAAATATTCATTTCCATCCTAATAACAATAATTCGTCAACAGAAATCATTGTCGGGTCGTTAGAGGGGGTATAGGATTTTTCATTTTCAAAATTACCTCAAAATAAAATATGACTTGGCACGCATCATAGTAGGGTGTAAAATATCTATGTTCATCTGAATAACAATAATTCGTTAACAGAAATCATTGTCGGTTCGTCAGAGGGGTATAGAGGGATTTTTCATTTTCAAAATTACTTCAAAAATAAAATATGACTTAGCACGCATCATAGTAGGGTGCAAAATATTCATTTCCATCGAAATAACAATAATTCGTCAACCGAAATCATTGTCGGGTCGTCAGAGGGGGTACAGAGGGATTTTTCAAATTCAAAATTACCTAAAATATCAAATATGACTTGGCACGCAACATGGTGGGGTGCAGAATATCTATTTCTATCTGAATAACAATAATTCGTCAACAGAAATCATTGCCGGGTTTTCAGAGGAGGTATAGAGGGATTTTTCATTTTCAAAATTACTTCAAAAATCAAATAAGACTTGGCTCGCATCATATTAGGGTGCAAAATATTCAATTCCATCCTAATAACAATAATTCGTCAAGAGAAATCATTGTCGGGTCGTCAGAGGGGGTATAGAGGAATTTTTCATTTTCAAAATTACCTAAAATATCAAATATGACTTGGCACGCAACATGGTGTGGTGCAGAATATCTATGTCATTCTGAATAACAATAATTCGTTAACAGAGATCATTGTCGGTTCGTCAAAGGGGTATAGAGGGATTTTTCATTTTCAAAATTACTTCAAAAATCAAATATGAGTTGGCACGCATCATAGTGGGGTACAAAGTATTCATGTCCATCTGAATAACAATAATTCGTCAACAGAAATCATTGTCGGGTCGTCAGAGGGGGTATAGAGGAATTTTTCATTTTCAAAATTACCTAAAATATCAAATACTGGAGGCACGCAACATGGTGTGGTGCAGAATATCTATGTTCATCTGAATAACAATAATTTGTTAACAGAGATCATTGTCGGTTCGTCAGAGGGGTATAGAGGGATTTTTCATTTTCAAAATTACTTCAAAACTCAAATATGAGTTGGCACGCATCATGGTGGGGTACAAAGTATTCATGTCCATCTGAATAACAATAATTCGTCAACAGAAATCATTGTCGGGTAGTCAGAGGGGGTATAGAGGGATTGTTCATTTTCAAAGTTACCTCAAAAATCAAATATGACTTGGCACGCATCATATTAGTGTGCAAAATATTCATTTCCATCCTAATAACAATAATTCGTCAACAGAAATCATTGTCGGGTAGTCAGAGGGGGTATAGAGGAATTTTTCATTTTCAAAATTACCTAAAATATCAAATATGACTTGGCACGCAACATGGTTGGGTGCAGAATATCTATTTCCATCTGAATAACCATAACTCTTCAACAGAAATCATTGCCGGGTTGTCAGAGGAGGTATAGAGGGATTTTTCATTTTCAAAATTACTTCAAAAATCAAATATGAGTTGGCACGCATCATGGTGGGGTACAAAATATTGATTTATATCCGAATAACAATAATTCGTCAACAGAAATCATTGTTGGGTCGTCAGAGGGGGTATAGAGGGATTGTTCATTTTCAAAGTTACCTCAAAAATCAAATATGACTTGGCACGCATCATAGTGGGGTGCAAAATATCCATTTCCATCTGAATAACAATAATTCGTCAACAGAAATCATTGTCGGGTCGTCAGAGGGGGTATAGAGGAATTTTTCATTTTCAAAATTACCTAAAATATCAAATATGACTAGGCACGCAACATGGTGTGGTGCAGAATATCTATGTCCATCTGAATAACAATAATTCGTTAACAGAGATCATTGTCGGTTCGTTAGAGGGGTATAGAGGGATTTTTCATTTTCAAAATTACTTCAAAAATCAAATATGAGTTGGCACGCATCATGGTGGGGTACAAAATATTGATTTATATCCGAATAACAATAATTCGTCAACAGAAATCATTGTCGGGTCGTCAGAGGGGGTATAGAGGTATTTCTCATTTTCAAAATTACCTCAAAATCAAATATGACTTGGCACGCATCATAGTAAGGTGCCAAATATCCATGTCCATCTGAATAAACATTATTCAATTACAGAAATCATTGTCGGGTCGTCAGAGGGGTAATAGAGGGATTTTTCATATTCAAAATTACCTCAAAATCAAATATGACTTGTCACGCATCATGGTATGGTGCCAAATATCCATGTCCATCTGAATAAACATTATTCAATTACAAAAATCATTGTCGGGTCGTCCGAGGGGGTTTAGAGGGATTTTTCATTTTCAAAATTACTTCAAAATTCAAATATGACTTGGACCGCTACATGGTGGGGTGCAGAATATTCATTTCCATCTGAATAACAATAATTCGTCAACAGAAATAATTGTCGGGTCGTTAGAGGGGGTATAGGATTTTTCATTTTCAAAATTTCCTCAAAATAAAATATGACTTGGCACGCATCATAGTAGGGTGTAAAATATCTATGTTCATCTGAATAACAATAATTCGTTAACAGAAATCATTGTCGGTTCGTCAGAGGGGTATAGAGGGATTTTTCATTTTCAAAATTACTTCAAAAATAAAATATGACTTGGACCGCTACATGATGGGGTGCAGAATATCCATTTCCATCTGAATAACAATAATTCGTCAACCGAAATCATTGTCGGGTCGTCAGAGGGGGTACAGAGGGATTTTTCAAATTCAAAATTACCTAAAATATCAAATATGACTTGGCACGCAACATGGTGGGGTGCAGAATATCTATTTCTATCTGAATAACAATAATTCGTCAACAGAAATCATTGCCGGGTTTTCAGAGGAGGTATAGAGGGATTTTTCATTTTCAAAATTACTTCAAAAATCAAATATGACTTGGCTCGCATCATATTAGGGTGCAAAATATTCAATTCCATCCTAATAACAATAATTCGTCAAGAGAAATCATTGTCGGGTCGTCAGAGGGGGTATAGAGGAATTTTTCATTTTCAAAATTACCTAAAATATCAAATATGACTTGGCACGCAACATGGTGTGGGGCAGAATATCTATGTCATTCTGAATAACAATAATTCGTTAACAGAGATCATTGTCGGTTCGTCAGAGGGGTATAGAGGGATTTTTCATTTTCAAAATTACTTCAAAAATCAAATATGAGTTGGCACGCATCATAGTGGGGTACAAAGTATTCATGTCCATCTGAATAACAATAATTCGTCAACAGAAATCATTGTCGGGTCGTCAAAGGGGGCATAGAGGGATTGTTCATTTTCAAAGTTACCTCAAAATTCAAATATGACTTGGCACACATCATATTAGGGTGCAAAATATTCATTTCCATCCTAATAACAATAATTCGTCAACAGAAATCATTGTCGGGTCGTCAGAGGGGGTATAGAGGAATTTTTCATTTTCAAAATTACCTAAAATATCAAATATGACTAGGCACGCAACATGGTGTGGTGCAGAATATCTATGTCCATCTGAATAACAATAATTTGTTAACAGAGATCATTGTCGGTTCGTCAGAGGGGTATAGAGGGATTTTTCATTTTCAAAATTACTTCAAAACTCAAATATGTGTTGGCACGCATCATGGTGGGGTACAAAGTATTCATGTCCATCTGAATAACAATAATTCGTCAACAGAAATCATTGTCGGGTAGTCAGAGGGGGTATAGAGGGATTGTTCATTTTCAAAGTTACCTCAAAAATCAAATATGACTTGGCACGCATCATAGTGGGGTGCAAAATATCCATTTCCATCTGAATAACAATAATTCGTCAACAGAAATCATTGTCGGGTCGTCAGAGGGGGTTTAGAGGAATTTTTCATTTTCAAAATTACCTTAAATATCAAATATGACTTGGCACGCAACATGGTGTGGTGCAGAATATCTATGTCCATCTGAATAACAATAATTCATTAACACAAATCATTGTCGGGTAGTCAGAGGGAGTATAGAGGGATTGTTCATTTTCAAAGTTACCTCAAAAATCAAATATGACTTGGCACGCATCATAGTGGGGTGCAAAATATCCATTTCCATCTAAATAACAATAATTCGTCAACAGAAATCATTGTCGGGTCGTCAGAGGGGGTATAGAGGAATTTCTCATTTTCAAAGTTACCTTAATTATCAAATATGACTTGGCACGCAACATGGTGGGGTGCAGAATATCTATTTCCATCTGAATAACAATAATTCGTCAACAGAAATCATTGCCGGGTTGTCAGAGGAGGTATAGAGGGATTTTTCATTTTCAAAATTACTTCAAAAATCAAATATGACTTGGCACGCATCATAGTAGGGTGCAAAATATTCATTTCTATCCTAATAACAATAATTCGTCAACTGAAATCATTGTCGGGTCGTCAGAGGGGGTACAGAGGGATTTTTCATTTTCAAAATTACCTCAAAATCAAATATGACTCGGCACGCATCATAGTAGGGTGCAAAATATCCATGTCCATCTGAATAACAATAATTCGTCAACAGATATCATTGTCGGGTCGTAAGAGGGTGAACAGAGGGATTTTACATTTTCAAAATCACTTCAAAAATCTAATATGACTTGTCACACATCATGATGGGGTGCAGAATATCCATTTACATCTGAATAACAATAATTCGTCAACAGAAATCATTGTCGTGTCGTCATAGGGGTAATAGAGTTATTTTTCATTTTCAATATTACCTCAAAATCAAATATGACTTGGCACGCATCATAGTAGGGTGCCAAATATCCAAGTCCATCTGAATAAACATTATTCAATAACAGAAATCATTGTCGGGTCGTCAGAGGGGGTTTAGAGGGATTTTTCATTTTCAAAATTACTTCAAAAATCAAATATGACTTGGACCGCTACATGGTGGGGTGCATAATATCCATTTCTATCTGAATAACAATAATTCGTCATCAGAAATCATTGTCGGGTCGTTAGAGGGGGTATAGGATTTTTCATTTTCAAAATTACTTCAAAAATCAAATATGACTTGGCACGCATCATAGTATGGTGCAAAATATTCATTTCCATCCAAATAACAATAATTCGTCAACCAAAATCATTGTCGGGTCGTCAGAGGGGGTACAGAGGGATTTCTCAAATTCAAAATTACCTAAAATATCAAATATGACTTGGCACGCAACATGGTGGGGTGCAGAATATCTATGTCCATCTGAATAACAATAATTCGTCAACAGAAATCATTGCCGGGTTTTCAGAGGAGGTATAGAGGGATTTTTCATTTTCAAAATTACTTCAAAAATCAAATATGACTTGTCACGCATCATATTAGGGTGCAAAATATTCATTTCCATCCTAATATCAATAATTCGTCAACAGAAATCATTGCCGGGTTTTCAGAGGAGGTATATAGGGATTTTTCATTTTCAAAATTACTTCAAAAATCAAATATGACTTGTCACGCATCATATTAGGGTGCAAAATATTCATTTCCATCCTAACAACAATAATTCGTCAAAAGAAATCATTGTCTTGTCGTCAGGGGGGGTATGGAGGAATTTTTCATTTTCAAAATTTCCTAAAATATCAAATATGACTTGGAACGCAACATGGTGGGGTGCAGAATATCTATTTCCATCTGAATAACGATAATTTGTTAACAGAAATCATTGGTGGGTTGTCAGATGAGGTATAGAGGGATTTTTCATTTTTAAAATGACTTCAAAAATCAAATATGACTTGGCACGCATCATAGTAGGGTGCAATATATTCATTTTCATCTGAATAACGATAATTTGTCAACAGAAATTATTGTCGGGTCGTTTGAGGGAGTATAGAGGGATTTTTCATTTTCAAAATTACTTCAAAAATCAAATATGACTTGGCACGCATCATATTAGGGTGCAAAATATTCAATTCCATCCTATTAACAATAATTCGTCAACAGAAATCATTGTCGGGTCGTCAGAGGGGGTATAGAGGAATTTTTCATTTTCAAAATTACCTAAAATATCAAATATGACTTGGCACGCTACATGGTGTGGTGCAGAATATCTATGTCCATCTGAATAACAATAATTCGTTAACAGAGATCATTGTCGGTTCGTCAGAGGGGTATAGAGGGATTTTTCATTTTCAAAATCACTTCAAAAATCAAATATGAGTTGGCACGCATCATGGTGGGGTACAAAGTATTCGTGTCCATCTGAATAACAATAATTCGTCAACAGAAATCATTGTCGGGTCGTCAAAGGGGGCATAGGGGGATTGTTCATTTTCAAAGTTACCTCAAAAATCAAATATGACTTGGCACACATCATATTAGGGTGCAAAATATTCATTTCCATCCTAATAACAATAATTCGTCAACAAAAATCATTGTCGTTTCGTCAGAGGGGGTATAGAGGAATTTTTCATTTTCAAAATTACCTAAAATATCAAATATGACTTGGCACGCAACATGGTGTGGTGCAGAATATCTATGTCCATCTGAATAACAATAATTCGTTAACAGAGATCATTGTCGGTTCGTCAGAGGGGTATAGAGGGATTTTTCATTTTCAAAATTTCTTCAAAAATCAGATATGAGTTGGCACGCATCATGGTGGGGTAAAAAGTATTCATGTCCATCTGAATAACAATAATTCGTCAACAGAAATCATTGTTGGGTCGTCAAAGGGGGCATAGAGGGATTGTTCATTTTCAAAGTTACCTCAAAAATCAAATATGACCTGGCACACATCAAAGTAGGGTGCAAAATATCTATGTCCAACTGAATAACAATAATTCGTCAACAGAAATCATTGTCGGGTCGTCAGAGGGGGTATAGAGGAATTTTTCATTCTCAAAATTACCTAAAATATCAAATATGACTTGGCACGCAACATGGTGGGGTGCAGAATATCTATTTCCATCTGAATAACAATAATTCGTCAACTGAAATCATTGTCGGGTCGTCAGAGGGGGTACAGAGGGATTTTTCATTTTCAAAATTACCTCAAAATCAAATATGACTCGGCACGCATCATAGTAGGTTGCAAAATATCCATGTCTATCTGAATAACGATAATTTGTAAACAGAAATCATTGTCGGGTCGTTAGAGGGAGTATAGAGGGAATTTTCATTTTCAAAATTACTTCAAAAATCAAATATGACTTGGCACGCATCATATTAGTGTGCAAAATATTCATTTCCATCCTAATAACAATAATTCGTCAACAGAAATCATTGTCGGGTAGTCAGAGGGGGTATAGAGGAATTTTTCATTTTCAAAATTACCTAAAATATCAAATATGACTTGGCACGCAACATGGTTGGGTGCAGAATATCTATTTCCATCTGAATAACCATAACTCTTCAACAGAAATCATTGCCGGGTTGTCAGAGGAGGTATAGAGGGATTTTTCATTTTCAAAATTACTACAAAAATCAAATATGACTTGGCACGCATCATAGTAGGGTGCAAAATATTCATTTCCATCCTAATAACAATAATTCGTCAACTGAAATCATTGTCGGGTCGTCAAAGGGGGTACAGAGGGATTTTTCATTTTCAAAGTTACCTCAAAATCAAATATGACTCGGCACGCATCATAGTATGTTGCAAAATATCCATGTCCATCTCAATAACGATAATTTGTAAACAGAAATCATTGTCGGGTTGTTAGAGGGAGTATAGAGGGATTTTTCATTTTCAAAATTACTTCAAAAATCAAATATGACTTGGCACGCATCATATTAGTGTGCAAAATATTCATTTTCATCCTAATAACAATAATTCGTCAACAGAAATCATTGTCGGGTCGTCAGAGGGGGTATAGAGGTATTTTTCATTTTCAAAATTACCTCAAAATCAAATATGACTTGGCACGCATCATAGTAAGGTGCCAAATATCCATGTCCATCTGAATAAACATTATTCAATTACAGAAATCATTGTCGGGTCGTCAGAGGGGTAATAGAGGGATTTTTCATATTCAAAATTACCTCAAAATCAAATATGACTTGGCACGCATCATGGTATGGTGCCAAATATCCATGTCCATTTGAATAAACATTATTCAATTACAAAAATCATTGTCGGGTCGTCCGAGGGGGTTCAGAGGGATTTTTCATTTTCAAAATTACTTCAAAAATCAAATATGACTTGGACCGCTACATGATGGGGTGCAGAATATCCATTTCCATCTGAATAACAATAATTCGTCAACAGAAATCATTGTCGGGTCGTTAGAGGGGGTATAGGATTTTTCATTTTCAAAATTACCTCAAAATAAAATATGACTTGGCACGCATCATAGTAGGGTGTAAAATATCTATGTTCATCTGAATAACAATAATTCGTTAACAGAAATCATTGTCGGTTCGTCAGAGGGGTATAGAGGGATTTTTCATTTTCAAAATTACTTCAAAAATAAAATATGACTTAGCACGCATCATAGTAGGGTGCAAAATATTCATTTCCATCGAAATAACAATAATTCGTCAACCGAAATCATTGTCGGGTCGTCAGAGGGGGTACAGAGGGATTTTTCAAATTCAAAATTACCTAAAATATCAAATATGACTTGGCACGCAACATGGTGGGGTGCAGAATATCTATTTCTATCTGAATAACAATAATTCGTCAACAGAAATCATTGCCGGGTTTTCAGAGGAGGTATAGAGGGATTTCTCATTTTCAAAATTACTTCAAAAATCAAATATGACTTGGCTCGCATCATATTAGGGTGCAAAATATTCAATTCCATCCTAATAACAATAATTCGTCAAGAGAAATCATTGTCGGGTCGTCAGAGGGGGTATAGAGGAATTTTTCATTTTCAAAATTACCTAAAGTATCAAATATGACTTGGCACGCAACATGGTGTGGTGCAGAATATCTATGTCATTCTGAATAACAATAATTCGTTAACAGAGATCATTGTCGGTTCGTCAAAGGGGTATAGAGGGATTTTTCATTTTCAAAATTACTTCCAAAATCAAATATGAGTTGGCACGCATCATAGTGGGGTACAAAGTATTCATGTCCATCTGAATAACAATAATTCGTCAACAGAAATCATTGTCGGGTCGTCAAAGGGGGCATAGAGGGATTGTTCATTTTCAAAGTTACCTCAAAATTCAAATATGACTTGGCACACATCATATTAGGGTGCAAAATATTCATTTCCATCCTAATAACAATAATTCGTCAACAGAAATCATTGTCGGGTCGTCAGAGGGGGTATAGAGGAATTTTTCATTTTCAAAATTACCTAAAATATCAAATACTGGAGGCACGCAACATGGTGTGGTGCAGAATATCTATGTCCATCTGAATAACAATAATTTGTTAACAGAGATCATTGTCGGTTCGTCAGAGGGGTATAGAGGGATTTTTCATTTTCAAAATTACTTCAAAACTCAAATATGAGTTGGCACGCATCATGGTGGGGTACAAAGTATTCATGTCCATCTGAATAACAATAATTCGTCAACAGAAATCATTGTCGGGTAGTCAGAGGGGGTATAGAGGGATTGTTCATTTTCAAAGTTACCTCAAAAATCAAATATGACTTGGCACGCATCATAGTGGGGTGCAAAATATCCATTTCCATCTGAATAACAATAATTCGTCAACAGAAATCATTGTCGGGTCGTCAGAGGGGGTTTAGAGGAATTTTTCATTTTCAAAATTACCTAAAATATCAAAAATGACTTGGCACGCAACATGGTGTGGTGCAGAATATCTATGTCCATCTGAATAACAATAATTCATTAACACAAATCATTGTCGGGTAGTCAGAGGGAGTATAGAGGGATTGTTCATTTTCAAAGTTACCTCAAAAATCAAATATGACTTGGCACGCATCATAGTGGGGTGCAAAATATCCATTTCCATCTAAATAACAATAATTCGTCAACAGAAATCATTGTCGGGTCGTCAGAGGGGGTATAAAGGAATTTTTCATTTTCAAAATTACCTAAAATATCACATATGACTTGGCACGCAACATGGTGTGGTGCAGAATATCTATGTCCATCTGAATAACAATAATTCGTCAACACAAATCATTGTCGGGTAGTCAGAGGGAGTATAGAGGGATTGTTCATTTTCAAAGTTACCTCAAAAATCAAATATGACTTGGCACGCATCATAGTGGGGTGCAAAATATCCATTTCCATCTGAATAACAATAACTCGTCAACATAAATCATTGTCGGATCGTCAGAGGGGTACAGAGGGATTTTTCATTTTCAAAGTTACCTCAAAATCAAATATGACTCGGCACGCATCATAGTATGTTGCAAAATATCCATGTCCATCTCAATAACGATAATTTGTAAACAGAAATCATTGTCGGGTTGTTAGAGGGAGTATAGAGGGATTTTTCATTTTCAAAATTACTTCAAAAATCAAATATGACTTGGCACGCATCATATTAGTGTGCAAAATATTCATTTCCATCCTAGTAACAATAATTCGTCAACAAAAATCATTGTCGGGTCGTCAGAGGGGGTATAGAGGTATTTATCATTTTCAAAATTACCTCAAAAAAAAATATGACTTGGCACGCATCATAGTAAGGTGCCAAATATCCATGTCCATCTGAATAAACATTATTCAATTACAGAAATCATTGTCGGGTCGTCAGGGGGGTAATAGAGGGATTTTTCATATTCAAAATTACCTCAAAATCAAATATGACTTGGCACGCATCATGGTATGGTGCCAAATATCCATGTCCATCTGAATAAACATTATTCAATTACAAAAATCATTGTCGGGTCGTCCGAGGGGGTTCAGAGGGATTTTTCATTTTCAAAATTACTTCAAAAATCAAATATGACTTGGACCGCTACATGGTGGGGTGCAGAATATCCATTTCCATCTGAATAACAATAATTCGTCAACAGAAATCATTGTCGGGTCGTTAGAGGGGGTATAGGATTTTTCATTTTCAAAATTACCTCAAAATAAAATATGACTTGGCACGCATCATAGTAGGGTGTAAAATATCTATGTTCATCTGAATAACAATAATTCGTTAACAGAAATCATTGTCGGTTCGTCAGAGGGGTATAGAGGAATTTTTCATTTTCAAAATTACTTCAAAAATAAAATATGACTTAGCACGCATCATAGTAGGGTGCAAAATATTCATTTCCATCGAAATAACAATAATTCGTCAACCGAAATCATTGTCGGGTCGTCAGAGGGGGTACAGAGGGATTTTTCAAATTCAAAATTACCTAAAATATCAAATATGACTTGGCACGCAACATGGTGGGGTGCAGAATATCTATTTCTATCTGAATAACAATAATTCGTCAACAGAAATCATTGCCGGGTTTTCAGAGGAGGTATAGAGGGATTTTTCATTTTCAAAATTACTTCAAAAATCAAATATGACTTGGCTCGCATCATATTAGGGTGCAAAATATTCAATTCCATCCTAATAACAATAATTCGTCAAGAGAAATCATTGTCGGGTCGTCAGAGGGGGTATAGACGAATTTTTCATTTTCAAAATTACCTAAAATATCAAATATGACTTGGCACGCAACATGGTGTGGTGCAGAATATCTATGTCATTCTGAATAACAATAATTCGTTAACAGAGATCATTGTCGGTTCGTCAGAGGGGTATAGAGGGATTTTTCATTTTCAAAATTACTTCAAAAATCAAATATGAGTTGGCACGCATCATAGTGGGGTACAAAGTATTCATGTCCATCTGAATAACAATAATTCGTCAACAGAAATCATTGTCGGGTCGTCAAAGGGGGCATAGAGGGATTGTTCATTTTCAAAGTTACCTCAAAATTCAAATATGACTTGGCACACATCATATTAGGGTGCAAAATATTCATTTCCATCCTAATAACAATAATTCGTCAACAGAAATCATTGTCGGGTCGTCAGAGGGGGTATAGAGGAATTTTTCATTTTCAAAATTACCTAAAATATCAAATATGACTAGGCACGCAACATGGTGTGGTGCAGAATATCTATGTCCATCTGAATAACAATAATTTGTTAACAGAGATCATTGTCGGTTCGTCAGAGGGGTATAGAGGGATTTTTCATTTTCAAAATTACTTCAAAACTCAAATATGAGTTGGCACGCATCATGGTGGGGTACAAAGTATTCATGTCCATCTGAATAACAATAATTCGTCAACAGAAATCATTGTCGGGTAGTCAGAGGGGGTATAGAGGGATTGTTCATTTTCAAAGTTACCTCAAAAATCAAATATGACTTGGCACGCATCATAGTGGGGTGCAAAATATCCATTTCCATCTGAATAACAATAATTCGTCAACAGAAATCATTGTCGGGTCGTCAGAGGGGGTTTAGAGGAATTTTTCATTTTCAAAATTACCTAAAATATCAAATATGACTTGGCACGCAACATGGTGTGGTGCAGAATATCTATGTCCATCTGAATAACAATAATTCATTAACACAAATCATTGTCGGGTAGTCAGAGGGAGTATAGAGGGATTGTTCATTTTCAAAGTTACCTCAAAAATCAAATATGACTTGGCACGCATCATAGTGGGGTGCAAAATATCCATTTCCATCTAAATAACAATAATTCGTCAACAGAAATCATTGTCGGGTCGTCAGAGGGGGTATAAAGGAATTTTTCATTTTCAAAATTACCTAAAATATCACATATGACTTGGCACGCAACATGGTGTGGTGCAGAATATCTATGTCCATCTGAATAACAATAATTCGTCAACACAAATCATTGTCGGGTAGTCAGAGGGAGTATAGAGGGATTGTTCATTTTCAAAGTTACCTCAAAAATCAAATATGACTTGGCACGCATCATAGTGGGGTGCAAAATATCCATTTCCATCTGAATAACAATAACACGTCAACATAAATCATTGTCGGATCGTCAGAGGGGTATAGAGGGATTTTTCATTTTAAAAATTACTTCAAAAATCAAATATGAGTTGGCACGCATCATGGTGGGGTACAAAGTATTCATGTCCATCTGAATAACAATAATTCGTCAACAGAAATCATTGTCGGGTTGTCAGAGGGGGTATAGAGGGATTTTTCAATTTCAAAACGACTTCAAAAATCAAATATGACTTGGCACGCATCATATTAGTGTGCAAAATATTCATTTCCATCCTAGTAACAATAATTCGTCAACAGAAATCATTGTCGGTTCGTCAGAGGTGGTATAGAGGAATTTTTCATTTTCAAAATTACCTAAAATATCAAATATGACTTGGCACGCAACATGGTTGGGTGCAGAATATCTATTTCCATCTGAATAACAATAACTCGTCAACAGAAATCATTGCCGGGTTGTCAGAGGAGGTATAGAGGGATTTTTCATTTTCAAAATTACTACAAAAATCAAATATGACTTGGCACGCATCATAGTATGTTGCAAAATATCCATGTCCATCTGAATAACGATAATTGGTAAACAGAAATCATTGTCGGGTCGTTAGAGGGAGTATAGAGGGATTTTTCATTTTCAAAATTACTTCAAAAATCAAATATGACTTGGCACGCATCATATTAGTGTGCAAAATATTCATTTCCATCCTAGTAACAATAATTCGTCAACAGAAATCATTGTCGGGTCGTCAGAGGGGGTATAGAGGTATTTCTCATTTTCAAAATTACTTCAAAAATCAAATATGACTTGGACCGCTACATGGTGGGGTGCAGAATATCCATTTCCATCTGAATAACAATAATTCGTCAACAGAAATCATTGCCGGGTTGTCAGAGAAGGTATAGAGGGATTTTTCATTTTCAAAATTACTTCAAAAATCAAATATGACTTGGCACGCATCATAGTAGGGTGCAAAATATCCATGTCCATCTGAATAACGATAATTTGTTAACAGAAATCATTGTCGGGTCGTTAGAGGTAGTATAGAGGGATTTTTCATTTTCAAAATTACTTCAAAAATCAAATATGACTTGGCACGCATCATATTAGGGTGCAAAATATTCATTTCCATCCTAAAAACAATAATTCGTCAACAGAAATCATTGTCGGGTCGTCAGAGGGGGTATAGAGGAATTTTTCATTTTCAAAATTACCTAAAATATCAAATATGACTTGGCACGCAACATGGTGTGGTGCAGAATATCTACGTCCATCTGAATAACAATAATTCGTTAACAGAGATCATTGTCGGTTCGTCAGAGGGGTTTAGAGGGATTTTTAATTTTCAAAATTACTTCAAAAATCAAATATGGGTTGGCACGCATCATGGTGAGGTACAAAATATTGATTTATATCAGAATAACAATAATTCGTCAACAGAAATCATTGTCGGGTCGTCAGAGGGGGAATAGAGGAATTTTTCATTTTCAAAGTTACCTAAAATATCAAATATGACTTGGCACGCAACATGGTGGGGTGCAGAATATCTATTTCCATCTGAATAACAATAATTCGTCAACAGAAATCATTGCCGGGTCGTCAGAGGGGGTACAGAGGGATTTTTCATTTTCAAAATTACCTCAAAATCAAATATGACTCGGCACGCATCATAGTAGGGTGCAAAATATCCATGTCCATTAGAATAACAATAATTCGTCAACAGAAATCATTGTCGGGTCGTAAGAGGGTGAACAGAGGGATTTTACATTTTCAAAATCACTTCAAAAATCTAATATGACTTGTCACACATCATGATGGGGTGCAGAATATCCATTTACATCTGAATAACAATAATTCGTCAACAGAAATCATTGTCGTGTCGTCATAGGGGTAATAGAGTGATTTTTCATTTTCAAAATTACCTCAAAATCAAATATGACTTGGCACGCATCATAGTAGGGTGCCAAATATCCATGTCCATCTGAATAAACATTATTCAATAACAGAAATCATTGTCGGGTCGTCAGAGGGGGTTTAGAGGGATTTTTCATTTTCAAAATTACTTCAAAAATCAAATATGACTTGGACCGCTACATGGTGGGGTGCATAATATCCATTTCCATCTGAATAACAATAATTCGTCAACAGAAATCATTGTCGGGTCGTTAGAGGGGGTATAGGATTTTTCATTTTCAAAATTACCTCAAAATAAAACATGACTTGGCACGCATCATAGTAGGGTGCAAAATATCTACGTTAATCTGAATAACAATAATTCGTAAACAGAAATCATTGTCGGTTCGTCAGAGGGGTATAGAGGGATTTTTCATTTTCAAAATTACTTCAAAAATCAAATATGAGTTGGCACGCATCATAGTAGGGTGCAAAATATCCATGTCATGAATAACAATAATTCGTCAACAGAAATCATTGCCGGGTCGTCAGAGGGGGTATAGAGGGATTTTTCATTTTCAAAATGACTTCAAAAATCAAATATGACTTGGCACGCATCATATTAGAGTGCAAAATATTCATTTCCATCCCAATAACAATAATTCGTCAACAGAAATCATTGTCGGGTCGTCAGAGGGGGTATAGAGGTATTTTTCATTTTCAAAATTACCTAAAATATCAAATATGACTTGGCACGCATCATGATGGGGTGCAGAATATCCATTTACATCTAAATAACAATAATTCGTCAACGGAAATCATTGTCGGGTCGTCAGAGGGGGTATAGAGGGATTTTTCATTTTCAAAATGACTTCAAAAATCAAATATGAATTTGCACGCATCATATTAGAGTGCAAAATATTCATTTCCATCCCAATAACAATAATTCGTCAACAGAAATCATTGTTGGGTCGTCAGAGGGGGTATAGAGGAACTTTTCATTTTCAAAATTACCTAAAATATCAAATATGACTTGGCACGCATCATGATGGGGTGCAGAATATCCAATTACATCTAAATAACAATAATTCGTCAACGGAAATCATTGTCGGGTCGTCAGAGGGGGCATAGAGGGATTTTTCATTTTCAAAATTACTTCAAAAATCAAATATGACTTGGCACGCATCATAGTATGGTGCAAAATATCCATTTCCATCCAAATAACAATCATTCGTCAACCAAAATCATTGTCGGGTCGTCAGAGGGGGTACAGAGGGATTTCTCAAATTCAAAATTACCTAAAATATCAAATATGACTTGGCACGCAACATGGTGGGGTGTAGAATATCTATTTCCATCTGAATAACAATAATTCGTCAACAGAAATCATTGCCGGGTTTTCAGAGGAGGTATAGAGGGATTTTTCATTTTCAAAATCACCTCAAAATCAAATATGACTCGGCACGCATCATAGTAGGGTGCAAAATATCAATGTCCATCTGAATAACAATAATTCGGCAACAGAAATCATTGTCGGGTCGTAAGAGGGTGTACAGAGGGATTTTACAATTTCAAAATCACTTCAAAAATCAAATATGACTTGGACCGCTACAAGGTGGGGTGCAGAATATCCATTTCCATCTGAATAACAATAATTCGTCAACAGAAATCATTGTCGGGTCGTTAGAGGGGGTATAGGATTTTTCATTTTCAAAATTACCTCAAAATAAAATATGACTTGGCACGCATCATAGTGGGGTGCAAAATATCCATTTCCATCTGAATAACAATAATTCGTCAACAGAAATCATTGTCGGGTCGTCACAGAGGGGGTATAGAGGTATTTTTCATTTTCAAAATTACCTAAAATATCAAATATGACTTGGCACGCATCATGATGGGGTGCAGAATATCCATTTACATCTAAATAACAATAATTCGTCAACGGAAATCATTGTCGGGTCGTCAGAGGGGGTATAGAGGGATTTTTCATTTTCAAAATGACTTCAAAAATCAAATATGAATTTGCACGCATCATATTAGAGTGCAAAATATTCATTTCCATCCCAATAACAATAATTCGTCAACAGAAATCATTGTCGGGTCGTCAGAGGGGGTATAGAGGAATTTTTCATTTTCAAAATTACCTAAAATATCAAATATGACTTGGCACGCATCATGATGGGGTGCAGAATATCCATTTACATCTGAATAACAATAATTCGTCAACGGAAATCATTGTCGTGTCGTCAGAGGGGGTATAGAGGGATCTTTCATTTTCAAAATTACTTCTAAAATCAAATATGACTTGGCACGCATCATAGTATGGTGCAAAATATTCATTCCCATCCAAATAACAATAATTCGTCAACCAAAATCATTGTCGGGTCGTCAGAGGGGGTACAGAGGGATTTCTCAAATTCAAAATTACCTAAAATATCAAATATGACTTGGCACGCAACATGGTGGGGTGTAGAATATCTATTTCCATCTGAATAACAATAATTCGTCAACAAAAATCATTGCCGGGTTTTCAGATGAGGTATAGAGGGATTTTTCATTTTCAAAATCACCTCAAAATCAAATATGACTCGGCACGCATCATAGTAGGGTGCAAAATATCAATGTCCATCTGAATAACAATAATTTGGCAACAGAAATCATTGTCGGGTCGTAAGAGGGTGTACAGAGGGATTTTACAATTTCAAAATCACTTCAAAAATCAAATATGACTTGGACCGCTACAAGGTGGGGTGCAGAATATCCATTTCCATCTGAATAACAATAATTCGTCAACAGAAATCATTGTCGGGTCGTTAGAAGGGGTATAGGATTTTTCATTTTCAAAATTACTTCAAAAATCAAATATGACTTGTAACGCATCATATTAGGGTGCAAAATATTCATTTCCATCCTAATAACAATAATTTGTCAACTGAAATCATTGTCGGGTCGTCAGAGGGGGTATAGAGGAATTTTTCATTTTCAAAATTACCTAAAATATCAAATATGACTTGGCACGCAACATGGTGTGGTGCAGAATATCTACGTCCATCTGAATAACAATAACTCGTTAACAGAGATCATTGTCGGTTCGTCAGAGGGGTTTAGAGGGATTTTTAATTTTCAAAATTACTTCAAAAATCAATTATGGGTTGGCACGCATCATGGTGAGGTACAAAATATTGATTTATATCAGAATAACAATAATTCGTCAACAGAAATCATTGTCGGGTCGTCAGAGGGGGAATAGAGGAATTTTTCATTTTCAAAGTTACCTAAAATATCAAATATGACTTGGCACGCAACATGGTGGGGTGCAGAATATCTATTTCCATCTGAATAACAATAATTCGTCAACAGAAATCATTGCCGGGTCGTCAGAGGGGGTACAGAGGGATTTTTCATTTTCAAAATTACCTCAAAATCAAATAAGACTCGGCACGCATCATAGTAGTGTGCAAAATATCCATGTCCATTAGAATAACAATAATTCGTCAACAGAAATCATTGTCGGGTCGTAAGAGGGTGAACAGAGGGATTTTACATTTTCAAAATCACTTCAAAAATCTAATATGACTTGTCACACATCATGATGGGGTGCAGAATATCCATTTACATCTGAATAACAATAATTCGTCAACAGAAATCATTGTCGTGTCGTCATAGGGGTAATAGAGTGATTTTTCATTTTCAAAATTACCTCAAAATCAAATATGACTTGGCACGCATCATAGTAGGGTGCCAAATATCCATGTCCATCTGAATAAACATTATTCAATAACAGAAATCATTGTCGGGTCGTCAGAGGGGGTTTAGAGGGATTTTTCATTTTCAAAATTACTTCAAAAATCAAATATGACTTGGACCGCTACATGGTGGGGTGCATAATATCCATTTCCATCTGAATAACAATAATTCGTCAACAGAAATCATTGTCGGGTCGTTAGAGGGGGTATAGGATTTTTCATTTTCAAAATTACCTCAAAATAAAACATGACTTGGCACGCATCATAGTAGGGTGCAAAATATCTACGTTAATCTGAATAACAATAATTCGTAAACAGAAATCATGGTCGGTTCGTCAGAGGGGTATAGAGGGATTTTTCATTTTCAAAATTACTTCAAAAATCAAATATGAGTTGGCACGCATCATAGTAGGGTGCAAAATATCCATGTCATGAATAACAATAATTCGTCAACAGAAATCATTGTCGGGTCGTCAGAGGGGGTATGGAGGGATATTTCAATTTTAAAATGACTTCAAAAATCAAATATGACTTGGCACGCATCATATTAGGGTGCAAAATATTCATTTCCATCTCAATAACAATAAATCGTCAACAGAAATCATTGCCGGGTCGTCAGAGGGGGTATAGAGGGATTTTTCATTTTCAAAATGACTTCAAAAATCAAATATGACTTGGCACGCATCATATTAAAGTGCAAAATATTCATTTCCATCCCAATAACAATAATTCGTCATCAGAAATCATTGTCGGGTCGTCAGAGGGGGTATAGAGGTATTTTTCATTTTCAAAATTACCTAAAATATCAAATATGACTTGGCACGCATCATGATGGGGTGCAGAATATCCATTTACATCTAAATAACAATAATTCGTCAACGGAAATCATTGTCGGGTCGTCAGAGGGGGTATAGAGGGATTTTTCATTTTCAAAATGACTTCAAAAATCAAATATGAATTTGCACGCATCATATTAGAGTGCAAAATATTCATTTCCATCCCAATAACAATAATTCGTCAACAGAAATCATTGTCGGGTCGTCAGAGGGGGTATAGAGGAACTTTTCATTTTCAAAATTACCTAAAATATCAAATATGACTTGGCACGCATCATGATGGGGTGCAGAATATCCATTTACATCTAAATAACAATAATTCGTCAACGGAAATCATTGTCGGGTCGTCAGAGGGGGTATAGAGGGATTTTTCATTTTCAAAATGACTTCAAAAATCAAATATGAATTTGCACGCATCATATTAGAGTGCAAAATATTCATTTCCATCCCAATAACAATAATTCGTCAACGGAAATCATTGTCGGGTCGTCAGAGGGGGCATAGAGGGATTTTTCATTTTCAAAATTACTTCAAAAATCAAATATCACTTGGCACGCATCATAGTATGGTGCAAAATATTCATTTCCATCCAAATAACAATCATTCGTCAACCAAAATCATTGTCGGGTCGTCAGAGGGGGTACAGAGGGATTTCTCAAATTCAAAATTACCTAAAATATCAAATATGACTTGGCACGCAACATGGTGGGGTGTAGAATATCTATTTCCATCTGAATAACAATAATTCGTCAACAGAAATCATTGCCGGGTTTTCAGAGGAGGTATAGAGGGATTTTTCATTTTCAAAATCACCTCAAAATCAAATATGACTCGGCACGCATCATAGTAGGGTGCAAAATATCAATGTCCATCTGAATAACAATAATTCGGCAACAGAAATCATTGTCGGGTCGTAAGAGGGTGTACAGAGGGATTTTACAATTTCAAAATCACTTCAAAAATCAAATATGACTTGGACCGCTACAAGGTGGGGTGCAGAATATCCATTTCCATCTGAATAACAATAATTCGTCAACAGAAATCATTGTCGGGTCGTTAGAGGGGGTATAGGATTTTTCATTTTCAAAATTACCTCAAAATAAAATATGACTTGGCACGCATCATAGTGGGGTGCAAAATATCCATTTCCATCTGAATAACAATAATTCGTCAACAGAAATCATTGTCGGGTCGTCACAGAGGGGGTATAGAGGTATTTTTCATTTTCAAAATTACCTAAAATATCAAATATGACTTGGCACGCATCATGATGGGGTGCAGAATATCCATTTACATCTAAATAACAATAATTCGTCAACGGAAATCATTGTCGGGTCGTCAGAGGGGGTATAGAGGGATTTTTCATTTTCAAAATGACTTCAAAAATCAAATATGAATTTGCACGCATCATATTAGAGTGCAAAATATTCATTTCCATCCCAATAACAATAATTCGTCAACAGAAATCATTGTCGGGTCGTCAGAGGGGGTATAGAGGAATTTTTCATTTTCAAAATTACCTAAAATATCAAATATGACTTGGCACGCATCATGATGGGGTGCAGAATATCCAATTACATCTAAATAACAATAATTCGTCAACATAAATCATTGTCGGGTCGTCAGAGGGGGCATAGAGGGATTTTTCATTTTCAAAATTACTTCAAAAATCAAATATGACTTGGCACGCATCATAGTATGGTGCAAAATATTCATTTCCATCCAAATAACAATCATTCGTCAACCAAAATCATTGTCGGGTCGTCAGAGGGGGTACAGAGGGATTTCTCAAATTCAAAATTACCTAAAATATCAAATATGCCTTGGCACGCAACATGGTGGGGTGTAGAATATCTATTTCCATCTGAATAACAATAATTCGTCAACAAAAATCATTGCCGGGTTTTCAGAGGAGGTATAGAGGGATTTTTCATTTTCAAAATCACCTCAAAATCAAATATGACTCGGCACGCATCATAGTAGGGTGCAAAATATCAATGTCCATCTGAATAACAATAATTTGTCAACAGAAATCATTGCCGGGTCGTCAGAGGGGGTATAGAGGGATTTTTCATTTTCAAAATGACTTCAAAAATCAAATATGACTTGGCACGCATCATATTAAAGTGCAAAATATTCATTTCCATCCCAATAACAATAATTCGTCATCAGAAATCATTGTCGGGTCGTCAGAGGGGGTATAGAGGTATTTTTCATTTTCAAAATTACCTAAAATATCAAATATGACTTGGCACGCATCATGATGGGGTGCAGAATATCCATTTACATCTAAATAACAATAATTCGTCAACGGAAATCATTGTCGGGTCGTCAGAGGGGGTATAGAGGGATTTTTCATTTTCAAAATGACTTCAAAAATCAAATATGAATTTGCACGCATCATATTGGAGTGCAAAATATTCATTTCCATCCCAATAACAATAATTCGTCAACAGAAATCATTGTCGGGTCGTCAGAGGGGGTATAGAGGAACTTTTCATTTTCAAAATTACCTAAAATATCAAATATGACTTGGCACGCATCATGATGGGGTGCAGAATATCCAATTACATCTAAATAACAATAATTCGTCAACGGAAATCATTGTCGGGTCGTCAGAGGGGGCATAGAGGGATTTTTCATTTTCAAAATTACTTCAAAAATCAAATATGACTTGGCACGCATCATAGTATGGTGCAAAATATTAATTTCCATCCAAATAACAATCATTCGTCAACCAAAATCATTGTCGGGTCGTCAGAGGGGGTACAGAGGGATTTCTCAAATTCAAAATTACCTAAAATATCAAATATGACTTGGCACGCAACATGGTGGGGTGTAGAATATCTATTTCCATCTGAATAACAATAATTCGTCAACAGAAATCATTGCCGGGTTTTCAGAGGAGGTATAGAGGGATTTTTCATTTTCAAAATCACCTCAAAATCAAATATGACTCGGCACGCATCATAGTAGGGTGCAAAATATCAATGTCCATCTGAATAACATTAATTCGGCAACAGAAATCATTGTCGGGTCGTAAGAGGGTGTACAGAGGGATTTTACAATTTCAAAATCACTTCAAAAATCAAATATGACTTGGACCGCTACAAGGTGGGGTGCAGAATATCCATTTCCATCTGAATAACAATAATTCGTCAACAGAAATCATTGTCGGGTCGTTAGAGGGGGTATAGGATTTTTCATTTTCAAAATTACCTCAAAATAAAATATGACTTGGCACGCATCATAGTGGGGTGCAAAATATCCATTTCCATCTGAATAACAATAATTCGTCAACAGAAATCATTGTCGGGTCGTCACAGAGGGGGTATAGAGGTATTTTTCATTTTCAAAATTACCTAAAATATCAAATATGACTTGGCACGCATCATGATGGGGTGCAGAATATCCATTTACATCTAAATAACAATAATTCGTCAACGGAAATCATTGTCGGGTCGTCAGAGGGGGTATAGAGGGATTTTTCATTTTCAAAATGACTTCAAAAATCAAATATGAATTTGCACGCATCATATTAGAGTGCAAAATATTCATTTCCATCCCAATAACAATAATTCGTCAACAGAAATCATTGTCGGGTCGTCAGAGGGGGTATAGAGGAATTTTTCATTTTCAAAATTACCTAAAATATCAAATATGACTTGGCACGCATCATGATGGGGTGCAGAATATCCAATTACATCTAAATAACAATAATTCGTCAACATAAATCATTGTCGGGTCGTCAGAGGGGGCATAGAGGGATTTTTCATTTTCAAAATTACTTCAAAAATCAAATATGACTTGGCACGCATCATAGTATGGTGCAAAATATTCATTTCCATCCAAATAACAATCATTCGTCAACCAAAATCATTGTCGGGTCGTCAGAGGGGGTACAGAGGGATTTCTCAAATTCAAAATTACCTAAAATATCAAATATGACTTGGCACGCAACATGGTGGGGTGTAGAATATCTATTTCCATCTGAATAACAATAATTCGTCAACAAAAATCATTGCCGGGTTTTCAGAGGAGGTATAGAGGGATTTTTCATTTTCAAAATCACCTCAAAATCAAATATGACTCGGCACGCATCATAGTAGGGTGCAAAATATCAATGTCCATCTGAATAACAATAATTCGTCAACAGAAATCATTGTCGGGTCGTAAGAGGGTGTACAGAGGGATTTTACATTTTCAAAATCACTTCAAAAATCAAATATGACTTGGACCGCTACAAGGTGGGGTGCAAAGTATCCATTTCCATCTGAATAACAATAATTCGTCAACAGAAATCATTGTCGGGTCGTCAGAGGGGGTATTGAGGAATTTCTCATTTTCAAAATTACCTAAAATATCAAATATGACTTGGCACGCAACATGGTGTGATGCAGAATATCTATGTCCATCTGAATAACAATAATTTGTTAACAGAGATCATTGTCGGGTCGTCAAAGGGGGCATAGGGGGATTGTTCATTTTCAAAGTTACCTCAAAAATCAAATATGACTTGGCACACATCATATTAGTGTGCAAAATATTCATTTCCATCCTAATAACAATAATTCGTCAACAAAAATCATTGTCGTTTCGTCAGAGGGGGTATAGAGGAATTTTTCATTTTCAAAATTACCTAAAATATCAAATATGACTTGGCACGCAACATGGTGTGGTGCAGAATATCTATGTCCATCTGAATAACAATAATTCGTTGACAGAGATCATTGTCGGTTCGTCAGAGGGGTATAGAGGGATTTTTCATTTTCAAAATTACTTCAAAAATCAGATATGAGTTGGCACGCATCATGGTGGGATACAAAGTATTCATGTCCATCTGAATAACAATAATTCGTCAACAGAAATCATTGTCGGGTAGTCAGAGGGGGTATAGAGGGATTTTTCAATATCAAAACGACTTCAAAAATCAAATATGACTTGGCACGCATCATAGTGGGGTGCAAAATATCCATTTCCATCTGAATAACAATAATTCGTCAACAGAAATCATTGTCGGTTCGTCAGAGGGGGTATAGAGGAATTTTTCATTTTCAAAATTACTTCAAAAATCAAATATGACTTGGCACGCATCATATTAGGGTGCAAAATATTCAATTCCATCCTAATGACAATAATTCGTCAACAGAAATCATTGTCGGGTCGTCAGAGGGGGTATGGAGGGATTTTTCATTTTTAAAATGACTTCAAAAATCAAATATGACTTGGCACGCATCATAGTATGGTGCAAAATATTCATTTCCATCCCAATAACAGTAATTCGTCAACAGAAATCATTGTCGGATCGTCAGAGGGGGTATAGAGGATTATTTCATTTTCAAAATTACCTAAAATATCAAATATGACTTGGCACGCAACATGGTGGGGTGCAGAATATCTATTTCCATCTGAATAACAATAATTCGTCAACAGAAATCATTGCCGGTTTGTCAGAGGAGGTATAGAGGGATTTTTCGTTTTCAAAATTATTTCAAAAATCAAATATGACTTGGCACGCATCATAGTAGGATGCAAAATATTGATTTCCATTCGAATAACAATAATTTGTCAATAGAAATCATTGTCGTGTCGTCAGAGGGGGTATAGAGGGATTTTTCATTTTCATAATTACTTCAAAAATCTTACATGATTTGGCACGCATCATGGTGGGGTGCAAAGTATCCATGTCCATCTGAATAACAATAATTCGTCAACAGAAATCATTGTCGGGTCGTCAGAGGGGGTATAGAGGAATTTTTCATTTTCAAAATTACCTAAAATATCAAATATGAGTTGGCACGCAAAATGGTGGGGTGCAGAATATCTATTTCCATCTGAATAACAATAATTCGTCAACAGAAATCATTGCCGGGTTGTCAGAGGAGGTATAGAGGGATTTTTCATTTTCAAAATTACTTCAAAAATCAAATATGACTTGGCACGCATCATAGTAGGGTGCGAAATATTCATTTCTATCCTAAAAACATTAATCCGTCAACTGAAATCATTGTCGGGTCGTCAGAGGGGGTACTGAGGGATTTTTCATTTTCAAAATCACCTCAAAATCAAATATGACTCGGCACGCATAATAGTAGGGTGCAAAATATCAATGTCCATCTGAATAACAATAATTCGTCAACAGAAATCATTGTCGGTTCGTCAGAAGGGGTATAGAGGAATTTTTCATTTTCAAAGTTACCTAAAATATCAAATATGACTTGGCACGCAACATGGTGGGGTGCAGAATATCTATTTCCATCTGAATAACAATAATTCGTCAACAGAAATCATTGCCGGGTTGTCAGAGGAGGTATAGAGGGATTTTTCATTTTCAAAATTACTTCAACAATCAAATATGACTTGGCACGCATCATAGTAGGGTGCGAAATATTCATTTCTATCCTAAAAACATTAATCCGTCAACTGAAATCATTGTCGGGTCGTCAGAGGGGGTACTGAGGGATTTTTCATTTTCAAAATCACCTCAAAATCAAATATGACTCGGCACGCATAATAGTAGGGTGCAAAATATCAATGTCCATCTGAATAACAATAATTCGTCAACAGAAATCATTGTCGGGTCGTAAGAGGGTGTACAGAGGGATTTTACATTTTCAAAATCACTTCAAAAATCAAATATGACTTGGACCGCTACAAGGTGGGGTGCAGAATATCCATTTCCATCTGAATAACAATAATTCGTCAACAGAAATCATTGCCGGGTTTTCAGAGGAGGTATAGAGGGATTTTTCATTTTCAAAATTACTTCAAAAATCAAATATGACTTGTCACGCATCATATTAGGGTGCAAAATATTCATTTCCATCCTAATAACAATAATTTGTCAACTGAAATCATTGTCGGGTCGTCAGAGGGGGTACAGAGGGATATTTCATTTTCAAAATCACCTCAAAATCAAATATGACTCGGCACGCATCATAGTAGGGTTCAAAATATCAATGTATATCTGAATAACAATAATTCGTCAACAGAAATCATTTTCGGTTCGTCAGAGGGGGTATAGAGGAATTTTTCATTTTCAAAGTTACCTAAAATATCAAATATGACTTGGCACGCAACATGGTGGGGTGCAGAATATCTATTTCCATCTGAATAACAATAATTCGTCAACAGAAATCATTGCCGGGTTGTCAGAGGAGGTATAGAGGGATTTTTCATTTTCAAAATTACTTCAAAAATCAAATATGACTTGGCACGCATCATAGTAGGGTGCGAAATATTCATTTCTATCCTAATAACAATAATTCGTCAACTGAAGTCATTGTCGGGTCGTCAGAGGGGGTACAGAGGGATTTTTCATTTTCAAAATCACCTCAAAATCAAATATGACTCGGCACGCATCATAGTAGGGTGCAAAATATCAATGTCCATCTGAATAACAATAATTCGTCAACAGAAATCATTGTCGGGTCGTAAGAGGGTGTACAGAGGGATTTTACATTTTCAAAATCACTTCAAAAATCAAATATGACTTGGACCGCTACAAGGTGGGGTGCAAAGTATCCATTTCCATCTGAATAACAATAATTCGTCAACAGAAATCATTGTCGGGTCGTCAGAGGGGGTATTGAGGAATTTCTCATTTTCAAAATTACCTAAAATATCAAATATGACTTGGCACGCAACATGGTGTGATGCAGAATATCTATGTCCATCTGAATAACAATAATTTGTTAACAGAGATCATTGTCGGGTCGTCAAAGGGGGCATAGGGGGATTGTTCATTTTCAAAGTTACCTCAAAAATCAAATATGACTTGGCACACATCATATTAGTGTGCAAAATATTCATTTCCATCCTAATAACAATAATTCGTCAACAAAAATCATTGTCGTTTCGTCAGAGGGGGTATAGAGGAATTTTTCATTTTCAAAATTACCTAAAATATCAAATATGACTTGGCACGCAACATGGTGTGGTGCAGAATATCTATGTCCATCTGAATAACAATAAGTCGTTGACAGAGATCATTGTCGGTTCGTCAGAGGGGTATAGAGGGATTTTTCATTTTCAAAATTACTTCAAAAATCAGATATGAGTTGGCACGCATCATGGTGGGATACAAAGTATTCATGTCCATCTGAATAACAATAATTCGTCAACAGAAATCATTGTCGGGTAGTCAGAGGGGGTATAGAGGGATTTTTCAATATCAAAACGACTTCAAAAATCAAATATGACTTGGCACGCATCATAGTGGGGTGCAAAATATCCATTTCCATCTGAATAACAATAATTCGTCAACAGAAATCATTGTCGGTTCGTCAGAGGGGGTATAGAGGAATTTTTCATTTTCAAAATTACTTCAAAAATCAAATATGACTTGGCACGCATCATATTAGGGTGCAAAATATTCAATTCCATCCTAATGACAATAATTCGTCAACAGAAATCATTGTCGGGTCGTCAGAGGGGGTATGGAGGGATTTTTCATTTTTAAAATGACTTCAAAAATCAAATATGACTTGGCACGCATCATAGTATGGTGCAAAATATTCTTTTCCATCCCAATAACAGTAATTCGTCAACAGAAATCATTGTCGGGTCGTCAGAGGGGGTATAGAGGATTATTTCATTTTCAAAATTACCTAAAATATCAAATATGACTTGGCACGCAACATGGTGGGGTGCAGAATATCTATTTCCATCTGAATAACAATAATTCGTCAACAGAAATCATTGCCGGTTTGTCAGAGGAGGTATAGAGGGATTTTTCGTTTTCAAAATTATTTCAAAAATCAAATATGACTTGGCACGCATCATAGTAGGATGCAAAATATTGATTTCCATTCGAATAACAATAATTTGTCAATAGAAATCATTGTCGTGTCGTCAGAGGGGGTATAGAGGGATTTTTCATTTTCATAATTACTTCAAAAATCTTACATGATTTGGCACGCATCATGGTGGGGTGCAAAGTATCCATGTCCATCTGAATAACAATAATTCGTCAACAGAAATCATTGTCGGGTCGTCAGAGGGGGTATAGAGGAATTTTTCATTTTCAAAATTACCTAAAATATCAAATATGAGTTGGCACGCAAAATGGTGGGGTGCAGAATATCTATTTCCATCTGAATAACAATAATTCGTCAACAGAAATCATTGCCGGGTTGTCAGAGGAGGTATAGAGGGATTTTTCATTTTCAAAATTACTTCAAAAATCAAATATGACTTGGCACGCATCATAGTAGGGTGCGAAATATTCATTTCTATCCTAAAAACATTAATCCGTCAACTGAAATCATTGTCGGGTCGTCAGAGGGGGTACTGAGGGATTTTTCATTTTCAAAATCACCTCAAAATCAAATATGACTCGGCACGCATAATAGTAGGGTGCAAAATATCAATGTCCATCTGAATAACAATAATTCGTCAACAGAAATCATTGTCGGGTCGTAAGAGGGTGTACAGAGGGATTTTACATTTTCAAAATCACTTCAAAAATCAAATATGACTTGGACCGCTACAAGGTGGGGTGCAGAATATCCATTTCCATCTGAATAACAATAATTCGTCAACAGAAATCATTGCCGGGTTTTCAGAGGAGGTATAGAGGGATTTTTCATTTTCAAAATTACTTCAAAAATCAAATATGACTTGTCACGCATCATATTAGGGTGCAAAATATTCATTTCCATCCTAATTACAATAATTTGTCAACTGAAATCATTGTCGGGTCGTCAGAGGAGGTACAGAGGGATTTTTCATTTTCAAAATCACCTCAAAATCAAATATGACTCGGCACGCATCATAGTAGGGTGCAAAATATCAATGTATATCTGAATAACAATAATTCGTCAACAGAAATCATTGTCGGGTCGTCAGAGGGGGTATAGAGGAATTTTACAATTTCAAAATCACTTCAAAAATCAAATATGACTTGGACCGCTACAAGGTGGGGTGCAGAATATCCATTTCCATCTGAATAACAATACTTCGTCAACAGAAATCATTGTCGGGTCGTTAGAAGGGGTATAGGATTTTTCATTTGCAAAATTACTTCAAAAATCAAATATGACTTGTCACGCATCATATTAGGGTGCAAAATATTCATTTCCATCCTAATAACAATAATTTGTCAACTGAAATCATTGTCGGGTCGTCAGAGGGGGTACAGAGGGATATTTCATTTTCAAAATCACCTCAAAATCAAATATGACTCGGCACGCATCATAGTAGGGTTCAAAATATCAATGTATATCTGAATAACAATAATTCGTCAACAGAAATCATTTTCGGTTCGTCAGAGGGGGTATAGAGGAATTTTTCATTTTCAAAGTTACCTAAAATATCAAATATGACTTGGCACGCAACATGGTGGGGTGCAGAATATCTATTTCCATCTGAATAACAATAATTCGTCAACAGAAATCATTGCCGGGTTGTCAGAGGAGGTATAGAGGGATTTTTCATTTTCAAAATTACTTCAAAAATCAAATATGACTTGGCACGCATCATAGTAGGGTGCGAAATATTCATTTCTATCCTAATAACAATAATTCGTCAACTGAAGTCATTGTCGGGTCGTCAGAGGGGGTACAGAGGGATTTTTCATTTTCAAAATCACCTCAAAATCAAATATGACTCGGCACGCATCATAGTAGGGTGCAAAATATCAATGTCCATCTGAATAACAATAATTCGTCAACAGAAATCATTGTCGGGTCGTAAGAGGGTGTACAGAGGGATTTTACATTTTCAAAATCACTTCAAAAATCAAATATGACTTGGACCGCTACAAGGTGGGGTGCAAAGTATCCATTTCCATCTGAATAACAATAATTCGTCAACAGAAATCATTGTCGGGTCGTCAGAGGGGGTATTGAGGAATTTCTCATTTTCAAAATTACCTAAAATATCAAATATGACTTGGCACGCAACATGGTGTGATGCAGAATATCTATGTCCATCTGAATAACAATAATTTGTTAACAGAGATCATTGTCGGGTCGTCAAAGGGGGCATAGGGGGATTGTTCATTTTCAAAGTTACCTCAAAAATCAAATATGACTTGGCACACATCATATTAGTGTGCAAAATATTCATTTCCATCGTAATAACAATAATTCGTCAACAAAAATCATTGTCGTTTCGTCAGAGGGGGTATAGAGGAATTTTTCATTTTCAAAATTACCTAAAATATCAAATATGACTTGGCACGCAACATGGTGTGGTGCAGAATATCTATGTCCATCTGAATAACAATAAGTCGTTGACAGAGATCATTGTCGGTTCGTCAGAGGGGTATAGAGGGATTTTTCATTTTCAAAATTACTTCAAAAATCAGATATGAGTTGGCACGCATCATGGTGGGATACAAAGTATTCATGTCCATCTGAATAACAATAATTCGTCAACAGAAATCATTGTCGGGTAGTCAGAGGGGGTATAGAGGGATTTTTCAATATCAAAACGACTTCAAAAATCAAATATGACTTGGCACGCATCATAGTGGGGTGCAAAATATCCATTTCCATCTGAATAACAATAATTCGTCAACAGAAATCATTGTCGGTTCGTCAGAGGGGGTATAGAGGGATTTTTCATTTTCAAAATTACTTCAAAAATCAAATATGACTTGGCACGCATCATATTAGGGTGCAAAATATTCAATTCCATCCTAATGACAATAATTCGTCAACAGAAATCATTGTCGGGTCGTCAGAGGGGGTATGGAGGGATTTTTAATTTTTAAAATGACTTCAAAAATCAAATATGACTTGGCACGCATCATAGTATGGTGCAAAATATTCATTTCCATCCCAATAACAGTAATTCGTCAACAGAAATCATTGTCGGGTCGTCAGAGGGGGTATAGAGGATTATTTCATTTTCAAAATTACCTAAAATATCAAATATGACTTGGCACGCAACATGGTGGGGTGCAGAATATCTATTTCCATCTGAATAACAATAATTCGTCAACAGAAATCATTGCCGGTTTGTCAGAGGAGGTATAGAGGGATTTTTCGTTTTCAAAATTATTTCAAAAATCAAATATGACTTGGCACGCATCATAGTAGGATGCAAAATATTGATTTCCATCCGAATAACAATAATTTGTCAATAGAAATCATTGTCGTGTCGTCAGAGGGGGTATAGAGGGATTTTTCATTTTCATAATTACTTCAAAAATCTTACATGATTTGGCACGCATCATGGTGGGGTGCAAAGTATCCATGTCCATCTGAATAACAATAATTCGTCAACAGAAATCATTGTCGGGTCGTCAGAGGGGGTATAGAGGAATTTTTCATTTTCAAAATTACCTAAAATATCAAATATGAGTTGGCACGCAAAATGGTGGGGTGCAGAATATCTATTTCCATCTGAATAACAATAATTCGTCAACAGAAATCATTGCCGGGTTGTCAGAGGAGGTATAGAGGGATTTTTCATTTTCAAAATTACTTCAAAAATCAAATATGACTTGGCACGCATCATAGTAGGGTGCAAAATATCCATGTCCATCTGAATAACGATAATTTGTTAACAGAAATCATTGTCGGGTCGTTAGAGGTAGTATAGAGGGATTTTTCATTTTCAAAATTACTTCAAAAATCAAATATGACTTGGCACGCATCATATTAGGGTGCAAAATATTCATTTCCATCCTAATAACAATAATTCGTCAACAGAAATCATTGTCGGGTCGTCAGACCCCCTCTGACTTGGCACGCATCATGATGGGGTGCAGAATATCCAATTACATCTAAATAACAATAATTCGTCAACGGAAATCATTGTCGGGTCGTCAGAGGGGGCATAGAGGGATTTTTCATTTTCAAAATTACTTCAAAAATCAAATATGACTTGTCACGCATCATAGTATGGTGCAAAATATTCATTTCCATCCAAATAACAATCATTCGTCAACCAAAATCATTGTCGGGTCGTCAGAGGGGGTACAGAGGGATTTCTCAAATTCAAAATTACCTAAAATATCAAATATGAATCATTCGTCAACCAAAATCATTGTCGGGTCGTCAGAGGGGGTACAGAGGGATTTCTCAAATTCAAAATTACCTAAAATATCAAATATGACTTGGCACGCAACATGGTGGGGTGTAGAATATCTATTTCCATCTGAATAACAATAATTCGTCAACAGAAATCATTGCCGGGTTTTCAGAGGAGGTATAGAGGGATTTTTCATTTTCAAAATCACCTCAAAATCAAATATGACTCGGCACGCATCATAGTAGGGTGCAAAATATCAATGTATATCTGAATAACAATAATTCGTCAACAGAAATCATTGTCGGGTCGTCAGAGGGGGTATAGAGGAATTTTACAATTTCAAAATCACTTCAAAAATCAAATATGACTTGGACCGCTACAAGGTGGGGTGCAGAATATCCATTCCCATCTGAATAACAATAATTCGTCAACAGAAATCATTGTCGGGTCGTTAGAAGGGGTATAGGATTTTTCATTTTCAAAATTACTTCAAAAATCAAATATGACTTGGCACGCATCATATTAGGGTGCAAAATATTCATTTCCATCCTAATAACAATAATTCGTCAACAGAAATCATTGTCGGGTCGTCAGAGGGGGTATAGAGGAATTTTTCATTTTCAAAATTACCTAAAATATCAAATATGACTTGGCACGCAACATGGTGTGGTGCAGAATATCTACGTCCATCTGAATAACAATAATTCGTTAACAGAGATCATTGTCGGTTCGTCAGAGGGGTTTAGAGGGATTTTTAATTTTCAAAATTACTTCAAAAATCAAATATGGGTTGGCACGCATCATGGTGAGGTACAAAATATTGATTTATATCAGAATAACAATAATTCGTCAACAGAAATCATTGTCGGGTCGTCAGAGGGGGAATAGAGGAATTTTTCATTTTCAAAGTTACCTAAAATATCAAATATGACTTGGCACGCAACATGGTGGGGTGCAGAATATCTATTTCCATCTGAATAACAATAATTCGTCAACAGAAATCATTGCCGGGTCGTCAGAGGGGGTACAGAGGGATTTTTCATTTTCAAAATTACCTCAAAATCAAATATGACTCAGCACGCATCATAGTAGGGTGCAAAATATCCATGTCCATTAGAATAACAATAATTCGTCAACAGAAATCATTGTCGGGTCGTAAGAGGGTGAACAGAGGGATTTTACATTTTCAAAATCACTTCAAAAATCTAATATGACTTGTCACACATCATGATGGGGTGCAGAATATCCATTTACATCTGAATAACAATAATTCGTCAACAGAAATCATTGTCGTGTCGTCATAGGGGTAATAGAGTGATTTTTCATTTTCAAAATTACCTCAAAATCAAATATGACTTGGCACGCATCATAGTAGGGTGCCAAATATCCATGTCCATCTGAATAAACATTATTCAATAACAGAAATCATTGTCGGGTCGTCAGAGGGGGTTTAGAGGGATTTTTCATTTTCAAAATTACTTCAAAAATCAAATATGACTTGGACCGCTACATGGTGGGGTGCATAATATCCATTTCCATCTGAATAACAATAATTCGTCAACAGATATCATTGTCGGGTCGTTAGAGGGGGTATAGGATTTTTCATTTTCAAAATTACCTCAAAATAAAACATGACTTGGCACGCATCATAGTAGGGTGCAAAATATCTACGTTAATCTGAATAACAATAATTCGTAAACAGAAATCATTGTCGGTTCGTCAGAGGGGTATAGAGGGATTTTTCATTTTCAAAATTACTTCAAAAATCAAATATGAGTTGGCACGCATCATAGTAGGGTGCAAAATATCCATGTCATGAATAACAATAATTCGTCAACAGAAATCATTGTCGGGTCGTCAGAGGGGGTATGGAGGGATATTTCAATTTTAAAATGACTTCAAAAATCAAATATGACTTGGCACGCATCATATTAGGGTGCAAAATATTCATTTCCATCCCAATAACAATAAATCGTCAACAGAAATCATTGCCGGGTCGTCAGAGGGGGTATAGAGGGATTTTTCATTTTCAAAATGACTTCAAAAATGAAATATGACTTGGCACGCATCATGATGGGGTGCAGAATATCCATTTACATCTATATAACAATAATTCGTCAACGGAAATCATTGTCGGGTCGTCAGAGGGGGTATAGAGGGATTTTTCATTTTCAAAATGACTTCAAAAATCAAATATGAATTTGCACGCATCATATTAGAGTGCAAAATATTCATTTCCATCCCAATAACAATAACTCGTCAACAGAAATCATTGGCGGGTCGTCAGAGGGGGTATAGAGGAATTTTTCATTTTCAAAATTACCTAAAATATCAAATATGACTTGGCACGCATCATGATGGGGTGCAGAATATCCAATTACATCTAAATAACAATAATTCGTCAACGGAAATCATTGTCGGGTCGTCAGAGGGGGCATAGAGGGATTTTTCATTTTCAAAATTACTTCAAAAATCAAATATGACTTGGCACGCATCATAGTATGGTGCAAAATATTCATTTCCATCCAAATAACAATCATTCGTCAACCAAAATCATTGTCGGGTCGTCAGAGGGGGTACAGAGGGATTTCTCAAATTCAAAATTACCTAAAATATCAAATATGACTTGGCACGCAACATGGTGGGGTGTAGAATATCTATTTCCATCTGAATAACAATAATTCGTCAACAGAAATCATTGCCGGGTTTTCAGAGGAGGTATAGAGGGATTTTTCATTTTCAAAATCACCTCAAAATCAAATATGACTCGGCACGCATCATAGTAGGGTGCAAAATATCAATGTCCATCTGAATAACAATAATTCGGCAACAGAAATCATTGTCGGGTCGTAAGAGGGTGTACAGAGGGATTTTACAATTTCAAAATCACTTCAAAAATCAAATATGACTTGGGCCGCTACAAGGTGGGGTGCAGAATATCCATTTCCATCTGAATAACAATAATTCGTCAACAGAAATCATTGTCGGGTCGTTAGAAGGGGTATAGGATTTTTCATTTTCAAAATTACTTCAAAAATCAAATATGACTTGTCACGCATCATATTAGGGTGCAAAATATTCATTTCCATCCTAATAACAATAATTTGTCAACTGAAATCATTGTCGGGTCGTCAGAGGGGGTTCAGAGGGATTTTTCATTTTCAAAATCACCTCAAAATCAAATATGACTCGGCACGCATCATAGTAGGGTGCAAAATATCAATGTATATCTGAATAACAATAATTCGTCAACAGAAATCATTGTCGGTTCGTCAGAGGGGGTATAGAGGAATGTTTCATTTTCAAAGTTACCTAAGATATCAAATATGACTTGGCACGCAACATGGTGGGGTGCAGAATATCTATTTCCATCTGAATAACAATAATTCGTCAACAGAAATCATTGCCGGGTTGTCAGAGGAGGTATAGAGGGATTTTTCATTTTCAAAATTACTTCAAAAATCAAATATGACTTGGCACGCATCATAGTAGGGTGCGAAATATTCATTTCTATCCTAAAAACATTAATCCGTCAACTGAAATCATTGTCGGGTCGTCAGAGGGGGTTCAGAGGGATTTTTCATTTTCAAAATCACCTCAAAATCAAATATGACTCGGCACGCATCATAGTAGGGTGCAAAATATCAATGTCCATCTGAATAACAATAATTCGTCAACAGAAATCATTGTCGGGTCGTAAGAGGGTGTACAGAGGGATTTTACATTTTCAAAATCACTTCAAAAATCAAATATGACTTGGACCGCTACAAGGTGGGGTGCAGAATATCCATTTCCATCTGAATAACAATAATTCGTCAACAGAAATCATTGTCGGGTCGTCAGAGGGGGTATAGAGGAATTTTTCATTTTCAAAATTACCTAAAATATCAAATATGACTTGGCACGCAACATGGTGTGGTGCAGAATATCTATGTCCATCTGAATAACAATAATTCGTTAACACAAATCATTGTCGGGTAGTCAGAGGGAGTATAGAGGGATTGTTCATTTTCAAAGTTAACTCAAAAATCAAATATGTCTTGGCACGCATCATAGTGGGGTGCAAAATATCCATTTCCATCTGAATAACAATAATTCGTCAACAGAAATCATTGTCGGTTCGTCAGAGGGGGTATAGAGGAATTTTTCATTATCAAAACGACTTCAAAAATCAAATATGACTTGGCACGCATCATAGTGGGGTGCAAAATATCCATTTCCATCTGAATAACAATAATTCGTCAACAGAAATCATTGTCGGGTCGTCAGAGGGGGTATAGAGGAATTTTTCATTTTCAAAATTACCTAAAATATCAAATATGACTTGGCACGCAACATGGTGTGGTGCAGAATATCTATGTCCATCTGAATAACAATAATTCGTCAACACAAATCATTGTCGGGTAGTCAGAGGGAGTATAGAGGGATTTTTCATTATCAAAACGACTTCAAAAATCAAATATGACTTGGCACGCATCATAGTGGGGTGCAAAATATCCATTTCCATCTGAATAACAATAACTCGTCAACATAAATCATTGTCGGATCGTCAGAGGGGTATAGAGGGATTTTTCATTTTAAAAATTACTTCAAAAATCAAATATGAGTTGGCACGCATCATGGTGGGGTACAAAGTATTCATGTCCATCTGAATAACAATAATTCGTCAACAGAAATCATTGTAGGGTCGTCAAAGGGGGCATAGAGGGATTGTTCATTTTCAAAGTTACCTCTAAAATCAAATATGACTTGGCACACATCAAAGTAGGGTGCAAAATATCTATGATCAACTGAATAACAATAATTCGTCAACAGAAATCATTGTCGGTTCGTCAGAGGGGGTATAGAGGAATTTTTCATTTTCAAAATTACCTAAAATATCAAATATGACTTGGCACGCAACATGGTTGGCTGCAGAATATCTATTTCCATTTGAATAACAAAAACTCGTCAACAGAAATCATTGCCGGGTTGTCAGAGGAGGTATAGAGGAATTTTTCATTTTCAAAATTACTACAAAAATCAAATATGACTTGGCACGCATCATAGTAGGTTGCAAAATATTCATTTCCATCCTTATAACAATAATTTGTCAACTGAAATCATTGTCGGGTCGTCAGAGGGGGTATAAAGGAATTTCTCATTTTCAAAATTACCTAAAATATCACATATGACTTGGCACGCAACATGGTGTGGTGCAGAATATCTATGTCCATCTGAATAACAATAATTCGTCAACACAAATCATTGTCGGGTAGTCAGAGGGAGTATAGAGGGATTGTTCATTTTCAAAGTTACCTCAAAAATCAAATATGACTTGGCACGCATCATAGTGGGGTGCAAAATATCCATTTCCATCTGAATAACAATAACTCGTCAACATAAATCATTGTCGGATCGTCAGAGGGGTATAGAGGGATTTTTCATTTTAAAAATTACTTCAAAAATCAAATATGAGTTGGCACGCATCATGGTGGGGTACAAAGTATTCATGTCCATCTGAATAACAATAATTCGTCAACAGAAATCATTGTCGGGTTGTCAGAGGGGGTATAGAGGGATTTTTCAATTTCAAAATTACCTCAAAATCAAATATGACTCGGCACGCATCATAGTATGTTGCAAAATATCCATGTCCATCTGAATAACGATAATTGGTAAACAGAAATCATTGTCGGGTCGTTAGAGGGAGTATAGAGGGATTTTTCATTTTCAAAATTACTTCAAAAATCAAATATGACTTGGCACGCATCATATTAGTGTGCAAAATATTCATTTCCATCCTAGTAACAATAATTCGTCAACAGAAATCATTGTCGGGTCGTCAGAGGGGGTATAGAGGTATTTCTCATTTTCAAAATTACCTCAAAATCAAATATGACTTGGCACGCATCATAGTAAGGTGCCAAATATCCATGTCCATCTGAATAAACATTATTCAATTACAAAAATCATTGTCGGGTCGTCCGAGGGGGTTCAGAGGGATCTTTCATTTTCAAAATTACTTCAAAAATCAAATATGACTTGGACCGCTACATGGTGGGGTGCAGAATATCCATTTCCATCTGAATAACAATAATTCGTCAACAGAAATCATTGTCGGGTCGTTAGAGGGGGTATAGGATTTTTCATTTTCAAAATTACCTCAAAATAAAATATGACTTGGCACGAATCATAGTAGGGTGCAAAATATTCATTTTCATCGAAATAACAATAATTCGTCAACTGAAATCATTGTCGGGTCGTCAGAGGGGGTACAGAGGGATTTTTCATTTTCAAAATTACCTAAACTATCAAATATGACTTGGCACGCAGCATGGTGTGGTGCAGAATATCTATGTCCATTTGAATAACAATAATTTGTTAACAGAGTTCATTGTCGGTTCGTCAGAGGGGTATAGAGGGATTTTTCATTTTCAAAATTACTTCAAAAATCAAATATGAGTTGGCACGCATCATGGTGGGGTACAAAGTATTCATGTCCATCTGAATAACAATAATTCGTCAACAGAGATCATTGTCGGTTCGTCAGAGGGGTATAGAGGGATTTTTCATTTTCAAAATTACTTCAAAAATCAAATATGAGTTGGCACGCATCATGGTGGGGTACAAAGTATTCATGTCCATCTGAATAACAATAATTCGTCAACAGATATCATTGTCGGGTCGTCAAAGGGGGCATAGAGGGATTGTTCATTTTCAAAGTTACCTCAAAAATCAAATATGACTTGGGACACATCATATTAGGGTGCAAAATATTCATTTCCATCCTAATAACATTAATTCGTCAATAGAAATCATTGTCGGGTCGTCAGAGGGGGTATAGAGGAATTTTTCATTTTCAAAATTACCTAAAATATCAAATATGACTTGGCACGCAACATGGTGTGGTGCAGAATATCTATGTCCATCTGAATAACAATAATTTGTTAACAGAGTTCATTGTCGGTTTGTCAGAGGGGTATAGAGGGATTTTTCATTTTCAAAATTACTTCAAAAATCAAATATGAGTTGGCACGCATCATGGTGGGGTACAAAGTATTCATGTCCATCTGAATAACAATAATTCGTCAACAGAAATCATTGTCGGGTAGTCAGAGGGGGTATAGAGGGATTGTTCATTTTCAAAGTTACCTCAAAAATCAAATATGACTTGGCACGCATCATAGTGGGGTGCAAAATATCCATTTCCATCTGAATAACAATAATTCGTCAACAGAAATCATTGTCGGGTCGTCAGAGGGGGTATAGAGGAATTTTTCATTTTCAAAATTACCTAAAATATCAAATATTACTTGGCACGCAACATGGTGTGTTGCAGAATATCTATGTCTATCTGAATAACAATAATTCGTTAACAGAGATCATTGTCGGTTCGTCAGAGGGGTATAGAGGGATTTTTCATTTTCAAAATTACTTCTAAAATCAAATATGAGTTGGCACGCATCATGGTTGGGTACAAAGTATTCATGTCCATCTGAATAACAATAATTCGTCAACACAAATCATTGTCGGGTAGTCAGAGGGAGTATAGAGGGATTTTACATTATCAAAACGACTTCAAAAATCAAATATGACTTGGCACGCATCATAGTGGGATGCAAAATATCCATTTCCATCTGAATAACAATAATTCGTCAACAGAAATCATTGTTGGGTCGTCAGAGGGGGTATAGAGGAATTTCTCATTTTCAAAATTACCTAAAATATCAAATATGACTTGGCACGCAACATGGTGTGATGCAGAATATCTATGTCCATCTGAATAACAATAATTCGTTAACAGAGATCATTGTCGGGTCGTCAAAGGGGGCATAGGGGGATTGTTCATTTTCAAAGTTACCTCAAAAATCAAATATGACTTGGCACACTTCATATTAGGGTGCAAAATATTCATTTCCATCCTAATAACAATAATTCGTCAACAAAAATCATTGTCGTTTCGTCAGAGGGGGTATAGAGGAATTTTTCATTTTCAAAATTACCTAAAATATCAAATATGACTTGGCACGCAACATGGTGTGGTGCAGAATATCTATGTCCATCTGAATAACAATAAGTCGTTGACAGAGATCATTGTCGGTTCGTCAGAGGGGTATAGAGGGATTTTTCATTTTCAAAATTACTTCAAAAATCAGATATGAGTTGGCACGCATCATGGTGGGGTACAAAGTATTCATGTCCATCTGAATAACAATAATTCGTCAACAGAAATCATTGTCGGGTAGTCAGAGGGGGTATAGAGGGATTTTTCAATATCAAAACGACTTCAAAAATCAAATATGACTTGGCACGCATCATAGTGGGGTGCAAAATATCCATTTCCATCTGAATAACAATAATTCGTCAACAGAAATCATTGTCGGTTCGTCAGAGGGGGTATAGAGGAATTTTTCATTTTCAAAATTACTTCAAAAATCAAATATGACTTGGCACGCATCATATTAGTGTGCAAAATATTCAATTCCATCCTAATAACAATAATTCGTCAACAGAAATCATTGTCGGGTCGTTAGAGGGGGTATAGGATTTTTCATTTTCAAAATTACCTCAAAATAAAATATGACTTGGCACGCATCATAGTGGGGTGCAAAATATCCATTTCCATCTGAATAACAATAATTCGTCAACAGAAATCATTGTCGGGTCGTCACAGAGGGGGTATAGAGGTATTTTTCATTTTCAAAATTACCTAAAATATCAAATATGACTTGGCACGCATCATGATGGGGTGCAGAATATCCATTTACATCTAAATAACAATAATTCGTCAACGGAAATCATTGTCGGGTCGTCAGAGGGGGTATAGAGGAATTTTTCATTTTCAAAATGACTTCAAAAATCAAATATGAATTTGCACGCATCATATTAGAGTGCAAAATATTCATTTCCATCCCAATAACAGTAATTCGTCAACAGAAATCATTGTCGGGTCGTCAGAGGGGGTATAGAGGAATTTTTCATTTTCAAAATTACCTAAAATATCAAATATGACTTGGCACGCATCATGATGGGGTGCAGAATATCCAATTACATCTGAATAACAATAATTCGTCAACAGAAATCATTGTCGGGTCGTAAGAGGGTGTACAGAGGGATTTTACATTTTCAAAATCACTTCAAAAATCAAATATGACTTGGACCGCTACAAGGTGGGGTGCAGAATATCCATTTCCATCTGAATAACAATAATTCGTCAACAGAAATCATTGCCGGGTTTTCAGAGGAGGTATAGAGGGATTTTTCATTTTCAAAATCACTTCAAAAATCAAATATGACTTGGACCGCTACAAGGTGGGGTGCAAAATATCAATGTATATCTGAATAACAATAATTCGTCAACAGAAATCATTGTCGGGTCGTCAGAGGGGGTATAGAGGAATTTTACAATTTCAAAATCACTTCAAAAATCAAATATGACTTGGACCGCTACAAGGTGGGGTGCAGAATATCCATTCCCATCTGAATAACAACAATTCGTCAACAGAAATCATTGTCGGGTCGTTAGAAGGGGTATAGGATTTTTCATTTTCAAAATTACTTCAAAAATCAAATATGACTTGGCACGCATCATATTAGGGTGCAAAATATTCATTTCCATCCTAATAACAATAATTCGTCAACAGAAATCATTGTCGGGTCGTCAGAGGGGGTATAGAGGAATTTTTCATTTTCAAAATTACCTAAAATATCAAATATGACTTGGCACGCAACATGGTGTGGTGCAGAATATCTACGTCCATCTGAATAACAATAATTCGTTAACAGAGATCATTGTCGGTTCGTCAGAGGGGTTTAGAGGGATTTTTAATTTTCAAAATTACTTCAAAAATCAAATATGGGTTGGCACGCATCATGGTGAGGTACAAAATATTGATTTATATCAGAATAACAATAATTCGTCAACAGAAATCATTGTCGGGTCGTCAGAGGGGGAATAGAGGAATTTTTCATTTTCAAAGTTACCTAAAATATCAAATATGACTTGGCACGCAACATGGTGGGGTGCAGAATATCTATTTCCATCTGAATACCAATAATTCGACAACAGAAATCATTGCCGGGTCGTCAGAGGGGGTACAGAGGGATTTTTCATTTTCAAAATTACCTCAAAATCAAATACGACTCGGCACGCATCATAGTAGGGTGCAAAATATCCATGTCCATTAGAGTAACAATAATTCGTCAACAGAAATCATTGTCGGGTCGTAAGAGGGTGAACAGAGGGATTTTACATTTTCAAAATCACTTCAAAAATCTAATATGACTTGTCACACATCATGATGGGGTGCAGAATATCCATTTACATCTGAATAATAATAATTTGTCAACAGAAATCATTGTCGTGTCGTCATAGGGGTAATAGAGTGATTTTTCATTTTCAAAATTACCTCAAAATCAAATATGACTTGGCACGCATCATAGTAGGGTGCCAAATATCCATGTCCATCTGAATAAACATTATTCAATAACAGAAATCATTGTCGGGTCGTCAGAGGGGGTTTAGAGGGATTTTTCATTTTCAAAATTACTTCAAAAATCAAATATGACTTGGACCGCTACATGGTGGGGTGCATAATATCCATTTCCATCTGAATAACAATAATTCGTCAACAGAAATCATTGTCGGGTCGTTAGAGGGGGTATAGGATTTTTCATTTTCAAAATTACCTCAAAATAAAACATGACTTGGCACGCATCATAGTAGGGTGCAAAATATCTACGTTAATCTGAATAACAATAATTCGTAAACAGAAATCATTGTCGGTTCGTCAGAGGGGTATAGAGGGATTTTTCATTTTCAAAATTACTTCAAAAATCAAATATGAGTTGGCACGCATCATAGTAGGGTGCAAAATATCCATGTCATGAATAACAATAATTCGTCAACAGAAATCATTGTCGGGTCGTCAGAGGGGGTATGGAGGGATATTTCAATTTTAAAATGACTTCAAAAATCAAATATGACTTGGCACGCATCATATTAGGGTGCAAAATATTCATTTCCATCCCAATAACAATAAATCGTCAACAGAAATCATTGCCGGGTCGTCAGAGGGGGTATAGAGGGATTTTTCATTTTCAAAATGACTTCAAAAATCAAATATGACTTGGCACGCATCATATTAGAGTGCAAAATATTCATTTCCATCCCAATAACAATAATTCGTCAACAGAAATCATTGTCGGGTCGTCAGAGGGGGTATAGAGGTATTTTTCATTTTCAAAATTACCTAAAATATCAAATATGACTTGGCACGCATCATGATTGGGTGCAGAATATCCATTTACATCTAAATAACAATAATTCATCAACGGAAATCATTGTCGGGTCGTCAGAGGGGGTATAGAGGGATTTTTCATTTTCAAAATGACTTCAAAAATCAAATATGAATTTGCACGCATCATATTAGAGTGCAAAATATTCATTTCCATCCCAATAACAATAATTCGTCAACAGAAATCATTGTCGGGTCTTCAGAGGGGGTATAGAGGAATTTTTCATTTTCAAAATTACCTAAAATATCAAATATGACTTGGCACGCATCATGATGGGGTGCAGAATATCCAATTACATCTAAATAACAATAATTCGTCAACGGAAATCATTGTCGGGTCGTCAGAGGGGGCATAGAGGGATTTTTCATTTTCAAAATTACTTCAAAAATCAAATATGACTTGGCACGCATCATAGTATGGTGCAAAATATTCATTTCCATCCAAATAACAATCATTCGTCAACCAAAATCATTGTCGGGTCGTCAGAGGGGGTACAGAGGGATTTCTCAAATTCAAAATTACCTAAAATATCAAATATGACTTGGCACGCAACATGGTGGGTTGTAGAATATCTATTTCCATCTGAATAACAATAATTCGTCAACAGAAATCATTGCCGGGTTTTCAGAGGAGGTATAGAGGGATTTTTCATTTTCAAAATCACCTCAAAATCAAATATGACTCGGCACGCATCATAGTAGGGTTCAAAATATCAATGTATATCTGAATAACAATAATTCGTCAACAGAAATCATTGTCGGTTCGTCAGAGGGGGTATAGAGGAATTTTTCATTTTCAAAGTTACCTAAAATATCAAATATGACTTGGCACGCAACATGGTGGGGTGCAGAATATCTATTTCCATCTGAATAACAATAATTCGTCAACAGAAATCATTGCCGGGTTGTCAGAGGAGGTATAGAGGGATTTTTCATTTTCAAAATTACTTCAAAAATCAAATATGACTTGGCACGCATCATAGTAGGGTGCGAAATATTCATTTCTATCCTAATAACAATAATTCGTCAACTGAAATCATTGTCGGGTCGTCAGAGGGGTTACAGAGGGATTTTTCATTTTCAAAATCACCTCAAAATCAAATATGACTCGGCACGCATCATAGTAGGGTGCAAAATATCAATGTCCATCTGAATAACAATAATTCGGCAACAGAAATCATTGTCGGGTCGTAAGAGGGTGTACAGAGGGATTTTACAATTTCAAAATCACTTCAAAAATCAAATATGACTTGGACCGCTACAAGGTGGGGTGCAGAATATCCATTTCCATCTGAATAACAATAATTTGTCAACAGAAATCATTGTCGGGTCGTTAGAAGGGGTATAGGATTTTTCATTTTCAAAATTACTTCAAAAATCAAATATGACTTGTTACGCATCATATTAGGGTGCAAAATATTCATTTCCATCCTAATAACAATAATTTGTCAACTGAAATCATTGTCGGGTCGTCAGAGGTGGTATAGAGGGATTTTTCATTTTCAAAATCACCTCAAAATCAAATATGACTCGGCACGCATCATAGTAGGGTGCAAAATATCAATGTATATCTGAATAACAATAATTCGTCAACAGAAATCATTGTCGGGTCGTCAGAGGGGGTATAGAGGAATTTTACAATTTCAAAATCACTTCAAAAATCAAATATGACTTGGACCGCTACAAGGTGGGGTGCAGAATATCCATTCCCATCTGAATAACAATAATTCGTCAACAGAAATCATTGTCGGGTCGTTAGAAGGGGTATAGGATGTTTCATTTTCAAAATTACTTCAAAAATCAAATATGACTTGTCACGCATCATATTAGGGTGCAAAATATTCATTTCCATCCTAATAACAATAATTTGTCAACTGAAATCATTGTTGGGTCGTCAGAGGGGGTACAGAGGGATTTTTCATTTTCAAAATCACCTCAAAATCAAATATGACTCGGCACGCATCATAGTAGGGTTCAAAATATCAATGTATATCTGAATAACAATAATTCGTCAACAGAAATCATTGTCGGTTCGTCAGAGGGGGTATAGAGGAATTTTTCATTTTCAAAGTTACCTAAAATATCAAATATGACTTGGCACGCAACATGGTGGGGTGCAGAATATCTATTTCCATCTGAATAACAATAATTCGTCAACAGAAATCATTGCCGGGTTGTCAGAGGAGGTATAGAGGGATTTTTCATTTTCAAAATTACTTCAAAAATCAAATATGACTTGGCACGCATCATAGTAGGGTGCGAAATATTCATTTCTATCCTAAAAACATTAATCCGTCAACTGAAATCATTGTCGGGTCGTCAGAGGGGGTACAGAGGGATTTTTCATTTTCAAAATCACCTCAAAATCAAATATGACTCGGCACGCATCATAGTAGGGTGCAAAATATCAATGTCCACCTGAATAACAATAATTCGTCAACAGAAATCATTGTCGGGTCGTAAGAGGGTGTACAGAGGGATTTTACATTTTCAAAATCACTTCAAAAATCAAATATGACTTGGACCGCTACAAGGTGGGGTGCAGAATATCCATTTCCATCTGAATAACAATAATTCGTCAACAGAAATCATTGCCGGGTTTTCAGAGGAGGTATAGAGGGATTTTTCATTTTTAAAATTACTTCAAAAATCAAATATGACTTGTCACGCATCATATTAGGGTGCAAAATATTCATTTCCATCCTAATAACAATAATTTGTCAACTGAAATCATTGTCGGGTCGTCAGAGGAGGTACAGAGGGATTTTTCATTTTCAAAATCAACTCAAAATCAAATATGACTCGGCACGCATCATAGTAGGGTGCAAAATATCAATGTATATCTGAATAACAATAATTCGTCAACAGAAATCATTGTCGGGTCTTCAGATGGGGTATAGAGGAATTTTACAATTTCAAAATCACTTCAAAAATCAAATATGACTTGGACCGCTACAAGGTGGGGTGCAGAATATCCATTTCCATCTGAATAACAATACTTCGTCAACAGAAATCATTGTCGGGTCGTTAGAAGGGGTATAGGATTTTTCATTTGCAAAATTACTTCAAAAATCAAATATGACTTGTCACGCATCATATTAGGGTGCAAAATATTCATTTCCATCCTAATAACAATAATTTGTCAACTGAAATCATTGTCGGGTCGTCAGAGGGGGTACAGAGGGATATTTCATTTTCAAAATCACCTCAAAATCAAATATGACTCGGCACGCATCATAGTAGGGTTCAAAATATCAATGTATATCTGAATAACAATAATTCGTCAACAGAAATCATTGACGGTTCGTCAGAGGGGGTATAGAGGAATTTTTCATTTTCAAAGTTACCTAAAATATCAAATATGACTTGGCACGCAACATGGTGGGGTGCAGAATATCTATTTCCATCTGAATAACAATAATTCGTCAACAGAAATCATTGCCGGGTTGTCAGAGGAGGTATAGAGGGATTTTTCATTTTCAAAATTACTTCAAAAATCAAATATGACTTGGCACGCATCATAGTAGGGTGCGAAATATTCATTTCTATCCTAATAACAATAATTCGTCAACTGAAATCATTGTCGGGTCGTCAGAGGGGGTACAGAGGGATTTTTCATTTTCAAAATCACCTCAAAATCAAATATGACTCGGCACGCATCATAGTAGGGTGCAAAATATCAATGTCCATCTGAATAACAATAATTCGTCAACAGAAATCATTGTCGGGTCGTAAGAGGGTGTACAGAGGGATTTTACATTTTCAAAATCACTTCAAAAATCAAATATGACTTGGACCGCTACAAGGTGGGGTGCAGAATATCCATTTCCATCTGAATAACAATAATTCGTCAACAGAAATCATTGTCAGGTCGTCAGAGGGGGTATAGAGGAATTTTTCATTTTCAAAATTACCTAAAATATCAAATATGACTAGGCACGCAACATGGTGTGGTGCAGAATATCTATGTCCATCTGAATAACAATAATTTGTTAACAGAGATCATTGTCAGTTCGTCAGAGGGGTATAGAGGGATTTTTCATTTTCAAAATTACTTCAAAACTCAAATATGAGTTGGCACGCATCATGGTGGGGTACAAAGTATTCATGTCCATCTGAATAACTATAATTCGTCAACAGAAATCATTGTCGGTTAGTCAGAGGGGGTATAGAGGGATTGTTCATTTTCAAAGTTACCTCAAAAATCAAATATGACTTGGCACGCATCATAGTGGGGTGCAAAATATCCATTTCCATCTGAATAACAATAATTCGTCAACAGAAATCATTGTCGGGTCGTCAGAGGGGGTATAGAGGAATTTTTCATTTTCAAAATTACCTAAAATATCAAATATGACTTGGCACGCAACATGGTGTGGTGCAGAATATCTATGTCCATCTGAATAACAATAATTCGTTAACACAAATCATTGTCGGGTAGTCAGAGGGAGTATAGAGGGATTGTTCATTTTCAAAGTTACCTCAAAAATCAAATATGACTTGGCACGCATCATAGTGGGGTGCAAAATATCCATTTTCATCTGAATAACAATAATTCGTCAACAGAAATCATTGTCGGTTCGTCAGTGGGGGTATAGAGGAATTTTTCATTATCAAAACGACTTCAAAAATCAAATATGACTTGGCACGCATCATAGTGGGGTGCAAAATATCCATTTCCATCTGAATAACAATAATTCGTCAACAGAAATCATTGTCGGGTCGTCAGAGGGGGTATAGAGGAATTTTTCATTTTCAAAATTACCTAAAATATCAAATATGACTTGGCACGCAACATGGTGTGGTGCAGAATATCTATGTCCATCTGAATAACAATAATTCGTCAACACAAATCATTGTCGGGTAGTCAGAGGGAGTATAGAGGGATTTTTCATTATCAAAACGACTTCAAAAATCAAATATGACTTGGCACGCATCATAGTGGGGTGCAAAATATCCATTTCCATCTGAATAACAATAACTCGTCAACATAAATCATTGTCGGATCGTCAGAGGGGTATAGAGGGATTTTTCATTTTAAAAATTACTTCAAAAATCAAATATGAGTTGGCACGCATCATGGTGGGGTACAAAGTATTCATGTCCATCTGAATAACAATAATTCGTCAACAGAAATCATTGTCGGTTCGTCAGAGGGGGTATAGAGGAATTTTTCATTTTCAAAATTACCTAAAATATCAAATATGACTTGGCACGCAACATGGTTGGCTGCAGAATATCTATTTCCATTTGAATAACAAAAACTCGTCAACAGAAATCATTGCCGGGTTGTCAGAGGAGGTATAGAGGAATTTTTCATTTTCAAAATTACTACAAAAATCAAATATGACTTGGCACGCATCATAGTAGGGTGCAAAATATTCATTTCCATCCTAATAACAATAATTCGTCAACTGAAATCATTGACGGGTCGTCAGAGGTGGTACAGAGGAATTTTTCATTTTCAAAATTACCTCAAAATCAAATATGACTCGGCACGCATCATAGTATGTTGCAAAATATCCATGTCCATCTGAATAACGATAATTGGTAAACAGAAATTATTGTCGGGTCGTTAGAGGGAGTATAGAGGGATTTTTCATTTTCAAAATTACTTCAAAAATCAAATATGACTTGGCACGCATCATATTAGTGTGCAAAATATTCATTTCCATCCTAGTAACAATAATTCGTCAACAGAAATCATTGTCGGGTCGTCAGAGGGGGTATAGAGGTATTTCTCATTTTCAAAATTACCTCAAAATCAAATATGACTTGGCACGCATCATAGTAAGGTGCCAAATATCCATGTCCATCTGAATAAACATTATTCAATTACAAAAATCATTGTCGGGTCGTCCGAGGGGGTTCAGAGGGATCTTTCATTTTCAAAATTACTTCAAAAATCAAATATGACTTGGACCGCTACATGGTGGGGTGCACAATATCCATTTCCATCTGAATAACAATAATTCGTCAACAGAAATCATTGTCGGGTCGTTAGAGGGGGTATAGGATTTTTCATTTTCAAAATTACCTCAAAATAAAATATGACTTGGCACGATTCATAGTAGGGTGCAAAATATTCATTTTCATCAAAATAACAATAATTCGTCAACTGAAATCATTGTCGGGTCGTCAGAGGGGGTACAGAGGGATTTTTCATTTTCAAAATTACCTAAACTATCAAATATGACTTGGCACGCAACATGGTGTGGTGCAGAATATCTATGTCCATCTGAATAACAATAATTTTTTAACAGAGTTCATTGTCGGTTCGTCAGAGGGGTATAGAGGGATTTTTCATTTTCAAAATTACTTCAAAAATCAAATATGAGTAGGCACGCATCATGGTGGGGTACAAAGTATTCATGTCCATCTGAATAACAATAATTCGTCAACAGAGATCATTGTCGGTTCGTCAGAGGGGTATAGAGGGATTTTTCATTTTCAAAATTACTTCAAAAATCAAATATGAGTTGGCACGCATCATGGTGGGGTACAAAGTATTCATGTCCATCTGAATAACAATAATTCGTCAACAGAAATCATTGTCGGGTCGTCAAAGGGGGCATAGAGGGATTGTTCATTTTCAAAGTTACCTCAAAAATCAAATATGACTTGGGACACATCATATTAGGGTGCAAAATATTCATTTCCATCCTAATAACAATAATTCGTCAACAGAAATCATTGTCGGGTCGTCAGAGGGGGTATAGAGGAATTTTTCATTTTCAAAATTACCTAAAATATCAAATATGACTTGGCACGCAACATGGTGTGGTGCAGAATATCTATGTCCATCTGAATAACAATAATTTGTTAACAGAGTTCATTGTCGGTTTGTCAGAGGGGTATAGAGGGATTTTTCATTTTCAAAATTACTTCAAAAATCAAATATGAGTTGGCACGCATCATGGTGGGGTACAAAGTATTCATGTCCATCTGAATAACAATAATTCGTCAACAGAAATCATTGTCGGGTAGTCAGAGGGGGTATAGAGGGATTGTTCATTTTCAAAGTTACCTCAAAAATCAAATATGACTTGGCACGCATCATAGTGGGGTGCAAAATATCCATTTCCATCTGAATAACAATAATTCGTCAACAGAAATCATTGTCGGGTCGTCAGAGGGGGTATAGAGGAATTTTTCATTTTCAAAATTACCTAAAATATCAAATATTACTTGGCACGCAACATGGTGTGTTGCAGAATATCTATGTCCATCTGAATAACAATAATTCGTTAACAGAGATCATTGTCGGTTCGTCAGAGGGGTATAGAGGGACTTTTCATTTTCAAAATTACTTCAAAAATCAAATATGAGTTGGCACGCATCATGGTTGGGTACAAAGTATTCATGTCCATCTGAATAACAATAATTCGTCAACACAAATCATTGTCGGGTAGTCAGAGGGAGTATAGAGGGATTTTACATTATCAAAACGACTTCAAAAATCAAATATGACTTGGCACGCATCATAGTGGGGTGCAAAATATCCATTTCCATCTGAATAACAATAATTCGTCAACAGAAATCATTGTCGGTTCGTCAGAGGGGGTATAGAGGAATTTTTCATTTTCAAAATTACTTCAAAAATCAAATATGACTTGGCACGCATCATATTAGGGTGCAAAATATTCAATTCCATCCTAATAACAATAATTCGTCAACAGAAATCATTGTCGGGTCGTTAGAGGGGGTATAGGATTTTTCATTTTCAAAATTACCTCAAAATAAAATATGACTTGGCACGCATCATAGTGGGGTGCAAAATATCCATTTCCATCTGAATAACAATAATTCGTCAACAGAAATCATTGTCGGGTCGTCACAGAGGGGGTATAGAGGTATTTTTCATTTTCAAAATTACCTAAAATATCAAATATGACTTGGCACGCATCATGATGGGGTGCAGAATATCCATTTACATCTAAATAACAATAATTCGTCAACGGAAATCATTGTCGGGTCGTCAGAGGGGGTATAGAGGGATTTTTCATTTTCAAAATGACTTCAAAAATCAAATATGAATTTGCACGCATCATATTAGAGTGCAAAATATTCATTTCCATCCCAATAACAATAATTCGTCAACAGAAATCATTGTCGGGTCGTCAGAGGGGGTATAGAGGAATTTTTCATTTTCAAAATTACCTAAAATATCAAATATGACTTGGCACGCATCATGATGGGGTGCAGAATATCCAATTACATCTGAATAACAATAATTCGTCAACAGAAATCATTGTCGGGTCGTAAGAGGGTGTACAGAGGGATTTTACATTTTCAAAATCACTTCAAAAATCAAATATGACTTGGACCGCTACAAGGTGGGGTGCAGAATATCCATTTCCATCTGAATAACAATAATTCGTCAACAGAAATCATTGCCGGGTTTTCAGAGGAGGTATAGAGGGATTTTTCATTTTCAAAATTACTTCAAAAATCAAATATGACTTGTCACGCATCATATTAGGGTGCAAAATATTCATTTCCATCCTAATAACAATAATTTGTCAACTGAAATCATTGTCGGGTCGTCAGAGGAGGTACAGAGGGATTTTTCATTTTCAAAATCACCTCAAAATCAAATATGACTCGGCACGCATCATAGTAGGGTGCAAAATATCAAAGTATATCTGAATAACAATACTTCGTCAACAGAAATCATTGTCGGGTCGTCAGAGGGGGTATAGAGGAATTTTACAATTTCAAAATCACTTCAAAAATCAAATATGACTTGGACCGCTACAAGGTGGGGTGCAGAATATCCATTTCCATCTGAATAACAATACTTCGTCAACAGAAATCATTGTCGGGTCGTTAGAAGGGGTATAGGATTTTTCATTTGCAAAATTACTTCAAAAATCAAATATGACTTGTCACGCATCATATTAGGGTGCAAAATATTCATTTCCATCCTAATAACAATAATTTGTCAACAGAAATCATTGTCGGTTCGTCAGAGGGGGTATAGAGGAATTTTTCATTTTCAAAGTTACCTAAAATATCAAATATGACTTGGCACGCAACATGGTGGGGTGCAGAATATCTATTTCCATCTGAATAACAATAATTCGTCAACAGAAATCATTGCCGGGTTGTCAGAGGAGGTATAGAGGGATTTTTCATTTTCAAAATTACTTCAAAAATCAAATATGACTTGGCACGCATCATAGTAGGGTGCGAAATATTCATTTCTATCCTAATAACAATAATTCGTCAACTGAAATCATTGTCGGGTCGTCAGAGGGGGTACAGAGGGATTTTTCATTTTCAAAATCACCTCAAAATCAAATATGACTCGGCACGCATCATAGTAGGGTGCAAAATATCAATGTCCATCTGAATAACAATAATTCGTCAACAGAAATCATTGTCGGGTCGTAAGAGGGTGTACAGAGGGATTTTACATTTTCAAAATCACTTCAAAAATCAAATATGACTTGGACCGCTACAAGGTGGGGTGCAGAATATCCATTTCCATCTGAATAACAATAATTCGTCAACAGAAATCATTGTCGGGTCGTCAGAGGGGGTATAGAGGAATTTTTCATTTTCAAAATTACCTAAAATATCAAATATGACTAGGCACGCAACATGGTGTGGTGCAGAATATCTATGTCCATCTGAATAACAATAATTTGTTAACAGAGATCATTGTCAGTTCGTCAGAGGGGTATAGAGGGATTTTTCATTTTCAAAATTACTTCAAAACTCAAATATGAGTTGGCACGCATCATGGTGGGGTACAAAGTATTCATGTCCATCTGAATAACAATAATTCGTCAACAGAAATCATTGTCGGGTAGTCAGAGGGGGTATAGAGGGATTGTTCATTTTCAAAGTTACCTCAAAAATCAAATATGACTTGGCACGCATCATAGTGGGGTGCAAAATATCCATTTCCATCTGAATAACAATAATTCGTCAACAGAAATCATTGTCGGGTCGTCAGAGGCGGTATAGAGGAATTTTTCATTTTCAAAATTACCTAAAATATCAAATATGACTTGGCACGCAACATGGTGTGGTGCAGAATATCTATGTCCATCTGAATAACAATAATTCGTTAACACAAATCATTGTCGGGTAGTCAGAGGGAGTATAGAGGGATTGTTCATTTTCAAAGTTACCTCAAAAATCAAATATGACTTGGCACGCATCATAGAGGGGTGCAAAATATCCATTTCCATCTGAATAACAATAATTCGTCAACAGAAATCATTGTCGGTTCGTCAGAGGGGGTATAGAGGAATTTTTCATTTTCAAAACGACTTCAAAAATCAAATATGACTTGGCACGCATCATAGTGGGGTGCAAAATATCCATTTCCATCTGAATAACAATAATTCGTCAACAGAAATCATTGTCGGGTCGTCAGAGGGGGTATAGAGGAATTTTTCATTTTCAAAATTACCTAAAATATCAAATATGACTTGGCACGCAACATGGTGTGGTGCAGAATATCTATGTCCATCTGAATAACAATAATTCGTCAACACAAATCATTGTCGGGTAGTCAGAGGGAGTATAGAGGGATTTTTCATTATCAAAACGACTTTAAAAATCAAATATGACTTGGCACGCATCATAGTGGGGTGCAAAATATCCATTTTCATCTGAATAACAATAACTCGTCAACATAAATCATTGTCGGATCGTCAGAGGGGTATAGAGGGATTTTTCATTTTAAAAATTACTTCAAAAATCAAATATGAGTTGGCACGCATCATGGTGGGGTACAAAGTATTCATGTCCATCTGAATAACAATAATTCGTCCACAGAAATCATTGTAGGGTCGTCAAAGGGGGCATAGAGGGATTGTTCATTTTCAAAGTTACCTCAAAAATCAAATATGACTTGGCACACATCAAACTAGGGTGCAAAATATCTATGATCAACTGAATAACAATAATTCGTCAACAGAAATCATTGTCGGTTCGTCAGAGGGGGTATAGAGGAATTTTTCATTTTCAAAATTACCTAAAATATCAAATATGACTTGGCACGCATCATAGTAGGGTGCAAAATATTCATTTCCATCCTAATAACAATAATTCGTCAACTGAATTCATTGACGGGTCGTCAGAGGGGGTACAGAGGAATTTTTCATTTTCAAAATTACCTCAAAATCAAATATGACTCGGCACGCATCATAGTATGTTGCAAAATATCCATGTCCATCTGAATAACGATAATTGGTAAACAGAAATCATTGTCGGGTCGTTAGAGGGAGTATAGAGGGATTTTTCATTTTCAAAATTACTTCAAAAATCAAATATGACTTGGCACGCATCATATTAGTGTGCAAAATATTCATTTCCATCCTAGTAACAATAATTCGTCAACAGAAATCATTGTCGGGTCGTCAGAGGGGGTATAGAGGTATTTCTCATTTTCAAAATTACCTCAAAATCAAATATGACTTGGCACGCATCATAGTAAGGTGCCAAATATCCATGTCCATCTGAATAAACATTATTCAATTACAAAAATCATTGTCGGGTCGTCCGAGGGGGTTCAGAGGGATCTTTCATTTTCAAAATTACTTCAAAAATCAAATATGACTTGGACCGCTACATGGTGAGGTGCAGAATATCCATTTCCATCTGAATAACAATAATTCGTCAACAGAAATCATTGTCGGGTCGTTAGAGGGGGTATAGGATTTTTCATTTTCAAAATTACCTCAAAATAAAATATGACTTGGCACTAATCATAGTAGGGTGTAAAATATTCATTTTCATCGAAATAACAATAATTCGTCAACTGAAATCATTGTCGGGTCGTCAGAGGGGGTACAGAGGGATTTTTCATTTTCAAAATTACCTAAAATATCAAATATGACTTGGCACGCAACATGGTGTGGTGCAGAATATCTATGTCCATCTGAATAACAATAATTTGTTAACAGAGTTCATTGTCGGTTCGTCAGAGGGGTATAGAGGGATATTTCATTTTCAAAATTACTTCAAAAATCAAATATGAGTTGGCACGCATCATGGTGGGGTACAAAGTATTCATGTCCATCTGAATAACAATAATTCGTCAACAGAGATCATTGTCGGTTCGTCAGAGGGGTATAGAGGGATTTTTCATTTTCAAAATTACTTCAAAAATCAAATATGAGTTGGCACGCATCATGGTGGGGTACAAAGTATTCATATCCATCTGAATAACAATAATTCGTCAACAGAAATCATTGTCGGGTCGACAAAGGGGGCATAGAGGGATTGTTCAATTTCAAAGCTACCTCAAAAATCAAATATGACTTGAGACACATCATATTAGGGTGCAAAATATTCATTTCCATCCTAATAACAATAATTCGTCAATAGAAATCATTGTCGGGTCGTCAGAGGGGATATAGAGGAATTTTTCATTTTCAAAATTACCTAAAATATCAAATATGACTTGGCACGCAACATGGTGTGGTGCAGAATATCTATGTCCATCTGAATAACAATAATTTGTTAACAGAGTTCATTGTCGGTTTGTCAGAGGGGTATAGAGGGATTTTTCATTTTCAAAATTACTTCAAAAATCAAATATGAGTTGGCACGCATCATGGTGGGGTACAAAGTATTCATGTCCATCTGAATAACAATAATTCGTCAACAGAAATCATTGTCGGGTAGTCAGAGGGGGTATAGAGGGATTGTTCATTTTCAAAGTTACCTCAAAAATCAAATATGACTTGGCACGCATCATAGTGGGGTGCAAAATATCCATTTCCATCTGAATAACAATAATTCGTCAACAGAAATCATTGTCGGGTCGTCAGAGGGGGTATAGAGGAATTTTTCATTTTCAAAATTACCTAAAATATCAAATATTACTTGGCACGCATTATGGTGTGGTGCAGAATATCTATGTCCATCTGAATAACAATAAGTCGTTGACAGAGATCATTGTCGGTTCGTCAGAGGGGTATAGAGGGATTTTTCATTATCAAAATTACTTCAAAAATCAGATATGAGTTGGCACGCATCATGGTGGGGTACAAAGTATTCATGTCCATCTGAATAACAATAATTCGTCAACAGAAATCATTGTCGGGTAGTCAGAGGGGGTATAGAGGGATTTTTCAATATCAAAACGACTTCAAAAATCAAATATGACTTGGCACGCATCATAGTGGGGTGCAAAATATCCATTTCCATCTGAATAACAATAATTCGTCAACAGAAATCATTGTCGGTTCGTCAGAGGGGGTATAGAGGAATTTTTCATTTTCAAAATTACTTCAAAAATCAAATATGACTTGGCACGCATCATATTAGGGTGCAAAATATTCAATTCCATCCTAATAACAATAATTCGTCAACAGAAATCATTGTCGGGTCGTTAGAGGGGGTATAGGATTTTTCATTTTCAAAATTACCTCAAAATAAAATATGACTTGGCACGCATCATAGTGGGGTGCAAAATATCCATTTCCATCTGAATAACAATAATTCGTCAACAGAAATCATTGTCGGGTCGTCACAGAGGGGGTATAGAGGTATTTTTCATTTTCAAAATTACCTAAAATATCAAATATGACTTGGCACGCATCATGATGGGGTGCAGAATATCCATTTACATCTAAATAACAATAATTCATCAACGGAAATCATTGTCGGGTCGTCAGAGGGGGTATAGAGGGATTTTTCATTTTCAAAATGACTTCAAAAATCAAATATGAATTTGCACGCATCATATTAGAGTGCAAAATATTCATTTCCATCCCAATAACAATAATTCGTCAACAGAAATCATTGTCGGGTCGTCAGAGGGGGTATAGAGGAATTTTTCATTTTCAAAATTACCTAAAATATCAAATATGACTTGGCACGCATCATGATGGGGTGCAGAATATCCAATTACATCTAAATAACAATAATTCGTCAACGGAAATCATTGTCGGGTCGTCAGAGGGGGCATAGAGGGATTTTTCATTTTCAAAATTACTTCAAAAATCAAATATGACTTGGCACGCATCATAGTATGGTGCAAAATATTCATTTCCATCCAAATAACAATCATTCGTCAACCAAAATCATTGTCGGGTCGTCAGAGGGGGTACAGAGGGATTTCTCAAATTCAAAATTACCTAAAATATCAAATATGACTTGGCACGCAACATGGTGGGGTGTAGAATATCTATTTCCATCTGAATAACAATAATTCGTCAACAGAAATCATTGCTGGGTTTTCAGAGGAGGTATAGAGGGATTTTTCATTTTCAAAATCACCTCAAAATCAAATATGACTCGGCACGCATCATAGTAGGGTGCAAAATATCAATGTCCATCTGAATAACAATAATACGGCAACAGAAATCATTGTCGGGTCGTAAGAGGGTGTACAGAGGGATTTTACAATTTCAAAATCACTTCAAAAATCAAATATGACTTGGACCGCTACAAGGTGGGGTGCAGAATATCCATTTCCATCTGAATAACAATAATTCGTCAACAGAAATCATTGTCGGGTCGTTAGAAGGGGTATAGGATTTTTCATTTTCAAAATTACTTAAAAATCAAATATGACTTGTCACGCATCATATTAGGGTGCAAAATATTCATTTCCATCCTAATAACAATAATTTGTCAACTGAAATCATTGTCGGGTCGTCAGAGGTGGTATAGAGGGATTTTTCATTTTCAGAATCACCTCAAAATCAAATATGACTCGGCACGCATCATAGTAGGGTGCAAAATATCAATGTATATCTGAATAACAATAATTCGTCAACAGAAATCATTGTCGAGTCGTCAGAGGGGGTATATAGAAATTTTACAATTTCAAAATCACTTCAAAAATCAAATATGACTTGGACCGCTACAAGGTGGGGTGCAGAATATCCATTCCCATCTGAATAACAATAATTCGTCAACAGAAATCATTGTCGGGGCGTTAGAAGGGGTATAGGATTTTTCATTTTCAAAATTACTTCAAAAATCAAATATGACTTGTCACGCATCATATTAGGGTGCAAAATATTCATTTCCATCCTAATAACAATAATTTGTCAACTGAAATCATTGTTGGGTCGTCAGAGGGGGTACAGAGGGATTTTTCATTTTCAAAATCACCTCAAAATCAAATATGACTCGGCACGCATCATAGTAGGGTTCAAAATATCAATGTATATCTGAATAACAATAATTCGTCAACAGAAATCATTGTCGGTTCGTCAGAGGGGGTATAGAGGAATTTTTCATTTTCAAAGTTACCTAAAATATCAAATATGACTTGGCACGCAACATGGTGGGGTGCAGAATATCTATTTCCATCTGAATAACAATAATTCGTCAACAGAAATCATTGCCGGGTTGTCAGAGGAGGTATAGAGGGATTTTTCATTTTCAAAATTTCTTCAAAAATCAAATATGACTTGGCACGCATCATAGTAGGGTGCGAAATATTCATTTCTATCCTAAAAACATTAATCCGTCAACTGAAATCATTGTCGGGTCGTCAGAGGGGGTACTGAGGGATTTTTCATTTTCAAAATCACCTCAAAATCAAATATGACTCGGCACGCATCATAGTAGGGTGCAAAATATCAATGTCCATCTGAATAACAATAATTCGTCAACAGAAAACATTGTCGGGTCGTAAGAGGTTGTACAGAGGGATTTTACATTTTCAAAATCACTTCAAAAATCAAATATGACTTGGACCGCTACAAGGTGGGGTGCAGAATATCCATTTCCATCTGAATAACAATAATTCGTCAACAGAAATCATTGCCGGGTTTTCAGAGGAGGTATAGAGGGATTTTTCATTTTCAAAATTACTTCAAAAATCAAATATGACTTGTCACGCATCATATTAGGGTGCAAAATATTCATTTCCATCCTAATAACAATAATTTGTCAACTGAAATCATTGTCGGGTCGTCAGAGGAGGTACAGAGGGATTTTTCATTTTCAAAATCACCTCAAAATCAAATATGACTCGGCACGCATCATAGTAGGGTGCAAAATATCAATGTATATCTGAATAACAATAATTCGTCAACAGAAATCATTGTCGGGTCGTCGGAGGGGGTATAGAGGAATTTTACAATTTCAAAATCACTTCAAAAATCAAATATGACTTGGACCGCTACAAGGTGGGGTGCAGAATATCCATTTCCATCTGAATAACAATACTTCGACAACAGAAATCATTGTCGGGTCGTCAGAAGGGGTATAGAGGAATTTCTCATTTTCAAAATTACCTAAAATATCAAATATGACTTGGCACGCAACATGGTGTGATGCAGAATATCTATGTCCATCTGAATAACAATAATTCGTTAACAGAGATCATTGTCGGGTCGTCAAAGGGGGCATAGGGGGATTGTTCATTTTCAAAGTTACCTCAAAAATCAAATATGACTTGGCACACATCATATTAGGGTGAAAAATATTCATTTCCATCCTAATAACAATAATTCGTCAACAAAAATCATTGTCGTTTCGTCAGAGGGGGTATAGAGGAATTTTTCATTTTCAAAATTACCTAAAATATCAAATATGACTTGGCACGCAACATGGTGTGGTGCAGAATATCTATGTCCATCTGAATAACAATAAGTCGTTGACAGAGATCATTGTCGGTTCGTCAGAGGGGTATAGAGGGATTTTTCATTTTCAAAATTACTTCAAAAATCAGATATGAGTTGGCACGCATCATGGTGGGGTACAAAGTATTCATGTCCATCTGAATAACAATAATTCGTCAACAGAAATCATTGTCGGGTAGTCAGAGGGGGTATAGAGGGATTTTTCAATATCAAAACGACTTCAAAAATCAAATATGACTTGGCACGCATCATAGTGGGGTGCAAAATATCCATTTCCATCTGAATAACAATAATTCGTCAACAGAAATCATTGTCGGTTCGTCAGAGGGGGTATAGAGGAATTTTTCATTTTCAAAATTACTTCAAAAATCAAATATGACTTGGCACGCATCATAGTAGGATGCAAAATATTCAATTCCATCCTAATAACAATAATTCGTCAACAGAAATCATTGTCGGGTCGTTAGAGGGGGTATAGGATTTTTCATTTTCAAAATTACCTCAAAATAAAATATGACTTGGCACGCATCATAGTGGGGTGCAAAATATCCATTTCCATCTGAATAACAATAATTCGTCAACAGAAATCATTGTCGGGTCGTCAGAGGGGGTATAGAGGAATTTCTCATTTTCAAAATTACCTAAAATATCAAATATGACTTGGCACGCAACATGGTGTGATGCAGAATATCTATGTCCATCTGAATAACAATAATTCGTTAACAGAGATCATTGTCGGGTCGTCAAAGGGGGCATAGGGGGATTGTTCATTTTCAAAGTTACCTCAAAAATCAAATATGACTTGGCACACATCATATTAGGGTGCAAAATATTCATTTCCATCCTAATAACAATAATTCGTCAACAAAAATCATTGTCGTTTCGTCAGAGGGGGTATAGAGGAATTTTTCATTTTCAAAATTACCTAAATATCAAATATGACTTGGCACGCAACATGGTGTGGTGCAGAATATCTATGTCCATCTGAATAACAATAAGTCGTTGACAGAGATCATTGTCGGTTCGTCAGAGGGGTATAGAGGGATTTTTCATTTTCAAAATTACTTCAAAAATCAGATATGAGTTGGCACGCATCATGGTGGGGTACAAAGTATTCATGTCCATCTGAATAACAATAATTCGTCAACAGAAATCATTGTCGGGTAGTCAGAGGGGGTATAGAGGGATTTTTCAATATCAAAACGACTTCAAAAATCCAATATGACTTGGCACGCATCATAGTGGGGTGCAAAATATCCATTTCCATCTGAATAACAATAATTCGTCAACAGAAATCATTGTCGGTTCGTCAGAGGGGGTATAGAGGAATTTTTCATTTTCAAAATTACTTCAAAAATCAAATATGACTTGGCACGCATCATATTAGGGTGCAAAATATTCAATTCCATCCTAATAACAATAATTCGTCAACAGAAATCATTGTCGGGTCGTTAGAGGGGGTATAGGATTTTTCAATTTCAAAATTACCTCAAAATAAAATATGACTTGGCACGCATCATAGTGGGGTGCAAAATATCCATTTCCATCTGAATAACAATAATTCGTCAACAGAAATCATTGTCGGGTCGTCACAGAGGGGGTATAGAGGTATTTTTCATTTTCAAAATTACCTAAAATATCAAATATGACTTGGCACGCATCATGATGGGGTGCAGAATATCTATGTCCATCTGAATAACAATAATTCGTCAACACAAATCATTGTCGGGTAGTCAGAGGGAGTATAGAGGGATTTTTCATTATCAAAACGACTTTAAAAATCAAATATGACTTGGCACGCATCATAGTGGGGTGCAAAATATCCATTTTCATCTGAATAACAATAACTCGTCAACATAAATCATTGTCGGATCGTCAGAGGGGTATAGAGGGATTTTTCATTTTAAAAATTACTTCAAAAATCAAATATGAGTTGGCACGCATCATGGTGGGGTACAAAGTATTCATGTCCATCTGAATAACAATAATTCGTCCACAGAAATCATTGTAGGGTCGTCAAAGGGGGCATAGAGGGATTGTTCATTTTCAAAGTTACCTCAAAAATCAAATATGACTTGGCACACATCAAACTAGGGTGCAAAATATCTATGATCAACTGAATAACAATAATTCGTCAACAGAAATCATTGTCGGTTCGTCAGAGGGGGTATAGAGGAATTTTTCATTTTCAAAATTACCTAAAATATCAAATATGACTTGGCACGCATCATAGTAGGGTGCAAAATATTCATTTCCATCCTAATAACAATAATTCGTCAACTGAATTCATTGACGGGTCGTCAGAGGGGGTACAGAGGAATTTTTCATTTTCAAAATTACCTCAAAATCAAATATGACTCGGCACGCATCATAGTATGTTGCAAAATATCCATGTCCATCTGAATAACGATAATTGGTAAACAGAAATCACTGTCGGGTCGTTAGAGGGAGTATAGAGGGATTTTTCATTTTCAAAATTACTTCAAAAATCAAATATGACTTGGCACGCATCATATTAGTGTGCAAAATATTCATTTCCATCCTAGTAACAATAATTCGTCAACAGAAATCATTGTCGGGTCGTCAGAGGGGGTATAGAGGTATTTCTCATTTTCAAAATTACCTCAAAATCAAATATGACTTGGCACGCATCATAGTAAGGTGCCAAATATCCATGTCCATCTGAATAAACATTATTCAATTACAAAAATCATTGTCGGGTCGTCCGAGGGGGTTCAGAGGGATCTTTCATTTTCAAAATTACTTCAAAAATCAAATATGACTTGGACCGCTACATGGTGAGGTGCAGAATATCCATTTCCATCTGAATAACAATAATTCGTCAACAGAAATCATTGTCGGGTCGTTAGAGGGGGTATAGGATTTTTCATTTTCAAAATTACCTCAAAATAAAATATGACTTGGCACGAATCATAGTAGGGTGTAAAATATTCATTTTCATCGAAATAACAATAATTCGTCAACTGAAATCATTGTCGGGTCGTCAGAGGGGGTACAGAGGGATTTTTCATTTTCAAAATTACCTAAAATATCAAATATGACTTGGCACGCAACATGGTGTGGTGCAGAATATCTATGTCCATCTGAATAACAATAATTTGTTAACAGAGTTCATTGTCGGTTCGTCAGAGGGGTATAGAGGGATATTTCATTTTCAAAATTACTTCAAAAATCAAATATGAGTTGGCACGCATCATGGTGGGGTACAAAGTATTCATGTCCATCTGAATAACAATAATTCGTCAACAGAGATCATTGTCGGTTCGTCAGAGGGGTATAGAGGGATTTTTCATTTTCAAAATTACTTCAAAAATCAAATATGAGTTGGCACGCATCATGGTGGGGTACAAAGTATTCATATCCATCTGAATAACAATAATTCGTCAACAGAAATCATTGTCGGGTCGACAAAGGGGGCATAGAGGGATTGTTCAATTTCAAAGCTACCTCAAAAATCAAATATGACTTGAGACACATCATATTAGGGTGCAAAATATTCATTTCCATCCTAATAACAATAATTCGTCAATAGAAATCATTGTCGGGTCGTCAGAGGGGATATAGAGGAATTTTTCATTTTCAAAATTACCTAAAATATCAAATATGACTTGGCACGCAACATGGTGTGGTGCAGAATATCTATGTCCATCTGAATAACAATAATTTGTTAACAGAGTTCATTGTCGGTTTGTCAGAGGGGTATAGAGGGATTTTTCATTTTCAAAATTACTTCAAAAATCAAATATGAGTTGGCACGCATCATGGTGGGGTACAAAGTATTCATGTCCATCTGAATAACAATAATTCGTCAACAGAAATCATTGTCGGGTAGTCAGAGGGGGTATAGAGGGATTGTTCATTTTCAAAGTTACCTCAAAAATCAAATATGACTTGGCACGCATCATAGTGGGGTGCAAAATATCCATTTCCATCTGAATAACAATAATTCGTCAACAGAAATCATTGTCGGGTCGTCAGAGGGGGTATAGAGGAATTTTTCATTTTCAAAATTACCTAAAATATCAAATATTACTTGGCACGCATTATGGTGTGGTGCAGAATATCTATGTCCATCTGAATAACAATAAGTCGTTGACAGAGATCATTGTCGGTTCGTCAGAGGGGTATAGAGGGATTTTTCATTATCAAAATTACTTCAAAAATCAGATATGAGTTGGCACGCATCATGGTGGGGTACAAAGTATTCATGTCCATCTGAATAACAATAATTCGTCAACAGAAATCATTGTCGGGTAGTCAGAGGGGGTATAGAGGGATTTTTCAATATCAAAACGACTTCAAAAATCAAATATGACTTGGCACGCATCATAGTGGGGTGCAAAATATACATTTCCATCTGAATAACAATAATTCGTCAACAGAAATCATTGTCGGTTCGTCAGAGGGGGTATAGAGGAATTTTTCATTTTCAAAATTACTTCAAAAATCAAATATGACTTGGCACGCATCATATTAGGGTGCAAAATATTCAATTCCATCCTAATAACAATAATTCGTCAACAGAAATCATTGTCGGGTCGTTAGAGGGGGTATAGGATTTTTCATTTTCAAAATTACCTCAAAATAAAATATGACTTGGCACGCATCATAGTGGGGTGCAAAATATCCATTTCCATCTGAATAACAATAATTCGTCAACAGAAATCATTGTCGGGTCGTCACAGAGGGGGTATAGAGGTATTTTTCATTTTCAAAATTACCTAAAATATCAAATATGACTTGGCACGCATCATGATGGGGTGCAGAATATCCATTTACATCTAAATAACAATAATTCATCAACGGAAATCATTGTCGGGTCGTCAGAGGGGGTATAGAGGGATTTTTCATTTTCAAAATGACTTCAAAAATCAAATATGAATTTGCACGCATCATATTAGAGTGCAAAATATTCATTTCCATCCCAATAACAATAATTCGTCAACAGAAATCATTGTCGGGTCGTCAGAGGGGGTATAGAGGAATTTTTCATTTTCAAAATTACCTAAAATATCAAATATGACTTGGCACGCATCATGATGGGGTGCAGAATATCCAATTACATCTAAATAACAATAATTCGTCAACGGAAATCATTGTCGGGTCGTCAGAGGGGACATAGAGGGATTTTTCATTTTCAAAATTACTTCAAAAATCAAATATGACTTGGCACGCATCATAGTATGGTGCAAAATATTCATTTCCATCCAAATAACAATCATTCGTCAACCAAAATCATTGTCGGGTCGTCAGAGGGGGTACAGAGGGATTTCTCAAATTCAAAATTACCTAAAATATCAAATATGACTTGGCACGCAACATGGTGGGGTGTAGAATATCTATTTCCATCCCAATAACAATAATTCGTCAACAGAAATCATTGTCGGGTCGTCAGAGGGGGTATAGAGGAATTTTTCATTTTCAAAATTACCTAAAATATCAAATATGACTTGGCACGCATCATGATGGGGTGCAGAATATCCAATTACATCTAAATAACTATAATTCGTCAACAGAAATCATTGCCGGGTTTTCAGAGGAGGTATAGAGGGATTTTTCATTTTCAAAATCACCTCAAAATCAAATATGACTCGGCACGCATCATAGTAGGGTGCAAAATATCAATGTCCATCTGAATAACAATAATTCGGCAACAGAAATCATTGTCGGGTCGTTAGAAGGGGTATAGGATTTTTCATTTTCAAAATTACTTCAAAAATCAAATATGACTTGTCACGCATCATATTAGGGTGCAAAATATTCATTTCCATCCTAATAACAATAATTTGTCAACTGAAATCATTGTCGGGTCGTCAGAGGTGGTATAGAGGGATTTTTCATTTTCAAAATCACCTCAAAATCAAATATGACTCGGCACGCATCATAGTAGGGTGCAAAATATCAATGTATATCTGAATAACAATAATTCGTCAACAGAAATCATTGTCGGGTCGTCAGAGGGGGTATAGAGGAATTTTACAATTTCAAAATCACTTCAAAAATCAAATATGACTTGGACCGCTACAAGGTGGGGTGCAGAATATCCATTCCCATCTGAATAACAATAATTCGTCAACAGAAATCATTGTCGGGGCGTTAGAAGGGGTATAGGATTTTTCATTTTCAAAATTACTTCAAAAATCAAATATGACTTGTCACGCATCATATTAGGGTGCAAAATATTCATTTCCATCCTAATAACAATAATTTGTCAACTGAAATCATTGTCGGGTCGTCAGAGGTGGTATAGAGGGATTTTTCATTTTCAAAATCACCTCAAAATCAATTATGACTCGGCACGCATCATAGTAGGGTGCAAAATATCAATGTATATCTGAATAACAATAATTCGTCAACAGAAATCATTGTCGGGTCGTCAGAGGGGGTATAGAGGAATTTTACAATTTCAAAATCACTTCAAAAATCAAATATGACTTGGACCGCTACAAGGTGGGGTGCAGAATATCCATTCCCATCTGAATAACAATAATTCGTCAACAGAAATCATTGTCGGGGCGTTAGAAGGGGTATAGGATTTTTCATTTTCAAAATTACTTCAAAAATCAAATATGACTTGTCACGCATCATATTAGGGTGCAAAATATTCATTTCCATCCTAATAACAATAATTTGTCAACTGAAATCATTGTTGGGTCGTCAGAGGGGGTACAGAGGGATTTTTCATTTTCAAAATCACCTCAAAATCAAATATGACTCGGCACGCATCATAGTAGGGTGCAGAATATCAATGTATATCTGAATAACAATAATTCGTCAACAGAAATCATTGTCGGGTCGTCAGAGGGGGTATAGAGGAATTTTACAATTTCAAAATCACTTCAAAAATCAAATATGACTTGGACCGCTACAAGGTGGGGTGCAGAATATCCATTTCCATCTGAATAACAATACGTCGTCAACAGAAATCATTGTCGGGTCGTTAGAAGGGGTATAGGATTTTTCATTTGCAAAATTACTTCAAAAATCAAATATGACTTGTCACGCATCATATTAGGGTGCAAAATATTCATTTCCATCCTAATAACAATAATTTGTCAACTGAAATCATTGTCGGGTCGTCAGAGGGGGTACAGAGGGATATTTCATTTTCAAAATCACCTCAAAATAAAATATGACTCGGCACGCATCATAGTAGGGTTCAAAATATCAATGTATATCTGAATAACAATAATTCGTCAACAGAAATCATTGTCGGTTCGTCAGAGGGGGTATAGAGGAATTTTTCATTTTCAAAGTTACCTAAAATATCAAATATGACTTGGCACGCAACATGGTGGGGTGCAGAATATCTATTTCCATCTGAATAACAATAATTCGTCAACAGAAATCATTGCCGGGTTGTCAGAGGAGGTATAGAGGGATTTTTCATTTTCAAAATTACTTCAAAAATCAAATATGACTTGGCACGCATCATAGTAGGGTGCGAAATATTCATTTCTATCCTAATAACAATAATTCGTCAACTGAAATCATTGTCGGGTCGTCAGAGGGGGTACAGAGGGATTTTTCATTTTCAAAATCACCTCAAAATCAAATATGACTCGGCACGCATCATAGTAGGGTGCAAAATATCAATGTCCATCTGAATAACAATAATTCGTCAACAGAAATCATTGTCGGGTCGTAAGAGGGTGTACAGAGGGATTTTACATTTTCAAAATCACTTCAAAAATCAAATATGACTTGGACCGCTACAAGGTGGGGTGCAGAATATCCATTTCCATCTGAATAACAATAATTCGTCAACAGAAATCTTTGTCGGGTCGTCAGAGGGGGTATAGAGGAATTTTTCATTTTCAAAATTACCTAAAATATCAAATATGACTAGGCACGCAACATGGTGTGGTGCAGAATATCTATGTCCATCTGAATAACAATAATTTGTTAACAGAGATCATTGTCAGTTCGTCAGAGGGGTATAGAGGGATTTTTCATTTTCAAAATTACTTCAAAACTCAAATATGAGTTGGCACGCATCATGGTGGGGTACAAAGTATTCATGTCCATCTGAATAACAATAATTCGTCAACAGAAATCATTGTCGGGTAGTCAGAGGGGGTATAGAGGGATTGTTCATTTTCAAAGTTACCTCAAAAATCAAATATGACTTGGCACGCATCATAGTGGGGTGCGAAATATCCATTTCCATCTGAATAACAATAATTCGTCAACAGAAATCATTGTCGGGTCGTCAGAGGGGGTATAGAGGAATTTTTCATTTTCAAAATTACCTAAAATATCAAATATGACTTGGCACGCAACATGGTGTGGTGCAGAATATCTATGTCCATCTGAATAACAATAATTCGTTAACACAAATCATTGTCGGGTAGTCAGAGGGAGTATAGAGGGATTGTTCATTTTCAAAGTTACCTCAAAAATCAAATATGACTTGGCACGCATCATGGTGGGGTGCAAAATATCCATTTCCATCTGAATAACAATAATTCGTCAACAGAAATCATTGTCGGTTCGTCAGAGGGGGTATAGAGGAATTTTTCATTATCAAAACGACTTCAAAAATCAAATATGACTTGGCACGCATCATAGTGGGGTGCAAAATATCCATTTCCATCTGAATAACAATAATTAGTCAACAGAAATCATTGTCGGGTCGTCAGAGGGGGTATAGAGGAATTTTTCATTTTCAAAATTACCTAAAATATCAAATATGACTTGGCACGCAACATGGTGTGGTGCAGAATAACTATGTCCATCTGAATAACAATAATTCGTCAACACAAATCATTGTCGGGTAGTCAGAGGGAGTATAGAGGGATTTTTCATTATCAAAACGACTTCAAAAATCAAATATGACTTGGCACGCATCATAGTGGGGTGCAAAATATCCATTTTCATCTGAATAACAATAACTCGTCAACATAAATCATTGTCGGATCGTCAGAGGGGTATAGAGGGATTTTTCATTTTAAAAATTACTTCAAAAATCAAATATGAGTTGGCACGCATCATGGTGGGGTACAAAGTATTCATGTCCATCTGAATAACAATAATTCGTCAACAGAAATCATTGTAGGGTCGTCAAAGGGGGCATAGAGGGATTGTTCATTTTCAAAGTTACCTCAAAAATCAAATATGACTTGGCACACATCAAAGTAGGGTGCAAAATATCTATGATCAACTGAATAACAATAATTCGTCAACAGAAATCATTGTCGGTTCGTCAGAGGGGGTATAGAGGAATTTTTCGTTTTCAAAATTACCTAAAATATCAAATATGACTTGGCACGCATCATAGTAGGGTGCAAAATCTTCATTTCCATCCAAATAACAATCATTCGTCAACCAAAATCATTGTCGGGTCGTCAGAGGGGGTACAGAGGGATATCTCAAATTCAAAATTACCTAAAATATCAAATATGACTTGGCACGCAACATGGTGGGGTGTAGAATATCTATTTCCATCTGAATAACAATAATTCGTCAACAGAAATCATTGCCGGGTTTTCAGAGGAGGTATAGAGGGATTTTTCATTTTCAAAATCACCTCAAAATCAAATATGACTCGGCACGCATCATAGTAGGGTGCAAAATATCAATGTCCATCTGAATAACAATAATTCGGCAACAGAAATCATTGTCGGGTCGTAAGAGGGTGTACAGAGGGATTTTACAATTTCAAAATCACTTCAAAAATCAAATATGACTTGGACCGCTACAAGGTGGGGTGCAGAATATGCATTTCCATCTGAATAACAATAATTCTTCAACAGAAATCATTGTCGGGTCGTTAGAAGGGGTATAGGATTTTTCATTTTCAAAATTACTTCAAAAATCAAATATGACTTGTCACGCATCATATTAGGGTGCAAAATATTCATTTCCATCCTAATAACAATAATTTGTCAACTGAAATCATTGTCGGGTCGTCAGAGGTGGTATAGAGGGATTTTTCATTTTCAAAATCACCTCAAAATCAAATATGACTCGGCACGCATCATAGTAGGGTGCAAAATATCAATGTATATCTGAATAACAATAATTCGTCAACAGAAATCATTGTCGGGTCGTCAGAGGGGGTATAGAGGAATTTTACAATTTCAAAATCACTTCAAAAATCAAATATGACTTGGACCGCTACAAGGTGGGGTGCAGAATATCCATTCCCATCTGAATAACAATAATTCGTCAACAGAAATCATTGTCGGGGCGTTAGAAGGGGTATGGGATTTTTCATTTTCAAAATTACTTCAAAAATCAAATATGACTTGTCACGCATCATATTAGGGTGCAAAATATTCATTTCCATCCTAATAACAATAATTTGTCAACTGAAATCATTGTCGGGTCGTCAGAGGTGGAATAGAGGGATTTTTCATTTTCAAAATCACCTCAAAATCAATTATGACTCGGCACGCATCATAGTAGGGTGCAAAATATCAATGTATATCTGAATAACAATAATTCGTCAACAGAAATCATTGTCGGGTCGTCAGAGGGGGTATAGAGGAATTTTACAATTTCAAAATCACTTCAAAAATCAAATATGACTTGGACCGCTACAAGGTGGGGTGCAGAATATCCATTCCCATCTGAATAACAATAATTCGTCAACAGAAATCATTGTCGGGGCGTTAGAAGGGGTATAGGATTTTTCATTTTCAAAATTACTTCAAAAATCAAATATGACTTGTCACGCATCATATTAGGGTGCAAAATATTCATTTCCATCCTAATAACAATAATTTGTCAACTGAAATCATTGTTGGGTCGTCAGAGGGGGTACAGAGGGATTTTTCATTTTCAAAATCACCTCAAAATCAAATATGACTCGGCACGCATCATAGTAGGGTGCAAAATATCAATGTATATCTGAATAACAATAATTCGTCAACAGAAATCATTGTCGGGTCGTCAGAGGGGGTATAGAGGAATTTTACAATTTCAAAATCACTTCAAAAATCAAATATGACTTGGACCGCTACAAGGTGGGGTGCAGAATATCCATTTCCATCTGAATAACAATACGTCGTCAACAGAAATCATTGTCGGGTCGTTAGAAGGGGTATAGGATTTTTCATTTGCAAAATTACTTCAAAAATCAAATATGACTTGTCACGCATCATATTAGGGTGCAAAATATTCATTTCCATCCTAATAACAATAATTTGTCAACTGAAATCATTGTCGGGTCGTCAGAGGGGGTACAGAGGGATATTTCATTTTCAAAATCACCTCAAAATCAAATATGACTCGGCACGCATCATAGTAGGGTTCAAAATATCAATGTATATCTGAATAACAATAATTCGTCAACAGAAATCATTGTCGGTTCGTCAGAGGGGGTATAGAGGAATTTTTCATTTTCAAAGTTACCTAAAATTTCAAATATGACTTGGCACGCAACATGGTGGGGTGCAGAATATCTATTTCCATCTGAATAACAATAATTCGTCAACAGAAATCATTGCCGGGTTGTCAGAGGAGGTATAGAGGGATTTTTCATTTTCAAAATTACTTCAAAAATCAAATATGACTTGGCACGCATCATAGTAGGGTGCGAAATATTCATTTCTATCCTAATAACAATAATTCGTCAACTGAAATCATTGTCGGGTCGTCAGAGGGGGTACAGAGGGATTTTTCATTTTCAAAATCACCTCAAAATCAAATATGACTCGGCACGCATCATAGTAGGGTGCAAAATATCAATGTCCATCTGAATAACAATAATTCGTCAACAGAAATCATTGTCGGGTCGTAAGAGGGTGTACAGAGGGATTTTACATTTTCAAAATCACTTCAAAAATCAAATATGACTTGGACCGCTACAAGGTGGGGTGCAGAATATCCATTTCCATCTGAATAACAATAATTCGTCAACAGAAATCATTGTCGGGTCGTCAGAGGGGGTATAGAGGAATTTTTCATTTTCAAAATTACCTAAAATATCAAATATGACTAGGCACGCAACATGGTGTGGTGCAGAATATCTATGTCCATCTGAATAACAATAATTTGTTAACAGAGATCATTGTCAGTTCGTCAGAGGGGTATAGAGGGATTTTTCATTTTCAAAATTACTTCAAAACTCAAATATGAGTTGGCACGCATCATGGTGGGGTACAAAGTATTCATGTCCATCTGAATAACAATAATTCGTCAACAGAAATCATTGTCGGGTAGTCAGAGGGGGTATAGAGGGATTGTTCATTTTCAAAGTTACCTCAAAAATCAAATATGACTTGGCACGCATCATAGTGGGGTGCAAAATATCCATTTCCATCTGAATAACAATAATTCGTCAACAGAAATCATTGTCGGGTCGTCAGAGGGGGTATAGAGGAATTTTTCATTTTCAAAATTACCTAAAATATCAAATATGACTTGGCACGCAACATGGTGTGGTGCAGAATATCTATGTCCATCTGAATAACAATAATTCGTTAACACAAATCATTGTCGGGTAGTCAGAGGGAGTATAGAGGGATTGTTCATTTTCAAAGTTACCTCAAAAATCAAATATGACTTGGCACGCATCATAGTGGGGTGCAAAATATCCATTTCCATCTGAATAACAATAATTCGTCAACAGAAATCATTGTCGGTTCGTCAGAGGGGGTATAGAGGAATTTTTCATTATCAAAACGACTTCAAAAATCAAATATGACTTGGCACGCATCATAGTGGGGTGCAAAATATCCATTTCCATCTGAATAACAATAATTAGTCAACAGAAATCATTGTCGGGTCGTCAGAGGGGGTATAGAGGAATTTTTCATTTTCAAAATTACCTAAAATATCAAATATGACTTGGCACGCAACATGGTGTGGTGCAGAATAACTATGTCCATCTGAATAACAATAATTCGTCAACACAAATCATTGTCGGGTAGTCAGAGGGAGTATAGAGGGATTTTTCATTATCAAAACGACTTCAAAAATCAAATATGACTTGGCACGCATCATAGTGGGGTGCAAAATATCCATTTTCATCTGAATAACAATAACTCGTCAACATAAATCATTGTCGGATCGTCAGAGGGGTATAGAGGGATTTTTCATTTTAAAAATTACTTCAAAAATCAAATATGAGTTGGCACGCATCATGGTGGGGTACAAAGTATTCATGTCCATCTGAATAACAATAATTCGTCAACAGAAATCATTGTAGGGTCGTCAAAGGGGGCATAGAGGGATTGTTCATTTTCAAAGTTACCTCAAAAATCAAATATGACTTGGCACACATCAAAGTAGGGTGCAAAATATCTATGATCAACTGAATAACAATAATTCGTCAACAGAAATCATTGTCGGTTCGTCAGAGGGGGTATAGAGGAATTTTTCATTTTCAAAATTACCTAAAATATCAAATATGACTTGGCACGCATCATAGTAGGGTGCAAAATATTCATTTCCATCCTAATAACAATAATTCGTCAACTGAAATCATTGACGGGTCGTCAGAGGGGGTACAGAGGAATTTTTCATTTTCAAAATTACCTCAAAATCAAATATGACTCGGCACGCATCATAGTATGTTGCAAAATATCCATGTCCATCTGAATAACGATAATTGGTAAACAGAAATCATTGTCGGGTCGTTAGAAGGGGTATAGGATTTTTCATTTTCAAAATTACTTCAAAAATCAAATATGACTTGTCACGCATCATATTAGGGTGCAAAATATTCATTTCCATCCTAATAACAATAATTTGTCAACTGAAATCATTGTCGGGTCGTCAGAGGTGGTATAGAGGGATTTTTCATTTTCAAAATCACCTCAAAATCAAATATGACTCGGCACGCATCATAGTAGGGTGCAAAATATCAATGTATATCTGAATAACAATAATTCGTCAACAGAAATCATTGTCGGGTCGTCAGAGGGGGTATATAGGAATTTTACAATTTCAAAATCACTTCAAAAATCAAATATGACTTGGACCGCTACAAGGTGGGGTGCAGAATATCCATTCCCACCTGAATAACAATAATTCGTCAACAGAAATCATTGTCGGGGCGTTAGAAGGGGTATAGGATTTTTCATTTTCAAAATTACTTCAAAAATCAAATATGACTTGTCACGCATCATATTAGGGTGCAAAATATTCATTTCCATCCTAATAACAATAATTTGTCAACTGAAATCATTGTTGGGTCGTCAGAGGGGGTACAGAGGGATTTTTCATTTTCAAAATCACCTCAAAATCAAATATGACTCGGCACGCATCATAGTAGGGTTCAAAATATCAATGTATATCTGAATAACAATAATTCGTCAACAGAAATCATTGTCGGGTCGTCAGAGGGGGTACTGAGGGATTTTTCATTTTCAAAATCACCTCAAAATCAAATATGACTCGGCACGCATCATAGTAGGGTGCAAAATATCAATGTCCATCTGAATAACAATAATTCGTCAACAGAAATCATTGTCGGGTCGTAAGAGGGTGTACAGAGGGATTTTACATTTTCAAAATCACTTCAAAAATCAAATATGACTTGGACCGCTACAAGGTGGGGTGCAGAATATCCATTTCCATCTGAATAACAATAATTCGTCAACAGAAATCATTGTCGGGTCGTCAGAGGGGGTATAGAGGAATTTTTCATTTTCAAAATTACCTAAAATATCAAATATGACTAGGCACGCAACATGGTGTGGTGCAGAATATCTATGTCCATCTGAATAACAATAATTTGTTAACAGAGATCATTGTCAGTTCGTCAGAGGGGTATAGAGGGATTTTTCATTTTCAAAATTACTTCAAAACTCAAATATGAGTTGGCACGCATCATGGTGGGGTACAAAGTATTCATGTCCATCTGAATAACAATAATTCGTCAACAGAAATCATTGTCGGGTAGTCAGAGGGGGTATAGAGGGATTGTTCATTTTCAAAGTTACCTCAAAAATCAAATATGACTTGGCACGCATCATAGTGGGGTGCAAAATATCCATTTCCATCTGAATAACAATAATTCGTCAACAGAAATCATTGTCGGGTCGTCAGAGGGGGTATAGAGGAATTTTTCATTTTCAAAATTACCTAAAATATCAAATATGACTTGGCACGCAACATGGTGTGGTGCAGAATATCTATGTCCATCTGAATAACAATAATTCGTTAACACAAATCATTGTCGGGTAGTCAGAGGGAGTATAGAGGGATTGTTCATTTTCAAAGTTACCTCAAAAATCAAATATGACTTGGCACGCATCATAGTGGGGTGCAAAATATCCATTTCCATCTGAATAACAATAATTCGTCAACAGAAATCATTGTCGGTTCGTCAGAGGGGGTATAGAGGAATTTTTCATTATCAAAACGACTTCAAAAATCAAATATGACTTGGCACGCATCATAGTGGGGTGCAAAATATCCATTTCCATCTGAATAACAATAATTAGTCAACAGAAATCATTGTCGGGTCGTCAGAGGGGGTATAGAGGAATTTTTCATTTTCAAAATTACCTAAAATATCAAATATGACTTGGCACGCAACATGGTGTGGTGCAGAATAACTATGTCCATCTGAATAACAATAATTCGTCAACACAAATCATTGTCGGGTAGTCAGAGGGAGTATAGAGGGATTTTTCATTATCAAAACGACTTCAAAAATCAAATATGACTTGGCACGCATCATAGTGGGGTGCAAAATATCCATTTTCATCTGAATAACAATAACTCGTCAACATAAATCATTGTCGGATCGTCAGAGGGGTATAGAGGGATTTTTCATTTTAAAAATTACTTCAAAAATCAAATATGAGTTGGCACGCATCATGGTGGGGTACAAAGTATTCATGTCCATCTGAATAACAATAATTCGTCAACAGAAATCATTGTAGGGTCGTCAAAGGGGGCATAGAGGGATTGTTCATTTTCAAAGTTACCTCAAAAATCAAATATGACTTGGCACACATCAAAGTAGGGTGCAAAATATCTATGATCAACTGAATAACAATAATTCGTCAACAGAAATCATTGTCGGTTCGTCAGAGGGGGTATAGAGGAATTTTTCATTTTCAAAATTACCTAAAATATCAAATATGACTTGGCACGCATCATAGTAGGGTGCAAAATATTCATTTCCATCCTAATAACAATAATTCGTCAACTGAAATCATTGACGGGTCGTCAGAGGGGGTACAGAGGAATTTTTCATTTTCAAAATTACCTCAAAATCAAATATGACTCGGCACGCATCATAGTATGTTGCAAAATATCCATGTCCATCTGAATAACGATAATTGGTAAACAGAAATCATTGTCGGGTCGTTAGAAGGGGTATAGGATTTTTCATTTTCAAAATTACTTCAAAAATCAAATATGACTTGTCACGCATCATATTAGGGTGCAAAATATTCATTTCCATCCTAATAACAATAATTTGTCAACTGAAATCATTGTCGGGTCGTCAGAGGTGGTATAGAGGGATTTTTCATTTTCAAAATCACCTCAAAATCAAATATGACTCGGCACGCATCATAGTAGGGTGCAAAATATCAATGTATATCTGAATAACAATAATTCGTCAACAGAAATCATTGTCGGGTCGTCAGAGGGGGTATATAGGAATTTTACAATTTCAAAATCACTTCAAAAATCAAATATGACTTGGACCGCTACAAGGTGGGGTGCAGAATATCCATTCCCACCTGAATAACAATAATTCGTCAACAGAAATCATTGTCGGGGCGTTAGAAGGGGTATAGGATTTTTCATTTTCAAAATTACTTCAAAAATCAAATATGACTTGTCACGCATCATATTAGGGTGCAAAATATTCATTTCCATCCTAATAACAATAATTTGTCAACTGAAATCATTGTTGGGTCGTCAGAGGGGGTACAGAGGGATTTTTCATTTTCAAAATCACCTCAAAATCAAATATGACTCGGCACGCATCATAGTAGGGTTCAAAATATCAATGTATATCTGAATAACAATAATTCGTCAACAGAAATCATTGTCGGGTCGTCAGAGGGGGTACTGAGGGATTTTTCATTTTCAAAATCACCTCAAAATCAAATATGACTCGGCACGCATCATAGTAGGGTGCAAAATATCAATGTCCATCTGAATAACAATAATTCGTCAACAGAAAACATTGTCGGGTCGTAAGAGGTTGTACAGAGGGATTTTACATTTTCAAAATCACTTCAAAAATCAAATATGACTTGGACCACTACAAGGTGGGGTGCAGAATATCCATTTCCATCTGAATAACAATAATTCGTTAACACAAATCATTGTCGGGTAGTCAGAGGGAGTATAGAGGGATTGTTCATTTTCAAAGTTACCTCAAAAATCAAATATGACTTGGCACGCATCATAGTGGGGTGCAAAATATCCATTTCCATCTGAATAACAATAATTCGTCAACAGAAATCATTGTCGGTTCGTCAGAGGGGGTATAGAGGAATTTTTCATTATCAAAACGACTTCAAAAATCAAATATGACTTGGCACGCATCATAGTGGGGTGCAAAATAACCATTTCCATCTGAATAACAATAATTAGTCAACAGAAATCATTGTCGGGTCGTCAGAGGGGGTATAGAGGAATTTTTCATTTTCAAAATTACCTAAAATATCAAATATGACTTGGCACGCAACATGGTGTGGTGCAGAATAACTATGTCCATCTGAATAACAATAATTCGTCAACACAAATCATTGTCGGGTAGTCAGAGGGAGTATAGAGGGATTTTTCATTATCAAAACGACTTCAAAAATCAAATATGACTTGGCACGCATCATAGTGGGGTGCAAAATATCCATTTTCATCTGAATAACAATAACTCGTCAACATAAATCATTGTCGGATCGTCAGAGGGGTATAGAGGGATTTTTCATTTTAAAAATTACTTCAAAAATCAAATATGAGTTGGCACGCATCATGGTGGGGTACAAAGTATTCATGTCCATCTGAATAACAATAATTCGTCAACAGAAATCATTGTAGGGTCGTCAAAGGGGGCATAGAGGGATTGTTCATTTTCAAAGTTACCTCAAAAATCAAATATGACTTGGCACACATCAAAGTAGGGTGCAAAATATCTATGATCAACTGAATAACAATAATTCGTCAACAGAAATCATTGTCGGTTCGTCAGAGGGGGTATAGAGGAATTTTTCGTTTTCAAAATTACCTAAAATATCAAATATGACTTGGCACGCATCATAGTAGGGTGCAAAATATTCATTTCCATCCTAATAACAATAATTCGTCAACTGAAATCATTGACGGGTCGTCAGAGGGGGTACAGAGGAATTTTTCATTTTCAAAATTACCTCAAAATCAAATATGACTCGGCACGCATCATAGTATGTTGCAAAATATCCATGTCCATCTGAATAACGATAATTGGTAAACAGAAATCATTGTCGGGTCGTTAGAAGGGGTATAGGATTTTTCATTTTCAAAATTACTTCAAAAATCATATATGACTTGTCACGCATCATATTAGGGTGCAAAATATTCATTTCCATCCTAATAACAATAATTTGTCAACTGAAATCATTGTCGGGTCGTCAGAGGTGGTATAGAGGGATTTTTCATTTTCAAAATCACCTCAAAATCAAATATGACTCGGCACGCATCATAGTAGGGTGCAAAATATCAATGTATATCTGAATAACAATAATTCGTCAACAGAAATCATTGTCGGGTCGTCAGAGGGGGTATATAGGAATTTTACAATTTCAAAATCACTTCAAAAATCAAATATGACTTGGACCGCTACAAGGTGGGGTGCAGAATATCCATTCCCATCTGAATAACAATAATTCGTCAACAGAAATCATTGTCGGGGCGTTAGAAGGGGTATAGGATTTTTCATTTTCAAAATTACTTCAAAAATCAAATATGACTTGTCACGCATCATATTAGGGTGCAAAATATTCATTTCCATCCTAATAACAATAATTTGTCAACTGAAATCATTGTTGGGTCGTCAGAGGGGGTACAGAGGGATTTTTCATTTTCAAAATCACCTCAAAATCAAATATGACTCGGCACGCATCATAGTAGGGTTCAAAATATCAATGTATATCTGAATAACAATAATTCGTCAACAGAAATCATTGTCGGTTCGTCAGAGGGGGTATAGAGGAATTTTTCATTTTCAAAGTTACCTAAAATATCAAATATGACTTGGCACGCAACATGGTGGGGTGCAGAATATCTATTTCCATCTGAATAACAATAATTCGTCAACAGAAATCATTGCCGGGTTGTCAGAGGAGGTATAGAGGGATTTTTCATTTTCAAAATTACTTCAGAAATCAAATATGACTTGGCACGCATCATAGTAGGGTGCGAAATATTCATTTCTATCCTAAAAACATTATTCCGTCAACTGAAATCATTGTCGGGTCGTCAGAGGGGGTACTGAGGGATTTTTCATTTTCAAAATCACCTCAAAATCAAATATGACTCGGCACGCATCATAGTAGGGTGCAAAATATCAATGTCCATCTGAATAACAATAATTCGTCAACAGAAAACATTGTCGGGTCGTAAGAGGTTGTACAGAGGGATTTTACATTTTCAAAATCACTTCAAAAATCAAATATGACTTGGACCGCTACAAGGTGGGGTGCAGAATATCCATTTCCATCTGAATAAAAATAATTCGTCAACAGAAATCATTGCCGGGTTTTCAGAGGAGGTATAGAGGGATTTTTCATTTTCAAAATTACTTCAAAAATCAAATATGACTTGTCACGCATCATATTAGGGTGCAGAATATTCATTTCCATCCTAATAACAATAATTTGTCAACTGAAATCATTGTCGGGTCGTCAGAGGAGGTACAGAGGGATTTTTCATTTTCAAAATCACCTCAAAATCAAATATGACTCGGCACGCATCATAGTAGGGTGCAAAATATCAATGTATATCTGAATAACAATAATTCGTCAACAGAAATCATTGTCGGGTCGTCAGAGGGGGTATAGAGGAATTTTACAATTTCAAAATCACTTCAAAAATCAAATATGACTTGGACCGCTACAAGGTGGGGTGCAGAATATCCATTTCCATCTGAATAACAATACTTCGTCAACAGAAATCATTGTCGGGTCGTCAGAGGGGGTATAGAGGAATTTCTCATTTTCAAAATTACCTAAAATATCAAATATGACTTGGCACGCAACATGGTGTGATGCAGAATATCTATGTCCATCTGAATAACAATAATTCGTTAACAGAGATCATTGTCGGGTCGTCAGAGGGGGTATAGAGGAATTTCTCATTTTCAAAATTACCTAAAATATCAAATATGACTTGGCACGCAACATGGTGTGATGCAGAATATCTATGTCCATCTGAATAACAATAATTCGTTAACAGAGATCATTGTCGGGTCGTCAAAGGGGGCATAGGGGGATTGTTCATTTTCAAAGTTACCTCAAAAATCAAATATGACTTGGCACACATCATATTAGGGTGAAAAATATTCATTTCCATCCTAATAACAATAATTTGTCAACTGAAATCATTGTTGGGTCGTCAGAGGGGGTACAGAGGGATTTTTCATTTTCAAAATCACCTCAAAATCAAATATGACTCGGCACGCATCATAGTAGGGTTCAAAATATCAATGTATATCTGAATAACAATAATTCGTCAACAGAAATCATTGTCGGGTCGTCAGAGGGGGTACTGAGGGATTTTTCATTTTCAAAATCACCTCAAAATCAAATATGACTCGGCACGCATCATAGTAGGGTGCAAAATATCAATGTCCATCTGAATAACAATAATTCGTCAACAGAAAACATTGTCGGGTCGTAAGAGGTTGTACAGAGGGATTTTACATTTTCAAAATCACTTCAAAAATCAAATATGACTTGGACCACTACAAGGTGGGGTGCAGAATATCCATTTCCATCTGAATAACAATAATTCGTTAACACAAATCATTGTCGGGTAGTCAGAGGGAGTATAGAGGGATTGTTCATTTTCAAAGTTACCTCAAAAATCAAATATGACTTGGCACGCATCATAGTGGGGTGCAAAATATCCATTTCCATCTGAATAACAATAATTCGTCAACAGAAATCATTGTCGGTTCGTCAGAGGGGGTATAGAGGAATTTTTCATTATCAAAACGACTTCAAAAATCAAATATGACTTGGCACGCATCATAGTGGGGTGCAAAATAACCATTTCCATCTGAATAACAATAATTAGTCAACAGAAATCATTGTCGGGTCGTCAGAGGGGGTATAGAGGAATTTTTCATTTTCAAAATTACCTAAAATATCAAATATGACTTGGCACGCAACATGGTGTGGTGCAGAATAACTATGTCCATCTGAATAACAATAATTCGTCAACACAAATCATTGTCGGGTAGTCAGAGGGAGTATAGAGGGATTTTTCATTATCAAAACGACTTCAAAAATCAAATATGACTTGGCACGCATCATAGTGGGGTGCAAAATATCCATTTTCATCTGAATAACAATAACTCGTCAACATAAATCATTGTCGGATCGTCAGAGGGGTATAGAGGGATTTTTCATTTTAAAAATTACTTCAAAAATCAAATATGAGTTGGCACGCATCATGGTGGGGTACAAAGTATTCATGTCCATCTGAATAACAATAATTCGTCAACAGAAATCATTGTAGGGTCGTCAAAGGGGGCATAGAGGGATTGTTCATTTTCAAAGTTACCTCAAAAATCAAATATGACTTGGCACACATCAAAGTAGGGTGCAAAATATCTATGATCAACTGAATAACAATAATTCGTCAACAGAAATCATTGTCGGTTCGTCAGAGGGGGTATAGAGGAATTTTTCGTTTTCAAAATTACCTAAAATATCAAATATGACTTGGCACGCATCATAGTAGGGTGCAAAATATTCATTTCCATCCTAATAACAATAATTCGTCAACTGAAATCATTGACGGGTCGTCAGAGGGGGTACAGAGGAATTTTTCATTTTCAAAATTACCTCAAAATCAAATATGACTCGGCACGCATCATAGTATGTTGCAAAATATCCATGTCCATCTGAATAACGATAATTGGTAAACAGAAATCATTGTCGGGTCGTTAGAAGGGGTATAGGATTTTTCATTTTCAAAATTACTTCAAAAATCATATATGACTTGTCACGCATCATATTAGGGTGCAAAATATTCATTTCCATCCTAATAACAATAATTTGTCAACTGAAATCATTGTCGGGTCGTCAGAGGTGGTATAGAGGGATTTTTCATTTTCAAAATCACCTCAAAATCAAATATGACTCGGCACGCATCATAGTAGGGTGCAAAATATCAATGTATATCTGAATAACAATAATTCGTCAACAGAAATCATTGTCGGGTCGTCAGAGGGGGTATATAGGAATTTTACAATTTCAAAATCACTTCAAAAATCAAATATGACTTGGACCGCTACAAGGTGGGGTGCAGAATATCCATTCCCACCTGAATAACAATAATTCGTCAACAGAAATCATTGTCGGGGCGTTAGAAGGGGTATAGGATTTTTCATTTTCAAAATTACTTCAAAAATCAAATATGACTTGTCACGCATCATATTAGGGTGCAAAATATTCATTTCCATCCTAATAACAATAATTTGTCAACTGAAATCATTGTTGGGTCGTCAGAGGGGGTACAGAGGGATTTTTCATTTTCAAAATCACCTCAAAATCAAATATGACTCGGCACGCATCATAGTAGGGTTCAAAATATCAATGTATATCTGAATAACAATAATTCGTCAACAGAAATCATTGTCGGGTCGTCAGAGGGGGTACTGAGGGATTTTTCATTTTCAAAATCACCTCAAAATCAAATATGACTCGGCACGCATCATAGTAGGGTGCAAAATATCAATGTCCATCTGAATAACAATAATTCGTCAACAGAAATCATTGTCGGGTCGTAAGAGGGTGTACAGAGGGATTTTACATTTTCAAAATCACTTCAAAAATCAAATATGACTTGGACCGCTACAAGGTGGGGTGCAGAATATCCATTTCCATCTGAATAACAATAATTCGTCAACAGAAATCATTGTCGGGTCGTCAGAGGGGGTATAGAGGAATTTTTCATTTTCAAAATTACCTAAAATATCAAATATGACTAGGCACGCAACATGGTGTGGTGCAGAATATCTATGTCCATCTGAATAACAATAATTTGTTAACAGAGATCATTGTCAGTTCGTCAGAGGGGTATAGAGGGATTTTTCATTTTCAAAATTACTTCAAAACTCAAATATGAGTTGGCACGCATCATGGTGGGGTACAAAGTATTCATGTCCATCTGAATAACAATAATTCGTCAACAGAAATCATTGTCGGGTAGTCAGAGGGGGTATAGAGGGATTGTTCATTTTCAAAGTTACCTCAAAAATCAAATATGACTTGGCACGCATCATAGTGGGGTGCAAAATATCCATTTCCATCTGAATAACAATAATTCGTCAACAGAAATCATTGTCGGGTCGTCAGAGGGGGTATAGAGGAATTTTTCATTTTCAAAATTACCTAAAATATCAAATATGACTTGGCACGCAACATGGTGTGGTGCAGAATATCTATGTCCATCTGAATAACAATAATTCGTTAACACAAATCATTGTCGGGTAGTCAGAGGGAGTATAGAGGGATTGTTCATTTTCAAAGTTACCTCAAAAATCAAATATGACTTGGCACGCATCATAGTGGGGTGCAAAATATCCATTTCCATCTGAATAACAATAATTCGTCAACAGAAATCATTGTCGGTTCGTCAGAGGGGGTATAGAGGAATTTTTCATTATCAAAACGACTTCAAAAATCAAATATGACTTGGCACGCATCATAGTGGGGTGCAAAATATCCATTTCCATCTGAATAACAATAATTAGTCAACAGAAATCATTGTCGGGTCGTCAGAGGGGGTATAGAGGAATTTTTCATTTTCAAAATTACCTAAAATATCAAATATGACTTGGCACGCAACATGGTGTGGTGCAGAATAACTATGTCCATCTGAATAACAATAATTCGTCAACACAAATCATTGTCGGGTAGTCAGAGGGAGTATAGAGGGATTTTTCATTATCAAAACGACTTCAAAAATCAAATATGACTTGGCACGCATCATAGTGGGGTGCAAAATATCCATTTTCATCTGAATAACAATAACTCGTCAACATAAATCATTGTCGGATCGTCAGAGGGGTATAGAGGGATTTTTCATTTTAAAAATTACTTCAAAAATCAAATATGAGTTGGCACGCATCATGGTGGGGTACAAAGTATTCATGTCCATCTGAATAACAATAATTCGTCAACAGAAATCATTGTAGGGTCGTCAAAGGGGGCATAGAGGGATTGTTCATTTTCAAAGTTACCTCAAAAATCAAATATGACTTGGCACACATCAAAGTAGGGTGCAAAATATCTATGATCAACTGAATAACAATAATTCGTCAACAGAAATCATTGTCGGTTCGTCAGAGGGGGTATAGAGGAATTTTTCATTTTCAAAATTACCTAAAATATCAAATATGACTTGGCACGCATCATAGTAGGGTGCAAAATATTCATTTCCATCCTAATAACAATAATTCGTCAACTGAAATCATTGACGGGTCGTCAGAGGGGGTACAGAGGAATTTTTCATTTTCAAAATTACCTCAAAATCAAATATGACTCGGCACGCATCATAGTATGTTGCAAAATATCCATGTCCATCTGAATAACGATAATTGGTAAACAGAAATCATTGTCGGGTCGTTAGAAGGGGTATAGGATTTTTCATTTTCAAAATTACTTCAAAAATCAAATATGACTTGTCACGCATCATATTAGGGTGCAAAATATTCATTTCCATCCTAATAACAATAATTTGTCAACTGAAATCATTGTCGGGTCGTCAGAGGTGGTATAGAGGGATTTTTCATTTTCAAAATCACCTCAAAATCAAATATGACTCGGCACGCATCATAGTAGGGTGCAAAATATCAATGTATATCTGAATAACAATAATTCGTCAACAGAAATCATTGTCGGGTCGTCAGAGGGGGTATATAGGAATTTTACAATTTCAAAATCACTTCAAAAATCAAATATGACTTGGACCGCTACAAGGTGGGGTGCAGAATATCCATTCCCACCTGAATAACAATAATTCGTCAACAGAAATCATTGTCGGGGCGTTAGAAGGGGTATAGGATTTTTCATTTTCAAAATTACTTCAAAAATCAAATATGACTTGTCACGCATCATATTAGGGTGCAAAATATTCATTTCCATCCTAATAACAATAATTTGTCAACTGAAATCATTGTTGGGTCGTCAGAGGGGGTACAGAGGGATTTTTCATTTTCAAAATCACCTCAAAATCAAATATGACTCGGCACGCATCATAGTAGGGTTCAAAATATCAATGTATATCTGAATAACAATAATTCGTCAACAGAAATCATTGTCGGGTCGTCAGAGGGGGTACTGAGGGATTTTTCATTTTCAAAATCACCTCAAAATCAAATATGACTCGGCACGCATCATAGTAGGGTGCAAAATATCAATGTCCATCTGAATAACAATAATTCGTCAACAGAAAACATTGTCGGGTCGTAAGAGGTTGTACAGAGGGATTTTACATTTTCAAAATCACTTCAAAAATCAAATATGACTTGTCACGCATCATATTAGGGTGCAAAATATTCATTTCCATCCTAATAACAATAATTCGTCAACTGAAATCATTGACGGGTCGTCAGAGGGGGTACAGAGGAATTTTTCATTTTCAAAATTACCTCAAAATCAAATATGACTCGGCACGCATCATAGTAGGGTGCAAAATATCAATGTATATCTGAATAACAATAATTCGTCAACAGAAATCATTGTCGGGTCGTCAGAGGGGGTATAGAGGAATTTTACAATTTCAAAATCACTTCAAAAATCAAATATGACTTGGACCGCTACAAGGTGGGGTGCAGAATATCCATTTCCATCTGAATAACAATACTTCGTCAACAGAAATCATTGTCGGGTCGTCAGAGGGGGTATAGAGGAATTTCTCATTTTCAAAATTACCTAAAATATCAAATATGACTTGGCACGCAACATGGTGTGATGCAGAATATCTATGTCCATCTGAATAACAATAATTCGTTAACAGAGATCATTGTCGGGTCGTCAGAGGGGGTATAGAGGAATTTCTCATTTTCAAAATTACCTAAAATATCAAATATGACTTGGCACGCAACATGGTGTGATGCAGAATATCTATGTCCATCTGAATAACAATAATTCGTTAACAGAGATCATTGTCGGGTCGTCAAAGGGGGCATAGGGGGATTGTTCATTTTCAAAGTTACCTCAAAAATCAAATATGACTTGGCACACATCATATTAGGGTGAAAAATATTCATTTCCATCCTAATAACAATAATTTGTCAACTGAAATCATTGTTGGGTCGTCAGAGGGGGTACAGAGGGATTTTTCATTTTCAAAATCACCTCAAAATCAAATATGACTCGGCACGCATCATAGTAGGGTTCAAAATATCAATGTATATCTGAATAACAATAATTCGTCAACAGAAATCATTGTCGGGTCGTCAGAGGGGGTACTGAGGGATTTTTCATTTTCAAAATCACCTCAAAATCAAATATGACTCGGCACGCATCATAGTAGGGTGCAAAATATCAATGTCCATCTGAATAACAATAATTCGTCAACAGAAAACATTGTCGGGTCGTAAGAGGTTGTACAGAGGGATTTTACATTTTCAAAATCACTTCAAAAATCAAATATGACTTGGACCACTACAAGGTGGGGTGCAGAATATCCATTTCCATCTGAATAACAATAATTCGTTAACACAAATCATTGTCGGGTAGTCAGAGGGAGTATAGAGGGATTGTTCATTTTCAAAGTTACCTCAAAAATCAAATATGACTTGGCACGCATCATAGTGGGGTGCAAAATATCCATTTCCATCTGAATAACAATAATTCGTCAACAGAAATCATTGTCGGTTCGTCAGAGGGGGTATAGAGGAATTTTTCATTATCAAAACGACTTCAAAAATCAAATATGACTTGGCACGCATCATAGTGGGGTGCAAAATAACCATTTCCATCTGAATAACAATAATTAGTCAACAGAAATCATTGTCGGGTCGTCAGAGGGGGTATAGAGGAATTTTTCATTTTCAAAATTACCTAAAATATCAAATATGACTTGGCACGCAACATGGTGTGGTGCAGAATAACTATGTCCATCTGAATAACAATAATTCGTCAACACAAATCATTGTCGGGTAGTCAGAGGGAGTATAGAGGGATTTTTCATTATCAAAACGACTTCAAAAATCAAATATGACTTGGCACGCATCATAGTGGGGTGCAAAATATCCATTTTCATCTGAATAACAATAACTCGTCAACATAAATCATTGTCGGATCGTCAGAGGGGTATAGAGGGATTTTTCATTTTAAAAATTACTTCAAAAATCAAATATGAGTTGGCACGCATCATGGTGGGGTACAAAGTATTCATGTCCATCTGAATAACAATAATTCGTCAACAGAAATCATTGTAGGGTCGTCAAAGGGGGCATAGAGGGATTGTTCATTTTCAAAGTTACCTCAAAAATCAAATATGACTTGGCACACATCAAAGTAGGGTGCAAAATATCTATGATCAACTGAATAACAATAATTCGTCAACAGAAATCATTGTCGGTTCGTCAGAGGGGGTATAGAGGAATTTTTCGTTTTCAAAATTACCTAAAATATCAAATATGACTTGGCACGCATCATAGTAGGGTGCAAAATATTCATTTCCATCCTAATAACAATAATTCGTCAACTGAAATCATTGACGGGTCGTCAGAGGGGGTACAGAGGAATTTTTCATTTTCAAAATTACCTCAAAATCAAATATGACTCGGCACGCATCATAGTATGTTGCAAAATATCCATGTCCATCTGAATAACGATAATTGGTAAACAGAAATCATTGTCGGGTCGTTAGAAGGGGTATAGGATTTTTCATTTTCAAAATTACTTCAAAAATCATATATGACTTGTCACGCATCATATTAGGGTGCAAAATATTCATTTCCATCCTAATAACAATAATTTGTCAACTGAAATCATTGTCGGGTCGTCAGAGGTGGTATAGAGGGATTTTTCATTTTCAAAATCACCTCAAAATCAAATATGACTCGGCACGCATCATAGTAGGGTGCAAAATATCAATGTATATCTGAATAACAATAATTCGTCAACAGAAATCATTGTCGGGTCGTCAGAGGGGGTATATAGGAATTTTACAATTTCAAAATCACTTCAAAAATCAAATATGACTTGGACCGCTACAAGGTGGGGTGCAGAATATCCATTCCCATCTGAATAACAATAATTCGTCAACAGAAATCATTGTCGGGGCGTTAGAAGGGGTATAGGATTTTTCATTTTCAAAATTACTTCAAAAATCAAATATGACTTGTCACGCATCATATTAGGGTGCAAAATATTCATTTCCATCCTAATAACAATAATTTGTCAACTGAAATCATTGTTGGGTCGTCAGAGGGGGTACAGAGGGATTTTTCATTTTCAAAATCACCTCAAAATCAAATATGACTCGGCACGCATCATAGTAGGGTTCAAAATATCAATGTATATCTGAATAACAATAATTCGTCAACAGAAATCATTGTCGGTTCGTCAGAGGGGGTATAGAGGAATTTTTCATTTTCAAAGTTACCTAAAATATCAAATATGACTTGGCACGCAACATGGTGGGGTGCAGAATATCTATTTCCATCTGAATAACAATAATTCGTCAACAGAAATCATTGCCGGGTTGTCAGAGGAGGTATAGAGGGATTTTTCATTTTCAAAATTACTTCAGAAATCAAATATGACTTGGCACGCATCATAGTAGGGTGCGAAATATTCATTTCTATCCTAAAAACATTATTCCGTCAACTGAAATCATTGTCGGGTCGTCAGAGGGGGTACTGAGGGATTTTTCATTTTCAAAATCACCTCAAAATCAAATATGACTCGGCACGCATCATAGTAGGGTGCAAAATATCAATGTCCATCTGAATAACAATAATTCGTCAACAGAAAACATTGTCGGGTCGTAAGAGGTTGTACAGAGGGATTTTACATTTTCAAAATCACTTCAAAAATCAAATATGACTTGGACCGCTACAAGGTGGGGTGCAGAATATCCATTTCCATCTGAATAAAAATAATTCGTCAACAGAAATCATTGCCGGGTTTTCAGAGGAGGTATAGAGGGATTTTTCATTTTCAAAATTACTTCAAAAATCAAATATGACTTGTCACGCATCATATTAGGGTGCAGAATATTCATTTCCATCCTAATAACAATAATTTGTCAACTGAAATCATTGTCGGGTCGTCAGAGGAGGTACAGAGGGATTTTTCATTTTCAAAATCACCTCAAAATCAAATATGACTCGGCACGCATCATAGTAGGGTGCAAAATATCAATGTATATCTGAATAACAATAATTCGTCAACAGAAATCATTGTCGGGTCGTCAGAGGGGGTATAGAGGAATTTTACAATTTCAAAATCACTTCAAAAATCAAATATGACTTGGACCGCTACAAGGTGGGGTGCAGAATATCCATTTCCATCTGAATAACAATACTTCGTCAACAGAAATCATTGTCGGGTCGTCAGAGGGGGTATAGAGGAATTTCTCATTTTCAAAATTACCTAAAATATCAAATATGACTTGGCACGCAACATGGTGTGATGCAGAATATCTATGTCCATCTGAATAACAATAATTCGTTAACAGAGATCATTGTCGGGTCGTCAGAGGGGGTATAGAGGAATTTCTCATTTTCAAAATTACCTAAAATATCAAATATGACTTGGCACGCAACATGGTGTGATGCAGAATATCTATGTCCATCTGAATAACAATAATTCGTTAACAGAGATCATTGTCGGGTCGTCAAAGGGGGCATAGGGGGATTGTTCATTTTCAAAGTTACCTCAAAAATCAAATATGACTTGGCACACATCATATTAGGGTGAAAAATATTCATTTCCATCCTAATAACAATAATTCGTCAACAAAAATCATTGTCGTTTCGTCAGAGGGGGTATAGAGGAATTTTTCATTTTCAAAATTACCTAAAATATCAAATATGACTTGGCACGCAACATGGTGTGGTGCAGAATATCTATGTCCATCTGAATAACAATAAGTCGTTGACAGAGATCATTGTCGGTTCGTCAGAGGGGTATAGAGGGATTTTTCATTTTCAACATTACTTCAAAAATCAGATATGAGTTGGCACGCATCATGGTGGGGTACAAAGTATTCATGTCCATCTGAATAACAATAATTCGTCAACAGAAATCATTGTCGGGTAGTCAGAGGGGGTATAGAGGGATTTTTCAATATCAAAACGACTTCAAAAATCAAATATGACTTGGCACGCATCATAGTGGGTTGCAAAATATCCATTTCCATCTGAATAACAATAATTCGTCAACAGAAATCATTGTCGGTTCGTCAGAGGGGGTATAGAGGAATTTTTCATTTTCAAAATTACTTCAAAAATCAAATATGACTTGGCACGCATCATATTAGGGTGCAAAATATTCAATTCCATCCTAATAACAATAATTCGTCAACAGAAATCATTGTCGGGTCGTTAGAGGGGGTATAGGATTTTTCATTTTCAAAATTACCTCAAAATAAAATATGACTTGGCACGCATCATAGTGGGGTGCAAAATATCCATTTCCATCTGAATAACAATAATTCGTCAACAGAAATCATTGTCGGGTCGTCAGAGGGGGTATAGAGGAATTTCTCATTTTCAAAATTACCTAAAATATCAAATATGACTTGGCACGCAACATGGTGTGATGCAGAATATCTATGTCCATCTGAATAACAATAATTCGTTAACAGAGATCATTGTCGGGTCGTCAAAGGGGGCATAGGGGGATTGTTCATTTTCAAAGTTACCTCAAAAATCAAATATGACTTGGCACACATCATATTGGGGTGCAAAATATTCATTTCCATCCTAATAACAATAATTCGTCAACAAAAATCATTGTCGTTTCGTCAGAGGGGGTATAGAGGAATTTCTCATTTTCAAAATTACCTAAAATATCAAATATGACTTGGCACGCAACATGGTGTGGTGCAGAATATCTATGTCCATCTGAATAACAATAAGTCGTTGACAGAGATCATTGTCGGTTCGTCAGAGGGGTATAGAGGGATTTTTCATTTTCAAAATTACTTCAAAAATCAGATATGAGTTGGCACGCATCATGGTGGGGTACAAAGTATTCATGTCCATCTGAATAACAATAATTCGTCAACAGAAATCATTGTCGGGTAGTCAGAGGGGGTATAGAGGGATTTTTCAATATCAAAACGACTTCAAAAATCCAATATGACTTGGCACGCATCATAGTGGGGTGCAAAATATCCATTTCCATCTGAATAACAATAATTCGTCAACAGAAATCATTGTCGGTTCGTCAGAGGGGGTAAAGAGGAATTTTTCATTTTCAAAATTACTTCAAAAATCAAATATGACTTGGCACGCATCATATTAGGGTGCAAAATATTCAATTCCATCCTAATAACAATAATTCGTCAACAGAAATCATTGTCGGGTCGTTAGAGGGGGTATAGGATTTTTCAATTTCAAAATTACCTCAAAATAAAATATGACTTGGCACGCATCATAGTGGGGTGCAAAATATCCATTTCCATCTGAATAACAATAATTCGTCAACAGAAATCATTGTCGGGTCGTCACAGAGGGGGTATAGAGGTATTTTTCATTTTCAAAATTACCTAAAATATCAAATATGACTTGGCACGCATCATGATGGGGTGCAGAATATCCATTTACATCTAAATAACAATAATTCGTCAACGGAAATCATTGTCGGGTCGTCAGAGGGGGTATAGAGGGATTTTTCATTTTCAAAATGACTTCAAAAATCAAATATGAATTTGCACGTATCATATTAGAGTGCAAAATATTCATTTCCATCCCAATAACAATAATTCGTCAACAGAAATCATTGTCGGGTCGTCAGAGGGGGTATAGAGGGATTTTTCATTTTCAAAATTACTTCAAAAATCAAATATGACTTGGCACGCATCATAGTATGGTGCAAAATATTCATTTCCATCCAAATAACAATCATTCGTCAACCAAAATCATTGTCGGGTCGTCAGAGGGGGTACAGAGGGATTTCTCAAATTCAAAATTACCTAAAATATCAAATATGACTTGGCACGCATCATGATGGGGTGCAGAATATCCAATTACATCTAAATAACAATAATTCGTCAACGGAAATCATTGTCGGGTCGTCAGAGGGGGCATAGAGGGATTTTTCATTTTCAAAATTACTTCAAAAATCAAATATGACTTGGCACGCATCATAGTATGGTGCAAAATATTCATTTCCATCCAAATAACAATCATTCGTCAACCAAAATCATTGTCGGGTCGTCAGAGGGGGTACAGAGGGATTTCTCAAATTCAAAATTACCTAAAATATCAAATATGACTTGGCACGCAACATGGTGGGGTGTAGAATATCTATTTCCATCTGAATAACAATAATTCGTCAACAGAAATCATTGCCGGGTTTTCAGAGGAGGTATAGAGGGATTTTTCATTATCAAAACGACTTCAAAAATCAAATATGACTTGGCACGCATCATAGTGGGGTGCAAAATATCCATTTTCATCTGAATAACAATAACTCGTCAACATAAATCATTGTCGGATCGTCAGAGGGGTATAGAGGGATTTTTCATTTTAAAAATTACTTCAAAAATCAAATATGAGTTGGCACGCATCATGGTGGGGTACAAAGTATTCATGTCCATCTGAATAACAATAATTCGTCAACAGAAATCATTGTAGGGTCGTCAAAGGGGGCATAGAGGGATTGTTCATTTTCAAAGTTACCTCAAAAATCAAATATGACTTGGCACACATCAAAGTAGGGTGCAAAATATCTATGATCAACTGAATAACAATAATTCGTCAACAGAAATCATTGTCGGTTCGTCAGAGGGGGTATAGAGGAATTTTTCGTTTTCAAAATTACCTAAAATATCAAATATGACTTGGCACGCATCATAGTAGGGTGCAAAATCTTCATTTCCATCCTAATAACAATAATTCGTCAACTGAAATCATTGACGGGTCGTCAGAGGGGGTACAGAGGAATTTTTCATTTTCAAAATTACCTCAAAATCAAATATGACTCGGCACGCATCATAGTATGTTGCAAAATATCCATGTCCATCTGAATAACGATAATTGGTAAACAGAAATCATTGTCGGGTCGTTAGAAGGGGTATAGGATTTTTCATTTTCAAAATTACTTCAAAAATCATATATGACTTGTCACGCATCATATTAGGGTGCAAAATATTCATTTCCATCCTAATAACAATAATTTGTCAACTGAAATCATTGTCGGGTCGTCAGAGGTGGTATAGAGGGATTTTTCATTTTCAAAATCACCTCAAAATCAAATATGACTCGGCACGCATCATAGTAGGGTGCAAAATATCAATGTATATCTGAATAACAATAATTCGTCAACAGAAATCATTGTCGGGTCGTCAGAGGGGGTATATAGGAATTTTACAATTTCAAAATCACTTCAAAAATCAAATATGACTTGGACCGCTACAAGGTGGGGTGCAGAATATCCATTCCCATCTGAATAACAATAATTCGTCAACAGAAATCATTGTCGGGGCGTTAGAAGGGGTATAGGATTTTTCATTTTCAAAATTACTTCAAAAATCAAATATGACTTGTCACGCATCATATTAGGGTGCAAAATATTCATTTCCATCCTAATAACAATAATTTGTCAACTGAAATCATTGTTGGGTCGTCAGAGGGGGTACAGAGGGATTTTTCATTTTCAAAATCACCTCAAAATCAAATATGACTCGGCACGCATCATAGTAGGGTTCAAAATATCAATGTATATCTGAATAACAATAATTCGTCAACAGAAATCATTGTCGGTTCGTCAGAGGGGGTATAGAGGAATTTTTCATTTTCAAAGTTACCTAAAATATCAAATATGACTTGGCACGCAACATGGTGGGGTGCAGAATATCTATTTCCATCTGAATAACAATAATTCGTCAACAGAAATCATTGCCGGGTTGTCAGAGGAGGTATAGAGGGATTTTTCATTTTCAAAATTACTTCAAAAATCAAATATGACTTGGCACGCATCATAGTAGGGTGCGAAATATTCATTTCTATCCTAAAAACATTAATCCGTCAACTGAAATCATTGTCGGGTCGTCAGAGGGGGTACTGAGGGATTTTTCATTTTCAAAATCACCTCAAAATCAAATATGACTTGGCACGCATCATAGTAGGGTGCAAAATATCAATGTCCATCTGAATAACAATAATTCGTCAACAGAAAACATTGTCGGGTCGTAAGAGGTTGTACAGAGGGATTTTACATTTTCAAAATTACTTCAAAAATCAAATATGACTTGTCACGCATCATATTAGGGTGCAGAATATTCATTTCCATCCTAATAACAATAATTTGTCAACTGAAATCATTGTCGGGTCGTCAGAGGAGGTACAGAGGGATTTTTCATTTTCAAAATCACCTCAAAATCAAATATGACTCGGCACGCATCATAGTAGGGTGCAAAATATCAATGTATATCTGAATAACAATAATTCGTCAACAGATATCATTGTCGGGTCGTCAGAGGGGGTATAGAGGAATTTTACAATTTCAAAATCACTTCAAAAATCAAATATGACTTGGACCGCTACAAGGTGGGGTGCAGAATATCCATTTCCATCTGAATAACAATACTTCGTCAACAGAAATCATTGTCGGGTCGTCAGAGGGGGTATAGAGGAATTTCTCATTTTCAAAATTACCTAAAATATTAAATATGACTTGGCACGCAACATGGTGTGATGCAGAATATCTATGTCCATCTGAATAACAATAATTCGTTAACAGAGATCATTGTCGGGTCGTCAGAGGGGGTATAGAGGAATTTCTCATTTTCAAAATTACCTAAAATATCAAATATGACTTGGCACGCAACATGGTGTGATGCAGAATATCTATGTCCATCTGAATAACAATAATTCGTTAACAGAGATCATTGTCGGGTCGTCAAAGGGGGCATAGGGGGATTGTTCATTTTCAAAGTTACCTCAAAAATCAAATATGACTTGGCACACATCATATTAGGGTGAAAAATATTCATTTCCATCCTAATAACAATAATTCGTCAACAAAAATCATTGTCGTTTCGTCAGAGGGGGTATAGAGGAATTTTTCATTTTCAAAATTACCTAAAATATCAAATATGACTTGGCACGCAACATGGTGTGGTGCAGAATATCTATGTCCATCTGAATAACAATAAGTCGTTGACAGAGATCATTGTCGGTTCGTCAGAGGGGTATAGAGGGATTTTTCATTTTCAAAATTACTTCAAAAATCAGATATGAGTTGGCACGCATCATGGTGGGGTACAAAGTATTCATGTCCATCTGAATAACAATAATTCGTCAACAGAAATCATTGTCGGGTAGTCAGAGGGGGTATAGAGGGATTTTTCAATATCAAAACGACTTCAAAAATCAAATATGACTTGGCACGCATCATAGTGGGGTGCAAAATATCCATTTCCATCTGAATAACAATAATTCGTCAACAGAAATCATTGTCGGTTCGTCAGAGGGGGTATAGAGGAATTTTTCATTTTCAAAATTACTTCAAAAATCAAATATGACTTGGCACGCATCATATTAGGGTGCAAAATATTCAATTCCATCCTAATAACAATAATTCGTCAACAGAAATCATTGTCGGGTCGTTAGAGGGGGTATAGGATTTTTCATTTTCAAAATTACCTCAAAATAAAATATGACTTGGCACGCATCATAGTGGGGTGCAAAATATCCATTTCCATCTGAATAACAATACTTCGTCAACAGAAATCATTGTCGGGTCGTCAGAGGGGGTATAGAGGAATTTCTCATTTTCAAAATTACCTAAAATATCAAATATGACTTGGCACGCAACATGGTGTGATGCAGAATATCTATGTCCATCTGAATAACAATAATTCGTTAACAGAGATCATTGTCGGGTCGTCAAAGGGGGCATAGGGGGATTGTTCATTTTCAAAGTTACCTCAAAAATCAAATATGACTTGGCACACATCATATTGGGGTGCAAAATATTCATTTCCATCCTAATAACAATAATTCGTCAACAAAAATCATTGTCGTTTCGTCAGAGGGGGTATAGAGGAATTTCTCATTTTCAAAATTACCTAAAATATCAAATATGACTTGGCACGCAACATGGTGTGGTGCAGAATATCTATGTCCATCTGAATAACAATAAGTCGTTGACAGAGATCATTGTCGGTTCGTCAGAGGGGTATAGAGGGATTTTTCATTTTCAAAATTACTTCAAAAATCAGATATGAGTTGGCACGCATCATGGTGGGGTACAAAGTATTCATGTCCATCTGAGTAACAATAATTCGTCAACAGAAATCATTGTCGGGTAGTCAGAGGGGGTATAGAGGGATTTTTCAATATCAAAACGACTTCAAAAATCCAATATGACTTGGCACGCATCATAGTGGGGTGCAAAATATCCATTTCCATCTGAATAACAATAATTCGTCAACAGAAATCATTGTCGGTTCGTCAGAGGGGGTAAAGAGGAATTTTTCATTTTCAAAATTACTTCAAAAATCAAATATGACTTGGCACGCATCATATTAGGGTGCAAAATATTCAATTCCATCCTAATAACAATAATTCGTCAACAGAAATCATTGTCGGGTCGTTAGAGGGGGTATAGGATTTTTCAATTTCAAAATTACCTAAAATATCAAATATGACTTGGCACGCATCATGATGGGGTGCAGAATATCCATTTACATCTAAATAACAATAATTCGTCAACGGAAATCATTGTCGGGTCGTCAGAGGGGGTATAGAGGGATTTTTCATTTTCAAAATGACTTCAAAAATCAAATATGAATTTGCACGCATCATATTAGAGTGCAAAATATTCATTTCCATCCCAATAACAATAATTCGTCAACAGAAATCATTGTCGGGTCGTCAGAGGGGGTATAGAGGAATTTTTCATTTTCAAAATTACCTAAAATATCAAATATGACTTGGCACGCATCATGATGGGGTGCAGAATATCCAATTACATCTAAATAACAATAATTCGTCAACGGAAATCATTGTCGGGTCGTCAGAGGGGGCATAGAGGGATTTTTCATTTTCAAAATTACCTAAAATATCAAATATGACTTGGCACGCAACATGGTGGGGTGTAGAATATCTATTTCCATCTGAATAACAATAATTCGTCAACAGAAATCATTGCCGGGTTTTCAGAGGAGGTATAGAGGGATTTTTCATTTTCAAAATCACCTCAAAATCAAATATGACTCGGCACGCATCATAGTAGGGTGCAAAATATCAATGTCCATCTGAATAACAATAATTCGGCAACAGAAATCATTGTCGGGTCGTAAGAGGGTGTACAGAGGGATTTTACAATTTCAAAATCACTTCAAAAATCAAATATGACTTGGACCGCTACAAGGTGGGGTGCAGAATATCCATTTCCATCTGAATAACAATAATTCGTCAACAGAAATCATTGTCGGGTCGTTAGAAGGGGTATAGGATTTTTCATTTTCAAAATTACTTCAAAAATCAAATATGACTTGTCACGCATCATATTAGGGTGCAAAATATTCATTTCCATCCTAATAACAATAATTTGTCAACTGAAATCATTGTCGGGTCGTCAGAGGTGGTATAGAGGGATTTTTCATTTTCAAAATCACCTCAAAATCAAATATGACTCGGCACGCATCATAGTAGGGTGCAAAATATCAATGTATATCTGAATAACAATAATTCGTCAACAGAAATCATTGTCGGGTCGTCAGAGGGGGTATAGAGGAATTTTACAATTTCAAAATCACTTCAAAAATCAAATATGACTTGGACCGCTACAAGGTGGGGTGCAGAATATCCATTCCCATCTGAATAACAATAATTCGTCAACAGAAATCATTGTCGGGGCGTTAGAAGGGGTATAGGATTTTTCATTTTCAAAATTACTTCAAAAATCAAATATGACTTGTCACGCATCATATTAGGGTGCAAAATATTCATTTCCATCCTAATAACAATAATTTGTCAACTGAAATCATTGTTGGGTCGTCAGAGGGGGTACAGAGGGATTTTTCATTTTCAAAATCACCTCAAAATCAAATATGACTCGGCACGCATCATAGTAGGGTGCAAAATATCAATGTATATCTGAATAACAATAATTCGTCAACAGAAATCATTGTCGGGTCGTCAGAGGGGGTATAGAGGAATTTTACAATTTCAAAATCACTTCAAAAATCAAATATGACTTGGACCGCTACAAGGTGGGGTGCAGAATATCCATTTCCATCTGAATAACAATACGTCGTCAACAGAAATCATTGTCGGGTCGTTAGAAGGGGTATAGGATTTTTCATTTGCAAAATTACTTCAAAAATCAAATATGACTTGTCACGCATCATATTAGGGTGCAAAATATTCATTTCCATCCTAATAACAATAATTTGTCAACTGAAATCATTGTCGGGTCGTCAGAGGGGGTACAGAGGGATATTTCATTTTCAAAATCACCTCAAAATCAAATATGACTCGGCACGCATCATAGTAGGGTTCAAAATATCAATGTATATCTGAATAACAATAATTCGTCAACAGAAATCATTGTCGGTTCGTCAGAGGGGGTATAGAGGAATTTTTCATTTTCAAAGTTACCTAAAATATCAAATATGACTTGGCACGCAACATGGTGGGGTGCAGAATATCTATTTCCATCTGAATAACAATAATTCGTCAACAGAAATCATTGCCGGGTTGTCAGAGGAGGTATAGAGGGATTTTTCATTTTCAAAATTACTTCAAAAATCAAATATGACTTGGCACGCATCATAGTAGGGTGCGAAATATTCATTTCTATCCTAATAACAATAATTCGTCAACTGAAATCATTGTCGGGTCGTCAGAGGGGGTACAGAGGGATTTTTCATTTTCAAAATCACCTCAAAATCAAATATGACTCGGCACGCATCATAGTAGGGTGCAAAATATCAATGTCCATCTGAATAACAATAATTCGTCAACAGAAATCATTGTCGGGTCGTAAGAGGGTGTACAGAGGGATTTTACATTTTCAAAATCACTTCAAAAATCAAATATGACTTGGACCGCTACAAGGTGGGGTGCAGAATATCCATTTCCATCTGAATAACAATAATTCGTCAACAGAAATCATTGTCGGGTCGTCAGAGGGGGTATAGAGGAATTTTTCATTTTCAAAATTACCTAAAATATCAAATATGACTAGGCACGCAACACGGTGTGGTGCAGAATATCTATGTTCATCTGAATAACAATAATTTGTTAACAGAGATCATTGTCAGTTCGTCAGAGGGGTATAGAGGGATTTTTCATTTTCAAAATTACTTCAAAACTCAAATATGAGTTGGCACGCATCATGGTGGGGTACAAAGTATTCATGTCCATCTGAATAACAATAATTCGTCAACAGAAATCATTGTCGGGTAGTCAGAGGGGGTATAGAGTGATTGTTCATTTTCAAAGTTACCTCAAAAATCAAATATGACTTGGCACGCATCATAGTGGGGTGCAAACTATCCATTTCCATCTGAATAACAATAATTCGTCAACAGAAATCATTGTCGGGTCGTCAGAGGGGGTATAGAGGAATTTTTCATTTTCAAAATTACCTAAAATATCAAATATGACTTGGCACGCAACATGGTGTGGTGCAGAATATCTATGTCCATCTGAATAACAATAATTCGTTAACACAAATCATTGTCGGGTAGTCAGAGGGAGTATAGAGGGATTGTTCATTTTCAAAGTTACCTCAAAAATCAAATATGACTTGGCACGCATCATAGTGGGGTGCAAAATATCCATTTCCATCTGAATAACAATAATTCGTCAACAGAAATCATTGTCGGTTCGTCAGAGGGGGTATAGAGGAATTTTTCATTATCAAAACGACTTCAAAAATCAAATATGACTTGGCACGCATCATAGTGGGGTGCAAAATATCCATTTCCATCTGAATAACAATAATTAGTCAACAGAAATCATTGTCGGGTCGTCAGAGGGGGTATAGAGGAATTTTTCATTTTCAAAATTACCTAAAATATCAAATATGACTTGGCACGCAACATGGTGTGGTGCAGAATAACTATGTCCATCTGAATAACAATAATTCGTCAACACAAATCATTGTCGGGTAGTCAGAGGGAGTATAGAGGGATTTTTCATTATCAAAACGACTTCAAAAATCAAATATGACTTGGCACGCATCATAGTGGGGTGCAAAATATCCATTTTCATCTGAATAACAATAACTCGTCAACATAAATCATTGTCGGATCGTCAGAGGGGTATAGAGGGATTTTTCATTTTAAAAATTACTTCAAAAATCAAATATGAGTTGGCACGCATCATGGTGGGGTACAAAGTATTCATGTCCATCTGAATAACAATAATTCGTCAACAGAAATCATTGTAGGGTCGTCAAAGGGGGCATAGAGGGATTGTTCATTTTCAAAGTTACCTCAAAAATCAAATATGACTTGGCACACATCAAAGTAGGGTGCAAAATATCTATGATCAACTGAATAACAATAATTCGTCAACAGAAATCATTGTCGGTTCGTCAGAGGGGGTATAGAGGAATTTTTCATTTTCAAAATTACCTAAAATATCAAATATGACTTGGCACGCATCATAGTAGGGTGCAAAATATTCATTTCCATCCTAATAACAATAATTCGTCAACTGAAATCATTGACGGGTCGTCAGAGGGGGTACAGAGGAATTTTTCATTTTCAAAATTACCTCAAAATCAAATATGACTCGGCACGCATCATAGTATGTTGCAAAATATCCATGTCCATCTGAATAACGATAATTGGTAAACAGAAATCATTGTCGGGTCGTTAGAAGGGGTATAGGATTTTTCATTTTCAAAATTACTTCAAAAATCAAATATGACTTGTCACGCATCATATTAGGGTGCAAAATATTCATTTCCATCCTAATAACAATAATTTGTCAACTGAAATCATTGTCGGGTCGTCAGAGGTGGTATAGAGGGATTTTTCATTTTCAAAATCACCTCAAAATCAAATATGACTCGGCACGCATCATAGTAGGGTGCAAAATATCAATGTATATCTGAATAACAATAATTCGTCAACAGAAATCATTGTCGGGTCGTCAGAGGGGGTATATAGGAATTTTACAATTTCAAAATCACTTCAAAAATCAAATATGACTTGGACCGCTACAAGGTGGGGTGCAGAATATCCATTCCCATCTGAATAACAATAATTCGTCAACAGAAATCATTGTCGGGGCGTTAGAAGGGGTATAGGATTTTTCATTTTCAAAATTACTTCAAAAATCAAATATGACTTGTCACGCATCATATTAGGGTGCAAAATATTCATTTCCATCCTAATAACAATAATTTGTCAACTGAAATCATTGTTGGGTCGTCAGAGGGGGTACAGAGGGATTTTTCATTTTCAAAATCACCTCAAAATCAAATATGACTCGGCACGCATCATAGTAGGGTACAAAATATCAATGTATATCTGAATAACAATAATTCGTCAACAGAAATCATTGTCGGGTCGTCAGAGGGGGTACTGAGGGATTTTTCATTTTCAAAATCACCTCAAAATCAAATATGACTCGGCACGCATCATAGTAGGGTGCAAAATATCAATGTCCATCTGAATAACAATAATTCGTCAACAGAAAACATTGTCGGGTCGTAAGAGGTTGTACAGAGGGATTTTACATTTTCAAAATCACTTCAAAAATCAAATATGACTTGGACCACTACAAGGTGGGGTGCAGAATATCCATTTCCATCTGAATAACAATAATTCGTTAACACAAATTATTGTCGGGTAGTCAGAGGGAGTATAGAGGGATTGTTCATTTTCAAAGTTACCTCAAAAATCAAATATGACTTGGCACGCATCATAGTGGGGTGCAAAATATCCATTTCCATCTGAATAACAATAATTCGTCAACAGAAATCATTGTCGGTTCGTCAGAGGGGGTATAGAGGAATTTTTCATTATCAAAACGACTTCAAAAATCAAATATGACTTGGCACGCATCATAGTGGGGTGCAAAATATCCATTTCCATCTGAATAACAATAATTAGTCAACAGAAATCATTGTCGGGTCGTCAGAGGGGGTATAGAGGAATTTTTCATTTTCAAAATTACCTAAAATATCAAATATGACTTGGCACGCAACATGGTGTGGTGCAGAATAACTATGTCCATCTGAATAACAATAATTCGTCAACACAAATCATTGTCGGGTAGTCAGAGGGAGTATAGAGGGATTTTTCATTATCAAAACGACTTCAAAAATCAAATATGACTTGGCACGCATCATAGTGGGGTGCAAAATATCCATTTTCATCTGAATAACAATAACTCGTCAACATAAATCATTGTCGGATCGTCAGAGGGGTATAGAGGGATTTTTCATTTTAAAAATTACTTCAAAAATCAAATATGAGTTGGCACGCATCATGGTGGGGTACAAAGTATTCATGTCCATCTGAATAATAATAATTCGTCAACAGAAATCATTGTAGGGTCGTCAAAGGGGGCATAGAGGGATTGTTCATTTTCAAAGTTACCTCAAAAATCAAATATGACTTGGCACACATCAAAGTAGGGTGCAAAATATCTATGATCAACTGAATAACAATAATTCGTCAACAGAAATCATTGTCGGTTCGTCAGAGGGGGTATAGAGGAATTTTTCGTTTTCAAAATTACCTAAAATATCAAATATGACTTGGCACGCAAAATGGTGGGGTGCAGAATATCTATTTCCATCTGAATAACAATAATTCGTCAACAGAAATCATTGCCGGGTTGTCAGAGGAGGTATAGAGGGATTTTTCATTTTCAAAATTACTTCAAAAATCAAATATGACTTGGCACGCATCATAGTAGGGTGCGAAATATTCATTTCTATCCTAAAAACATTAATCCGTCAACTGAAATCATTGTCGGGTCGTCAGAGGGGGTACTGAGGGATTTTTCATTTTCAAAATCACCTCAAAATCAAATATGACTCGGCACGCATAATAGTAGGGTGCAAAATATCAATGTCCATCTGAATAACAATAATTCGTCAACAGAAATCATTGTCGGGTCGTAAGAGGGTGTACAGAGGGATTTTACATTTTCAAAATCACTTCAAAAATCAAATATGACTTGGACCGCTACAAGGTGGGGTGCAGAATATCCATTTCCATCTGAATAACAATAATTCGTCAACAGAAATCATTGCCGGGTTTTCAGAGGAGGTATAGAGGGATTTTTCATTTTCAAAATTACTTCAAAAATCAAATATGACTTGTCACGCATCATATTAGGGTGCAAAATATTCATTTCCATCCTAATTACAATAATTTGTCAACTGAAATCATTGTCGGGTCGTCAGAGGAGGTACAGAGGGATTTTTCATTTTCAAAATCACCTCAAAATCAAATATGACTCGGCACGCATCATAGTAGGGTGCAAAATATCAATGTATATCTGAATAACAATAATTCGTCAACAGAAATCATTGTCGGGTCGTCAGAGGGGGTATAGAGGAATTTTACAATTTCAAAATCACTTCAAAAATCAAATATGACTTGGACCGCTACAAGGTGGGGTGCAGAATATCCATTTCCATCTGAATAACAATACTTCGTCAACAGAAATCATTGTCGGGTCGTTAGAAGGGGTATAGGATTTTTCATTTGCAAAATTACTTCAAAAATCAAATATGACTTGTCACGCATCATATTAGGGTGCAAAATATTCATTTCCATCCTAATAACAATAATTTGTCAACTGAAATCATTGTCGGGTCGTCAGAGGGGGTACAGAGGGATATTTCATTTTCAAAATCACCTCAAAATCAAATATGACTCGGCACGCATCATAGTAGGGTTCAAAATATCAATGTATATCTGAATAACAATAATTCGTCAACAGAAATCATTTTCGGTTCGTCAGAGGGGGTATAGAGGAATTTTTCATTTTCAAAGTTACCTAAAATATCAAATATGACTTGGCACGCAACATGGTGGGGTGCAGAATATCTATTTCCATCTGAATAACAATAATTCGTCAACAGAAATCATTGCCGGGTTGTCAGAGGAGGTATAGAGGGATTTTTCATTTTCAAAATTACTTCAAAAATCAAATATGACTTGGCACGCATCATAGTAGGGTGCGAAATATTCATTTCTATCCTAATAACAATAATTCGTCAACTGAAGTCATTGTCGGGTCGTCAGAGGGGGTACAGAGGGATTTTTCATTTTCAAAATCACCTCAAAATCAAATATGACTCGGCACGCATCATAGTAGGGTGCAAAATATCAATGTCCATCTGAATAACAATAATTCGTCAACAGAAATCATTGTCGGGTCGTAAGAGGGTGTACAGAGGGATTTTACATTTTCAAAATCACTTCAAAAATCAAATATGACTTGGACCGCTACAAGGTGGGGTGCAAAGTATCCATTTCCATCTGAATAACAATAATTCGTCAACAGAAATCATTGTCGGGTCGTCAGAGGGGGTATTGAGGAATTTCTCATTTTCAAAATTACCTAAAATATCAAATATGACTTGGCACGCAACATGGTGTGATGCAGAATATCTATGTCCATCTGAATAACAATAATTTGTTAACAGAGATCATTGTCGGGTCGTCAAAGGGGGCATAGAGGGATTTTTCATTTTCAAAATTACTTCAAAAATCAAATATGACTTGGCACGCATCATAGTATGGTGCAAAATATTCATTTCCATCCAAATAACAATCATTCGTCAACCAAAATCATTGTCGGGTCGTCAGAGGGGGTACAGAGGGATTTCTCAAATTCAAAATTACCTAAAATATCAAATATGACTTGGCACGCAACATGGTGGGGTGTAGAATATCTATTTCCATCTGAATAACAATAATTCGTCAACAGAAATCATTGCCGGGTTTTCAGAGGAGGTATAGAGGGATTTTTCATTTTCAAAATCACCTCAAAATCAAATATGACTCGGCACGCATCATAGTAGGGTGCAAAATATCAATGTCCATCTGAATAACAATAATTCGGCAACAGAAATCATTGTCGGGTCGTAAGAGGGTGTACAGAGGGATTTTACAATTTCAAAATCACTTCAAAAATCAAATATGACTTGGGCCGCTACAAGGTGGGGTGCAGAATATCCATTTCCATCTGAATAACAATAATTCGTCAACAGAAATCATTGTCGGGTCGTTAGAAGGGGTATAGGATTTTTCATTTTCAAAATTACTTCAAAAATCAAATATGACTTGTCACGCATCATATTAGGGTGCAAAATATTCATTTCCATCCTAATAACAATAATTTGTCAACTGAAATCATTGTCGGGTCGTCAGAGGGGGTTCAGAGGGATTTTTCATTTTCAAAATCACCTCAAAATCAAATATGACTCGGCACGCATCATAGTAGGGTGCAAAATATCAATGTCCATCTGAATAACAATAATTCGTCAACAGAAATCATTGTCGGGTCGTAAGAGGGTGTACAGAGGGATTTTACATTTTCAAAATCACTTCAAAAATCAAATATGACTTGGACCGCTACAAGGTGGGGTGCAAAGTATCCATTTCCATCTGAATAACAATAATTCGTCAACAGAAATCATTGTCGGGTCGTCAGAGGGGGTATTGAGGAATTTCTCATTTTCAAAATTACCTAAAATATCAAATATGACTTGGCACGCAACATGGTGTGATGCAGAATATCTATGTCCATCTGAATAACAATAATTTGTTAACAGAGATCATTGTCGGGTCGTCAAAGGGGGCATAGGGGGATTGTTCATTTTCAAAGTTACCTCAAAAATCAAATATGACTTGGCACACATCATATTAGTGTGCAAAATATTCATTTCCATCCTAATAACAATAATTCGTCAACAAAAATCATTGTCGTTTCGTCAGAGGGGGTATAGAGGAATTTTTCATTTTCAAAATTACCTAAAATATCAAATATGACTTGGCACGCAACATGGTGTGGTGCAGAATATCTATGTCCATCTGAATAACAATAAGTCGTTGACAGAGATCATTGTCGGTTCGTCAGAGGGGTATAGAGGGATTTTTCATTTTCAAAATTACTTCAAAAATCAGATATGAGTTGGCACGCATCATGGTGGGATACAAAGTATTCATGTCCATCTGAATAACAATAATTCGTCAACAGAAATCATTGTCGGGTAGTCAGAGGGGGTATAGAGGGATTTTTCAATATCAAAACGACTTCAAAAATCAAATATGACTTGGCACGCATCATAGTGGGGTGCAAAATATCCATTTCCATCTGAATAACAATAATTCGTCAACAGAAATCATTGTCGGTTCGTCAGAGGGGGTATAGAGGAATTTTTCATTTTCAAAATTACTTCAAAAATCAAATATGACTTGGCACGCATCATATTAGGGTGCAAAATATTCAATTCCATCCTAATGACAATAATTCGTCAACAGAAATCATTGTCGGGTCGTCAGAGGGGGTATGGAGGGATTTTTCATTTTTAAAATGACTTCAAAAATCAAATATGACTTGGCACGCATCATAGTATGGTGCAAAATATTCATTTCCATCCCAATAACAGTAATTCGTCAACAGAAATCATTGTCGGATCGTCAGAGGGGGTATAGAGGATTATTTCATTTTCAAAATTACCTAAAATATCAAATATGACTTGGCACGCAACATGGTGGGGTGCAGAATATCTATTTCCATCTGAATAACAATAATTCGTCAACAGAAATCATTGCCGGTTTGTCAGAGGAGGTATAGAGGGATTTTTCGTTTTCAAAATTATTTCAAAAATCAAATATGACTTGGCACGCATCATAGTAGGATGCAAAATATTGATTTCCATTCGAATAACAATAATTTGTCAATAGAAATCATTGTCGTGTCGTCAGAGGGGGTATAGAGGGATTTTTCATTTTCATAATTACTTCAAAAATCTTACATGATTTGGCACGCATCATGGTGGGGTGCAAAGTATCCATGTCCATCTGAATAACAATAATTCGTCAACAGAAATCATTGTCGGGTCGTCAGAGGGGGTATAGAGGAATTTTTCATTTTCAAAATTACCTAAAATATCAAATATGAGTTGGCACGCAAAATGGTGGGGTGCAGAATATCTATTTCCATCTGAATAACAATAATTCGTCAACAGAAATCATTGCCGGGTTGTCAGAGGAGGTATAGAGGGATTTTTCATTTTCAAAATTACTTCAAAAATCAAATATGACTTGGCACGCATCATAGTAGGGTGCGAAATATTCATTTCTATCCTAAAAACATTAATCCGTCAACTGAAATCATTGTCGGGTCGTCAGAGGGGGTACTGAGGGATTTTTCATTTTCAAAATCACCTCAAAATCAAATATGACTCGGCACGCATAATAGTAGGGTGCAAAATATCAATGTCCATCTGAATAACAATAATTCGTCAACAGAAATCATTGTCGGTTCGTCAGAGGGGGTATAGAGGAATTTTTCATTTTCAAAGTTACCTAAAATATCAAATATGACTTGGCACGCAACATGGTGGGGTGCAGAATATCTATTTCCATCTGAATAACAATAATTCGTCAACAGAAATCATTGCCGGGTTGTCAGAGGAGGTATAGAGGGATTTTTCATTTTCAAAATTACTTCAACAATCAAATATGACTTGGCACGCATCATAGTAGGGTGCGAAATATTCATTTCTATCCTAAAAACATTAATCCGTCAACTGAAATCATTGTCGGGTCGTCAGAGGGGGTACTGAGGGATTTTTCATTTTCAAAATCACCTCAAAATCAAATATGACTCGGCACGCATAATAGTAGGGTGCAAAATATCAATGTCCATCTGAATAACAATAATTCGTCAACAGAAATCATTGTCGGGTCGTAAGAGGGTGTACAGAGGGATTTTACATTTTCAAAATCACTTAAAAAATCAAATATGACTTGGACCGCTACAAGGTGGGGTGCAGAATATCCATTTCCATCTGAATAACAATAATTCGTCAACAGAAATCATTGCCGGGTTTTCAGAGGAGGTATAGAGGGATTTTTCATTTTCAAAATTACTTCAAAAATCAAATATGACTTGTCACGCATCATATTAGGGTGCAAAATATTCATTTCCATCCTAATAACAATAATTTGTCAACTGAAATCATTGTCGGGTCGTCAGAGGGGGTACAGAGGGATATTTCATTTTCAAAATCACCTCAAAATCAAATATGACTCGGCACGCATCATAGTAGGGTTCAAAATATCAATGTATATCTGAATAACAATAATTCGTCAACAGAAATCATTTTCGGTTCGTCAGAGGGGGTATAGAGGAATTTTTCATTTTCAAAGTTACCTAAAATATCAAATATGACTTGGCACGCAACATGGTGGGGTGCAGAATATCTATTTCCATCTGAATAACAATAATTCGTCAACAGAAATCATTGCCGGGTTGTCAGAGGAGGTATAGAGGGATTTTTCATTTTCAAAATTACTTCAAAAATCAAATATGACTTGGCACGCATCATAGTAGGGTGCGAAATATTCATTTCTATCCTAATAACAATAATTCGTCAACTGAAGTCATTGTCGGGTCGTCAGAGGGGGTACAGAGGGATTTTTCATTTTCAAAATCACCTCAAAATCAAATATGACTCGGCACGCATCATAGTAGGGTGCAAAATATCAATGTCCATCTGAATAACAATAATTCGTCAACAGAAATCATTGTCGGGTCGTAAGAGGGTGTACAGAGGGATTTTACATTTTCAAAATCACTTCAAAAATCAAATATGACTTGGACCGCTACAAGGTGGGGTGCAAAGTATCCATTTCCATCTGAATAACAATAATTCGTCAACAGAAATCATTGTCGGGTCGTCAGAGGGGGTATTGAGGAATTTCTCATTTTCAAAATTACCTAAAATATCAAATATGACTTGGCACGCAACATGGTGTGATGCAGAATATCTATGTCCATCTGAATAACAATAATTTGTTAACAGAGATCATTGTCGGGTCGTCAAAGGGGGCATAGGGGGATTGTTCATTTTCAAAGTTACCTCAAAAATCAAATATGACTTGGCACACATCATATTAGTGTGCAAAATATTCATTTCCATCCTAATAACAATAATTCGTCAACAAAAATCATTGTCGTTTCGTCAGAGGGGGTATAGAGGAATTTTTCATTTTCAAAATTACCTAAAATATCAAATATGACTTGGCACGCAACATGGTGTGGTGCAGAATATCTATGTCCATCTGAATAACAATAAGTCGTTGACAGAGATCATTGTCGGTTCGTCAGAGGGGTATAGAGGGATTTTTCATTTTCAAAATTACTTCAAAAATCAGATATGAGTTGGCACGCATCATGGTGGGATACAAAGTATTCATGTCCATCTGAATAACAATAATTCGTCAACAGAAATCATTGTCGGGTAGTCAGAGGGGGTATAGAGGGATTTTTCAATATCAAAACGACTTCAAAAATCAAATATGACTTGGCACGCATCATAGTGGGGTGCAAAATATCCATTTCCATCTGAATAACAATAATTCGTCAACAGAAATCATTGTCGGTTCGTCAGAGGGGGTATAGAGGAATTTTTCATTTTCAAAATTACTTCAAAAATCAAATATGACTTGGCACGCATCATATTAGGGTGCAAAATATTCAATTCCATCCTAATGACAATAATTCGTCAACAGAAATCATTGTCGGGTCGTCAGAGGGGGTATGGAGGGATTTTTCATTTTTAAAATGACTTCAAAAATCAAATATGACTTGGCACGCATCATAGTATGGTGCAAAATATTCTTTTCCATCCCAATAACAGTAATTCGTCAACAGAAATCATTGTCGGGTCGTCAGAGGGGGTATAGAGGATTATTTCATTTTCAAAATTACCTAAAATATCAAATATGACTTGGCACGCAACATGGTGGGGTGCAGAATATCTATTTCCATCTGAATAACAATAATTCGTCAACAGAAATCATTGCCGGTTTGTCAGAGGAGGTATAGAGGGATTTTTCGTTTTCAAAATTATTTCAAAAATCAAATATGACTTGGCACGCATCATAGTAGGATGCAAAATATTGATTTCCATTCGAATAACAATAATTTGTCAATAGAAATCATTGTCGTGTCGTCAGAGGGGGTATAGAGGGATTTTTCATTTTCATAATTACTTCAAAAATCTTACATGATTTGGCACGCATCATGGTGGGGTGCAAAGTATCCATGTCCATCTGAATAACAATAATTCGTCAACAGAAATCATTGTCGGGTCGTCAGAGGGGGTATAGAGGAATTTTTCATTTTCAAAATTACCTAAAATATCAAATATGAGTTGGCACGCAAAATGGTGGGGTGCAGAATATCTATTTCCATCTGAATAACAATAATTCGTCAACAGAAATCATTGCCGGGTTGTCAGAGGAGGTATAGAGGGATTTTTCATTTTCAAAATTACTTCAAAAATCAAATATGACTTGGCACGCATCATAGTAGGGTGCGAAATATTCATTTCTATCCTAAAAACATTAATCCGTCAACTGAAATCATTGTCGGGTCGTCAGAGGGGGTACTGAGGGATTTTTCATTTTCAAAATCACCTCAAAATCAAATATGACTCGGCACGCATAATAGTAGGGTGCAAAATATCAATGTCCATCTGAATAACAATAATTCGTCAACAGAAATCATTGTCGGGTCGTAAGAGGGTGTACAGAGGGATTTTACATTTTCAAAATCACTTCAAAAATCAAATATGACTTGGACCGCTACAAGGTGGGGTGCAGAATATCCATTTCCATCTGAATAACAATAATTCGTCAACAGAAATCATTGCCGGGTTTTCAGAGGAGGTATAGAGGGATTTTTCATTTTCAAAATTACTTCAAAAATCAAATATGACTTGTCACGCATCATATTAGGGTGCAAAATATTCATTTCCATCCTAATTACAATAATTTGTCAACTGAAATCATTGTCGGGTCGTCAGAGGAGGTACAGAGGGATTTTTCATTTTCAAAATCACCTCAAAATCAAATATGACTCGGCACGCATCATAGTAGGGTGCAAAATATCAATGTATATCTGAATAACAATAATTCGTCAACAGAAATCATTGTCGGGTCGTCAGAGGGGGTATAGAGGAATTTTACAATTTCAAAATCACTTCAAAAATCAAATATGACTTGGACCGCTACAAGGTGGGGTGCAGAATATCCATTTCCATCTGAATAACAATACTTCGTCAACAGAAATCATTGTCGGGTCGTTAGAAGGGGTATAGGATTTTTCATTTGCAAAATTACTTCAAAAATCAAATATGACTTGTCACGCATCATATTAGGGTGCAAAATATTCATTTCCATCCTAATAACAATAATTTGTCAACTGAAATCATTGTCGGGTCGTCAGAGGGGGTACAGAGGGATATTTCATTTTCAAAATCACCTCAAAATCAAATATGACTCGGCACGCATCATAGTAGGGTTCAAAATATCAATGTATATCTGAATAACAATAATTCGTCAACAGAAATCATTTTCGGTTCGTCAGAGGGGGTATAGAGGAATTTTTCATTTTCAAAGTTACCTAAAATATCAAATATGACTTGGCACGCAACATGGTGGGGTGCAGAATATCTATTTCCATCTGAATAACAATAATTCGTCAACAGAAATCATTGCCGGGTTGTCAGAGGAGGTATAGAGGGATTTTTCATTTTCAAAATTACTTCAAAAATCAAATATGACTTGGCACGCATCATAGTAGGGTGCGAAATATTCATTTCTATCCTAATAACAATAATTCGTCAACTGAAGTCATTGTCGGGTCGTCAGAGGGGGTACAGAGGGATTTTTCATTTTCAAAATCACCTCAAAATCAAATATGACTCGGCACGCATCATAGTAGGGTGCAAAATATCAATGTCCATCTGAATAACAATAATTCGTCAACAGAAATCATTGTCGGGTCGTAAGAGGGTGTACAGAGGGATTTTACATTTTCAAAATCACTTCAAAAATCAAATATGACTTGGACCGCTACAAGGTGGGGTGCAAAGTATCCATTTCCATCTGAATAACAATAATTCGTCAACAGAAATCATTGTCGGGTCGTCAGAGGGGGTATTGAGGAATTTCTCATTTTCAAAATTACCTAAAATATCAAATATGACTTGGCACGCAACATGGTGTGATGCAGAATATCTATGTCCATCTGAATAACAATAATTTGTTAACAGAGATCATTGTCGGGTCGTCAAAGGGGGCATAGGGGGATTGTTCATTTTCAAAGTTACCTCAAAAATCAAATATGACTTGGCACACATCATATTAGTGTGCAAAATATTCATTTCCATCGTAATAACAATAATTCGTCAACAAAAATCATTGTCGTTTCGTCAGAGGGGGTATAGAGGAATTTTTCATTTTCAAAATTACCTAAAATATCAAATATGACTTGGCACGCAACATGGTGTGGTGCAGAATATCTATGTCCATCTGAATAACAATAAGTCGTTGACAGAGATCATTGTCGGTTCGTCAGAGGGGTATAGAGGGATTTTTCATTTTCAAAATTACTTCAAAAATCAGATATGAGTTGGCACGCATCATGGTGGGATACAAAGTATTCATGTCCATCTGAATAACAATAATTCGTCAACAGAAATCATTGTCGGGTAGTCAGAGGGGGTATAGAGGGATTTTTCAATATCAAAACGACTTCAAAAATCAAATATGACTTGGCACGCATCATAGTGGGGTGCAAAATATCCATTTCCATCTGAATAACAATAATTCGTCAACAGAAATCATTGTCGGTTCGTCAGAGGGGGTATAGAGGGATTTTTCATTTTCAAAATTACTTCAAAAATCAAATATGACTTGGCACGCATCATATTAGGGTGCAAAATATTCAATTCCATCCTAATGACAATAATTCGTCAACAGAAATCATTGTCGGGTCGTCAGAGGGGGTATGGAGGGATTTTTCATTTTTAAAATGACTTCAAAAATCAAATATGACTTGGCACGCATCATAGTATGGTGCAAAATATTCATTTCCATCCCAATAACAGTAATTCGTCAACAGAAATCATTGTCGGGTCGTCAGAGGGGGTATAGAGGATTATTTCATTTTCAAAATTACCTAAAATATCAAATATGACTTGGCACGCAACATGGTGGGGTGCAGAATATCTATTTCCATCTGAATAACAATAATTCGTCAACAGAAATCATTGCCGGTTTGTCAGAGGAGGTATAGAGGGATTTTTCGTTTTCAAAATTATTTCAAAAATCAAATATGACTTGGCACGCATCATAGTAGGATGCAAAATATTGATTTCCATCCGAATAACAATAATTTGTCAATAGAAATCATTGTCGTGTTGTCAGAGGGGGTATAGAGGGATTTTTCATTTTCATAATTACTTCAAAAATCTTACATGATTTGGCACGCATCATGGTGGGGTGCAAAGTATCCATGTCCATCTGAATAACAATAATTCGTCAACAGAAATCATTGTCGGGTCGTCAGAGGGGGTATAGAGGAATTTTTCATTTTCAAAATTACCTAAAATATCAAATATGAGTTGGCACGCAAAATGGTGGGGTGCAGAATATCTATTTCCATCTGAATAACAATAATTCGTCAACAGAAATCATTGCCGGGTTGTCAGAGGAGGTATAGAGGGATTTTTCATTTTCAAAATTACTTCAAAAATCAAATATGACTTGGCACGCATCATAGTAGGGTGCAAAATATCCATGTCCATCTGAATAACGATAATTTGTTAACAGAAATCATTGTCGGGTCGTTAGAGGTAGTATAGAGGGATTTTTCATTTTCAAAATTACTTCAAAAATCAAATATGACTTGGCACGCATCATATTAGGGTGCAAAATATTCATTTCCATCCTAATAACAATAATTCGTCAACAGAAATCATTGTCGGGTCGTCAGACCCCCTCTGACTTGGCACGCATCATGATGGGGTGCAGAATATCCAATTACATCTAAATAACAATAATTCGTCAACGGAAATCATTGTCGGGTCGTCAGAGGGGGCATAGAGGGATTTTTCATTTTCAAAATTACTTCAAAAATCAAATATGACTTGTCACGCATCATAGTATGGTGCAAAATATTCATTTCCATCCAAATAACAATCATTCGTCAACCAAAATCATTGTCGGGTCGTCAGAGGGGGTACAGAGGGATTTCTCAAATTCAAAATTACCTAAAATATCAAATATGAATCATTCGTCAACCAAAATCATTGTCGGGTCGTCAGAGGGGGTACAGAGGGATTTCTCAAATTCAAAATTACCTAAAATATCAAATATGACTTGGCACGCAACATGGTGGGGTGTAGAATATCTATTTCCATCTGAATAACAATAATTCGTCAACAGAAATCATTGCCGGGTTTTCAGAGGAGGTATAGAGGGATTTTTCATTTTCAAAATCACCTCAAAATCAAATATGACTCGGCACGCATCATAGTAGGGTGCAAAATATCAATGTATATCTGAATAACAATAATTCGTCAACAGAAATCATTGTCGGGTCGTCAGAGGGGGTATAGAGGAATTTTACAATTTCAAAATCACTTCAAAAATCAAATATGACTTGGACCGCTACAAGGTGGGGTGCAGAATATCCATTCCCATCTGAATAACAATAATTCGTCAACAGAAATCATTGTCGGGTCGTTAGAAGGGGTATAGGATTTTTCATTTTCAAAATTACTTCAAAAATCAAATATGACTTGGCACGCATCATATTAGGGTGCAAAATATTCATTTCCATCCTAATAACAATAATTCGTCAACAGAAATCATTGTCGGGTCGTCAGAGGGGGTATAGAGGAATTTTTCATTTTCAAAATTACCTAAAATATCAAATATGACTTGGCACGCAACATGGTGTGGTGCAGAATATCTACGTCCATCTGAATAACAATAATTCGTTAACAGAGATCATTGTCGGTTCGTCAGAGGGGTTTAGAGGGATTTTTAATTTTCAAAATTACTTCAAAAATCAAATATGGGTTGGCACGCATCATGGTGAGGTACAAAATATTGATTTATATCAGAATAACAATAATTCGTCAACAGAAATCATTGTCGGGTCGTCAGAGGGGGAATAGAGGAATTTTTCATTTTCAAAGTTACCTAAAATATCAAATATGACTTGGCACGCAACATGGTGGGGTGCAGAATATCTATTTCCATCTGAATAACAATAATTCGTCAACAGAAATCATTGCCGGGTCGTCAGAGGGGGTACAGAGGGATTTTTCATTTTCAAAATTACCTCAAAATCAAATATGACTCAGCACGCATCATAGTAGGGTGCAAAATATCCATGTCCATTAGAATAACAATAATTCGTCAACAGAAATCATTGTCGGGTCGTAAGAGGGTGAACAGAGGGATTTTACATTTTCAAAATCACTTCAAAAATCTAATATGACTTGTCACACATCATGATGGGGTGCAGAATATCCATTTACATCTGAATAACAATAATTCGTCAACAGAAATCATTGTCGTGTCGTCATAGGGGTAATAGAGTGATTTTTCATTTTCAAAATTACCTCAAAATCAAATATGACTTGGCACGCATCATAGTAGGGTGCCAAATATCCATGTCCATCTGAATAAACATTATTCAATAACAGAAATCATTGTCGGGTCGTCAGAGGGGGTTTAGAGGGATTTTTCATTTTCAAAATTACTTCAAAAATCAAATATGACTTGGACCGCTACATGGTGGGGTGCATAATATCCATTTCCATCTGAATAACAATAATTCGTCAACAGATATCATTGTCGGGTCGTTAGAGGGGGTATAGGATTTTTCATTTTCAAAATTACCTCAAAATAAAACATGACTTGGCACGCATCATAGTAGGGTGCAAAATATCTACGTTAATCTGAATAACAATAATTCGTAAACAGAAATCATTGTCGGTTCGTCAGAGGGGTATAGAGGGATTTTTCATTTTCAAAATTACTTCAAAAATCAAATATGAGTTGGCACGCATCATAGTAGGGTGCAAAATATCCATGTCATGAATAACAATAATTCGTCAACAGAAATCATTGTCGGGTCGTCAGAGGGGGTATGGAGGGATATTTCAATTTTAAAATGACTTCAAAAATCAAATATGACTTGGCACGCATCATATTAGGGTGCAAAATATTCATTTCCATCCCAATAACAATAAATCGTCAACAGAAATCATTGCCGGGTCGTCAGAGGGGGTATAGAGGGATTTTTCATTTTCAAAATGACTTCAAAAATGAAATATGACTTGGCACGCATCATGATGGGGTGCAGAATATCCATTTACATCTATATAACAATAATTCGTCAACGGAAATCATTGCCGGGTTGTCAGAGGAGGTATAGAGGGATTTTTCATTTTCAAAATGACTTCAAAAATCAAATATGAATTTGCACGCATCATATTAGAGTGCAAAATATTCATTTCCATCCCAATAACAATAACTCGTCAACAGAAATCATTGGCGGGTCGTCAGAGGGGGTATAGAGGAATTTTTCATTTTCAAAATTACCTAAAATATCAAATATGACTTGGCACGCATCATGATGGGGTGCAGAATATCCAATTACATCTAAATAACAATAATTCGTCAACGGAAATCATTGTCGGGTCGTCAGAGGGGGCATAGAGGGATTTTTCATTTTCAAAATTACTTCAAAAATCAAATATGACTTGGCACGCATCATAGTATGGTGCAAAATATTCATTTCCATCCAAATAACAATCATTCGTCAACCAAAATCATTGTCGGGTCGTCAGAGGGGGTACAGAGGGATTTCTCAAATTCAAAATTACCTAAAATATCAAATATGACTTGGCACGCAACATGGTGGGGTGTAGAATATCTATTTCCATCTGAATAACAATAATTCGTCAACAGAAATCATTGCCGGGTTTTCAGAGGAGGTATAGAGGGATTTTTCATTTTCAAAATCACCTCAAAATCAAATATGACTCGGCACGCATCATAGTAGGGTGCAAAATATCAATGTCCATCTGAATAACAATAATTCGGCAACAGAAATCATTGTCGGGTCGTAAGAGGGTGTACAGAGGGATTTTACAATTTCAAAATCACTTCAAAAATCAAATATGACTTGGGCCGCTACAAGGTGGGGTGCAGAATATCCATTTCCATCTGAATAACAATAATTCGTCAACAGAAATCATTGTCGGGTCGTTAGAAGGGGTATAGGATTTTTCATTTTCAAAATTACTTCAAAAATCAAATATGACTTGTCACGCATCATATTAGGGTGCAAAATATTCATTTCCATCCTAATAACAATAATTTGTCAACTGAAATCATTGTCGGGTCGTCAGAGGGGGTTCAGAGGGATTTTTCATTTTCAAAATCACCTCAAAATCAAATATGACTCGGCACGCATCATAGTAGGGTGCAAAATATCAATGTATATCTGAATAACAATAATTCGACAACAGAAATCATTGTCGGTTCGTCAGAGGGGGTATAGAGGAATGTTTCATTTTCAAAGTTACCTAAGATATCAAATATGACTTGGCACGCAACATGGTGGGGTGCAGAATATCTATTTCCATCTGAATAACAATAATTCGTCAACAGAAATCATTGCCGGGTTGTCAGAGGAGGTATAGAGGGATTTTTCATTTTCAAAATTACTTCAAAAATCAAATATGACTTGGCACGCATCATAGTAGGGTGCGAAATATTCATTTCTATCCTAAAAACATTAATCCGTCAACTGAAATCATTGTCGGGTCGTCAGAGGGGGTTCAGAGGGATTTTTCATTTTCAAAATCACCTCAAAATCAAATATGACTCGGCACGCATCATAGTAGGGTGCAAAATATCAATGTCCATCTGAATAACAATAATTCGTCAACAGAAATCATTGTCGGGTCGTAAGAGGGTGTACAGAGGGATTTTACATTTTCAAAATCACTTCAAAAATCAAATATGACTTGGACCGCTACAAGGTGGGGTGCAGAATATCCATTTCCATCTGAATAACAATAATTCGTCAACAGAAATCATTGCCGGGTTTTCAGAGGAGGTATAGAGGGATTTTTCATTTTCAAAATTACTTCAAAAATCAAATATGACTTGTCACGCATCATATTAGGGTGCAAAATATTCATTTCCATCCTAATAACAATAATTTGTCAACTGAAATCATTGTCGGGTCGTCAGAGGAGGTACAGAGGGATTTTTCCTTTTCAAAATCACCTCAAAATCAAATATGACTCGGCACGCATCATAGTAGGGTGCAAAATATCAATGTATATCTGAATAACAATAATTCGTCAACAGAAATCATTGTCGGGTCGTCAGAGGGGGTATAGAGGAATTTTACAATTTCAAAATCACTTCAAAAATCAAATATGACTTGGACCGCTACAAGGTGGGGTGCAGAATATCCATTTCCATCTGAATAACAATACTTCATCAACAGAAATCATTGTCGGGTCGTTAGAAAGGGTATAGGATTTTTCATTTGCAAAATTACTTCAAAAATCAAATATGACTTGTCACGCATCATATTAGGGTGCAAAATATTCATTTCCATCCTAATAACAATAATTTATCAACTGAAATCATTGTCGGGTCGTCAGAGGGGGTACAGAGGGATATTTCATTTTCAAAATCACCTCAAAATCAAATATGACTCGGCACGCATCATAGTAGGGTTCAAAATATCAATGTATATCTGAATAACAATAATTCGTCAACAGAAATCATTGTCGGTTCGTCAGAGGGGGTATAGAGGAATTTTTCATTTTCAAAGTTACCTAAAATATCAAATATGACTTGGCACGCAACATGGTGGGGTGCAGAATATCTATTTCCATCTGAATAACAATAATTCGTCAACAGAAATCATTGCCGGGTTGTCAGAGGAGGTATAGAGGGATTTTTCATTTTCAAAATTACTTCAAAAATCAAATATGACTTGGCACGCATCATAGTAGGGTGCGAAATATTCATTTCTATCCTAATAACAATAATTCGTCAACTGAAATCATTGTCGGGTCGTCAGAGGGGGTACAGAGGGATTTTTCATTTTCAAAATCACCTCAAAATCAAATATGACTCGGCACGCATCATAGTAGGGTGCAAAATATCAATGTCCATCTGAATAACAATAATTCGTCAACAGAAATCATTGTCGGGTCGTAAGAGGGTGTACAGAGGGATTTTACATTTTCAAAATCACTTCAAAAATCAAATATGACTTGGACCGCTACAAGGTGGGGTGCAGAATATCCATTTCCATCTGAATAACAATAATTCGTCAACAGAAATCATTGTCGGGTCGTCAGAGGGGGTATAGAGGAATTTTTCATTTTCAAAATTACCTAAAATATCAAATATGACTAGGCACGCAACATGGTGTGGTGCAGAATATCTATGTCCATCTGAATAACAATAATTTGTTAACAGAGATCATTGTCAGTTCGTCAGAGGGGTATAGAGGGATTTTTCATTTTCAAAATTACTTCAAAACTCAAATATGAGTTGGCACGCATCATGGTGGGGTACAAAGTATTCATGTCCATCTGAATAACAATAATTCGTCAACAGAAATCATTGTCGGGTAGTCAGAGGGGGTATAGAGGGATTGTTCATTTTCAAAGTTACCTCAAAAATCAAATATGACTTGGCACGCATCATAGTGGGGTGCAAAATATCCATTTCCATCTGAATAACAATAATTCGTCAACAGAAATCATTGTCGGGTCGTCAGAGGGGGTATAGAGGAATTTTTCATTTTCAAAATTACCTAAAATATCAAATATGACTTGGCACGCAACATGGTGTGGTGCAGAATATCTATGTCCATCTGAATAACAATAATTCGTTAACACAAATCATTGTCGGGTAGTCAGAGGGAGTATAGAGGGATTGTTCATTTTCAAAGTTAACTCAAAAATCAAATATGTCTTGGCACGCATCATAGTGGGGTGCAAAATATCCATTTCCATCTGAATAACAATAATTCGTCAACAGAAATCATTGTCGGTTCGTCAGAGGGGGTATAGAGGAATTTTTCATTATCAAAACGACTTCAAAAATCAAATATGACTTGGCACGCATCATAGTGGGGTGCAAAATATCCATTTCCATCTGAATAACAATAATTCGTCAACAGAAATCATTGTCGGGTCGTCAGAGGGGGTATAGAGGAATTTTTCATTTTCAAAATTACCTAAAATATCAAATATGACTTGGCACGCAACATGGTGTGGTGCAGAATATCTATGTCCATCTGAATAACAATAATTCGTCAACACAAATCATTGTCGGGTAGTCAGAGGGAGTATAGAGGGATTTTTCATTATCAAAACGACTTCAAAAATCAAATATGACTTGGCACGCATCATAGTGGGGTGCAAAATATCCATTTCCATCTGAATAACAATAACTCGTCAACATAAATCATTGTCGGATCGTCAGAGGGGTATAGAGGGATTTTTCATTTTAAAAATTACTTCAAAAATCAAATATGAGTTGGCACGCATCATGGTGGGGTACAAAGTATTCATGTCCATCTGAATAACAATAATTCGTCAACAGAAATCATTGTAGGGTCGTCAAAGGGGGCATAGAGGGATTGTTCATTTTCAAAGTTACCTCTAAAATCAAATATGACTTGGCACACATCAAAGTAGGGTGCAAAATATCTATGATCAACTGAATAACAATAATTCGTCAACAGAAATCATTGTCGGTTCGTCAGAGGGGGTATAGAGGAATTTTTCATTTTCAAAATTACCTAAAATATCAAATATGACTTGGCACGCAACATGGTTGGCTGCAGAATATCTATTTCCATTTGAATAACAAAAACTCGTCAACAGAAATCATTGCCGGGTTGTCAGAGGAGGTATAGAGGAATTTTTCATTTTCAAAATTACTACAAAAATCAAATATGACTTGGCACGCATCATAGTAGGTTGCAAAATATTCATTTCCATCCTTATAACAATAATTTGTCAACTGAAATCATTGTCGGGTCGTCAGAGGGGGTATAAAGGAATTTTTCATTTTCAAAATTACCTAAAATATCACATATGACTTGGCACGCAACATGGTGTGGTGCAGAATATCTATGTCCATCTGAATAACAATAATTCGTCAACACAAATCATTGTCGGGTAGTCAGAGGGAGTATAGAGGGATTGTTCATTTTCAAAGTTACCTCAAAAATCAAATATGACTTGGCACGCATCATAGTGGGGTGCAAAATATCCATTTCCATCTGAATAACAATAACTCGTCAACATAAATCATTGTCGGATCGTCAGAGGGGTATAGAGGGATTTTTCATTTTAAAAATTACTTCAAAAATCAAATATGAGTTGGCACGCATCATGGTGGGGTACAAAGTATTCATGTCCATCTGAATAACAATAATTCGTCAACAGAAATCATTGTCGGGTTGTCAGAGGGGGTATAGAGGGATTTTTCAATTTCAAAATTACCTCAAAATCAAATATGACTCGGCACGCATCATAGTATGTTGCAAAATATCCATGTCCATCTGAATAACGATAATTGGTAAACAGAAATCATTGTCGGGTCGTTAGAGGGAGTATAGAGGGATTTTTCATTTTCAAAATTACTTCAAAAATCAAATATGACTTGGCACGCATCATATTAGTGTGCAAAATATTCATTTCCATCCTAGTAACAATAATTCGTCAACAGAAATCATTGTCGGGTCGTCAGAGGGGGTATAGAGGTATTTCTCATTTTCAAAATTACCTCAAAATCAAATATGACTTGGCACGCATCATAGTAAGGTGCCAAATATCCATGTCCATCTGAATAAACATTATTCAATTACAAAAATCATTGTCGGGTCGTCCGAGGGGGTTCAGAGGGATCTTTCATTTTCAAAATTACTTCAAAAATCAAATATGACTTGGACCGCTACATGGTGGGGTGCAGAATATCCATTTCCATCTGAATAACAATAATTCGTCAACAGAAATCATTGTCGGGTCGTTAGAGGGGGTATAGGATTTTTCATTTTCAAAATTACCTCAAAATAAAATATGACTTGGCACGAATCATAGTAGGGTGCAAAATATTCATTTTCATCGAAATAACAATAATTCGTCAACTGAAATCATTGTCGGGTCGTCAGAGGGGGTACAGAGGGATTTTTCATTTTCAAAATTACCTAAACTATCAAATATGACTTGGCACGCAGCATGGTGTGGTGCAGAATATCTATGTCCATTTGAATAACAATAATTTGTTAACAGAGTTCATTGTCGGTTCGTCAGAGGGGTATAGAGGGATTTTTCATTTTCAAAATTACTTCAAAAATCAAATATGAGTTGGCACGCATCATGGTGGGGTACAAAGTATTCATGTCCATCTGAATAACAATAATTCGTCAACAGAGATCATTGTCGGTTCGTCAGAGGGGTATAGAGGGATTTTTCATTTTCAAAATTACTTCAAAAATCAAATATGAGTTGGCACGCATCATGGTGGGGTACAAAGTATTCATGTCCATCTGAATAACAATAATTCGTCAACAGATATCATTGTCGGGTCGTCAAAGGGGGCATAGAGGGATTGTTCATTTTCAAAGTTACCTCAAAAATCAAATATGACTTGGGACACATCATATTAGGGTGCAAAATATTCATTTCCATCCTAATAACATTAATTCGTCAATAGAAATCATTGTCGGGTCGTCAGAGGGGGTATAGAGGAATTTTTCATTTTCAAAATTACCTAAAATATCAAATATGACTTGGCACGCAACATGGTGTGGTGCAGAATATCTATGTCCATCTGAATAACAATAATTTGTTAACAGAGTTCATTGTCGGTTTGTCAGAGGGGTATAGAGGGATTTTTCATTTTCAAAATTACTTCAAAAATCAAATATGAGTTGGCACGCATCATGGTGGGGTACAAAGTATTCATGTCCATCTGAATAACAATAATTCGTCAACAGAAATCATTGTCGGGTAGTCAGAGGGGGTATAGAGGGATTGTTCATTTTCAAAGTTACCTCAAAAATCAAATATGACTTGGCACGCATCATAGTGGGGTGCAAAATATCCATTTCCATCTGAATAACAATAATTCGTCAACAGAAATCATTGTCGGGTCGTCAGAGGGGGTATAGAGGAATTTTTCATTTTCAAAATTACCTAAAATATCAAATATTACTTGGCACGCAACATGGTGTGTTGCAGAATATCTATGTCTATCTGAATAACAATAATTCGTTAACAGAGATCATTGTCGGTTCGTCAGAGGGGTATAGAGGGATTTTTCATTTTCAAAATTACTTCAAAAATCAAATATGAGTTGGCACGCATCATGGTTGGGTACAAAGTATTCATGTCCATCTGAATAACAATAATTCGTCAACACAAATCATTGTCGGGTAGTCAGAGGGAGTATAGAGGGATTTTACATTATCAAAACGACTTCAAAAATCAAATATGACTTGGCACGCATCATAGTGGGATGCAAAATATCCATTTCCATCTGAATAACAATAATTCGTCAACAGAAATCATTGTTGGGTCGTCAGAGGGGGTATAGAGGAATTTCTCATTTTCAAAATTACCTAAAATATCAAATATGACTTGGCACGCAACATGGTGTGATGCAGAATATCTATGTCCATCTGAATAACAATAATTCGTTAACAGAGATCATTGTCGGGTCGTCAAAGGGGGCATAGGGGGATTGTTCATTTTCAAAGTTACCTCAAAAATCAAATATGACTTGGCACACTTCATACTAGGGTGCAAAATATTCATTTCCATCCTAATAACAATAATTCGTCAACAAAAATCATTGTCGTTTCGTCAGAGGGGGTATAGAGGAATTTTTCATTTTCAAAATTACCTAAAATATCAAATATGACTTGGCACGCAACATGGTGTGGTGCAGAATATCTATGTCCATCTGAATAACAATAAGTCGTTGACAGAGATCATTGTCGGTTCGTCAGAGGGGTATAGAGGGATTTTTCATTTTCAAAATTACTTCAAAAATCATATATGAGTTGGCACGCATCATGGTGGGGTACAAAGTATTCATGTCCATCTGAATAACAATAATTCGTCAACAGAAATCATTGTCGGGTAGTCAGAGGGGGTATAGAGGGATTTTTCAATATCAAAACGACTTCAAAAATCAAATATGACTTGGCACGCATCATAGTGGGGTGCAAAATATCCATTTCCATCTGAATAACAATAATTCGTCAACAGAAATCATTGTCGGTTCGTCAGAGGGGGTATAGAGGAATTTTTCATTTTCAAAATTACTTCAAAAATCAAATATGACTTGGCACGCATCATATTAGGGTGCAAAATATTCAATTCCATCCTAATAACAATAATTCGTCAACAGAAATCATTGTCGGGTCGTTAGAGGGGGTATAGGATTTTTCATTTTCAAAATTACCTCAAAATAAAATATGACTTGGCACGCATCATAGTGGGGTGCAAAATATCCATTTCCATCTGAATAACAATAATTCGTCAACAGAAATCATTGTCGGGTCGTCACAGAGGGGGTATAGAGGTATTTTTCATTTTCAAAATTACCTAAAATATCAAATATGACTTGGCACGCATCATGATGGGGTGCAGAATATCCATTTACATCTAAATAACAATAATTCGTCAACGGAAATCATTGTCGGGTCGTCAGAGGGGGTATAGAGGAATTTTTCATTTTCAAAATGACTTCAAAAATCAAATATGAATTTGCACGCATCATATTAGAGTGCAAAATATTCATTTCCATCCCAATAACAATAATTCGTCAACAGAAATCATTGTCGGGTCGTCAGAGGGGGTATAGAGGAATTTTTCATTTTCAAAATTACCTAAAATATCAAATATGACTTGGCACGCATCATGATGGGGTGCAGAATATCCAATTACATCTGAATAACAATAATTCGTCAACAGAAATCATTGTCGGGTCGTAAGAGGGTGTACAGAGGGATTTTACATTTTCAAAATCACTTCAAAAATCAAATATGACTTGGACCGCTACAAGGTGGGGTGCAGAATATCCATTTCCATCTGAATAACAATAATTCGTCAACAGAAATCATTGCCGGGTTTTCAGAGGAGGTATAGAGGGATTTTTCATTTTCAAAATCACTTCAAAAATCAAATATGACTTGGACCGCTACAAGGTGGGGTGCAAAATATCAATGTATATCTGAATAACAATAATTCGTCAACAGAAATCATTGTCGGGTCGTCAGAGGGGGTATAGAGGAATTTTACAATTTCAAAATCACTTCAAAAATCAAATATGACTTGGACCGCTACAAGGTGGGGTGCAGAATATCCATTCCCATCTGAATAACAACAATTCGTCAACAGAAATCATTGTCGGGTCGTTAGAAGGGGTATAGGATTTTTCATTTTCAAAATTACTTCAAAAATCAAATATGACTTGGCACGCATCATATTAGGGTGCAAAATATTCATTTCCATCCTAATAACAATAATTCGTCAACAGAAATCATTGTCGGGTCGTCAGAGGGGGTATAGAGGAATTTTTCATTTTCAAAATTACCTAAAATATCAAATATGACTTGGCACGCAACATGGTGTGGTGCAGAATATCTACGTCCATCTGAATAACAATAATTCGTTAACAGAGATCATTGTCGGTTCGTCAGAGGGGTTTAGAGGGATTTTTAATTTTCAAAATTACTTCAAAAATCAAATATGGGTTGGCACGCATCATGGTGAGGTACAAAATATTGATTTATATCAGAATAACAATAATTCGTCAACAGAAATCATTGTCGGGTCGTCAGAGGGGGAATAGAGGAATTTTTCATTTTCAAAGTTACCTAAAATATCAAATATGACTTGGCACGCAACATGGTGTGGTGCAGAATATCTACGTCCATCTGAATAACAATAATTCGTTAACAGAGATCATTGTCGGTTCGTCAGAGGGGTTTAGAGGGATTTTTAATTTTCAAAATTACTTCAAAAATCAAATATGGGTTGGCACGCATCATGGTGAGGTACAAAATATTGATTTATATCAGAATAACAATAATTCGTCAACAGAAATCATTGTCGGTTCGTCAGAGGGGGTATAGAGGGATTTTTCATTTTCAAAATTACTTCAAAAATCAAATATGACTTGGCACGCATCATAGTAGGGTGCGAAATATTCATTTCTATCCTAATAACAATAATTCGTCAACTGAAATCATTGTCGGGTCGTCAGAGGGGGTACAGAGGGATTTTTCATTTTCAAAATCACCTCAAAATCAAATATGACTCGGCACGCATCATAGTAGGGTGCAAAATATCAATGTCCATCTGAATAACAATAATTCGGCAACAGAAATCATTGTCGGGTCGTAAGAGGGTGTACAGAGGGATTTTACAATTTCAAAATCACTTCAAAAATCAAATATGACTTGGACCGCTACAAGGTGGGGTGCAGAATATCCATTTCCATCTGAATAACAATAATTTGTCAACAGAAATCATTGTCGGGTCGTTAGAAGGGGTATAGGATTTTTCATTTTCAAAATTACTTCAAAAATCAAATATGACTTGTTACGCATCATATTAGGGTGCAAAATATTCATTTCCATCCTAATAACAATAATTTGTCAACTGAAATCATTGTCGGGTCGTCAGAGGTGGTATAGAGGGATTTTTCATTTTCAAAATCACCTCAAAATCAAATATGACTCGGCACGCATCATAGTAGGGTGCAAAATATCAATGTATATCTGAATAACAATAATTCGTCAACAGAAATCATTGTCGGGTCGTCAGAGGGGGTATAGAGGAATTTTACAATTTCAAAATCACTTCAAAAATCAAATATGACTTGGACCGCTACAAGGTGGGGTGCAGAATATCCATTCCCATCTGAATAACAATAATTCGTCAACAGAAATCATTGTCGGGTCGTTAGAAGGGGTATAGGATGTTTCATTTTCAAAATTACTTCAAAAATCAAATATGACTTGTCACGCATCATATTAGGGTGCAAAATATTCATTTCCATCCTAATAACAATAATTTGTCAACTGAAATCATTGTTGGGTCGTCAGAGGGGGTACAGAGGGATTTTTCATTTTCAAAATCACCTCAAAATCAAATATGACTCGGCACGCATCATAGTAGGGTTCAAAATATCAATGTATATCTGAATAACAATAATTCGTCAACAGAAATCATTGTCGGTTCGTCAGAGGGGGTATAGAGGAATTTTTCATTTTCAAAGTTACCTAAAATATCAAATATGACTTGGCACGCAACATGGTGGGGTGCAGAATATCTATTTCCATCTGAATAACAATAATTCGTCAACAGAAATCATTGCCGGGTTGTCAGAGGAGGTATAGAGGGATTTTTCATTTTCAAAATTACTTCAAAAATCAAATATGACTTGGCACGCATCATAGTAGGGTGCGAAATATTCATTTCTATCCTAAAAACATTAATCCGTCAACTGAAATCATTGTCGGGTCGTCAGAGGGGGTACAGAGGGATTTTTCATTTTCAAAATCACCTCAAAATCAAATATGACTCGGCACGCATCATAGTAGGGTGCAAAATATCAATGTCCACCTGAATAACAATAATTCGTCAACAGAAATCATTGTCGGGTCGTAAGAGGGTGTACAGAGGGATTTTACATTTTCAAAATCACTTCAAAAATCAAATATGACTTGGACCGCTACAAGGTGGGGTGCAGAATATCCATTTCCATCTGAATAACAATAATTCGTCAACAGAAATCATTGCCGGGTTTTCAGACGAGGTATAGAGGGATTTTTCATTTTTAAAATTACTTCAAAAATCAAATATGACTTGTCACGCATCATATTAGGGTGCAAAATATTCATTTCCATCCTAATAACAATAATTTGTCAACTGAAATCATTGTCGGGTCGTCAGAGGAGGTACAGAGGGATTTTTCATTTTCAAAATCAACTCAAAATCAAATATGACTCGGCACGCATCATAGTAGGGTGCAAAATATCAATGTATATCTGAATAACAATAATTCGTCAACAGAAATCATTGTCGGGTCTTCAGATGGGGTATAGAGGAATTTTACAATTTCAAAATCACTTCAAAAATCAAATATGACTTGGACCGCTACAAGGTGGGGTGCAGAATATCCATTTCCATCTGAATAACAATACTTCGTCAACAGAAATCATTGTCGGGTCGTTAGAAGGGGTATAGGATTTTTCATTTGCAAAATTACTTCAAAAATCAAATATGACTTGTCACGCATCATATTAGGGTGCAAAATATTCATTTCCATCCTAATAACAATAATTTGTCAACTGAAATCATTGTCGGGTCGTCAGAGGGGGTACAGAGGGATATTTCATTTTCAAAATCACCTCAAAATCAAATATGACTCGGCACGCATCATAGTAGGGTTCAAAATATCAATGTATATCTGAATAACAATAATTCGTCAACAGAAATCATTGACGGTTCGTCAGAGGGGGTATAGAGGAATTTTTCATTTTCAAAGTTACCTAAAATATCAAATATGACTTGGCACGCAACATGGTGGGGTGCAGAATATCTATTTCCATCTGAATAACAATAATTCGTCAACAGAAATCATTGCCGGGTTGTCAGAGGAGGTATAGAGGGATTTTTCATTTTCAAAATTACTTCAAAAATCAAATATGACTTGGCACGCATCATAGTAGGGTGCGAAATATTCATTTCTATCCTAATAACAATAATTCGTCAACTGAAATCATTGTCGGGTCGTCAGAGGGGGTACAGAGGGATTTTTCATTTTCAAAATCACCTCAAAATCAAATATGACTCGGCACGCATCATAGTAGGGTGCAAAATATCAATGTCCATCTGAATAACAATAATTCGTCAACAGAAATCATTGTCGGGTCGTAAGAGGGTGTACAGAGGGATTTTACATTTTCAAAATCACTTCAAAAATCAAATATGACTTGGACCGCTACAAGGTGGGGTGCAGAATATCCATTTCCATCTGAATAACAATAATTCGTCAACAGAAATCATTGTCAGGTCGTCAGAGGGGGTATAGAGGAATTTTTCATTTTCAAAATTACCTAAAATATCAAATATGACTAGGCACGCAACATGGTGTGGTGCAGAATATCTATGTCCATCTGAATAACAATAATTTGTTAACAGAGATCATTGTCAGTTCGTCAGAGGGGTATAGAGGGATTTTTCATTTTCAAAATTACTTCAAAACTCAAATATGAGTTGGCACGCATCATGGTGGGGTACAAAGTATTCATGTCCATCTGAATAACTATAATTCGTCAACAGAAATCATTGTCGGTTAGTCAGAGGGGGTATAGAGGGATTGTTCATTTTCAAAGTTACCTCAAAAATCAAATATGACTTGGCACGCATCATAGTGGGGTGCAAAATATCCATTTCCATCTGAATAACAATAATTCGTCAACAGAAATCATTGTCGGGTCGTCAGAGGGGGTATAGAGGAATTTTTCATTTTCAAAATTACCTAAAATATCAAATATGACTTGGCACGCAACATGGTGTGGTGCAGAATATCTATGTCCATCTGAATAACAATAATTCGTTAACACAAATCATTGTCGGGTAGTCAGAGGGAGTATAGAGGGATTGTTCATTTTCAAAGTTACCTCAAAAATCAAATATGACTTGGCACCCATCATAGTGGGGTGCAAAATATCCATTTTCATCTGAATAACAATAATTCGTCAACAGAAATCATTGTCGGTTCGTCAGTGGGGGTATAGAGGAATTTTTCATTATCAAAACGACTTCAAAAATCAAATATGACTTGGCACGCATCATAGTGGGGTGCAAAATATCCATTTCCATCTGAATAACAATAATTCGTCAACAGAAATCATTGTCGGGTCGTCAGAGGGGGTATAGAGGAATTTTTCATTTTCAAAATTACCTAAAATATCAAATATGACTTGGCACGCAACATGGTGTGGTGCAGAATATCTATGTCCATCTGAATAACAATAATTCGTCAACACAAATCATTGTCGGGTAGTCAGAGGGAGTATAGAGGGATTTTTCATTATCAAAACGACTTCAAAAATCAAATATGACTTGGCACGCATCATAGTGGGGTGCAAAATATCCATTTCCATCTGAATAACAATAACTCGTCAACATAAATCATTGTCGGATCGTCAGAGGGGTATAGAGGGATTTTTCATTTTAAAAATTACTTCAAAAATCAAATATGAGTTGGCACGCATCATGGTGGGGTACAAAGTATTCATGTCCATCTGAATAACAATAATTCGTCAACAGAAATCATTGTCGGTTCGTCAGAGGGGGTATAGAGGAATTTTTCATTTTCAAAATTACCTAAAATATCAAATATGACTTGGCACGCAACATGGTTGGCTGCAGAATATCTATTTCCATTTGAATAACAAAAACTCGTCAACAGAAATCATTGCCGGGTTGTCAGAGGAGGTATAGAGGAATTTTTCATTTTCAAAATTACTACAAAAATCAAATATGACTTGGCACGCATCATAGTAGGGTGCAAAATATTCATTTCCATCCTAATAACAATAATTCGTCAACTGAAATCATTGACGGGTCGTCAGAGGTGGTACAGAGGAATTTTTCATTTTCAAAATTACCTCAAAATCAAATATGACTCGGCACGCATCATAGTATGTTGCAAAATATCCATGTCCATCTGAATAACGATAATTGGTAAACAGAAATTATTGTCGGGTCGTTAGAGGGAGTATAGAGGGATTTTTCATTTTCAAAATTACTTCAAAAATCAAATATGACTTGGCACGCATCATATTAGTGTGCAAAATATTCATTTCCATCCTAGTAACAATAATTCGTCAACAGAAATCATTGTCGGGTCGTCAGAGGGGGTATAGAGGTATTTCTCATTTTCAAAATTACCTCAAAATCAAATATGACTTGGCACGCATCATAGTAAGGTGCCAAATATCCATGTCCATCTGAATAAACATTATTCAATTACAAAAATCATTGTCGGGTCGTCCGAGGGGGTTCAGAGGGATCTTTCATTTTCAAAATTACTTCAAAAATCAAATATGACTTGGACCGCTACATGGTGGGGTGCACAATATCCATTTCCATCTGAATAACAATAATTCGTCAACAGAAATCATTGTCGGGTCGTTAGAGGGGGTATAGGATTTTTCATTTTCAAAATTACCTCAAAATAAAATATGACTTGGCACGATTCATAGTAGGGTGCAAAATATTCATTTTCATCAAAATAACAATAATTCGTCAACTGAAATCATTGTCGGGTCGTCAGAGGGGGTACAGAGGGATTTTTCATTTTCAAAATTACCTAAACTATCAAATATGACTTGGCACGCAACATGGTGTGGTGCAGAATATCTATGTCCATCTGAATAACAATAATTTTTTAACAGAGTTCATTGTCGGTTCGTCAGAGGGGTATAGAGGGATTTTTCATTTTCAAAATTACTTCAAAAATCAAATATGAGTAGGCACGCATCATGGTGGGGTACAAAGTATTCATGTCCATCTGAATAACAATAATTCGTCAACAGAGATCATTGTCGGTTCGTCAGAGGGGTATAGAGGGATTTTTCATTTTCAAAATTACTTCAAAAATCAAATATGAGTTGGCACGCATCATGGTGGGGTACAAAGTATTCATGTCCATCTGAATAACAATAATTCGTCAAAAGAAATCATTGTCGGGTCGTCAAAGGGGGCATAGAGGGATTGTTCATTTTCAAAGTTACCTCAAAAATCAAATATGACTTGGGACACATCATATTAGGGTGCAAAATATTCATTTCCATCCTAATAACAATAATTCGTCAACAGAAATCATTGTCGGGTCGTCAGAGGGGGTATAGAGGAATTTTTCATTTTCAAAATTACCTAAAATATCAAATATGACTTGGCACGCAACATGGTGTGGTGCAGAATATCTATGTCCATCTGAATAACAATAATTTGTTAACAGAGTTCATTGTCGGTTTGTCAGAGGGGTATAGAGGGATTTTTCATTTTCAAAATTACTTCAAAAATCAAATATGAGTTGGCACGCATCATGGTGGGGTACAAAGTATTCATGTCCATCTGAATAACAATAATTCGTCAACAGAAATCATTGTCGGGTAGTCAGAGGGGGTATAGAGGGATTGTTCATTTTCAAAGTTACCTCAAAAATCAAATATGACTTGGCACGCATCATAGTGGGGTGCAAAATATCCATTTCCATCTGAATAACAATAATTCGTCAACAGAAATCATTGTCGGGTCGTCAGAGGGGGTATAGAGGAATTTTTCATTTTCAAAATTACCTAAAATATCAAATATTACTTGGCACGCAACATGGTGTGTTGCAGAATATCTATGTCCATCTGAATAACAATAATTCGTTAACAGAGATCATTGTCGGTTCGTCAGAGGGGTATAGAGGGACTTTTCATTTTCAAAATTACTTCAAAAATCAAATATGAGTTGGCACGCATCATGGTTGGGTACAAAGTATTCATGTCCATCTGAATAACAATAATTCGTCAACACAAATCATTGTCGGGTAGTCAGAGGGAGTATAGAGGGATTTTACATTATCAAAACGACTTCAAAAATCAAATATGACTTGGCACGCATCATAGTGGGGTGCAAAATATCCATTTCCATCTGAATAACAATAATTCGTCAACAGAAATCATTGTCGGTTCGTCAGAGGGGGTATAGAGGAATTTTTCATTTTCAAAATTACTTCAAAAATCAAATATGACTTGGCACGCATCATATTAGGGTGCAAAATATTCAATTCCATCCTAATAACAATAATTCGTCAACAGAAATCATTGTCGGGTCGTTAGAGGGGGTATAGGATTTTTCATTTTCAAAATTACCTCAAAATAAAATATGACTTGGCACGCATCATAGTGGGGTGCAAAATATCCATTTCCATCTGAATAACAATAATTCGTCAACAGAAATCATTGTCGGGTCGTCACAGAGGGGGTATAGAGGTATTTTTCATTTTCAAAATTACCTAAAATATCAAATATGACTTGGCACGCATCATGATGGGGTGCAGAATATCCATTTACATCTAAATAACAATAATTCGTCAACGGAAATCATTGTCGGGTCGTCAGAGGGGGTATAGAGGGATTTTTCATTTTCAAAATGACTTCAAAAATCAAATATGAATTTGCACGCATCATATTAGAGTGCAAAATATTCATTTCCATCCCAATAACAATAATTCGTCAACAGAAATCATTGTCGGGTCGTCAGAGGGGGTATAGAGGAATTTTTCATTTTCAAAATTACCTAAAATATCAAATATGACTTGGCACGCATCATGATGGGGTGCAGAATATCCAATTACATCTGAATAACAATAATTCGTCAACAGAAATCATTGTCGGGTCGTAAGAGGGTGTACAGAGGGATTTTACATTTTCAAAATCACTTCAAAAATCAAATATGACTTGGACCGCTACAAGGTGGGGTGCAGAATATCCATTTCCATCTGAATAACAATAATTCGTCAACAGAAATCATTGCCGGGTTTTCAGAGGAGGTATAGAGGGATTTTTCATTTTCAAAATTACTTCAAAAATCAAATATGACTTGTCACGCATCATATTAGGGTGCAAAATATTCATTTCCATCCTAATAACAATAATTTGTCAACTGAAATCATTGTCGGGTCGTCAGAGGAGGTACAGAGGGATTTTTCATTTTCAAAATCACCTCAAAATCAAATATGACTCGGCACGCATCATAGTAGGGTGCAAAATATCAAAGTATATCTGAATAACAATACTTCGTCAACAGAAATCATTGTCGGGTCGTCAGAGGGGGTATAGAGGAATTTTACAATTTCAAAATCACTTCAAAAATCAAATATGACTTGGACCGCTACAAGGTGGGGTGCAGAATATCCATTTCCATCTGAATAACAATACTTCGTCAACAGAAATCATTGTCGGGTCGTTAGAAGGGGTATAGGATTTTTCATTTGCAAAATTACTTCAAAAATCAAATATGACTTGTCACGCATCATATTAGGGTGCAAAATATTCATTTCCATCCTAATAACAATAATTTGTCAACAGAAATCATTGTCGGTTCGTCAGAGGGGGTATAGAGGAATTTTTCATTTTCAAAGTTACCTAAAATATCAAATATGACTTGGCACGCAACATGGTGGGGTGCAGAATATCTATTTCCATCTGAATAACAATAATTCGTCAACAGAAATCATTGCCGGGTTGTCAGAGGAGGTATAGAGGGATTTTTCATTTTCAAAATTACTTCAAAAATCAAATATGACTTGGCACGCATCATAGTAGGGTGCGAAATATTCATTTCTATCCTAATAACAATAATTCGTCAACTGAAATCATTGTCGGGTCGTCAGAGGGGGTACAGAGGGATTTTTCATTTTCAAAATCACCTCAAAATCAAATATGACTCGGCACGCATCATAGTAGGGTGCAAAATATCAATGTCCATCTGAATAACAATAATTCGTCAACAGAAATCATTGTCGGGTCGTAAGAGGGTGTACAGAGGGATTTTACATTTTCAAAATCACTTCAAAAATCAAATATGACTTGGACCGCTACAAGGTGGGGTGCAGAATATCCATTTCCATCTGAATAACAATAATTCGTCAACAGAAATCATTGTCGGGTCGTCAGAGGGGGTATAGAGGAATTTTTCATTTTCAAAATTACCTAAAATATCAAATATGACTAGGCACGCAACATGGTGTGGTGCAGAATATCTATGTCCATCTGAATAACAATAATTTGTTAACAGAGATCATTGTCAGTTCGTCAGAGGGGTATAGAGGGATTTTTCATTTTCAAAATTACTTCAAAACTCAAATATGAGTTGGCACGCATCATGGTGGGGTACAAAGTATTCATGTCCATCTGAATAACAATAATTCGTCAACAGAAATCATTGTCGGGTAGTCAGAGGGGGTATAGAGGGATTGTTCATTTTCAAAGTTACCTCAAAAATCAAATATGACTTGGCACGCATCATAGTGGGGTGCAAAATATCCATTTCCATCTGAATAACAATAATTCGTCAACAGAAATCATTGTCGGGTCGTCAGAGGCGGTATAGAGGAATTTTTCATTTTCAAAATTACCTAAAATATCAAATATGACTTGGCACGCAACATGGTGTGGTGCAGAATATCTATGTCCATCTGAATAACAATAATTCGTTAACACAAATCATTGTCGGGTAGTCAGAGGGAGTATAGAGGGATTGTTCATTTTCAAAGTTACCTCAAAAATCAAATATGACTTGGCACGCATCATAGAGGGGTGCAAAATATCCATTTCCATCTGAATAACAATAATTCGTCAACACAAATCATTGTCGGGTAGTCAGAGGGAGTATAGAGGGATTTTTCATTATCAAAACGACTTTAAAAATCAAATATGACTTGGCACGCATCATAGTGGGGTGCAAAATATCCATTTTCATCTGAATAACAATAACTCGTCAACATAAATCATTGTCGGATCGTCAGAGGGGTATAGAGGGATTTTTCATTTTAAAAATTACTTCAAAAATCAAATATGAGTTGGCACGCATCATGGTGGGGTACAAAGTATTCATGTCCATCTGAATAACAATAATTCGTCCACAGAAATCATTGTAGGGTCGTCAAAGGGGGCATAGAGGGATTGTTCATTTTCAAAGTTACCTCAAAAATCAAATATGACTTGGCACACATCAAACTAGGGTGCAAAATATCTATGATCAACTGAATAACAATAATTCGTCAACAGAAATCATTGTCGGTTCGTCAGAGGGGGTATAGAGGAATTTTTCATTTTCAAAATTACCTAAAATATCAAATATGACTTGGCACGCATCATAGTAGGGTGCAAAATATTCATTTCCATCCTAATAACAATAATTCGTCAACTGAATTCATTGACGGGTCGTCAGAGGGGGTACAGAGGAATTTTTCATTTTCAAAATTACCTCAAAATCAAATATGACTCGGCACGCATCATAGTATGTTGCAAAATATCCATGTCCATCTGAATAACGATAATTGGTAAACATAAATCATTGTCGGGTCGTTAGAGGGAGTATAGAGGGATTTTTCATTTTCAAAATTACTTCAAAAATCAAATATGACTTGGCACGCATCATATTAGTGTGCAAAATATTCATTTCCATCCTAGTAACAATAATTCGTCAACAGAAATCATTGTCGGGTCGTCAGAGGGGGTATAGAGGTATTTCTCATTTTCAAAATTACCTCAAAATCAAATATGACTTGGCACGCATCATAGTAAGGTGCCAAATATCCATGTCCATCTGAATAAACATTATTCAATTACAAAAATCATTGTCGGGTCGTCCGAGGGGGTTCAGAGGGATCTTTCATTTTCAAAATTACTTCAAAAATCAAATATGACTTGGACCGCTACATGGTGAGGTGCAGAATATCCATTTCCATCTGAATAACAATAATTCGTCAACAGAAATCATTGTCGGGTCGTTAGAGGGGGTATAGGATTTTTCATTTTCAAAATTACCTCAAAATAAAATATGACTTGGCACGAATCATAGTAGGGTGTAAAATATTCATTTTCATCGAAATAACAATAATTCGTCAACTGAAATCATTGTCGGGTCGTCAGAGGGGGTACAGAGGGATTTTTCATTTTCAAAATTACCTAAAATATCAAATATGACTTGGCACGCAACATGGTGTGGTGCAGAATATCTATGTCCATCTGAATAACAATAATTTGTTAACAGAGTTCATTGTCGGTTCGTCAGAGGGGTATAGAGGGATATTTCATTTTCAAAATTACTTCAAAAATCAAATATGAGTTGGCACGCATCATGGTGGGGTACAAAGTATTCATGTCCATCTGAATAACAATAATTCGTCAACAGAGATCATTGTCGGTTCGTCAGAGGGGTATAGAGGGATTTTTCATTTTCAAAATTACTTCAAAAATCAAATATGAGTTGGCACGCATCATGGTGGGGTACAAAGTATTCATATCCATCTGAATAACAATAATTCGTCAACAGAAATCATTGTCGGGTCGACAAAGGGGGCATAGAGGGATTGTTCAATTTCAAAGCTACCTCAAAAATCAAATATGACTTGAGACACATCATATTAGGGTGCAAAATATTCATTTCCATCCTAATAACAATAATTCGTCAATAGAAATCATTGTCGGGTCGTCAGAGGGGATATAGAGGAATTTTTCATTTTCAAAATTACCTAAAATATCAAATATGACTTGGCACGCAACATGGTGTGGTGCAGAATATCTATGTCCATCTGAATAACAATAATTTGTTAACAGAGTTCATTGTCGGTTTGTCAGAGGGGTATAGAGGGATTTTTCATTTTCAAAATTACTTCAAAAATCGAATATGAGTTGGCACGCATCATGGTGGGGTACAAAGTATTCATGTCCATCTGAATAACAATAATTCGTCAACAGAAATCATTGTCGGGTAGTCAGAGGGGGTATAGAGGGATTGTTCATTTTCAAAGTTACCTCAAAAATCAAATATGACTTGGCACGCATCATAGTGGGGTGCAAAATATCCATTTCCATCTGAATAACAATAATTCGTCAACAGAAATCATTGTCGGGTCGTCAGAGGGGGTATAGAGGAATTTTTCATTTTCAAAATTACCTAAAATATCAAATATTACTTGGCACGCATTATGGTGTGGTGCAGAATATCTATGTCCATCTGAATAACAATAAGTCGTTGACAGAGATCATTGTCGGTTCGTCAGAGGGGTATAGAGGGATTTTTCATTATCAAAATTACTTCAAAAATCAGATATGAGTTGGCACGCATCATGGTGGGGTACAAAGTATTCATGTCCATCTGAATAACAATAATTCGTCAACAGAAATCATTGTCGGGTAGTCAGAGGGGGTATAGAGGGATTTTTCAATATCAAAACGACTTCAAAAATCAAATATGACTTGGCACGCATCATAGTGGGGTGCAAAATATCCATTTCCATCTGAATAACAATAATTCGTCAACAGAAATCATTGTCGGTTCGTCAGAGGGGGTATAGAGGAATTTTTCATTTTCAAAATTACTTCAAAAATCAAATATGACTTGGCACGCATCATATTAGGGTGCAAAATATTCAATTCCATCCTAATAACAATAATTCGTCAACAGAAATCATTGTCGGGTCGTTAGAGGGGGTATAGGATTTTTCATTTTCAAAATTACCTCAAAATAAAATATGACTTGGCACGCATCATAGTGGGGTGCAAAATATCCATTTCCATCTGAATAACAATAATTCGTCAACAGAAATCATTGTCGGGTCGTCACAGAGGGGGTATAGAGGTATTTTTCATTTTCAAAATTACCTAAAATATCAAATATGACTTGGCACGCATCATGATGGGGTGCAGAATATCCATTTACATCTAAATAACAATAATTCATCAACGGAAATCATTGTCGGGTCGTCAGAGGGGGTATAGAGGGATTTTTCATTTTCAAAATGACTTCAAAAATCAAATATGAATTTGCACGCATCATATTAGAGTGCAAAATATTCATTTCCATCCCAATAACAATAATTCGTCAACAGAAATCATTGTCGGGTCGTCAGAGGGGGTATAGAGGAATTTTTCATTTTCAAAATTACCTAAAATATCAAATATGACTTGGCACGCATCATGATGGGGTGCAGAATATCCAATTACATCTAAATAACAATAATTCGTCAACGGAAATCATTGTCGGGTCGTCAGAGGGGGCATAGAGGGATTTTTCATTTTCAAAATTACTTCAAAAATCAAATATGACTTGGCACGCATCATAGTATGGTGCAAAATATTCATTTCCATCCAAATAACAATCATTCGTCAACCAAAATCATTGTCGGGTCGTCAGAGGGGGTACAGAGGGATTTCTCAAATTCAAAATTACCTAAAATATCAAATATGACTTGGCACGCAACATGGTGGGGTGTAGAATATCTATTTCCATCTGAATAACAATAATTCGTCAACAGAAATCATTGCTGGGTTTTCAGAGGAGGTATAGAGGGATTTTTCATTTTCAAAATCACCTCAAAATCAAATATGACTCGGCACGCATCATAGTAGGGTGCAAAATATCAATGTCCATCTGAATAACAATAATACGGCAACAGAAATCATTGTCGGGTCGTAAGAGGGTATACAGAGGGATTTTACAATTTCAAAATCACTTCAAAAATCAAATATGACTTGGACCGCTACAAGGTGGGGTGCAGAATATCCATTTCCATCTGAATAACAATAATTCGTCAACAGAAATCATTGTCGGGTCGTTAGAAGGGGTATAGGATTTTTCATTTTCAAAATTACTTAAAAATCAAATATGACTTGTCACGCATCATATTAGGGTGCAAAATATTCATTTCCATCCTAATAACAATAATTTGTCAACTGAAATCATTGTCGGGTCGTCAGAGGTGGTATAGAGGGATTTTTCATTTTCAGAATCACCTCAAAATCAAATATGACTCGGCACGCATCATAGTAGGGTGCAAAATATCAATGTATATCTGAATAACAATAATTCGTCAACAGAAATCATTGTCGAGTCGTCAGAGGGGGTATATAGAAATTTTACAATTTCAAAATCACTTCAAAAATCAAATATGACTTGGACCGCTACAAGGTGGGGTGCAGAATATCCATTCCCATCTGAATAACAATAATTCGTCAACAGAAATCATTGTCGGGGCGTTAGAAGGGGTATAGGATTTTTCATTTTCAAAATTACTTCAAAAATCAAATATGACTTGTCACGCATCATATTAGGGTGCAAAATATTCATTTCCATCCTAATAACAATAATTTGTCAACTGAAATCATTGTTGGGTCGTCAGAGGGGGTACAGAGGGATTTTTCATTTTCAAAATCACCTCAAAATCAAATATGACTCGGCACGCATCATAGTAGGGTTCAAAATATCAATGTATATCTGAATAACAATAATTCGTCAACAGAAATCATTGTCGGTTCGTCAGAGGGGGTATAGAGGAATTTTTCATTTTCAAAGTTACCTAAAATATCAAATATGACTTGGCACGCAACATGGTGGGGTGCAGAATATCTATTTCCATCTGAATAACAATAATTCGTCAACAGAAATCATTGCCGGGTTGTCAGAGGAGGTATAGAGGGATTTTTCATTTTCAAAATTTCTTCAAAAATCAAATATGACTTGGCACGCATCATAGTAGGGTGCGAAATATTCATTTCTATCCTAAAAACATTAATCCGTCAACTGAAATCATTGTCGGGTCGTCAGAGGGGGTACTGAGGGATTTTTCATTTTCAAAATCACCTCAAAATCAAATATGACTCGGCACGCATCATAGTAGGGTGCAAAATATCAATGTCCATCTGAATAACAATAATTCGTCAACAGAAAACATTGTCGGGTCGTAAGAGGTTGTACAGAGGGATTTTACATTTTCAAAATCACTTCAAAAATCAAATATGACTTGGACCGCTACAAGGTGGGGTGCAGAATATCCATTTCCATCTGAATAACAATAATTCGTCAACAGAAATCATTGCCGGGTTTTCAGAGGAGGTATAGAGGGATTTTTCATTTTCAAAATTACTTCAAAAATCAAATATGACTTGTCACGCATCATATTAGGGTGCAAAATATTCATTTCCATCCTAATAACAATAATTTGTCAACTGAAATCATTGTCGGGTCGTCAGAGGAGGTACAGAGGGATTTTTCATTTTCAAAATCACCTCAAAATCAAATATGACTCGGCACGCATCATAGTAGGGTGCAAAATATCAATGTATATCTGAATAACAATAATTCGTCAACAGAAATCATTGTCGGGTCGTCGGAGGGGGTATAGAGGAATTTTACAATTTCAAAATCACTTCAAAAATCAAATATGACTTGGACCGCTACAAGGTGGGGTGCAGAATATCCATTTCCATCTGAATAACAATACTTCGTCAACAGAAATCATTGTCGGGTCGTCAGAAGGGGTATAGAGGAATTTCTCATTTTCAAAATTACCTAAAATATCAAATATGACTTGGCACGCAACATGGTGTGATGCAGAATATCTATGTCCATCTGAATAACAATAATTCGTTAACAGAGATCATTGTCGGGTCGTCAAAGGGGGCATAGGGGGATTGTTCATTTTCAAAGTTACCTCAAAAATCAAATATGACTTGGCACACATCATATTAGGGTGAAAAATATTCATTTCCATCCTAATAACAATAATTCGTCAACAAAAATCATTGTCGTTTCGTCAGAGGGGGTATAGAGGAATTTTTCATTTTCAAAATTACCTAAAATATCAAATATGACTTGGCACGCAACATGGTGTGGTGCAGAATATCTATGTCCATCTGAATAACAATAAGTCGTTGACAGAGATCATTGTCGGTTCGTCAGAGGGGTATAGAGGGATTTTTCATTTTCAAAATTACTTCAAAAATCAGATATGAGTTGGCACGCATCATGGTGGGGTACAAAGTATTCATGTCCATCTGAATAACAATAATTCGTCAACAGAAATCATTGTCGGGTAGTCAGAGGGGGTATAGAGGGATTTTTCAATATCAAAACGACTTCAAAAATCAAATATGACTTGGCACGCATCATAGTGGGGTGCAAAATATCCATTTCCATCTGAATAACAATAATTCGTCAACAGAAATCATTGTCGGTTCGTCAGAGGGGGTATAGAGGAATTTTTCATTTTCAAAATTACTTCAAAAATCAAATATGACTTGGCACGCATCATATTAGGATGCAAAATATTCAATTCCATCCTAATAACAATAATTCGTCAACAGAAATCATTGTCGGGTCGTTAGAGGGGGTATAGGATTTTTCATTTTCAAAATTACCTCAAAATAAAATATGACTTGGCACGCATCATAGTGGGGTGCAAAATATCCATTTCCATCTGATTAACAATAATTCGTCAACAGAAATCATTGTCGGGTCGTCAGAGGGGGTATAGAGGAATTTCTCATTTTCAAAATTACCTAAAATATCAAATATGACTTGGCACGCAACATGGTGTGATGCAGAATATCTATGTCCATCTGAATAACAATAATTCGTTAACAGAGATCATTGTCGGGTCGTCAAAGGGGGCATAGGGGGATTGTTCATTTTCAAAGTTACCTCAAAAATCAAATATGACTTGGCACACATCATATTAGGGTGCAAAATATTCATTTCCATCCTAATAACAATAATTCGTCAACAAAAATCATTGTCGTTTCGTCAGAGGGGGTATAGAGGAATTTTTCATTTTCAAAATTACCTAAATATCAAATATGACTTGGCACGCAACATGGTGTGGTGCAGAATATCTATGTCCATCTGAATAACAATAAGTCATTGACAGAGATCATTGTCGGTTCGTCAGAGGGGTATAGAGGGATTTTTCATTTTCAAAATTACTTCAAAAATCAGATATGAGTTGGCACGCATCATGGTGGGGTACAAAGTATTCATGTCCATCTGAATAACAATAATTCGTCAACAGAAATCATTGTCGGGTAGTCAGAGGGGGTATAGAGGGATTTTTCAATATCAAAACGACTTCAAAAATCCAATATGACTTGGCACGCATCATAGTGGGGTGCAAAATATCCATTTCCATCTGAATAACAATAATTCGTCAACAGAAATCATTGTCGGTTCGTCAGAGGGGGTATAGAGGAATTTTTCATTTTCAAAATTACTTCAAAAATCAAATATGACTTGGCACGCATCATATTAGGATGCAAAATATTCAATTCCATCCTAATAACAATAATTCGTCAACAGAAATCATTGTCGGGTCGTTAGAGGGGGTATAGGATTTTTCATTTTCAAAATTACCTCAAAATAAAATATGACTTGGCACGCATCATAGTGGGGTGCAAAATATCCATTTCCATCTGATTAACAATAATTCGTCAACAGAAATCATTGTCGGGTCGTCAGAGGGGGTATAGAGGAATTTCTCATTTTCAAAATTACCTAAAATATCAAATATGACTTGGCACGCAACATGGTGTGATGCAGAATATCTATGTCCATCTGAATAACAATAATTCGTTAACAGAGATCATTGTCGGGTCGTCAAAGGGGGCATAGGGGGATTGTTCATTTTCAAAGTTACCTCAAAAATCAAATATGACTTGGCACACATCATATTAGGGTGCAAAATATTCATTTCCATCCTAATAACAATAATTCGTCAACAAAAATCATTGTCGTTTCGTCAGAGGGGGTATAGAGGAATTTTTCATTTTCAAAATTACCTAAATATCAAATATGACTTGGCACGCAACATGGTGTGGTGCAGAATATCTATGTCCATCTGAATAACAATAAGTCGTTGACAGAGATCATTGTCGGTTCGTCAGAGGGGTATAGAGGGATTTTTCATTTTCAAAATTACTTCAAAAATCAGATATGAGTTGGCACGCATCATGGTGGGGTACAAAGTATTCATGTCCATCTGAATAACAATAATTCGTCAACAGAAATCATTGTCGGGTAGTCAGAGGGGGTATAGAGGGATTTTTCAATATCAAAACGACTTCAAAAATCCAATATGACTTGGCACGCATCATAGTGGGGTGCAAAATATCCATTTCCATCTGAATAACAATAATTCGTCAACAGAAATCATTGTCGGGTCGTCACAGAGGGGGTATAGAGGTATTTTTCATTTTCAAAATTACCTAAAATATCAAATATGACTTGGCACGCATCATGATGGGGTGCAGAATATCCATTTACATCTAAATAACAATAATTCGTCAACGGAAATCATTGTCGGGTCGTCAGAGGGGGTATAGAGGGATTTTTCATTTTCAAAATGACTTCAAAAATCAAATATGAATTTGCACGCATCATATTAGAGTGCAAAATATTCATTTCCATCCCAATAACAATAATTCGTCAACAGAAATCATTGTCGGGTCGTCAGAGGGGGTATAGAGGAATTTTTCATTTTCAAAATTACCTAAAATATCAAATATGACTTGGCACGCATCATGATGGGGTGCAGAATATCCAATTACATCTAAATAACTATAATTCGTCAACAGAAATCATTGCCGGGTTTTCAGAGGAGGTATAGAGGGATTTTTCATTTTCAAAATCACCTCAAAATCAAATATGACTCGGCACGCATCATAGTAGGGTGCAAAATATCAATGTCCATCTGAATAACAATAATTCGGCAACAGAAATCATTGTCGGGTCGTTAGAAGGGGTATAGGATTTTTCATTTTCAAAATTACTTCAAAAATCAAATATGACTTGTCACGCATCATATTAGGGTGCAAAATATTCATTTCCATCCTAATAACAATAATTTGTCAACTGAAATCATTGTCGGGTCGTCAGAGGTGGTATAGAGGGATTTTTCATTTTCAAAATCACCTCAAAATCAAATATGACTCGGCACGCATCATAGTAGGGTGCAAAATATCAATGTATATCTGAATAACAATAATTCGTCAACAGAAATCATTGTCGGGTCGTCAGAGGGGGTATAGAGGAATTTTACAATTTCAAAATCACTTCAAAAATCAAATATGACTTGGACCGCTACAAGGTGGGGTGCAGAATATCCATTCCCATCTGAATAACAATAATTCGTCAACAGAAATCATTGTCGGGGCGTTAGAAGGGGTATAGGATTTTTCATTTTCAAAATTACTTCAAAAATCAAATATGACTTGTCACGCATCATATTAGGGTGCAAAATATTCATTTCCATCCTAATAACAATAATTTGTCAACTGAAATCATTGTCGGGTCGTCAGAGGTGGTATAGAGGGATTTTTCATTTTCAAAATCACCTCAAAATCAATTATGACTCGGCACGCATCATAGTAGGGTGCAAAATATCAATGTATATCTGAATAACAATAATTCGTCAACAGAAATCATTGTCGGGTCGTCAGAGGGGGTATAGAGGAATTTTACAATTTCAAAATCACTTCAAAAATCAAATATGACTTGGACCGCTACAAGGTGGGGTGCAGAATATCCATTCCCATCTGAATAACAATAATTCGTCAACAGAAATCATTGTCGGGGCGTTAGAAGGGGTATAGGATTTTTCATTTTCAAAATTACTTCAAAAATCAAATATGACTTGTCACGCATCATATTAGGGTGCAAAATATTCATTTCCATCCTAATAACAATAATTTGTCAACTGAAATCATTGTTGGGTCGTCAGAGGGGGTACAGAGGGATTTTTCATTTTCAAAATCACCTCAAAATCAAATATGACTCGGCACGCATCATAGTAGGGTGCAGAATATCAATGTATATCTGAATAACAATAATTCGTCAACAGAAATCATTGTCGGGTCGTCAGAGGGGGTATAGAGGAATTTTACAATTTCAAAATCACTTCAAAAATCAAATATGACTTGGACCGCTACAAGGTGGGGTGCAGAATATCCATTTCCATCTGAATAACAATACGTCGTCAACAGAAATCATTGTCGGGTCGTTAGAAGGGGTATAGGATTTTTCATTTGCAAAATTACTTCAAAAATCAAATATGACTTGTCACGCATCATATTAGGGTGCAAAATATTCATTTCCATCCTAATAACAATAATTTGTCAACTGAAATCATTGTCGGGTCGTCAGAGGGGGTACAGAGGGATATTTCATTTTCAAAATCACCTCAAAATAAAATATGACTCGGCACGCATCATAGTAGGGTTCAAAATATCAATGTATATCTGAATAACAATAATTCGTCAACAGAAATCATTGTCGGTTCGTCAGAGGGGGTATAGAGGAATTTTTCATTTTCAAAGTTACCTAAAATATCAAATATGACTTGGCACGCAACATGGTGGGGTGCAGAATATCTATTTCCATCTGAATAACAATAATTCGTCAACAGAAATCATTGCCGGGTTGTCAGAGGAGGTATAGAGGGATTTTTCATTTTCAAAATTACTTCAAAAATCAAATATGACTTGGCACGCATCATAGTAGGGTGCGAAATATTCATTTCTATCCTAATAACAATAATTCGTCAACTGAAATCATTGTCGGGTCGTCAGAGGGGGTACAGAGGGATTTTTCATTTTCAAAATCACCTCAAAATCAAATATGACTCGGCACGCATCATAGTAGGGTGCAAAATATCAATGTCCATCTGAATAACAATAATTCGTCAACAGAAATCATTGTCGGGTCGTAAGAGGGTGTACAGAGGGATTTTACATTTTCAAAATCACTTCAAAAATCAAATATGACTTGGACCGCTACAAGGTGGGGTGCAGAATATCCATTTCCATCTGAATAACAATAATTCGTCAACAGAAATCATTGTCGGGTCGTCAGAGGGGGTATAGAGGAATTTTTCATTTTCAAAATTACCTAAAATATCAAATATGACTAGGCACGCAACATGGTGTGGTGCAGAATATCTATGTCCATCTGAATAACAATAATTTGTTAACAGAGATCATTGTCAGTTCGTCAGAGGGGTATAGAGGGATTTTTCATTTTCAAAATTACTTCAAAACTCAAATATGAGTTGGCACGCATCATGGTGGGGTACAAAGTATTCATGTCCATCTGAATAACAATAATTCGTCAACAGAAATCATTGTCGGGTAGTCAGAGGGGGTATAGAGGGATTGTTCATTTTCAAAGTTACCTCAAAAATCAAATATGACTTGGCACGCATCATAGTGGGGTGCAAAATATCCATTTCCATCTGAATAACAATAATTCGTCAACAGAAATCATTGTCGGGTCGTCAGAGGGGGTATAGAGGAATTTTTCATTTTCAAAATTACCTAAAATATCAAATATGACTTGGCACGCAACATGGTGTGGTGCAGAATATCTATGTCCATCTGAATAACAATAATTCGTTAACACAAATCATTGTCGGGTAGTCAGAGGGAGTATAGAGGGATTGTTCATTTTCAAAGTTACCTCAAAAATCAAATATGACTTGGCACGCATCATGGTGGGGTGCAAAATATCCATTTCCATCTGAATAACAATAATTCGTCAACAGAAATCATTGTCGGTTCGTCAGAGGGGGTACAGAGGAATTTTTCATTATCAAAACGACTTCAAAAATCAAATATGACTTGGCACGCATCATAGTGGGGTGCAAAATATCCATTTCCATCTGAATAACAATAATTAGTCAACAGAAATCATTGTCGGGTCGTCAGAGGGGGTATAGAGGAATTTTTCATTTTCAAAATTACCTAAAATATCAAATATGACTTGGCACGCAACATGGTGTGGTGCAGAATAACTATGTCCATCTGAATAACAATAATTCGTCAACACAAATCATTGTCGGGTAGTCAGAGGGAGTATAGAGGGATTTTTCATTATCAAAACGACTTCAAAAATCAAATATGACTTGGCACGCATCATAGTGGGGTGCAAAATATCCATTTTCATCTGAATAACAATAACTCGTCAACATAAATCATTGTCGGATCGTCAGAGGGGTATAGAGGGATTTTTCATTTTAAAAATTACTTCAAAAATCAAATATGAGTTGGCACGCATCATGGTGGGGTACAAAGTATTCATGTCCATCTGAATAACAATAATTCGTCAACAGAAATCATTGTAGGGTCGTCAAAGGGGGCATAGAGGGATTGTTCATTTTCAAAGTTACCTCAAAAATCAAATATGACTTGGCACACATCAAAGTAGGGTGCAAAATATCTATGATCAACTGAATAACAATAATTCGTCAACAGAAATCATTGTCGGTTCGTCAGAGGGGGTATAGAGGAATTTTTCGTTTTCAAAATTACCTAAAATATCAAATATGACTTGGCACGCATCATAGTAGGGTGCAAAATCTTCATTTCCATCCAAATAACAATCATTCGTCAACCAAAATCATTGTCGGGTCGTCAGAGGGGGTACAGAGGGATTTCTCAAATTCAAAATTACCTAAAATATCAAATATGACTTGGCACGCAACATGGTGGGGTGTAGAATATCTATTTCCATCTGAATAACAATAATTCGTCAACAGAAATCATTGCCGGGTTTTCAGAGGAGGTATAGAGGGATTTTTCATTTTCAAAATCACCTCAAAATCAAATATGACTCGGCACGCATCATAGTAGGGTGCAAAATATCAATGTCCATCTGAATAACAATAATTCGGCAACAGAAATCATTGTCGGGTCGTAAGAGGGTGTACAGAGGGATTTTACAATTTCAAAATCACTTCAAAAATCAAATATGACTTGGACCGCTACAAGGTGGGGTGCAGAATATGCATTTCCATCTGAATAACAATAATTCTTCAACAGAAATCATTGTCGGGTCGTTAGAAGGGGTATAGGATTTTTCATTTTCAAAATTACTTCAAAAATCAAATATGACTTGTCACGCATCATATTAGGGTGCAAAATATTCATTTCCATCCTAATAACAATAATTTGTCAACTGAAATCATTGTCGGGTCGTCAGAGGTGGTATAGAGGGATTTTTCATTTTCAAAATCACCTCAAAATCAAATATGACTCGGCACGCATCATAGTAGGGTGCAAAATATCAATGTATATCTGAATAACAATAATTCGTCAACAGAAATCATTGTCGGGTCGTCAGAGGGGGTATAGAGGAATTTTACAATTTCAAAATCACTTCAAAAATCAAATATGACTTGGACCGCTACAAGGTGGGGTGCAGAATATCCATTCCCATCTGAATAACAATAATTCGTCAACAGAAATCATTGTCGGGGCGTTAGAAGGGGTATGGGATTTTTCATTTTCAAAATTACTTCAAAAATCAAATATGACTTGTCACGCATCATATTAGGGTGCAAAATATTCATTTCCATCCTAATAACAATAATTTGTCAACTGAAATCATTGTCGGGTCGTCAGAGGTGGAATAGAGGGATTTTTCATTTTCAAAATCACCTCAAAATCAATTATGACTCGGCACGCATCATAGTAGGGTGCAAAATATCAATGTATATCTGAATAACAATAATTCGTCAACAGAAATCATTGTCGGGTCGTCAGAGGGGGTATAGAGGAATTTTACAATTTCAAAATCACTTCAAAAATCAAATATGACTTGGACCGCTACAAGGTGGGGTGCAGAATATCCATTCCCATCTGAATAACAATAATTCGTCAACAGAAATCATTGTCGGGGCGTTAGAAGGGGTATAGGATTTTTCATTTTCAAAATTACTTCAAAAATCAAATATGACTTGTCACGCATCATATTAGGGTGCAAAATATTCATTTCCATCCTAATAACAATAATTTGTCAACTGAAATCATTGTTGGGTCGTCAGAGGGGGTACAGAGGGATTTTTCATTTTCAAAATCACCTCAAAATCAAATATGACTCGGCACGCATCATAGTAGGGTGCAAAATATCAATGTATATCTGAATAACAATAATTCGTCAACAGAAATCATTGTCGGGTCGTCAGAGGGGGTATAGAGGAATTTTACAATTTCAAAATCACTTCAAAAATCAAATATGACTTGGACCGCTACAAGGTGGGGTGCAGAATATCCATTTCCATCTGAATAACAATACGTCGTCAACAGAAATCATTGTCGGGTCGTTAGAAGGGGTATAGGATTTTTCATTTGCAAAATTACTTCAAAAATCAAATATGACTTGTCACGCATCATATTAGGGTGCAAAATATTCATTTCCATCCTAATAACAATAATTTGTCAACTGAAATCATTGTCGGGTCGTCAGAGGGGGTACAGAGGGATATTTCATTTTCAAAATCACCTCAAAATCAAATATGACTCGGCACGCATCATAGTAGGGTTCAAAATATCAATGTATATCTGAATAACAATAATTCGTCAACAGAAATCATTGTCGGTTCGTCAGAGGGGGTATAGAGGAATTTTTCATTTTCAAAGTTACCTAAAATATCAAATATGACTTGGCACGCAACATGGTGGGGTGCAGAATATCTATTTCCATCTGAATAACAATAATTCGTCAACAGAAATCATTGCCGGGTTGTCAGAGGAGGTATAGAGGGATTTTTCATTTTCAAAATTACTTCAAAAATCAAATATGACTTGGCACGCATCATAGTAGGGTGCGAAATATTCATTTCTATCCTAATAACAATAATTCGTCAACTGAAATCATTGTCGGGTCGTCAGAGGGGGTACAGAGGGATTTTTCATTTTCAAAATCACCTCAAAATCAAATATGACTCGGCACGCATCATAGTAGGGTGCAAAATATCAATGTCCATCTGAATAACAATAATTCGTCAACAGAAATCATTGTCGGGTCGTAAGAGGGTGTACAGAGGGATTTTACATTTTCAAAATCACTTCAAAAATCAAATATGACTTGGACCGCTACAAGGTGGGGTGCAGAATATCCATTTCCATCTGAATAACAATAATTCGTCAACAGAAATCATTGTCGGGTCGTCAGAGGGGGTATAGAGGAATTTTTCATTTTCAAAATTACCTAAAATATCAAATATGACTAGGCACGCAACATGGTGTGGTGCAGAATATCTATGTCCATCTGAATAACAATAATTTGTTAACAGAGATCATTGTCAGTTCGTCAGAGGGGTATAGAGGGATTTTTCATTTTCAAAATTACTTCAAAGCTCAAATATGAGTTGGCACGCATCATGGTGGGGTACAAAGTATTCATGTCCATCTGAATAACAATAATTCATCAACAGAAATCATTGTCGGGTAGTCAGAGGGGGTATAGAGGGATTGTTCATTTTCAAAGTTACCTCAAAAATCAAATATGACTTGGCACGCATCATAGTGGGGTGCAAAATATCCATTTCCATCTGAATAACAATAATTCGTCAACAGAAATCATTGTCGGGTCGTCAGAGGGGGTATAGAGGAATTTTTCATTTTCAAAATTACCTAAAATATCAAATATGACTTGGCACGCAACATGGTGTGGTGCAGAATATCTATGTCCATCTGAATAACAATAATTCGTTAACACAAATCATTGTCGGGTAGTCAGAGGGAGTATAGAGGGATTGTTCATTTTCAAAGTTACCTCAAAAATCAAATATGACTTGGCACGCATCATAGTGGGGTGCAAAATATCCATTTCCATCTGAATAACAATAATTCGTCAACAGAAATCATTGTCGGTTCGTCAGAGGGGGTATAGAGGAATTTTTCATTATCAAAACGACTTCAAAAATCAAATATGACTTGGCACGCATCATAGTGGGGTGCAAAATATCCATTTCCATCTGAATAACAATAATTAGTCAACAGAAATCATTGTCGGGTCGTCAGAGGGGGTATAGAGGAATTTTTCATTTTCAAAATTACCTAAAATATCAAATATGACTTGGCACGCAACATGGTGTGGTGCAGAATAACTATGTCCATCTGAATAACAATAATTCGTCAACACAAATCATTGTCGGGTAGTCAGAGGGAGTATAGAGGGATTTTTCATTATCAAAACGACTTCAAAAATCAAATATGACTTGGCACGCATCATAGTGGGGTGCAAAATATCCATTTTCATCTGAATAACAATAACTCGTCAACATAAATCATTGTCGGATCGTCAGAGGGGTATAGAGGGATTTTTCATTTTAAAAATTACTTCAAAAATCAAATATGAGTTGGCACGCATCATGGTGGGGTACAAAGTATTCATGTCCATCTGAATAACAATAATTCGTCAACAGAAATCATTGTAGGGTCGTCAAAGGGGGCATAGAGGGATTGTTCATTTTCAAAGTTACCTCAAAAATCAAATATGACTTGGCACACATCAAAGTAGGGTGCAAAATATCTATGATCAACTGAATAACAATAATTCGTCAACAGAAATCATTGTCGGTTCGTCAGAGGGGGTATAGAGGAATTTTTCATTTTCAAAATTACCTAAAATATCAAATATGACTTGGCACGCATCATAGTAGGGTGCAAAATATTCATTTCCATCCTAATAACAATAATTCGTCAACTGAAATCATTGACGGGTCGTCAGAGGGGGTACAGAGGAATTTTTCATTTTCAAAATTACCTCAAAATCAAATATGACTCGGCACGCATCATAGTATGTTGCAAAATATCCATGTCCATCTGAATAACGATAATTGGTAAACAGAAATCATTGTCGGGTCGTTAGAAGGGGTATAGGATTTTTCATTTTCAAAATTACTTCAAAAATCAAATATGACTTGTCACGCATCATATTAGGGTGCAAAATATTCATTTCCATCCTAATAACAATAATTTGTCAACTGAAATCATTGTCGGGTCGTCAGAGGTGGTATAGAGGGATTTTTCATTTTCAAAATCACCTCAAAATCAAATATGACTCGGCACGCATCATAGTAGGGTGCAAAATATCAATGTATATCTGAATAACAATAATTCGTCAACAGAAATCATTGTCGGGTCGTCAGAGGGGGTATATAGGAATTTTACAATTTCAAAATCACTTCTAAAATCAAATATGACTTGGACCGCTACAAGGTGGGGTGCAGAATATCCATTCCCACCTGAATAACAATAATTCGTCAACAGAAATCATTGTCGGGGCGTTAGAAGGGGTATAGGATTTTTCATTTTCAAAATTACTTCAAAAATCAAATATGACTTGTCACGCATCATATTAGGGTGCAAAATATTCATTTCCATCCTAATAACAATAATTTGTCAACTGAAATCATTGTTGGGTCGTCAGAGGGGGTACAGAGGGATTTTTCATTTTCAAAATCACCTCAAAATCAAATATGACTCGGCACGCATCATAGTAGGGTTCAAAATATCAATGTATATCTGAATAACAATAATTCGTCAACAGAAATCATTGTCGGGTCGTCAGAGGGGGTACTGAGGGATTTTTCATTTTCAAAATCACCTCAAAATCAAATATGACTCGGCACGCATCATAGTAGGGTGCAAAATATCAATGTCCATCTGAATAACAATAATTCGTCAACAGAAAACATTGTCGGGTCGTAAGAGGTTGTACAGAGGGATTTTACATTTTCAAAATCACTTCAAAAATCAAATATGACTTGGACCACTACAAGGTGGGGTGCAGAATATCCATTTCCATCTGAATAACAATAATTCGTTAACACAAATCATTGTCGGGTAGTCAGAGGGAGTATAGAGGGATTGTTCATTTTCAAAGTTACCTCAAAAATCAAATATGACTTGGCACGCATCATAGTGGGGTGCAAAATATCCATTTCCATCTGAATAACAATAATTCGTCAACAGAAATCATTGTCGGTTCGTCAGAGGGGGTATAGAGGAATTTTTCATTATCAAAACGACTTCAAAAATCAAATATGACTTGGCACGCATCATAGTGGGGTGCAAAATATCCATTTCCATCTGAATAACAATAATTAGTCAACAGAAATCATTGTCGGGTCGTCAGAGGGGGTATAGAGGAATTTTTCATTTTCAAAATTACCTAAAATATCAAATATGACTTGGCACGCAACATGGTGTGGTGCAGAATAACTATGTCCATCTGAATAACAATAATTCGTCAACACAAATCATTGTCGGGTAGTCAGAGGGAGTATAGAGGGATTTTTCATTATCAAAACGACTTCAAAAATCAAATATGACTTGGCACGCATCATAGTGGGGTGCAAAATATCCATTTTCATCTGAATAACAATAACTCGTCAACATAAATCATTGTCGGATCGTCAGAGGGGTATAGAGGGATTTTTCATTTTAAAAATTACTTCAAAAATCAAATATGAGTTGGCACGCATCATGGTGGGGTACAAAGTATTCATGTCCATCTGAATAACAATAATTCGTCAACAGAAATCATTGTAGGGTCGTCAAAGGGGGCATAGAGGGATTGTTCATTTTCAAAGTTACCTCAAAAATCAAATATGACTTGGCACACATCAAAGTAGGGTGCAAAATATCTATGATCAACTGAATAACAATAATTCGTCAACAGAAATCATTGTCGGTTCGTCAGAGGGGGTATAGAGGAATTTTTCGTTTTCAAAATTACCTAAAATATCAAATATGACTTGGCACGCATCATAGTAGGGTGCAAAATATTCATTTCCATCCTAATAACAATAATTCGTCAACTGAAATCATTGACGGGTCGTCAGAGGGGGTACAGAGGAATTTTTCATTTTCAAAATTACCTCAAAATCAAATATGACTCGGCACGCATCATAGTATGTTGCAAAATATCCATGTCCATCTGAATAACGATAATTGGTAAACAGAAATCATTGTCGGGTCGTTAGAAGGGGTATAGGATTTTTCATTTTCAAAATTACTTCAAAAATCATATATGACTTGTCACGCATCATATTAGGGTGCAAAATATTCATTTCCATCCTAATAACAATAATTTGTCAACTGAAATCATTGTCGGGTCGTCAGAGGTGGTATAGAGGGATTTTTCATTTTCAAAATCACCTCAAAATCAAATATGACTCGGCACGCATCATAGTAGGGTGCAAAATATCAATGTATATCTGAATAACAATAATTCGTCAACAGAAATCATTGTCGGGTCGTCAGAGGGGGTATATAGGAATTTTACAATTTCAAAATCACTTCAAAAATCAAATATGACTTGGACCGCTACAAGGTGGGGTGCAGAATATCCATTCCCATCTGAATAACAATAATTCGTCAACAGAAATCATTGTCGGGGCGTTAGAAGGGGTATAGGATTTTTCATTTTCAAAATTACTTCAAAAATCAAATATGACTTGTCACGCATCATATTAGGGTGCAAAATATTCATTTCCATCCTAATAACAATAATTTGTCAACTGAAATCATTGTTGGGTCGTCAGAGGGGGTACAGAGGGATTTTTCATTTTCAAAATCACCTCAAAATCAAATATGACTCGGCACGCATCATAGTAGGGTTCAAAATATCAATGTATATCTGAATAACAATAATTCGTCAACAGAAATCATTGTCGGTTCGTCAGAGGGGGTATAGAGGAATTTTTCATTTTCAAAGTTACCTAAAATATCAAATATGACTTGGCACGCAACATGGTGGGGTGCAGAATATCTATTTCCATCTGAATAACAATAATTCGTCAACAGAAATCATTGCCGGGTTGTCAGAGGAGGTATAGAGGGATTTTTCATTTTCAAAATTACTTCAAAAATCAAATATGACTTGGCACGCATCATAGTAGGGTGCGAAATATTCATTTCTATCCTAAAAACATTATTCCGTCAACTGAAATCATTGTCGGGTCGTCAGAGGGGGTACTGAGGGATTTTTCATTTTCAAAATCACCTCAAAATCAAATATGACTCGGCACGCATCATAGTAGGGTGCAAAATATCAATGTCCATCTGAATAACAATAATTCGTCAACAGAAAACATTGTCGGGTCGTAAGAGGTTGTACAGAGGGATTTTACATTTTCAAAATCACTTCAAAAATCAAATATGACTTGGACCGCTACAAGGTGGGGTGCAGAATATCCATTTCCATCTGAATAAAAATAATTCGTCAACAGAAATCATTGCCGGGTTTTCAGAGGAGGTATAGAGGGATTTTTCATTTTCAAAATTACTTCAAAAATCAAATATGACTTGTCACGCATCATATTAGGGTGCAGAATATTCATTTCCATCCTAATAACAATAATTTGTCAACTGAAATCATTGTCGGGTCGTCAGAGGAGGTACAGAGGGATTTTTCATTTTCAAAATCACCTCAAAATCAAATATGACTCGGCACGCATCATAGTAGGGTGCAAAATATCAATGTATATCTGAATAACAATAATTCGTCAACAGAAATCATTGTCGGGTCGTCAGAGGGGGTATAGAGGAATTTTACAATTTCAAAATCACTTCAAAAATCAAATATGACTTGGACCGCTACAAGGTGGGGTGCAGAATATCCATTTCCATCTGAATAACAATACTTCGTCAACAGAAATCATTGTCGGGTCGTCAGAGGGGGTATAGAGGAATTTCTCATTTTCAAAATTACCTAAAATATCAAATATGACTTGGCACGCAACATGGTGTGATGCAGAATATCTATGTCCATCTGAATAACAATAATTCGTTAACAGAGATCATTGTCGGGTCGTCAGAGGGGGTATAGAGGAATTTCTCATTTTCAAAATTACCTAAAGTATCAAATATGACTTGGCACGCAACATGGTGTGATGCAGAATATCTATGTCCATCTGAATAACAATAATTCGTTAACAGAGATCATTGTCGGGTCGTCAAAGGGGGCATAGGGGGATTGTTCATTTTCAAAGTTACCTCAAAAATCAAATATGACTTGGCACACATCATATTAGGGTGAAAAATATTCATTTCCATCCTAATAACAATAATTCGTCAACAAAAATCATTGTCGTTTCGTCAGAGGGGGTATAGAGGAATTTTTCATTTTCAAAATTACCTAAAATATCAAATATGACTTGGCACGCAACATGGTGTGGTGCAGAATATCTATGTCCATCTGAATAACAATAAGTCGTTGACAGAGATCATTGTCGGTTCGTCAGAGGGGTATAGAGGGATTTTTCATTTTCAACATTACTTCAAAAATCAGATATGAGTTGGCACGCATCATGGTGGGGTACAAAGTATTCATGTCCATCTGAATAACAATAATTCGTCAACAGAAATCATTGTCGGGTAGTCAGAGGGGGTATAGAGGGATTTTTCAATATCAAAACGACTTCAAAAATCAAATATGACTTGGCACGCATCATAGTGGGTTGCAAAATATCCATTTCCATCTGAATAACAATAATTCGTCAACAGAAATCATTGTCGGTTCGTCAGAGGGGGTATAGAGGAATTTTTCATTTTCAAAATTACTTCAAAAATCAAATATGACTTGGCACGCATCATATTAGGGTGCAAAATATTCAATTCCATCCTAATAACAATAATTCGTCAACAGAAATCATTGTCGGGTCGTTAGAGGGGGTATAGGATTTTTCATTTTCAAAATTACCTCAAAATAAAATATGACTTGGCACGCATCATAGTGGGGTGCAAAATATCCATTTCCATCTGAATAACAATAATTCGTCAACAGAAATCATTGTCGGGTCGTCAGAGGGGGTATAGAGGAATTTCTCATTTTCAAAATTACCTAAAATATCAAATATGACTTGGCACGCAACATGGTGTGATGCAGAATATCTATGTCCATCTGAATAACAATAATTCGTTAACAGAGATCATTGTCGGGTCGTCAAAGGGGGCATAGGGGGATTGTTCATTTTCAAAGTTACCTCAAAAATCAAATATGACTTGGCACACATCATATTGGGGTGCAAAATATTCATTTCCATCCTAATAACAATAATTCGTCGACAAAAATCATTGTCGTTTCGTCAGAGGGGGTATAGAGGAATTTCTCATTTTCAAAATTACCTAAAATATCAAATATGACTTGGCACGCAACATGGTGTGGTGCAGAATATCTATGTCCATCTGAATAACAATAAGTCGTTGACAGAGATCATTGTCGGTTCGTCAGAGGGGTATAGAGGGATTTTTCATTTTCAAAATTACTTCAAAAATCAGATATGAGTTGGCACGCATCATGGTGGGGTACAAAGTATTCATGTCCATCTGAATAACAATAATTCGTCAACAGAAATCATTGTCGGGTAGTCAGAGGGGGTATAGAGGGATTTTTCAATATCAAAACGACTTCAAAAATCCAATATGACTTGGCACGCATCATAGTGGGGTGCAAAATATCCATTTCCATCTGAATAACAATAATTCGTCAACAGAAATCATTGTCGGTTCGTCAGAGGGGGTAAAGAGGAATTTTTCATTTTCAAAATTACTTCAAAAATCAAATATGACTTGGCACGCATCATATTAGGGTGCAAAATATTCAATTCCATCCTAATAACAATAATTCGTCAACAGAAATCATTGTCGGGTCGTTAGAGGGGGTATAGGATTTTTCAATTTCAAAATTACCTCAAAATAAAATATGACTTGGCACGCATCATAGTGGGGTGCAAAATATCCATTTCCATCTGAATAACAATAATTCGTCAACAGAAATCATTGTCGGGTCGTCACAGAGGGGGTATAGAGGTATTTTTCATTTTCAAAATTACCTAAAATATCAAATATGACTTGGCACGCATCATGATGGGGTGCAGAATATCCATTTACATCTAAATAACAATAATTCGTCAACGGAAATCATTGTCGGGTCGTCAGAGGGGGTATAGAGGGATTTTTCATTTTCAAAATGACTTCAAAAATCAAATATGAATTTGCACGTATCATATTAGAGTGCAAAATATTCATTTCCATCCCAATAACAATAATTCGTCAACAGAAATCATTGTCGGGTCGTCAGAGGGGGTATAGAGGGATTTTTCATTTTCAAAATTACTTCAAAAATCAAATATGACTTGGCACGCATCATAGTATGGTGCAAAATATTCATTTCCATCCAAATAACAATCATTCGTCAACCAAAATCATTGTCGGGTCGTCAGAGGGGGTACAGAGGGATTTCTCAAATTCAAAATTACCTAAAATATCAAATATGACTTGGCACGCATCATGATGGGGTGCAGAATATCCAATTACATCTAAATAACAATAATTCGTCAACGGAAATCATTGTCGGGTCGTCAGAGGGGGCATAGAGGGATTTTTCATTTTCAAAATTACTTCAAAAATCAAATATGACTTGGCACGCATCATAGTATGGTGCAAAATATTCATTTCCATCCAAATAACAATCATTCGTCAACCAAAATCATTGTCGGGTCGTCAGAGGGGGTACAGAGGGATTTCTCAAATTCAAAATTACCTAAAATATCAAATATGACTTGGCACGCAACATGGTGGGGTGTAGAATATCTATTTCCATCTGAATAACAATAATTCGTCAACAGAAATCATTGCCGGGTTTTCAGAGGAGGTATAGAGGGATTTTTCATTATCAAAACGACTTCAAAAATCAAATATGACTTGGCACGCATCATAGTGGGGTGCAAAATATCCATTTTCATCTGAATAACAATAACTCGTCAACATAAATCATTGTCGGATCGTCAGAGGGGTATAGAGGGATTTTTCATTTTAAAAATTACTTCAAAAATCAAATATGAGTTGGCACGCATCATGGTGGGGTACAAAGTATTCATGTCCATCTGAATAACAATAATTCGTCAACAGAAATCATTGTAGGGTCGTCAAAGGGGGCATAGAGGGATTGTTCATTTTCAAAGTTACCTCAAAAATCAAATATGACTTGGCACACATCAAAGTAGGGTGCAAAATATCTATGATCAACTGAATAACAATAATTCGTCAACAGAAATCATTGTCGGTTCGTCAGAGGGGGTATAGAGGAATTTTTCGTTTTCAAAATTACCTAAAATATCAAATATGACTTGGCACGCATCATAGTAGGGTGCAAAATCTTCATTTCCATCCTAATAACAATAATTCGTCAACTGAAATCATTGACGGGTCGTCAGAGGGGGTACAGAGGAATTTTTCATTTTCAAAATTACCTCAAAATCAAATATGACTCGGCACGCATCATAGTATGTTGCAAAATATCCATGTCCATCTGAATAACGATAATTGGTAAACAGAAATCATTGTCGGGTCGTTAGAAGGGGTATAGGATTTTTCATTTTCAAAATTACTTCAAAAATCATATATGACTTGTCACGCATCATATTAGGGTGCAAAATATTCATTTCCATCCTAATAACAATAATTTGTCAACTGAAATCATTGTCGGGTCGTCAGAGGTGGTATAGAGGGATTTTTCATTTTCAAAATCACCTCAAAATCAAATATGACTCGGCACGCATCATAGTAGGGTGCAAAATATCAATGTATATCTGAATAACAATAATTCGTCAACAGAAATCATTGTCGGGTCGTCAGAGGGGGTATATAGGAATTTTACAATTTCAAAATCACTTCAAAAATCAAATATGACTTGGACCGCTACAAGGTGGGGTGCAGAATATCCATTCCCATCTGAATAACAATAATTCGTCAACAGAAATCATTGTCGGGGCGTTAGAAGGGGTATAGGATTTTTCATTTTCAAAATTACTTCAAAAATCAAATATGACTTGTCACGCATCATATTAGGGTGCAAAATATTCATTTCCATCCTAATAACAATAATTTGTCAACTGAAATCATTGTTGGGTCGTCAGAGGGGGTACAGAGGGATTTTTCATTTTCAAAATCACCTCAAAATCAAATATGACTCGGCACGCATCATAGTAGGGTTCAAAATATCAATGTATATCTGAATAACAATAATTCGTCAACAGAAATCATTGTCGGTTCGTCAGAGGGGGTATAGAGGAATTTTTCATTTTCAAAGTTACCTAAAATATCAAATATGACTTGGCACGCAACATGGTGGGGTGCAGAATATCTATTTCCATCTGAATAACAATAATTCGTCAACAGAAATCATTGCCGGGTTGTCAGAGGAGGTATAGAGGGATTTTTCATTTTCAAAATTACTTCAAAAATCAAATATGACTTGGCACGCATCATAGTAGGGTGCGAAATATTCATTTCTATCCTAAAAACATTAATCCGTCAACTGAAATCATTGTCGGGTCGTCAGAGGGGGTACTGAGGGATTTTTCATTTTCAAAATCACCTCAAAATCAAATATGACTTGGCACGCATCATAGTAGGGTGCAAAATATCAATGTCCATCTGAATAACAATAATTCGTCAACAGAAAACATTGTCGGGTCGTAAGAGGTTGTACAGAGGGATTTTACATTTTCAAAATCACTTCAAAAATCAAATATGACTTGGACCGCTACAAGGTGGGGTGCAGAATATCCATTTCCATCTGAATAAAAATAATTCGTCAACAGAAATCATTGCCGGGTTTTCAGAGGAGGTATAGAGGGATTTTTCATTTTCAAAATTACTTCAAAAATCAAATATGACTTGTCACGCATCATATTAGGGTGCAGAATATTCATTTCCATCCTAATAACAATAATTTGTCAACTGAAATCATTGTCGGGTCGTCAGAGGAGGTACAGAGGGATTTTTCATTTTCAAAATCACCTCAAAATCAAATATGACTCGGCACGCATCATAGTAGGGTGCAAAATATCAATGTATATCTGAATAACAATAATTCGTCAACAGATATCATTGTCGGGTCGTCAGAGGGGGTATAGAGGAATTTTACAATTTCAAAATCACTTCAAAAATCAAATATGACTTGGACCGCTACAAGGTGGGGTGCAGAATATCCATTTCCATCTGAATAACAATACTTCGTCAACAGAAATCATTGTCGGGTCGTCAGAGGGGGTATAGAGGAATTTCTCATTTTCAAAATTACCTAAAATATTAAATATGACTTGGCACGCAACATGGTGTGATGCAGAATATCTATGTCCATCTGAATAACAATAATTCGTTAACAGAGATCATTGTCGGGTCGTCAGAGGGGGTATAGAGGAATTTCTCATTTTCAAAATTACCTAAAATATCAAATATGACTTGGCACGCAACATGGTGTGATGCAGAATATCTATGTCCATCTGAATAACAATAATTCGTTAACAGAGATCATTGTCGGGTCGTCAAAGGGGGCATAGGGGGATTGTTCATTTTCAAAGTTACCTCAAAAATCAAATATGACTTGGCACACATCATATTAGGGTGAAAAATATTCATTTCCATCCTAATAACAATAATTCGTCAACAAAAATCATTGTCGTTTCGTCAGAGGGGGTATAGAGGAATTTTTCATTTTCAAAATTACCTAAAATATCAAATATGACTTGGCACGCAACATGGTGTGGTGCAGAATATCTATGTCCATCTGAATAACAATAAGTCGTTGACAGAGATCATTGTCGGTTCGTCAGAGGGGTATAGAGGGATTTTTCATTTTCAAAATTACTTCAAAAATCAGATATGAGTTGGCACGCATCATGGTGGGGTACAAAGTATTCATGTCCATCTGAATAACAATAATTCGTCAACAGAAATCATTGTCGGGTAGTCAGAGGGGGTATAGAGGGATTTTTCAATATCAAAACGACTTCAAAAATCAAATATGACTTGGCACGCATCATAGTGGGGTGCAAAATATCCATTTCCATCTGAATAACAATAATTCGTCAACAGAAATCATTGTCGGTTCGTCAGAGGGGGTATAGAGGAATTTTTCATTTTCAAAATTACTTCAAAAATCAAATATGACTTGGCACGCATCATATTAGGGTGCAAAATATTCAATTCCATCCTAATAACAATAATTCGTCAACAGAAATCATTGTCGGGTCGTTAGAGGGGGTATAGGATTTTTCATTTTCAAAATTACCTCAAAATAAAATATGACTTGGCACGCATCATAGTGGGGTGCAAAATATCCATTTCCATCTGAATAACAATAATTCGTCAACAGAAATCATTGTCGGGTCGTCAGAGGGGGTATAGAGGAATTTCTCATTTTCAAAATTACCTAAAATATCAAATATGACTTGGCACGCAACATGGTGTGATGCAGAATATCTATGTCCATCTGAATAACAATAATTCGTTAACAGAGATCATTGTCGGGTCGTCAAAGGGGGCATAGGGGGATTGTTCATTTTCAAAGTTACCTCAAAAATCAAATATGACTTGGCACACATCATATTGGGGTGCAAAATATTCATTTCCATCCTAATAACAATAATTCGTCAACAAAAATCATTGTCGTTTCGTCAGAGGGGGTATAGAGGAATTTCTCATTTTCAAAATTACCTAAAATATCAAATATGACTTGGCACGCAACATGGTGTGGTGCAGAATATCTATGTCCATCTGAATAACAATAAGTCGTTGACAGAGATCATTGTCGGTTCGTCAGAGGGGTATAGAGGGATTTTTCATTTTCAAAATTACTTCAAAAATCAGATATGAGTTGGCACGCATCATGGTGGGGTACAAAGTATTCATGTCCATCTGAGTAACAATAATTCGTCAACAGAAATCATTGTCGGGTAGTCAGAGGGGGTATAGAGGGATTTTTCAATATCAAAACGACTTCAAAAATCCAATATGACTTGGCACGCATCATAGTGGGGTGCAAAATATCCATTTCCATCTGAATAACAATAATTCGTCAACAGAAATCATTGTCGGTTCGTCAGAGGGGGTAAAGAGGAATTTTTCATTTTCAAAATTACTTCAAAAATCAAATATGACTTGGCACGCATCATATTAGGGTGCAAAATATTCAATTCCATCCTAATAACAATAATTCGTCAACAGAAATCATTGTCGGGTCGTTAGAGGGGGTATAGGATTTTTCAATTTCAAAATTACCTAAAATATCAAATATGACTTGGCACGCATCATGATGGGGTGCAGAATATCCATTTACATCTAAATAACAATAATTCGTCAACGGAAATCATTGTCGGGTCGTCAGAGGGGGTATAGAGGGATTTTTCATTTTCAAAATGACTTCAAAAATCAAATATGAATTTGCACGCATCATATTAGAGTGCAAAATATTCATTTCCATCCCAATAACAATAATTCGTCAACAGAAATCATTGTCGGGTCGTCAGAGGGGGTATAGAGGAATTTTTCATTTTCAAAATTACCTAAAATATCAAATATGACTTGGCACGCATCATGATGGGGTGCAGAATATCCAATTACATCTAAATAACAATAATTCGTCAACGGAAATCATTGTCGGGTCGTCAGAGGGGGCATAGAGGGATTTTTCATTTTCAAAATTACTTCAAAAATCAAATATGACTTGGCACGCATCATAGTATGGTGCAAAATATTCATTTCCATCCAAATAACAATCATTCGTCAACCAAAATCATTGTCGGGTCGTCAGAGGGGGTACAGAGGGATTTCTCAAATTCAAAATTACCTAAAATATCAAATATGACTTGGCACGCAACATGGTGGGGTGTAGAATATCTATTTCCATCTGAATAACAATAATTCGTCAACAGAAATCATTGCCGGGTTTTCAGAGGAGGTATAGAGGGATTTTTCATTTTCAAAATCACCTCAAAATCAAATATGACTCGGCACGCATCATAGTAGGGTGCAAAATATCAATGTCCATCTGAATAACAATAATTCGGCAACAGAAATCATTGTCGGGTCGTAAGAGGGTGTACAGAGGGATTTTACAATTTCAAAATCACTTCAAAAATCAAATATGACTTGGACCGCTACAAGGTGGGGTGCAGAATATCCATTTCCATCTGAATAACAATAATTCGTCAACAGAAATCATTGTCGGGTCGTTAGAAGGGGTATAGGATTTTTCATTTTCAAAATTACTTCAAAAATCAAATATGACTTGTCACGCATCATATTAGGGTGCAAAATATTCATTTCCATCCTAATAACAATAATTTGTCAACTGAAATCATTGTCGGGTCGTCAGAGGTGGTATAGAGGGATTTTTCATTTTCAAAATCACCTCAAAATCAAATATGACTTGGCACGCATCATAGTGGGGTGCAAAATATCCATTTCCATCTGAATAACAATAATTCGTCAACAGAAATCATTGTCGGGTCGTCAGAGGGGGTATAGAGGAATTTCTCATTTTCAAAATTACCTAAAATATCAAATATGACTTGGCACGCAACATGGTGTGATGCAGAATATCTATGTCCATCTGAATAACAATAATTCGTTAACAGAGATCATTGTCGGGTCGTCAAAGGGGGCATAGGGGGATTGTTCATTTTCAAAGTTACCTCAAAAATCAAATATGACTTGGCACACATCATATTGGGGTGCAAAATATTCATTTCCATCCTAATAACAATAATTCGTCAACAAAAATCATTGTCGTTTCGTCAGAGGGGGTATAGAGGAATTTCTCATTTTCAAAATTACCTAAAATATCAAATATGACTTGGCACGCAACATGGTGTGGTGCAGAATATCTATGTCCATCTGAATAACAATAAGTCGTTGACAGAGATCATTGTCGGTTCGTCAGAGGGGTATAGAGGGATTTTTCATTTTCAAAATTACTTCAAAAATCAGATATGAGTTGGCACGCATCATGGTGGGGTACAAAGTATTCATGTCCATCTGAGTAACAATAATTCGTCAACAGAAATCATTGTCGGGTAGTCAGAGGGGGTATAGAGGGATTTTTCAATATCAAAACGACTTCAAAAATCCAATATGACTTGGCACGCATCATAGTGGGGTGCAAAATATCCATTTCCATCTGAATAACAATAATTCGTCAACAGAAATCATTGTCGGTTCGTCAGAGGGGGTAAAGAGGAATTTTTCATTTTCAAAATTACTTCAAAAATCAAATATGACTTGGCACGCATCATATTAGGGTGCAAAATATTCAATTCCATCCTAATAACAATAATTCGTCAACAGAAATCATTGTCGGGTCGTTAGAGGGGGTATAGGATTTTTCAATTTCAAAATTACCTAAAATATCAAATATGACTTGGCACGCATCATGATGGGGTGCAGAATATCCATTTACATCTAAATAACAATAATTCGTCAACGGAAATCATTGTCGGGTCGCCAGAGGGGGTATAGAGGGATTTTTCATTTTCAAAATGACTTCAAAAATCAAATATGAATTTGCACGCATCATATTAGAGTGCAAAATATTCATTTCCATCCCAATAACAATAATTCGTCAACAGAAATCATTGTCGGGTCGTCAGAGGGGGTATAGAGGAATTTTTCATTTTCAAAATTACCTAAAATATCAAATATGACTTGGCACGCATCATGATGGGGTGCAGAATATCCAATTACATCTAAATAACAATAATTCGTCAACGGAAATCATTGTCGGGTCGTCAGAGGGGGCATAGAGGGATTTTTCATTTTCAAAATTACTTCAAAAATCAAATATGACTTGGCACGCATCATAGTATGGTGCAAAATATTCATTTCCATCCAAATAACAATCATTCGTCAACCAAAATCATTGTCGGGTCGTCAGAGGGGGTACAGAGGGATTTCTCAAATTCAAAATTACCTAAAATATCAAATATGACTTGGCACGCAACATGGTGGGGTGTAGAATATCTATTTCCATCTGAATAACAATAATTCGTCAACAGAAATCATTGCCGGGTTTTCAGAGGAGGTATAGAGGGATTTTTCATTTTCAAAATCACCTCAAAATCAAATATGACTCGGCACGCATCATAGTAGGGTGCAAAATATCAATGTCCATCTGAATAACAATAATTCGGCAACAGAAATCATTGTCGGGTCGTAAGAGGGTGTACAGAGGGATTTTACAATTTCAAAATCACTTCAAAAATCAAATATGACTTGGACCGCTACAAGGTGGGGTGCAGAATATCCATTTCCATCTGAATAACAATAATTCGTCAACAGAAATCATTGTCGGGTCGTTAGAAGGGGTATAGGATTTTTCATTTTCAAAATTACTTCAAAAATCAAATATGACTTGTCACGCATCATATTAGGGTGCAAAATATTCATTTCCATCCTAATAACAATAATTTGTCAACTGAAATCATTGTCGGGTCGTCAGAGGTGGTATAGAGGGATTTTTCATTTTCAAAATCACCTCAAAATCAAATATGACTCGGCACGCATCATAGTAGGGTGCAAAATATCAATGTATATCTGAATAACAATAATTCGTCAACAGAAATCATTGTCGGGTCGTCAGAGGGGGTATAGAGGAATTTTACAATTTCAAAATCACTTCAAAAATCAAATATGACTTGGACCGCTACAAGGTGGGGTGCAGAATATCCATTCCCATCTGAATAACAATAATTCGTCAACAGAAATCATTGTCGGGGCGTTAGAAGGGGTATAGGATTTTTCATTTTCAAAATTACTTCAAAAATCAAATATGACTTGTCACGCATCATATTAGGGTGCAAAATATTCATTTCCATCCTAATAACAATAATTTGTCAACTGAAATCATTGTCGGGTCGTCAGAGGTGGTATAGAGGGATTTTTCATTTTCAAAATCACCTCAAAATCAATTATGACTCGGCACGCATCATAGTAGGGTGCAAAATATGAATGTATATCTGAATAACAATAATTCGTCAACAGAAATCATTGTCGGGTCGTCAGAGGGGGTATAGAGGAATTTTACAATTTCAAAATCACTTCAAAAATCAAATATGACTTGGACCGCTACAAGGTGGGGTGCAGAATATCCATTCCCATCTGAATAACAATAATTCGTCAACAGAAATCATTGTCGGGGCGTTAGAAGGGGTATAGGATTTTTCATTTTCAAAATTACTTCAAAAATCAAATATGACTTGTCACGCATCATATTAGGGTGCAAAATATTCATTTCCATCCTAATAACAATAATTTGTCAACTGAAATCATTGTTGGGTCGTCAGAGGGGGTACAGAGGGATTTTTCATTTTCAAAATCACCTCAAAATCAAATATGACTCGGCACGCATCATAGTAGGGTGCAAAATATCAATGTATATCTGAATAACAATAATTCGTCAACAGAAATCATTGTCGGGTCGTCAGAGGGGGTATAGAGGAATTTTACAATTTCAAAATCACTTCAAAAATCAAATATGACTTGGACCGCTACAAGGTGGGGTGCAGAATATCCATTTCCATCTGAATAACAATACGTCGTCAACAGAAATCATTGTCGGGTCGTTAGAAGGGGTATAGGATTTTTCATTTGCAAAATTACTTCAAAAATCAAATATGACTTGTCACGCATCATATTAGGGTGCAAAATATTCATTTCCATCCTAATAACAATAATTTGTCAACTGAAATCATTGTCGGGTCGTCAGAGGGGGTACAGAGGGATATTTCATTTTCAAAATCACCTCAAAATCAAATATGACTCGGCACGCATCATAGTAGGGTTCAAAATATCAATGTATATCTGAATATCAATAATTCGTCAACAGAAATCATTGTCGGTTCGTCAGAGGGGGTATAGAGGAATTTTTCATTTTCAAAGTTACCTAAAATATCAAATATGACTTGGCACGCAACATGGTGGGGTGCAGAATATCTATTTCCATCTGAATAACAATAATTCGTCAACAGAAATCATTGCCGGGTTGTCAGAGGAGGTATAGAGGGATTTTTCATTTTCAAAATTACTTCAAAAATCAAATATGACTTGGCACGCATCATAGTAGGGTGCGAAATATTCATTTCTATCCTAATAACAATAATTCGTCAACTGAAATCATTGTCGGGTCGTCAGAGGGGGTACAGAGGGATTTTTCATTTTCAAAATCACCTCAAAATCAAATATGACTCGGCACGCATCATAGTAGGGTGCAAAATATCAATGTCCATCTGAATAACAATAATTCGTCAACAGAAATCATTGTCGGGTCGTAAGAGGGTGTACAGAGGGATTTTACATTTTCAAAATCACTTCAAAAATCAAATATGACTTGGACCGCTACAAGGTGGGGTGCAGAATATCCATTTCCATCTGAATAACAATAATTCGTCAACAGAAATCATTGTCGGGTCGTCAGAGGGGGTATAGAGGAATTTTTCATTTTCAAAATTACCTAAAATATCAAATATGACTTGGCACGCATCATAGTGGGGTGCAAACTATCCATTTCCATCTGAATAACAATAATTCGTCAACAGAAATCATTGTCGGGTCGTCAGAGGGGTATAGAGGGATTTTTCATTTTCAAAATTACTTCAAAACTCAAATATGAGTTGGCACGCATCATGGTGGGGTACAAAGTATTCATGTCCATCTGAATAACAATAATTCGTCAACAGAAATCATTGTCGGGTAGTCAGAGGGGGTATAGAGTGATTGTTCATTTTCAAAGTTACCTCAAAAATCAAATATGACTTGGCACGCATCATAGTGGGGTGCAAACTATCCATTTCCATCTGAATAACAATAATTCGTCAACAGAAATCATTGTCGGGTCGTCAGAGGGGGTATAGAGGAATTTTTCATTTTCAAAATTACCTAAAATATCAAATATGACTTGGCACGCAACATGGTGTGGTGCAGAATATCTATGTCCATCTGAATAACAATAATTCGTTAACACAAATCATTGTCGGGTAGTCAGAGGGAGTATAGAGGGATTGTTCATTTTCAAAGTTACCTCAAAAATCAAATATGACTTGGCACGCATCATAGTGGGGTGCAAAATATCCATTTCCATCTGAATAACAATAATTCGTCAACAGAAATCATTGTCGGTTCGTCAGAGGGGGTATAGAGGAATTTTTCATTATCAAAACGACTTCAAAAATCAAATATGACTTGGCACGCATCATAGTGGGGTGCAAAATATCCATTTCCATCTGAATAACAATAATTAGTCAACAGAAATCATTGTCGGGTCGTCAGAGGGGGTATAGAGGAATTTTTCATTTTCAAAATTACCTAAAATATCAAATATGACTTGGCACGCAACATGGTGTGGTGCAGAATAACTATGTCCATCTGAATAACAATAATTCGTCAACACAAATCATTGTCGGGTAGTCAGAGGGAGTATAGAGGGATTTTTCATTATCAAAACGACTTCAAAAATCAAATATGACTTGGCACGCATCATAGTGGGGTGCAAAATATCCATTTTCATCTGAATAACAATAACTCGTCAACATAAATCATTGTCGGATCGTCAGAGGGGTATAGAGGGATTTTTCATTTTAAAAATTACTTCAAAAATCAAATATGAGTTGGCACGCATCATGGTGGGGTACAAAGTATTCATGTCCATCTGAATAACAATAATTCGTCAACAGAAATCATTGTAGGGTCGTCAAAGGGGGCATAGAGGGATTGTTCATTTTCAAAGTTACCTCAAAAATCAAATATGACTTGGCACACATCAAAGTAGGGTGCAAAATATCTATGATCAACTGAATAACAATAATTCGTCAACAGAAATCATTGTCGGTTCGTCAGAGGGGGTATAGAGGAATTTTTCATTTTCAAAATTACCTAAAATATCAAATATGACTTGGCACGCATCATAGTAGGGTGCAAAATATTCATTTCCATCCTAATAACAATAATTCGTCAACTGAAATCATTGACGGGTCGTCAGAGGGGGTACAGAGGAATTTTTCATTTTCAAAATTACCTCAAAATCAAATATGACTCGGCACGCATCATAGTATGTTGCAAAATATCCATGTCCATCTGAATAACGATAATTGGTAAACAGAAATCATTGTCGGGTCGTTAGAAGGGGTATAGGATTTTTCATTTTCAAAATTACTTCAAAAATCAAATATGACTTGTCACGCATCATATTAGGGTGCAAAATATTCATTTCCATCCTAATAACAATAATTTGTCAACTGAAATCATTGTCGGGTCGTCAGAGGTGGTATAGAGGGATTTTTCATTTTCAAAATCACCTCAAAATCAAATATGACTCGGCACGCATCATAGTAGGGTGCAAAATATCAATGTATATCTGAATAACAATAATTCGTCAACAGAAATCATTGTCGGGTCGTCAGAGGGGGTATATAGGAATTTTACAATTTCAAAATCACTTCAAAAATCAAATATGACTTGGACCGCTACAAGGTGGGGTGCAGAATATCCATTCCCATCTGAATAACAATAATTCGTCAACAGAAATCATTGTCGGGGCGTTAGAAGGGGTATAGGATTTTTCATTTTCAAAATTACTTCAAAAATCAAATATGACTTGTCACGCATCATATTAGGGTGCAAAATATTCATTTCCATCCTAATAACAATAATTTGTCAACTGAAATCATTGTTGGGTCGTCAGAGGGGGTACAGAGGGATTTTTCATTTTCAAAATCACCTCAAAATCAAATATGACTCGGCACGCATCATAGTAGGGTACAAAATATCAATGTATATCTGAATAACAATAATTCGTCAACAGAAATCATTGTCGGGTCGTCAGAGGGGGTACTGAGGGATTTTTCATTTTCAAAATCACCTCAAAATCAAATATGACTCGGCACGCATCATAGTAGGGTGCAAAATATCAATGTCCATCTGAATAACAATAATTCGTCAACAGAAAACATTGTCGGGTCGTAAGAGGTTGTACAGAGGGATTTTACATTTTCAAAATCACTTCAAAAATCAAATATGACTTGGACCACTACAAGGTGGGGTGCAGAATATCCATTTCCATGTGAATAACAATAATTCGTTAACACAAATTATTGTCGGGTAGTCAGAGGGAGTATAGAGGGATTGTTCATTTTCAAAGTTACCTCAAAAATCAAATATGACTTGGCACGCATCATAGTGGGGTGCAAAATATCCATTTCCATCTGAATAACAATAATTCGTCAACAGAAATCATTGTCGGTTCGTCAGAGGGGGTATAGAGGAATTTTTCATTATCAAAACGACTTCAAAAATCAAATATGACTTGGCACGCATCATAGTGGGGTGCAAAATATCCATTTCCATCTGAATAACAATAATTAGTCAACAGAAATCATTGTCGGGTCGTCAGAGGGGGTATAGAGGAATTTTTCATTTTCAAAATTACCTAAAATATCAAATATGACTTGGCACGCAACATGGTGTGGTGCAGAATAACTATGTCCATCTGAATAACAATAATTCGTCAACACAAATCATTGTCGGGTAGTCAGAGGGAGTATAGAGGGATTTTTCATTATCAAAACGACTTCAAAAATCAAATATGACTTGGCACGCATCATAGTGGGGTGCAAAATATCCATTTTCATCTGAATAACAATAACTCGTCAACATAAATCATTGTCGGATCGTCAGAGGGGTATAGAGGGATTTTTCATTTTAAAAATTACTTCAAAAATCAAATATGAGTTGGCACGCATCATGGTGGGGTACAAAGTATTCATGTCCATTTGAATAATAATAATTCGTCAACAGAAATCATTGTAGGGTCGTCAAAGGGGGCATAGAGGGATTGTTCATTTTCAAAGTTACCTCAAAAATCAAATATGACTTGGCACACATCAAAGTAGGGTGCAAAATATCTATGATCAACTGAATAACAATAATTCGTCAACAGAAATCATTGTCGGTTCGTCAGAGGGGGTATAGAGGAATTTTTCGTTTTCAAAATTACCTAAAATATCAAATATGACTTGGCACGCATCATAGTAGGGTGCGAAATATTCATTTCTATCCTAATAACAATAATTCGTCAACTGAAATCATTGACGGGTCGTCAGAGGGGGTACAGAGGAATTTTTCATTTTCAAAATTACCTCAAAATCAAATATGACTCGGCACGCATCATAGTATGTTGCAAAATATCCATGTCCATCTGAATAACGATAATTGGTAAACAGAAATCATTGTCGGGTCGTTAGAAGGGGTATAGGATTTTTCATTTTCAAAATTACTTCAAAAATCATATATGACTTGTCACGCATCATATTAGGGTGCAAAATATTCATTTCCATCCTAATAACAATAATTTGTCAACTGAAATCATTGTCGGGTCGTCAGAGGTGGTATAGAGGGATTTTTCATTTTCAAAATCACCTCAAAATCAAATATGACTCGGCACGCATCATAGTAGGGTGCAAAATATCAATGTATATCTGAATAACAATAATTCGTCAACAGAAATCATTGTCGGGTCGTCAGAGGGGGTATATAGGAATTTTACAATTTCAAAATCACTTCAAAAATCAAATATGACTTGGACCGCTACAAGGTGGGGTGCAGAATATCCATTCCCATCTGAATAACAATAATTCGTCAACAGAAATCATTGTCGGGGCGTTAGAAGGGGTATAGGATTTTTCATTTTCAAAATTACTTCAAAAATCAAATATGACTTGTCACGCATCATATTAGGGTGCAAAATATTCATTTCCATCCTAATAACAATAATTTGTCAACTGAAATCATTGTTGGGTCGTCAGAGGGGGTACAGAGGGATTTTTCATTTTCAAAATCACCTCAAAATCAAATATGACTCGGCACGCATCATAGTAGGGTTCAAAATATCAATGTATATCTGAATAACAATAATTCGTCAACAGAAATCATTGTCGGTTCGTCAGAGGGGGTATAGAGGAATTTTTCATTTTCAAAGTTACCTAAAATATCAAATATGACTTGGCACGCAACATGGTGGGGTGCAGAATATCTAATTCCATCTGAATAACAATAATTCGTCAACAGAAATCATTGCCGGGTTGTCAGAGGAGGTATAGAGGGATTTTTCATTTTCAAAATTACTTCAAAAATCAAATATGACTTGTCACGCATCATATTAGGGTGCAAAATATTCATTTCTATCCTAAAAACATTAATCCGTCAACTGAAATCATTGTCGGGTCGTCAGAGGGGGTACTGAGGGATTTTTCATTTTCAAAATCACCTCAAAATCAAATATGACTCGGCACGCATCATAGTAGGGTGCAAAATATCAATGTCCATCTGAATAACAATAATTCGTCAACAGAAAACATTGTCGGGTCGTAAGAGGTTGTACAGAGGGATTTTACATTTTCAAAATCACTTCAAAAATCAAATATGACTTGGACCGCTACAAGGTGGGGTGCAGAATATCCATTTCCATCTGAATAAAAATAATTCGTCAACAGAAATCATTGCCGGGTTTTCAGAGGAGGTATAGAGGGATTTTTCATTTTCAAAATTACTTCAAAAATCAAATATGACTTGTCACGCATCATATTAGGGTGCAGAATATTCATTTCCATCCTAATAACAATAATTTGTCAACTGAAATCATTGTCGGGTCGTCAGAGGAGGTACAGAGGGATTTTTCATTTTCAAAATCACCTCAAAATCAAATATGACTCGGCACGCATCATAGTAGGGTGCAAAATATCAATGTATATCTGAATAACAATAATTCGTCAACAGAAATCATTGTCGGGTCGTCAGAGGGGGTATAGAGGAATTTTACAATTTCAAAATCACTTCAAAAATCAAATATGACTTGGACCGCTACAAGGTGGGGTGCAGAATATCCATTTCCATCTGAATAACAATACTTCGTCAACAGAAATCATTGTCGGGTCGTCAGAGGGGGTATAGAGGAATTTCTCATTTTCAAAATTACCTAAAATATCAAATATGACTTGGCACGCAACATGGTGTGATGCAGAATATCTATGTCCATCTGAATAACAATAATTCGTTAACAGAGATCATTGTCGGGTCGTCAGAGGGGGTATAGAGGAATTTCTCATTTTCAAAATTACCTAAAATATCAAATATGACTTGGCACGCAACATGGTGTGATGCAGAATATCTATGTCCATCTGAATAACAATAATTCGTTAACAGAGATCATTGTCGGGTCGTCAAAGGGGGCATAGGGGGATTGTTCATTTTCAAAGTTACCTCAAAAATCAAATATGACTTGGCACACATCATATTAGGGTGAAAAATATTCATTTCCATCCTAATAACAATAATTCGTCAACAAAAATCATTGTCGTTTCGTCAGAGGGGGTATAGAGGAATTTTTCATTTTCAAAATTACCTAAAATATCAAATATGACTTGGCACGCAACATGGTGTGGTGCAGAATATCTATGTCCATCTGAATAACAATAAGTCGTTGACAGAGATCATTGTCGGTTCGTCAGAGGGGTATAGAGGGATTTTTCATTTTCAAAATTACTTCAAAAATCAGATATGAGTTGGCACGCATCATGGTGGGGTACAAAGTATTCATGTCCATCTGAATAACAATAATTCGTCAACAGAAATCATTGTCGGGTAGTCAGAGGGGGTATAGAGGGATTTTTCAATATCAAAACGACTTCAAAAATCAAATATGACTTGGCACGCATCATAGTGGGGTGCAAAATATCCATTTCCATCTGAATAACAATAATTCGTCAACAGAAATCATTGTCGGTTCGTCAGAGGGGGTATAGAGGAATTTTTCATTTTCAAAATTACTTCAAAAATCAAATATGACTTGGCACGCATCATATTAGGGTGCAAAATATTCAATTCCATCCTAATAACAATAATTCGTCAACAGAAATCATTGTCGGGTCGTTAGAGGGGGTATAGGATTTTTCATTTTCAAAATTACCTCAAAATAAAATATGACTTGGCACGCATCATAGTGGGGTGCAAAATATCCATTTCCATCTGAATAACAATAATTCGTCAACAGAAATCATTGTCGGGTCGTCAGAGGGGGTATAGAGGAATTTCTCATTTTCAAAATTACCTAAAATATCAAATATGACTTGGCACGCAACATGGTGTGATGCAGAATATCTATGTCCATCTGAATAACAATAATTCGTTAACAGAGATCATTGTCGGGTCGTCAAAGGGGGCATAGGGGGATTGTTCATTTTCAAAGTTACCTCAAAAATCAAATATGACTTGGCACACATCATATTGGGGTGCAAAATATTCATTTCCATCCTAATAACAATAATTCGTCAACAAAAATCATTGTCGTTTCGTCAGAGGGGGTATAGAGGAATTTCTCATTTTCAAAATTACCTAAAATATCAAATATGACTTGGCACGCAACATGGTGTGGTGCAGAATATCTATGTCCATCTGAATAACAATAAGTCGTTGACAGAGATCATTGTCGGTTCGTCAGAGGGGTATAGAGGGATTTTTCATTTTCAAAATTACTTCAAAAATCAGATATGAGTTGGCACGCATCATGGTGGGGTACAAAGTATTCATGTCCATCTGAATAACAATAATTCGTCAACAGAAATCATTGTCGGGTAGTCAGAGGGGGTATAGAGGGATTTTTCAATATCAAAACGACTTCAAAAATCCAATATGACTTGGCACGCATCATAGTGGGGTGCAAAATATCCATTTCCATCTGAATAACAATAATTCGTCAACAGAAATCATTGTCGGTTCGTCAGAGGGGGTAAAGAGGAATTTTTCATTTTCAAAATTACTTCAAAAATCAAATATGACTTGGCACGCATCATATTAGGGTGCAAAATATTCAATTCCATCCTAATAACAATAATTCGTCAACAGAAATCATTGTCGGGTCGTTAGAGGGGGTATAGGATTTTTCAATTTCAAAATTACCTCAAAATAAAATATGACTTGGCACGCATCATAGTGGGGTGCAAAATATCCATTTCCATCTGAATAACAATAATTCGTCAACAGAAATCATTGTCGGGTCGTCACAGAGGGGGTATAGAGGTATTTTTCATTTTCAAAATTACCTAAAATATCAAATATGACTTGGCACGCATCATGATGGGGTGCAGAATATCCATTTACATCTAAATAACAATAATTCGTCAACGGAAATCATTGTCGGGTCGTCAGAGGGGGTATAGAGGGATTTTTCATTTTCAAAATGACTTCAAAAATCAAATATGAATTTGCACGCATCATATTAGAGTGCAAAATATTCATTTCCATCCCAATAACAATAATTCGTCAACAGAAATCATTGTCGGGTCGTCAGAGGGGGTATAGAGGAATTTTTCATTTTCAAAATTACCTAAAATATCAAATATGACTCGGCACGCATCATGATGGGGTGCAGAATATCCAATTACATCTAAATAACAATAATTCGTCAACGGAAATCATTGTCGGGTCGTCAGAGGGGGCATAGAGGGATTTTTCATTTTCAAAATTACTTCAAAAATCAAATATGACTTGGCACGCATCATAGTATGGTGCAAAATATTCATTTCCATCCAAATAACAATCATTCGTCAACCAAAATCATTGTCGGGTCGTCAGAGGGGGTACAGAGGGATTTCTCAAATTCAAAATTACCTAAAATATCAAATATGACTAGGCACGCAACATGGTGGGGTGTAGAATATCTATTTCCATCTGAATAACAATAATTCGTCAACAGAAATCATTGCCGGGTTTTCAGAGGAGGTATAGAGGGATTTTTCATTTTCAAAATCACCTCAAAATCAAATATGACTCGGCACGCATCATAGTAGGGTGCAAAATATCAATGTCCATCTGAATAACAATAATTCGGCAACAGAAATCATTGTCGGGTCGTAAGAGGGTGTACAGAGGGATTTTACAATTTCAAAATCACTTCAAAAATCAAATATGACTTGGACCGCTACAAGGTGGGGTGCAGAATATCCATTTCCATCTGAATAACAATAATTCGTCAACAGAAATCATTGTCGGGTCGTTAGAAGGGGTATAGGATTTTTCATTTTCAAAATTACTTCAAAAATCAAATATGACTTGTCACGCATCATATTAGGGTGCAAAATATTCATTTCCATCCTAATAACAATAATTTGTCAACTGAAATCATAGTCGGGTCGTCAGAGGTGGTATAGAGGGATTTTTCATTTTCAAAATCACCTCAAAATCAAATATGACTCGGCACGCATCATAGTAGGGTGCAAAATATCAATGTATATCTGAATAACAATAATTCGTCAACAGAAATCATTGTCGGGTCGTCAGAGGGGGTATAGAGGAATTTTACAATTTCAAAATCACTTCAAAAATCAAATATGACTTGGACCGCTACAAGGTGGGGTGCAGAATATCCATTCCCATCTGAATAACAATAATTCGTCAACAGAAATCATTGTCGGGGCGTTAGAAGGGGTATAGGATTTTTCATTTTCAAAATTACTTCAAAAATCAAATATGACTTGTCACGCATCATATTAGGGTGCAAAATATTCATTTCCATCCTAATAACAATAATTTGTCAACTGAAATCATTGTCGGGTCGTCAGAGGTGGTATAGAGGGATTTTTCATTTTCAAAATCACCTCAAAATCAATTATGACTCGGCACGCATCATAGTAGGGTGCAAAATATCAATGTATATCTGAATAACAATAATTCGTCAACAGAATTCATTGTCGGGTCGTCAGAGGGGGTATAGAGGAATTTTACAATTTCAAAATCACTTCAAAAATCAAATATGACTTGGACCGCTACAAGGTGGGGTGCAGAATATCCATTCCCATCTGAATAACAATAATTCGTCAACAGAAATCATTGTCGGGGCGTTAGAAGGGGTATAGGATTTTTCATTTTCAAAATTACTTCAAAAATCAAATATGACTTGTCACGCATCATATTAGGGTGCAAAATATTCATTTCCATCCTAATAACAATAATTTGTCAACTGAAATCATTGTTGGGTCGTCAGAGGGGGTACAGAGGGATTTTTCATTTTCAAAATCACCTCAAAATCAAATATGACTCGGCACGCATCATAGTAGGGTGCAAAATATCAATGTATATCTGAATAACAATAATTCGTCAACAGAAATCATTGTCGGGTCGTCAGAGGGGGTATAGAGGAATTTTACAATTTCAAAATCACTTCAAAAATCAAATATGACTTGGACCGCTACAAGGTGGGGTGCAGAATATCCATTTCCATCTGAATAACAATACGTCGTCAACAGAAATCATTGTCGGGTCGTTAGAAGGGGTATAGGATTTTTCATTTGCAAAATTACTTCAAAAATCAAATATGACTTGTCACGCATCATATTAGGGTGCAAAATATTCATTTCCATCCTAATAACAATAATTTGTCAACTGAAATCATTGTTGGGTCGTCAGAGGGGGTACAGAGGGATTTTTCATTTTCAAAATCACCTCAAAATCAAATATGACTCGGCACGCATCATAGTAGGTTTCAAAATATCAATGTATATCTGAATAACAATAATTCGTCAACAGAAATCATTGTCGGTTCGTCAGAGGGGGTATAGAGGAATTTTTCATTTTCAAAGTTACCTAAAATATCAAATATGACTTGGCACGCAACATGGTGGGGTGCAGAATATCTATTTCCATCTGAATAACAATAATTCGTCAACAGAAATCATTGCCGGGTTGTCAGAGGAGGTATAGAGGGATTTTTCATTTTCAAAATTACTTCAAAAATCAAATATGACTTGGCACGCATCATAGTAGGGTGCGAAATATTCATTTCTATCCTAAAAACATTAATCCGTCAACTGAAATCATTGTCGGGTCGTCAGAGGGGGTACTGAGGGATTTTTCATTTTCAAAATCACCTCAAAATCAAATATGACTCGGCACGCATCATAGTAGGGTGCAAAATATCAATGTCCATCTGAATAACAATAATTCGTCAACAGAAAACATTGTCGGGTCGTAAGAGGTTGTACAGAGGGATTTTACATTTTCAAAATCACTTCAAAAATCAAATATGACTTGGACCGCTACAAGGTGGGGTGCAGAATATCCATTTCCATCTGAATAAAAATAATTCGTCAACAGAAATCATTGCCGGGTTTTCAGAGGAGGTATAGAGGGATTTTTCATTTTCAAAATTACTTCAAAAATCAAATATGACTTGTCACGCATCATATTAGGGTGCAGAATATTCATTTCCATCCTAATAACAATAATTTGTCAACTGAAATCATTGTCGGGTCGTCAGAGGAGGTACAGAGGGATTTTTCATTTTCAAAATCACCTCAAAATCAAATATGACTCGGCACGCATCATAGTAGGGTGCAAAATATCAATGTATATCTGAATAACAATAATTCGTCAACAGAAATCATTGTCGGGTCGTCAGAGGGGGTATAGAGGAATTTTACAATTTCAAAATCACTTCAAAAATCAAATATGACTTGGACCGCTACAAGGTGGGGTGCAGAATATCCATTTCCATCTGAATAACAATACTTCGTCAACAGAAATCATTGTCGGGTCGTCAGAGGGGGTATAGAGGAATTTCTCATTTTCAAAATTACCTAAAATATCAAATATGACTTGGCACGCAACATGGTGTGATGCAGAATATCTATGTCCATCTGAATAACAATAATTCGTTAACAGAGATCATTGTCGGGTCGTCAGAGGGGGTATAGAGGAATTTCTCATTTTCAAAATTACCTAAAATATCAAATATGACTTGGCACGCAACATGGTGTGATGCAGAATATCTATGTCCATCTGAATAACAATAATTCGTTAACAGAGATCATTGTCGGGTCGTCAAAGGGGGCATAGGGGGATTGTTCATTTTCAAAGTTACCTCAAAAATCAAATATGACTTGGCACACATCATATTAGGGTGAAAAATATTCATTTCCATCCTAATAACAATAATTCGTCAACAAAAATCATTGTCGTTTCGTCAGAGGGGGTATAGAGGAATTTTTCATTTTCAAAATTACCTAAAATATCAAATATGACTTGGCACGCAACATGGTGTGGTGCAGAATATCTATGTCCATCTGAATAACAATAAGTCGTTGACAGAGATCATTGTCGGTTCGTCAGAGGGGTATAGAGGGATTTTTCATTTTCAAAATTACTTCAAAAATCAGATATGAGTTGGCACGCATCATGGTGGGGTACAAAGTATTCATGTCCATCTGAATAACAATAATTCGTCAACAGAAATCATTGTCGGGTAGTCAGAGGGGGTATAGAGGGATTTTTCAATATCAAAACGACTTCAAAAATCAAATATGACTTGGCACGCATCATAGTGGGGTGCAAAATATCCATTTCCATCTGAATAACAATAATTCGTCAACAGAAATCATTGTCGGTTCGTCAGAGGGGGTATAGAGGAATTTTTCATTTTCAAAATTACTTCAAAAATCAAATATGACTTGGCACGCATCATATTAGGGTGCAAAATATTCAATTCCATCCTAATAACAATAATTCGTCAACAGAAATCATTGTCGGGTCGTTAGAGGGGGTATAGGATTTTTCATTTTCAAAATTACCTCAAAATAAAATATGACTTGGCACGCATCATAGTGGGGTGCAAAATATCCATTTCCATCTGAATAACAATAATTCGTCAACAGAAATCATTGTCGGGTCGTCAGAGGGGGTATAGAGGAATTTCTCATTTTCAAAATTACCTAAAATATCAAATATGACTTGGCACGCAACATGGTGTGATGCAGAATATCTATGTCCATCTGAATAACAATAATTCGTTAACAGAGATCATTGTCGGGTCGTCAAAGGGGGCATAGGGGGATTGTTCATTTTCAAAGTTACCTCAAAAATCAAATATGACTTGGCACACATCATATTGGGGTGCAAAATATTCATTTCCATCCTAATAACAATAATTCGTCAACAAAAATCATTGTCGTTTCGTCAGAGGGGGTATAGAGGAATTTCTCATTTTCAAAATTACCTAAAATATCAAATATGACTTGGCACGCAACATGGTGTGGTGCAGAATATCTATGTCCATCTGAATAACAATAAGTCGTTGACAGAGATCATTGTCGGTTCGTCAGAGGGGTATAGAGGGATTTTTCATTTTCAAAATTACTTCAAAAATCAGATATGAGTTGGCACGCATCATGGTGGGGTACAAAGTATTCATGTCCATCTGAATAACAATAATTCGTCAACAGAAATCATTGTCGGGTAGTCAGAGGGGGTATAGAGGGATTTTTCAATATCAAAACGACTTCAAAAATCCAATATGACTTGGCACGCATCATAGTGGGGTGCAAAATATCCATTTCCATCTGAATAACAATAATTCGTCAACAGAAATCATTGTCGGTTCGTCAGAGGGGGTAAAGAGGAATTTTTCATTTTCAAAATTACTTCAAAAATCAAATATGACTTGGCACGCATCATATTAGGGTGCAAAATATTCAATTCCATCCTAATAACAATAATTCGTCAACAGAAATCATTGTCGGGTCGTTAGAGGGGGTATAGGATTTTTCAATTTCAAAATTACCTCAAAATAAAATATGACTTGGCACGCATCATAGTGGGGTGCAAAATATCCATTTCCATCTGAATAACAATAATTCGTCAACAGAAATCATTGTCGGGTCGTCACAGAGGGGGTATAGAGGTATTTTTCATTTTCAAAATTACCTAAAATATCAAATATGACTTGGCACGCATCATGATGGGGTGCAGAATATCCATTTACATCTAAATAACAATAATTCGTCAACGGAAATCATTGTCGGGTCGTCAGAGGGGGTATAGAGGGATTTTTCATTTTCAAAATGACTTCAAAAATCAAATATGAATTTGCACGCATCATATTAGAGTGCAAAATATTCATTTCCATCCCAATAACAATAATTCGTCAACAGAAATCATTGTCGGGTCGTCAGAGGGGGTATAGAGGAATTTTTCATTTTCAAAATTACCTAAAATATCAAATATGACTCGGCACGCATCATGATGGGGTGCAGAATATCCAATTACATCTAAATAACAATAATTCGTCAACGGAAATCATTGTCGGGTCGTCAGAGGGGGCATAGAGGGATTTTTCATTTTCAAAATTACTTCAAAAATCAAATATGACTTGGCACGCATCATAGTATGGTGCAAAATATTCATTTCCATCCAAATAACAATCATTCGTCAACCAAAATCATTGTCGGGTCGTCAGAGGGGGTACAGAGGGATTTCTCAAATTCAAAATTACCTAAAATATCAAATATGACTAGGCACGCAACATGGTGGGGTGTAGAATATCTATTTCCATCTGAATAACAATAATTCGTCAACAGAATTCATTGCCGGGTTTTCAGAGGAGGTATAGAGGGATTTTTCATTTTCAAAATCACCTCAAAATCAAATATGACTCGGCACGCATCATAGTAGGGTGCAAAATATCAATGTCCATCTGAATAACAATAATTCGGCAACAGAAATCATTGTCGGGTCGTAAGAGGGTGTACAGAGGGATTTTACAATTTCAAAATCACTTCAAAAATCAAATATGACTTGGACCGCTACAAGGTGGGGTGCAGAATATCCATTTCCATCTGAATAACAATAATTCGTCAACAGAAATCATTGTCGGGTCGTTAGAAGGGGTATAGGATTTTTCATTTTCAAAATTACTTCAAAAATCAAATATGACTTGTCACGCATCATATTAGGGTGCAAAATATTCATTTCCATCCTAATAACAATAATTTGTCAACTGAAATCATAGTCGGGTCGTCAGAGGTGGTATAGAGGGATTTTTCATTTTCAAAATCACCTCAAAATCAAATATGACTCGGCACGCATCATAGTAGGGTGCAAAATATCAATGTATATCTGAATAACAATAATTCGTCAACAGAAATCATTGTCGGGTCGTCAGAGGGGGTATAGAGGAATTTTACAATTTCAAAATCACTTCAAAAATCAAATATGACTTGGACCGCTACAAGGTGGGGTGCAGAATATCCATTCCCATCTGAATAACAATAATTCGTCAACAGAAATCATTGTCGGGGCGTTAGAAGGGGTATAGGATTTTTCATTTTCAAAATTACTTCAAAAATCAAATATGACTTGTCACGCATCATATTAGGGTGCAAAATATTCATTTCCATCCTAATAACAATAATTTGTCAACTGAAATCATTGTCGGGTCGTCAGAGGTGGTATAGAGGGATTTTTCATTTTCAAAATCACCTCAAAATCAATTATGACTCGGCACGCATCATAGTAGGGTGCAAAATATCAATGTATATCTGAATAACAATAATTCGTCAACAGAATTCATTGTCGGGTCGTCAGAGGGGGTATAGAGGAATTTTACAATTTCAAAATCACTTCAAAAATCAAATATGACTTGGACCGCTACAAGGTGGGGTGCAGAATATCCATTCCCATCTGAATAACAATAATTCGTCAACAGAAATCATTGTCGGGGCGTTAGAAGGGGTATAGGATTTTTCATTTTCAAAATTACTTCAAAAATCAAATATGACTTGTCACGCATCATATTAGGGTGCAAAATATTCATTTCCATCCTAATAACAATAATTTGTCAACTGAAATCATTGTTGGGTCGTCAGAGGGGGTACAGAGGGATTTTTCATTTTCAAAATCACCTCAAAATCAAATATGACTCGGCACGCATCATAGTAGGGTGCAAAATATCAATGTATATCTGAATAACAATAATTCGTCAACAGAAATCATTGTCGGGTCGTCAGAGGGGGTATAGAGGAATTTTACAATTTCAAAATCACTTCAAAAATCAAATATGACTTGGACCGCTACAAGGTGGGGTGCAGAATATCCATTTCCATCTGAATAACAATACGTCGTCAACAGAAATCATTGTCGGGTCGTTAGAAGGGGTATAGGATTTTTCATTTGCAAAATTACTTCAAAAATCAAATATGACTTGTCACGCATCATATTAGGGTGCAAAATATTCATTTCCATCCTAATAACAATAATTTGTCAACTGAAATCATTGTTGGGTCGTCAGAGGGGGTACAGAGGGATTTTTCATTTTCAAAATCACCTCAAAATCAAATATGACTCGGCACGCATCATAGTAGGGTTCAAAATATCAATGTATATCTGAATAACAATAATTCGTCAACAGAAATCATTGTCGGTTCGTCAGAGGGGGTATAGAGGAATTTTTCATTTTCAAAGTTACCTAAAATATCAAATATGACTTGGCACGCAACATGGTGGGGTGCAGAATATCTATTTCCATCTGAATAACAATAATTCGTCAACAGAAATCATTGCCGGGTTGTCAGAGGAGGTATAGAGGGATTTTTCATTTTCAAAATTACTTCAAAAATCAAATATGACTTGGCACGCATCATAGTAGGGTGCGAAATATTCATTTCTATCCTAAAAACATTAATCCGTCAACTGAAATCATTGTCGGGTCGTCAGAGGGGGTACTGAGGGATTTTTCATTTTCAAAATCACCTCAAAATCAAATATGACTCGGCACGCATCATAGTAGGGTGCAAAATATCAATGTCCATCTGAATAACAATAATTCGTCAACAGAAAACATTGTCGGGTCGTAAGAGGTTGTACAGAGGGATTTTACATTTTCAAAATCACTTCAAAAATCAAATATGACTTGGACCGCTACAAGGTGGGGTGCAGAATATCCATTTCCATCTGAATAAAAATAATTCGTCAACAGAAATCATTGCCGGGTTTTCAGAGGAGGTATAGAGGGATTTTTCATTTTCAAAATTACTTCAAAAATCAAATATGACTTGTCACGCATCATATTAGGGTGCAGAATATTCATTTCCATCCTAATAACAATAATTTGTCAACTGAAATCATTGTCGGGTCGTCAGAGGAGGTACAGAGGGATTTTTCATTTTCAAAATCACCTCAAAATCAAATATGACTCGGCACGCATCATAGTAGGGTGCAAAATATCAATGTATATCTGAATAACAATAATTCGTCAACAGAAATCATTGTCGGGTCGTCAGAGGGGGTATAGAGGAATTTTACAATTTCAAAATCACTTCAAAAATCAAATATGACTTGGACCGCTACAAGGTGGGGTGCAGAATATCCATTTCCATCTGAATAACAATACTTCGTCAACAGAAATCATTGTCGGGTCGTCAGAGGGGGTATAGAGGAATTTCTCATTTTCAAAATTACCTAAAATATCAAATATGACTTGGCACGCAACATGGTGTGATGCAGAATATCTATGTCCATCTGAATAACAATAATTCGTTAACAGAGATCATTGTCGGGTCGTCAGAGGGGGTATAGAGGAATTTCTCATTTTCAAAATTACCTAAAATATCAAATATGACTTGGCACGCAACATGGTGTGATGCAGAATATCTATGTCCATCTGAATAACAATAATTCGTTAACAGAGATCATTGTCGGGTCGTCAAAGGGGGCATAGGGGGATTGTTCATTTTCAAAGTTACCTCAAAAATCAAATATGACTTGGCACACATCATATTAGGGTGAAAAATATTCATTTCCATCCTAATAACAATAATTCGTCAACAAAAATCATTGTCGTTTCGTCAGAGGGGGTATAGAGGAATTTTTCATTTTCAAAATTACCTAAAATATCAAATATGACTTGGCACGCAACATGGTGTGGTGCAGAATATCTATGTCCATCTGAATAACAATAAGTCGTTGACAGAGATCATTGTCGGTTCGTCAGAGGGGTATAGAGGGATTTTTCATTTTCAAAATTACTTCAAAAATCAGATATGAGTTGGCACGCATCATGGTGGGGTACAAAGTATTCATGTCCATCTGAATAACAATAATTCGTCAACAGAAATCATTGTCGGGTAGTCAGAGGGGGTATAGAGGGATTTTTCAATATCAAAACGACTTCAAAAATCAAATATGACTTGGCACGCATCATAGTGGGGTGCAAAATATCCATTTCCATCTGAATAACAATAATTCGTCAACAGAAATCATTGTCGGTTCGTCAGAGGGGGTATAGAGGAATTTTTCATTTTCAAAATTACTTCAAAAATCAAATATGACTTGGCACGCATCATATTAGGGTGCAAAATATTCAATTCCATCCTAATAACAATAATTCGTCAACAGAAATCATTGTCGGGTCGTTAGAGGGGGTATAGGATTTTTCATTTTCAAAATTACCTCAAAATAAAATATGACTTGGCACGCATCATAGTGGGGTGCAAAATATCCATTTCCATCTGAATAACAATAATTCGTCAACAGAAATCATTGTCGGGTCGTCAGAGGGGGTATAGAGGAATTTCTCATTTTCAAAATTACCTAAAATATCAAATATGACTTGGCACGCAACATGGTGTGATGCAGAATATCTATGTCCATCTGAATAACAATAATTCGTTAACAGAGATCATTGTCGGGTCGTCAAAGGGGGCATAGGGGGATTGTTCATTTTCAAAGTTACCTCAAAAATCAAATATGACTTGGCACACATCATATTGGGGTGCAAAATATTCATTTCCATCCTAATAACAATAATTCGTCAACAAAAATCATTGTCGTTTCGTCAGAGGGGGTATAGAGGAATTTCTCATTTTCAAAATTACCTAAAATATCAAATATGACTTGGCACGCAACATGGTGTGGTGCAGAATATCTATGTCCATCTGAATAACAATAAGTCGTTGACAGAGATCATTGTCGGTTCGTCAGAGGGGTATAGAGGGATTTTTCATTTTCAAAATTACTTCAAAAATCAGATATGAGTTGGCACGCATCATGGTGGGGTACAAAGTATTCATGTCCATCTGAATAACAATAATTCGTCAACAGAAATCATTGTCGGGTAGTCAGAGGGGGTATAGAGGGATTTTTCAATATCAAAACGACTTCAAAAATCCAATATGACTTGGCACGCATCATAGTGGGGTGCAAAATATCCATTTCCATCTGAATAACAATAATTCGTCAACAGAAATCATTGTCGGTTCGTCAGAGGGGGTAAAGAGGAATTTTTCATTTTCAAAATTACTTCAAAAATCAAATATGACTTGGCACGCATCATATTAGGGTGCAAAATATTCAATTCCATCCTAATAACAATAATTCGTCAACAGAAATCATTGTCGGGTCGTTAGAGGGGGTATAGGATTTTTCAATTTCAAAATTACCTCAAAATAAAATATGACTTGGCACGCATCATAGTGGGGTGCAAAATATCCATTTCCATCTGAATAACAATAATTCGTCAACAGAAATCATTGTCGGGTCGTCACAGAGGGGGTATAGAGGTATTTTTCATTTTCAAAATTACCTAAAATATCAAATATGACTTGGCACGCATCATGATGGGGTGCAGAATATCCATTTACATCTAAATAACAATAATTCGTCAACGGAAATCATTGTCGGGTCGTCAGAGGGGGTATAGAGGGATTTTTCATTTTCAAAATGACTTCAAAAATCAAATATGAATTTGCACGCATCATATTAGAGTGCAAAATATTCATTTCCATCCCAATAACAATAATTCGTCAACAGAAATCATTGTCGGGTCGTCAGAGGGGGTATAGAGGAATTTTTCATTTTCAAAATTACCTAAAATATCAAATATGACTCGGCACGCATCATGATGGGGTGCAGAATATCCAATTACATCTAAATAACAATAATTCGTCAACGGAAATCATTGTCGGGTCGTCAGAGGGGGCATAGAGGGATTTTTCATTTTCAAAATTACTTCAAAAATCAAATATGACTTGGCACGCATCATAGTATGGTGCAAAATATTCATTTCCATCCAAATAACAATCATTCGTCAACCAAAATCATTGTCGGGTCGTCAGAGGGGGTACAGAGGGATTTCTCAAATTCAAAATTACCTAAAATATCAAATATGACTTGGCACGCAACATGGTGGGGTGTAGAATATCTATTTCCATCTGAATAACAATAATTCGTCAACAGAAATCATTGCCGGGTTTTCAGAGGAGGTATAGAGGGATTTTTCATTTTCAAAATCACCTCAAAATCAAATATGACTCGGCACGCATCATAGTAGGGTGCAAAATATCAATGTCCATCTGAATAACAATAATTCGGCAACAGAAATCATTGTCGGGTCGTAAGAGGTTGTACAGAGGGATTTTACAATTTCAAAATCACTTCAAAAATCAAATATGACTTGGACCGCTACAAGGTGGGGTGCAGAATATCCATTTCCATCTGAATAACAATAATTCGTCAACAGAAATCATTGTCGGGTCGTTAGAAGGGGTATAGGATTTTTCATTTTCAAAATTACTTCAAAAATCAAATATGACTTGTCACGCATCATATTAGGGTGCAAAATATTCATTTCCATCCTAATAACAATAATTTGTCAACTGAAATCATTGTCGGGTCGTCAGAGGTGGTATAGAGGGATTTTTCATTTTCAAAATCACCTCAAAATCAAATATGACTCGGCACGCATCATAGTAGGGTGCAAAATATCAATGTATATCTGAATAACAATAATTCGTCAACAGAAATCATTGTCGGGTCGTCAGAGGGGGTATAGAGGAATTTTACAATTTCAAAATCACTTCAAAAATCAAATATGACTTGGACCGCTACAAGGTGGGGTGCAGAATATCCATTCCCATCTGAATAACAATAATTCGTCAACAGAAATCATTGTCGGGGCGTTAGAAGGGGTATAGGATTTTTCATTTTCAAAATTACTTCAAAAATCAAATATGACTTGTCACGCATCATATTAGGGTGCAAAATATTCATTTCCATCCTAATAACAATAATTTGTCAACTGAAATCATTGTCGGGTCGTCAGAGGTGGTATAGAGGGATTTTTCATTTTCAAAATCACCTCAAAATCAATTATGACTCGGCACGCATCATAGTAGGGTGCAAAATATCAATGTATATCTGAATAACAATAATTCGTCAACAGAATTCATTGTCGGGTCGTCAGAGGGGGTATAGAGGAATTTTACAATTTCAAAATCACTTCAAAAATCAAATATGACTTGGACCGCTACAAGGTGGGGTGCAGAATATCCATTCCCATCTGAATAACAATAATTCGTCAACAGAAATCATTGTCGGGGCGTTAGAAGGGGTATAGGATTTTTCATTTTCAAAATTACTTCAAAAATCAAATATGACTTGTCACGCATCATATTAGGGTGCAAAATATTCATTTCCATCCTAATAACAATAATTTGTCAACTGAAATCATTGTTGGGTCGTCAGAGGGGGTACAGAGGGATTTTTCATTTTCAAAATCACCTCAAAATCAAATATGACTCGGCACGCATCATAGTAGGGTGCAAAATATCAATGTATATCTGAATAACAATAATTCGTCAACAGAAATCATTGTCGGGTCGTCAGAGGGGGTATAGAGGAATTTTACAATTTCAAAATCACTTCAAAAATCAAATATGACTTGGACCGCTACAAGGTGGGGTGCAGAATATCCATTTCCATCTGAATAACAATACGTCGTCAACAGAAATCATTGTCGGGTCGTTAGAAGGGGTATAGGATTTTTCATTTGCAAAATTACTTCAAAAATCAAATATGACTTGTCACGCATCATATTAGGGTGCAAAATATTCATTTCCATCCTAATAACAATAATTTGTCAACTGAAATCATTGTCGGGTCGTCAGAGGGGGTACAGAGGGATATTTCATTTTCAAAATCACCTCAAAATCAAATATGACTCGGCACGCATCATAGTAGGGTTCAAAATATCAATGTATATCTGAATAACAATAATTCGTCAACAGAAATCATTGTCGGTTCGTCAGAGGGGGTATAGAGGAATTTTTCATTTTCAAAGTTACCTAAAATATCGAATATGACTTGGCACGCAACATGGTGGGGTGCAGAATATCTATTTCCATCTGAATAACAATAATTCGTCAACAGAAATCATTGCCGGGTTGTCAGAGGAGGTATAGAGGGATTTTTCATTTTCAAAATTACTTCAAAAATCAAATATGACTTGGCACGCATCATAGTAGGGTGCGAAATATTCATTTCTATCCTAATAACAATAATTCGTCAACTGAAATCATTGTCGGGTCGTCAGAGGGGGTACAGAGGGATTTTTCATTTTCAAAATCACCTCAAAATCAAATATGACTCGGCACGCATCATAGTAGGGTGCAAAATATCAATGTCCATCTGAATAACAATAATTCGTCAACAGAAATCATTGTCGGGTCGTAAGAGGGTGTACAGAGGGATTTTACATTTTCAAAATCACTTCAAAAATCAAATATGACTTGGACCGCTACAAGGTGGGGTGCAGAATATCCATTTCCATCTTAATAACAATAATTCGTCAACAGAAATCATTGTCGGGTCGTCAGAGGGGGTATAGAGGAATTTTTCATTTTCAAAATTACCTAAAATATCAAATATGACTAGGCACGCAACATGGTGTGGTGCAGAATATCTATGTCCATCTGAATAACAATAATTTGTTAACAGAGATCATTGTCAGTTCGTCAGAGGGGTATAGAGGGATTTTTCATTTTCAAAATTACTTCAAAACTCAAATATGAGTTGGCACGCATCATGGTGGGGTACAAAGTATTCATGTCCATCTGAATAACAATAATTCGTCAACAGAAATCATTGTCGGGTAGTCAGAGGGGGTATAGAGGGATTGTTCATTTTCAAAGTTACCTCAAAAATCAAATATGACTTGGCACGCATCATAGTGGGGTGCAAAATATCCATTTCCATCTGAATAACAATAATTCGTCAACAGAAATCATTGTCGGGTCGTCAGAGGGGGTATAGAGGAATTTTTCATTTTCAAAATTACCTAAAATATCAAATATGACTTGGCACGCAACATGGTGTGGTGCAGAATATCTATGTCCATCTGAATAACAATAATTCGTTAACACAAATCATTGTCGGGTAGTCAGAGGGAGTATAGAGGGATTGTTCATTTTCAAAGTTACCTCAAAAATCAAATATGACTTGGCACGCATCATAGTGGGGTGCAAAATATCCATTTCCATCTGAATAACAATAATTCGTCAACAGAAATCATTGTCGGTTCGTCAGAGGGGGTATAGAGGAATTTTTCATTATCAAAACGACTTCAAAAATCAAATATGACTTGGCACGCATCATAGTAGGGTGCAAAATATCCATTTCCATCTGAATAACAATAATTAGTCAACAGAAATCATTGTCGGGTCGTCAGAGGGGGTATAGAGGAATTTTTCATTTTCAAAATTACCTAAAATATCAAATATGACTTGGCACGCAACATGGTGTGGTGCAGAATAACTATGTCCATCTGAATAACAATAATTCGTCAACACAAATCATTGTCGGGTAGTCAGAGGGAGTATAGAGGGATTTTTCATTATCAAAACGACTTCAAAAATCAAATATGACTTGGCACGCATCATAGTGGGGTGCAAAATATCCATTTTCATCTGAATAACAATAACTCGTCAACAGAAATCATTGTAGGGTCGTCAAAGGGGGCATAGAGGGATTGCTCATTTTCAAAGTTACCTCAAAAATCAAATATGACTTGGCACACATCAAAGTAGGGTGCAAAATATCTATGATCAACTGAATAACAATAATTCGTCAACAGAAATCATTGTCGGTTCGTCAGAGGGGGTATAGAGGAATTTTTCATTTTCAAAATTACCTAAAATATCAAATATGACTTGGCACGCATCATAGTAGGGTGCAAAATATTCATTTCCATCCTAATAACAATAATTCGTCAACTGAAATCATTGACGGGTCGTCAGAGGGGGTACAGAGGAATTTTTCATTTTCAAAATTACCTCAAAATCAAATATGACTCGGCACGCATCATAGTATGTTGCAAAATATCCATGTCCATCTGAATAACGATAATTGGTAAACAGAAATCATTGTCGGGTCGTTAGAAGGGGTATAGGATTTTTCATTTTCAAAATTACTTCAAAAATCAAATATGACTTGTCACGCATCATTTTAGGGTGCAAAATATTCATTTCCATCCTAATAACAATAATTTGTCAACTGAAATCATTGTCGGGTCGTCAGAGGTGGTATAGAGGGATTTTTCATTTTCAAAATCACCTCAAAATCAAATATGACTCGGCACGCATCATAGTAGGGTGCAAAATATCAATGTATATCTGAATAACAATAATTCGTCAACAGAAATCATTGTCGGGTCGTCAGAGGGGGTATATAGGAATTTTACAATTTCAAAATCACTTCAAAAATCAAATATGACTTGGACCGCTACAAGGTGGGGTGCAGAATATCCATTCCCATCTGAATAACAATAATTCGTCAACAGAAATCATTGTCGGGGCGTTAGAAGGGGTATAGGATTTTTCATTTTCAAAATTACTTCAAAAATCAAATATGACTTGTCACGCATCATATTAGGGTGCAAAATATTCATTTCCATCCTAATAACAATAATTTGTCAACTGAAATCATTGTTGGGTCGTCAGAGGGGGTACAGAGGGATTTTTCATTTTCAAAATCACCTCAAAATCAAATATGACTCGGCACGCATCATAGTAGGGTTCAAAATATCAATGTATATCTGAATAACAATAATTCGTTAACAGAAATCATTGTCGGTTCGTCAGAGGGGGTATAGAGGAATTTTTCATTTTCAAAGTTACCTAAAATTTCAAATATGACTTGGCACGCAACATGGTGGGGTGCAGAATATCTATTTCCATCTGAATAACAATAATTCGTCAACAGAAATCATTGCCGGGTTGTCAGAGGAGGTATAGAGGGATTTTTCATTTTCAAAATTACTTCAAAAATCAAATATGACTCGGCACGCATCATAGTAGGGTGCAAAATATCAATGTCCATCTGAATAACAATAATTCGTCAACAGAAAACATTGTCGGGTCGTAAGAGGTTGTACAGAGGGATTTTACATTTTCAAAATCACTTCAAAAATCAAATATGACTTGGACCGCTACAAGGTGGGGTGCAGAATATCCATTTCCATCTGAATAACAATAATTCGTCAACAGAAATCATTGCCGGGTTTTCAGAGGAGGTATAGAGGGATTTTTCATTTTCAAAATTACTTCAAAAATCAAATATGACTTGTCACGCATCATATTAGGGTGCAAAATATTCATTTCCATCCTAATAACAATAATTTGTCAACTGAAATCATTGTCGGGTCGTCAGAGGAGGTACAGAGGGATTTTTCATTTTCAAAATCACCTCAAAATCAAATATGACTCGGCACGCATCATAGTAGGGTGCAAAATATCAATGTATATCTGAATAACAATAATTCGTCAACAGAAATCATTGTCGGGTCGTCAGAGGGGGTATAGAGGAATTTTACAATTTCAAAATCACTTCAAAAATCAAATATGACTTGGACCGCTACAAGGTGGGGTGCAGAATATCCATTTCCATCTGAATAACAATACTTCGTCAACAGAAATCATTGTCGGGTCGTCAGAGGGGGTATAGAGTAATTTCTCATTTTCAAAATTACCTAAAATATCAAATATGACTTGGCACGCAACATGGTGTGATGCAGAATATCTATTTCCATCTGAATAACAATAATTCGTTAACAGAGATCATTGTCGGGTCGTCAGAGGGGGTATAGAGGAATTTCTCATTTTCAAAATTACCTAAAATATCAAATATGACTTGGCACGCAACATGGTGTGATGCAGAATATCTATGTCCATCTGAATAACAATAATTCGTTAACAGAGATCATTGTCGGGTCGTCAAAGGGGGCATAGGGGGATTGTTCATTTTCAAAGTTACCTCAAAAATCAAATATGACTTGGCACACATCATATTAGGGTGCAAAATATTCATTTTCATCCTAATAACAATAATTCGTCAACAAAAATCATTGTCGTTTCGTCAGAGGGGGTATAGAGGAATTTTTCATTTTCAAAATTACCTAAAATATCAAATATGACTTGGCACGCAACATGGTGTGGTGCAGAATATCTATGTCCATCTGAATAACAATAAGTCGTTGACAGAGATCATTGTCGGTTCGTCAGAGGGGTATAGAGGGATTTTTCATTTTCAAAATTACTTCAAAAATCAAATATGACTTGGCACGCATCATAGTGGGGTGCAAAATATCCATTTCCATCTGAATAACAATAATTCGTCAACAGAAATCATTGTCGGTTCGTCAGAGGGGGTATAGAGGAATTTTTCATTTTCAAAATTACTTCAAAAATCAAATATGACTTGGCACGCATCATATTAGGGTGCAAAATATTCAATTCCATCCTAATAACAATAATTCGTCAACAGAAATCATTGTCGGGTCGTTAGAGGGGGTATAGGATTTTTCATTTTCAAAATTACCTCAAAATAAAATATGACTTGGCACGCATCATAGTGGGGTGCAAAATATCCATTTCCATCTGAATAACAATAATTCGTCAACAGAAATCATTGTCGGGTCGTCAGAGGGGGTATAGAGGAATTTCTCATTTTCAAAATTACCTAAAATATCAAATATGACTTGGCACGCAACATGGTGTGATGCAGAATATCTATGTCCATCTGAATAACAATAATTCGTTAACAGAGATCATTGTCGGGTCGTCAAAGGGGGCATAGGGGGATTGTTCATTTTCAAAGTTACCTCAAAAATCAAATATGACTTGGCACACATCATATTAGGGTGCAAAATATTCATTTCCATCCTAATAACAATAATTCGTCAACAAAAATCATTGTCGGGTCGTCAGAGGGGGTATAGAGGGATTTTTCATTTTCAAAATGACTTCAAAAATCAAATATGAATTTGCACGCATCATATTAGAGTGCAAAATATTCATTTCCATCCCAATAACAATAATTCGTCAACAGAAATCATTGTCGGGTCGTCAGAGGGGGTATAGAGGAATTTTTCATTTTCAAAATTACCTAAAATATCAAATATGACTTGGCACGCATCATGATGGGGTGCAGAATATCCAATTACATCTAAATAACAATAATTCGTCAACGGAAATCATTGTCGGGTCGTCAGAGGGGGCATAGAGGGATTTTTCATTTTCAAAATTACTTCAAAAATCAAATATGACTTGGCACGCATCATAGTATGGTGCAAAATATTCATTTCCATCCAAATAACAATCATTCGTCAACCAAAATCATTGTCGGGTCGTCAGAGGGGGTACAGAGGGATTTCTCAAATTCAAAATTACCTAAAATATCAAATATGACTTGGCACGCAACATGGTGGGGTGTAGAATATCTATTTCCATCTGAATAACAATAATTCGTCAACAGAAATCATTGCCGGGTTTTCAGAGGAGGTATAGAGGGATTTTTCATTTTCAAAATCACCTCAAAATCAAATATGACTCGGCACGCATCATAGTAAGGTGCAAAATATCAATGTCCATCTGAATAACAATAATTCGTCAACAGAAATCATTGTCGGGTCGTCAGAGGGGGTATAGAGGAATTTTACAATTTCAAAATCACTTCAAAAATCAAATATGACTTGGACCGCTACAAGGTGGGGTGCAGAATATCCATTCCCATCTGAATAACAATAATTCGTCAACAGAAATCATTGTCGGGGCGTTAGAAGGGGTATAGGATTTTTCATTTTCAAAATTACTTCAAAAATCAAATATGACTTGTCACGCATCATATTAGGGTGCAAAATATTCATTTCCATCCTAATAACAATAATTTGTCAACTGAAATCATTGTTGGGTCGTCAGAGGGGGTACAGAGGGATTTTTCATTTTCAAAATCACCTCAAAATCAAATATGACTCGGCACGCATCATAGTAGGGTGCAAAATATCAATGTATATCTGAATAACAATAATTCGTCAACAGAAATCATTGTCGGGTCGTCAGAGGGGGTATAGAGGAATTTTACAATTTCAAAATCACTTCAAAAATCAAATATGACTTGGACCGCTACAAGGTGGGGTGCAGAATATCCATTTCCATCTGAATAACAATACGTCGTCAACAGAAATCATTGTCGGGTCGTTAGAAGGGGTATAGGATTTTTCATTTGCAAAATTACTTCAAAAATCAAATATGACTTGTCACGCATCATATTAGGGTGCAAAATATTCATTTCCATCCTAATAACAATAATTTGTCAACTGAAATCATTGTCGGGTCGTCAGAGGGGGTACAGAGGGTTATTTCATTTTCAAAAGCACCTCAAAATCAAATATGACTCGGCACGCATCATAGTAGGGTTCAAAATATCAATGTATATCTGAATAACAATAATTCGTCAACAGAAATCATTGTCGGTTCGTCAGAGGGGGTATAGAGGAATTTTTCATTTTCAAAGTTACCTAAAATATCAAATATGACTTGGCACGCAACATGGTGGGGTGCAGAATATCTATTTCCATCTGAATAACAATAATTCGTCAACAGAAATCATTGCCGGGTTGTCAGAGGAGGTATAGAGGGATTTTTCATTTTCAAAATTACTTCAAAAATCAAATATGACTTGGCACGCATCATAGTAGGGTGCGAAATATTCATTTCTATCCTAATAACAATAATTCGTCAACTGAAATCATTGTCGGGTCGTCAGAGGGGAAACAGAGGGATTTTTCATTTTCAAAATCACCTCAAAATCAAATATGATTCGGCACGCATCATAGTAGGGTGCAAAATATCAATGTCCATCTGAATAACAATAATTCGTCAACAGAAATCATTGTCGGGTCGTAAGAGGGTGTACAGAGGGATTTTACATTTTCAAAATCACTTCAAAAATCAAATATGACTTGGACCGCTACAAGGTGGGGTGCAGAATATCCATTTCCATCTGAATAACAATAATTCGTCAACAGAAATCATTGTCGGGTCGTCAGAGGGGGTATAGAGGAATTTTTCATTTTCAAAATTACCTAAAATATCAAATATGACTAGGCACGCAACATGGTGTGGTGCAGAATATCTATGTCCATCTGAATAACAATAATTTGTTAACAGAGATCATTGTCAGTTCGTCAGAGGGGTATAGAGGGATTTTTCATTTTCAAAATTACTTCAAAACTCAAATATGAGTTGGCACGCATCATGGTGGGGTACAAAGTATTCATGTCCATCTGAATAACAATAATTCGTTAACAGAAATCATTGTCGGTTCGTCAGAGGGGGTATAGAGGAATTTTTCATTTTCAAAATTACCTAAAATATCAAATATGACTTGGCACGCAACATGGTGTGGTGCAGAATATCTATGTCCATCTGTATAACAATAATTCGTTAACACAAATCATTGTCGGGTAGTCAGAGGGAGTATAGAGGGATTGTTCATTTTCAAAGTTACCTCAAAAATCAAATATGACTTGGCACGCATCATAGTGGGGTGCAAAATATCCATTTCCATCTGAATAACAATAATTCGTCAACAGAAATCATTGTCGGTTCGTCAGAGGGGGTATAGAGGAATTTTTCATTATCAAAACGACTTCAAAAATCAAATATGACTTGGCACGCATCATAGTGGGGTGCAAAATATCCATTTCCATCTGAATAACAATAATTCGTCAACAGAAATCATTGTCGGGTCGTCAGAGGGGGTATAGAGGAATTTTTCATTTTCAAAATTACCTAAAATATCAAATATGACTTGGCACGCAACATGGTGTGGTGCAGAATATCTATGTCCATCTGAATAACAATAATTCGTCAACACAAATCATTGTCGGGTAGTCAGAGGGAGTATAGAGGGATTTTTCATTATCAAAACGACTTCAAAAATCAAATATGACTTGGCACGCATCATAGTGGGGTGCAAAATATCCATTTTCATCTGAATAACAATAACTCGTCAACATAAATCATTGTCGGATCGTCAGAGGGGTATAGAGGGATTTTTCATTTTAAAAATTACTTCAAAAATCAAATATGAGTTGGCACGCATCATGGTGGGGTACAAAGTATTCATGTCCATCTGAATAACAATAATTCGTCAACAGAAATCATTGTAGGGTCGTCAAAGGGGGCATAGAGGGATTGTTCATTTTCAAAGTTACCTCAAAAATCAAATATGACTTGGCACACATCAAAGTAGGGTGCAAAATATCTATGATCAACTGAATAACAATAATTCGTCAACAGAAATCATTGTCGGTTCGTCAGAGGGGGTATAGAGGAATTTTTCATTTTCAAAATTACCTAAAATATCAAATATGACTTGGCACGCATCATAGTAGGGTGCAAAATATTCATTTCCATCCTATTAACAATAATTCGTCAACTGAAATCATTGACGGGTCGTCAGAGGGGGTACAGAGGAATTTTTCATTTTCAAAATTACCTCAAAATCAAATATGACTCGGCACGCATCATAGTATGTTGCAAAATATCCATGTCCATCTGAATAACGATAAATGGTAAACAGAAATCATTGTCGGGTCGTTAGAGGGAGTATAGAGGGATTTTTCATTTTCAAAATTACTTCTAAAATCAAATATGACTTGGCACGCATCATATTAGTGTGCAAAATATTCATTTCCATCCTAGTAACAATAATTCGTCAACAGAAATCATTGTCGGGTCGTCAGAGGGGGTATAGAGGTATTTCTCATTTTCAAAATTACCTCAAAATCAAATATGACTTGGCACGCATCATAGTAAGGTGCCAAATATCCATGTCCATCTGAATAAACATTATTCAATTACAAAAATCATTGTCGGGTCGTCCGAGGGGGTTCAGAGGGATCTTTCATTTTCAAAATTACTTCAAAAATCAAATATGACTTGGACCGCTACATGGTGGGGTGCAGAATATCCATTTCCATCTGAATAACAATAATTCGTCAACAGAAATCATTGTCGGGTCGTTAGAGGGGGTATAGGATTTTTCATTTTCAAAATTACCTCAAAATAAAATATGACTTGGCACGAATCATAGTAGGGTGTAAAATATTCATTTTCATCGAAATAACAATAATTCGTCAACTGAAATCATTGTCGGGTCGTCAGAGGGGGTACAGAGGGATTTTTCATTTTCAAAATTACCTAAAATATCAAATATGACTTGGCACGCAACATGGTGTGGTGCAGAATATCTATGTCCATCTGAATAACAATAATTTGTTAACAGAGTTCATTGTCGGTTCGTCAGAGGGGTATAGAGGGATTTTTCATTTTCAAAATTACTTCAAAAATCAAATATGAGTTGGCACGCATCATGGTGGGGTACAAAGTATTCATGTCCATCTGAATAACAATAATTCGTCAACAGAGATCATTGTCGGTTCGTCAGAGGGGTATAGAGGGATTTTTCATTTTCAAAATTACTTCAAAAATCAAATATGAGTTGGCACGCATCATGGTGGGGTACAAAGTATTCATGTCCATCTGAATAACAATAATTCGTCAACAGAAATCATTGTCGGGTCGACAAAGGGGGCATAGAGGGATTGTTCATTTTCAAAGTTACCTCAAAAATCAAATATGACTTGGGACACATCATATTAGGGTGCAAAATATTCATTTCCATCCTAATAACAATAATTCGTCAATAGAAATCATTGTCGGGTCGTCAGAGGGGGTATAGAGGAATTTTTCATTTTCAAAATTACCTAAAATATCAAATATGACTTGGCACGCAACATGGTGTGGTGCAGAATATCTATGTCCATCTGAATAACAATAATTTGTTAACAGAGTTCATTGTCGGTTTGTCAGAGGGGTATAGAGGGATTTTTCATTTTCAAAATTACTTCAAAAATCAAATATGAGTTGGCACGCATCATGGTGGGGTACAAAGTATTCATGTCCATCTGAATAACAATAATTCGTCAACAGAAATCATTGTCGGGTAGTCAGAGGGGGTATAGAGGGATTGTTCATTTTCAAAATTACCTCAAAATAAAATATGACTTGGCACGCATCATATTAGGGTGCAAAATATTCATTTCCATCCTAATAACAATAATTCGTCAACAAAAATCATTGTCGTTTCGTCAGAGGGGGTATAGAGGAATTTTTCATTTTCAAAATTACCTAAAATATCAAATATGACTTGGCACGCAACATGGTGTGGTGCAGAATATCTATGTCCATCTGAATAACAATAAGTCGTTGACAGAGATCATTGTCGGTTCGTCAGAGGGGTATAGAGGGATTTTTCATTTTCAAAATTACTTCAAAAATCAGATATGAGTTGGCACGCATCATGGTGGGGTACAAAGTATTCATGTCCTTCTGAATAACAATAATTCGTCAACAGAAATCATTGTCGGGTAGTCAGAGGGGGTATAGAGGGATTTTTCAATATCAAAACGACTTCAAAAATCAAATATGACTTGGCACGCATCATAGTGGGGTGCAAAATATCCATTTTCATCTGAATAACAATAATTCGTCAACAGAAATCATTGTCGGTTCGTCAGAGGGGGTATAGAGGAATTTTTCATTTTCAAAATTACTTCAAAAATCAAATATGACTTGGCACGCATCATATTAGGGTGCAAAATATTCAATTCCATCCTAATAACAATAATTCGTCAACAGAAATCATTGTCGGGTCGTTAGAGGGGGTATAGGATTTTTCATTTTCAAAATTACCTCAAAATAAAATATGACTTGGCACGCATCATAGTGGGGTGCAAAATATCCATTTCCATCTGAATAACAATAATTCGTCAACAGAAATCATTGTCGGGTCGTCACAGAGGGGGTATAGAGGTATTTTTCATTTTCAAAATTACCTAAAATATCAAATATGACTTGGCACGCATCATGATGGGGTGCAGAATATCCATTTACATCTAAATAACAATAATTCGTCAACGGAAATCATTGTCGGGTCGTCAGAGGGGGTATAGAGGGATTTTTCATTTTCAAAATGACTTCAAAAATCAAATATGAATTTGCACGCATCATATTAGAGTGCAAAATATTCATTTCCATCCCAATAACAATAATTCGTCAACAGAAATCATTGTCGGGTCGTCAGAGGGGGTATAGAGGAATTTTTCATTTTCAAAATTACCTAAAATATCAAATATGACTTGGCACGCATCATGATGGGGTGCAGAATATCCAATTACATCTAAATAACAATAATTCGTCAACGGAAATCATTGTCGGGTCGTCAGAGGGGGCATAGAGGGATTTTTCATTTTCAAAATTACTTCAAAAATCAAATATGACTTGGCACGCATCATAGTATGGTGCAAAATATTCATTTCCATCCAAATAACAATCATTCGTCAACCAAAATCATTGTCGGGTCGTCAGAGGGGGTACAGAGGGATTTCTCAAATTCAAAATTACCTAAAATATCAAATATGACTTGGCACGCAACATGGTGGGGTGTAGAATATCTATTTCCATCTGAATAACAATAATTCGTCAACAGAAATCATTGCCGGGTTTTCAGAGGAGGTATAGAGGGATTTTTCATTTTCAAAATCACCTCAAAATCAAATATGACTCGGCACGCATCATAGTAGGGTGCAAAATATCAATGTCCATCTGAATAACAATAATTCGGCAACAGAAATCATTGTCGGGTCGTAAGAGGGTGTACAGAGGGATTTTACAATTTCAAAATCACTTCAAAAATCAAATATGACTTGGACCGCTACAAGGTGGGGTGCAGAATATCCATTTCCATCTGAATAACAATAATTCGTCAACAGAAATCATTGTCGGGTCGTTAGAAGGGGTATAGGATTTTTCATTTTCAAAATTACTTCAAAAATCAAATATGACTTGTCACGCATCATATTAGGGTGCAAAATATTCATTTCCATCCTAATAACAATAATTTGTCAACTGAAATCATTGTCGGGTCGTCAGAGGTGGTATAGAGGGATTTTTCATTTTCAAAATCACCTCAAAATCAAATATGACTCGGCACGCATCATAGTAGGGTGCAAAATATCAATGTATATCTGAATAACAATAATTCGTCAACAGAAATCATTGTCGGGTCGTCAGAGGGGGTATAGAGGAATTTTACAATTTCAAAATCACTTCAAAAATCAAATATGACTTGGACCGCTACAAGGTGGGGTGCAGAATATCCATTCCCATCTGAATAACAATAATTCGTCAACAGAAATCATTGTCGGGGCGTTAGAAGGGGTATAGGATTTTTCATTTTCAAAATTACTTCAAAAATCAAATATGACTTGTCACGCATCATATTAGGGTGCAAAATATTCATTTCCATCCTAATAACAATAATTTGTCAACTGAAATCATTGTTGGGTCGTCAGAGGGGGTACAGAGGGATTTTTCATTTTCAAAATCACCTCAAAATCAAATATGACTCGGCACGCATCATAGTAGGGTTCAAAATATCAATGTATATCTGAATAACAATAATTCGTCAACAGAAATCATTGCCGGGTTGTCAGAGGAGGTATAGAGGGATTTTTCATTTTCAAAATTACTTCAAAAATCAAATATGACTTGGCACGCATCATAGTGGGGTGCAAAATATCCATTTCCATCTGAATAACAATAATTCGTCAACAGAAATCATTGTCGGGTCGTCAGAGGGGGTATAGAGGAATTTTTCATTTTCAAAATTACCTAAAATATCAAATATTACTTGGCACGCAACATGGTGTGTTGCAGAATATCTATGTCCATCTGAATAACAATAATTCGTTAACAGAGATCATTGTCGGTTCGTCAGAGGGGTATAGAGGGATTTTTCATTTTCAAAATTACTTCAAAAATCAAATATGAGTTGGCACGCATCATGGTTGGGTACAAAGTATTCATGTCCATCTGAATAACAATAATTCGTCAACACAAATCATTGTCGGGTAGTCAGAGGGAGTATAGAGGGATTTTACATTATCAAAACGACTTCAAAAATCAAATATGACTTGGCACGCATCATAGTGGGGTGCAAAATATCCATTTCCATCTGAATAACAATAATTCGTCAACAGAAATCATTGTCGGGTCGTCAGAGGGGGTATAGAGGAATGTCTCATTTTCAAAATTACCTAAAATATCAAATATGACTTGGCACGCAACATGGTGTGATGCAGAATATCTATGTCCATCTGAATAACAATAATTCGTTAACAGAGATCATTGTCGGGTCGTCAAAGGGGGCATAGGGGGATTGTTCATTTTCAAAGTTACCTCAAAAATCAAATATGACTTGGCACACATCATATTAGGGTGCAAAATATTCATTTCCATCCTAATAACAATAATTCGTCGACAAAAATCATTGTCGTTTCGTCAGAGGGGGTATAGAGGAATTTTTCATTTTCAAAATTACCTAAAATATCAAATATGACTTGGCACGCAACATGGTGTGGTGCAGAATATCTATGTCCATCTGAATAACAATAAGTCGTTGACAGAGATCATTGTCGGTTCGTCAGAGGGGTATAGAGGGATTTTTCATTTTCAAAATTACTTCAAAAATCAGATATGAGTTGGCACGCATCATGGTGGGGTACAAAGTATTCATGTCCATCTGAATAACAATAATTCGTCAACAGAAATCATTGTCGGGTAGTCAGAGGGGGTATAGAGGGATTTTTCAATATCAAAACGACTTCAAAAATCAAATATGACTTGGCACGCATCATAGTGGGGTGCAAAATATCCATTTCCATCTGAATAACAATAATTCGTCAACAGAAATCATTGTCGGTTCGTCAGAGGGGGTATAGAGGAATTTTTCATTTTCAAAATTACTTCAAAAATCAAATATGACTTGGCACGCATCATATTAGGGTGCAAAATATTCAATTCCATCCTAATAACAATAATTCGTCAACAGAAATCATTGTCGGGTCGTTAGAGGGGGTATAGGATTTTTCATTTTCAAAATTACCTCAAAATAAAATATGACTTGGCACGCATCATAGTGGGGTGCAAAATATCCATTTCCATCTGAATAACAATAATTCGTCAACAGAAATCATTGTCGGGTCGTCACAGAGGGGGTATAGAGGTATTTTTCATTTTCAAAATTACCTAAAATATCAAATATGACTTGGCACGCATCATGATGGGGTGCAGAATATCCATTTACATCTAAATAACAATAATTCGTCAACGGAAATCATTGTCGGGTCGTCAGAGGGGGTATAGAGGGATTTTTCATTTTCAAAATGACTTCAAAAATCAAATATGAATTTGCACGCATCATATTAGAGTGCAAAATATTCATTTCCATCCCAATAACAATAATTCGTCAACAGAAATCATCGTCGGGTCGTCAGAGGGGGTATAGAGGAATTTTTCATTTTCAAAATTACCTAAAATATCAAATATGACTTGGCACGCATCATGATGGGGTGCAGAATATCCAATTACATCTAAATAACAATAATTCGTCAACGGAAATCATTGTCGGGTCGTCAGAGGGGGCGGGGCATAGAGGGATTTTTCATTTTCAAAATTACTTCAAAAATCAAATATGACTTGGCACGCATCATAGTATGGTGCAAAATATTCATTTCCATCCAAATAACAATCATTCGTCAACCAAAATCATTGTCGGGTCGTCAGAGGGGGTACAGAGGGATTTCTCAAATTCAAAATTACCTAAAATATCAAATATGACTTGGCACGCAACATGGTGGGGTGTAGAATATCTATTTCCATCTGAATAACAATAATTCGTCAACAGAAATCATTGCCGGGTTTTCAGAGGAGGTATAGAGGGATTTTTCATTTTCAAAATCACCTCAAAATCAAATATGACTCGGCACGCATCATAGTAGGGTGCAAAATATCAATGTCCATCTGAATAACAATAATTCGGCAACAGAAATCATTGTCGGGTCGTAAGAGGGTGTACAGAGGGATTTTACAATTTCAAAATCACTTCAAAAATCAAATATGACTTGGACCGCTACAAGGTGGGGTGCAGAATATCCATTTCCATCTGAATAACAATAATTCGTTAACAGAAATCATTGTCGGGTCGTTAGTAGGGGTATAGGATTTTTCATTTTCAAAATTACTTCAAAAATCAAATATGACTTGTCACGCATCATATTAGGGTGCAAAATATTCATTTCCATCCTAATAACAATAATTTGTCAACTGAAATCATTGTCGGGTCGTCAGAGGTGGTATAGAGGGATTTTTCATTTTCAAAATCACCTCAAAATCAAATATGACTCGGCACGCATCATAGTAGGGTGCAAAATATCAATGTATATCTGAATAACAATAATTCGTCAACAGAAATCATTGTCGGGTCGTCAGAGGGGGTATAGAGGAATTTTACAATTTCAAAATCACTTCAAAAATCAAATATGACTTGGACCGCTACAAGGTGGGGTGCAGAATATCCATTTCCATCTGAATAACAATAATTCGTTAACAGAAATCATTGTCGGGTCGTTAGTAGGGGTATAGGATTTTTCATTTTCAAAATTACTTCAAAAATCAAATATGACTTGTCACGCATCATATTAGGGTGCAAAATATTCATTTCCATCCTAATAACAATAATTTGTCAACTGAAATCATTGTTGGGTCGTCAGAGGGGGTACAGAGGGATTTTTCATTTTCAAAATCACCTCAAAATCAAATATGACTCGGCACGCATCATAGTAGGGTTCAAATTATCAATGTATATCTGAATAACAATAATTCGTCAACAGAAATCATTGTCGGTTCGTCAGAGGGGGTATAAAGGAATTTTTCATTTTCAAAGTTACCTAAAATATCAAATATGACTTGGCACGCAACATGGTGGGGTGCAGAATATCTATTCCCATCTGAATAACAATAATTCGTCAACAGAAATCATTGCCGGGTTGTCAGAGGAGGTATAGAGGGATTTTTCATTTTCAAAATTACTTCAAAAATCAAATATGACTTGGCACGCATCATAGTAGGGTGCGAAATATTCATTTCTATCCTAAAAACATTAATCCGTCAACTGAAATCATTGTCGGGTCGTCAGAGGGGGTACTGAGGGATTTTTCATTTTCAAAATCACCTCAAAATCAAATATGACTCGGCACGCATCATAGTAGGGTGCAAAATATCAATGTCCATCTAAATAACAATAATTCGTCAACAGAAAACATTGTCGGGTCGTAAGAGGTTGTACAGAGGGATTTTACATTTTCAAAATCACTTCAAAAATCAAATATGACTTGGACCGCTACAAGGTGGGGTGCAGAATATCCATTTCCATCTGAATAACAATAATTCGTCAACAGAAATCATTGCCGGGTTTTCAGAGGAGGTATAGAGGGATTTTTCATTTTCAAAATTACTTCAAAAATCAAATATGACTTGTCACGCATCATATTAGGGTGCAAAATATTCATTTCCATCCTAATAACAATAATTTGTCAACTGAAATCATTGTCGGGTCGTCAGAGGAGGTACAGAGGGATTTTTCATTTTCAAAATCACCTCAAAATCAAATATGACTCGGCACGCATCATAGTAGGGTGCAAAATATCAATGTATATCTGAATAACAATAATTCGTCAACAGAAATCATTGTCGGGTCGTCAGAGGGGGTATAGAGGAATTTTACAATTTCAAAATCACTTCAAAAATCAAATATGACTTGGACCGCTACAAGGTGGGGTGCAGAATATCCATTTCCATCTGAATAACAATACTTCGTCAACAGAAATCATTGTCGGGTCGTTAGAAGGGGTATAGGATTTTTCATTTGCAAAATTACTTCAAAAATCAAATATGACTTGTCACGCATCATATTAGGGTGCAAAATATTCATTTCCATCCTAATAACAATAATTTGTCAACTGAAATCATTGTCGGGTCGTCAGAGGGGGTACAGAGGGATATTTCATTTTCAAAATCACCTCAAAATCAAATATGACTCGGCACGCATCATAGTAGGGTTCAAAATATCAATGTATATCTGAATAACAATAATTCGTCAACAGAAATCATTGTCGGTTCGTCAGAGGGGGTATAGAGGAATTTTTCATTTTCAAAGTTACCTAAAATATCAAATATGACTTGGCACGCAACATGGTGGGGTGCAGAATATCTATTTCCATCTGAATAACAATAATTCGTCAACAGAAATCATTGCCGGGTTGTCAGAGGAGGTATAGAGGGATTTTTCATTTTCAAAATTACTTCAAAAATCAAATATGACTCGGCACGCATCATAGTAGGGTGCAAAATATCAATGTCCATCTGAATAACAATAATTCGTCAACAGAAATCATTGTCGGGTCGTAAGAGGGTGTACAGAGGGATTTTACATTTTCAAAATCACTTCAAAAATCAAATATGACTTGGACCGCTACAAGGTGGGGTGCAGAATATCCATTTCCATCTGAATAACAATAATTCGTCAACAGAAATCATTGTCGGGTCGTCAGAGGGGGTATAGAGGAATTTTTCATTTTCAAAATTACCTAAAATATCAAATATGACTAGGCACGCAACATGGTGTGGTGCAGAATATCTATGTCCATCTGAATAACAATAATTTGTTAACAGAGTTCATTGTCAGTTCGTCAGAGGGGTATAGAGGGATTTTTCATTTTCAAAATTACTTCATAACTCAAATATGAGTTGGCACGCATCATGGTGGGGTACAAAGTATTCATGTCCATCTGAATAACAATAATTCGTCAACAGAAATCATTGTCGGGTAGTCAGAGGGGGTATAGAGGGATTGTTCATTTTCAAAGTTACCTCAAAAATCAAATATGACTTGGCACGCATCATAGTGGGGTGCAAAATATCCATTTCCATCTGAATAACAATAATTCGTCAACAGAAATCATTGTCGGGTCGTCAGAGGGGGTATAGAGGAATTTTTCATTTTCAAAATTACTTTAAAAATCAAATATGACTTGTCACGCATCATATTAGGGTGCAAAATATTCATTTCCATCCTAATAACAATAATTTGTCAACTGAAATCATTGTCGGGTCGTCAGAGGAGGTACAGAGGGATTTTTCATTTTCAAAATCACGTCAAAATCAAATATGACTCGGCACGCATCATAGTAGGGTGCAAAATATCAATGTATATCTGAATAACAATAATTCGTCAACAGAAATCATTGTCGGGTCGTCAGAGGGGGTATAGAGGAATTTTACAATTTCAAAATCACTTCAAAAATCAAATATGACTTGGACCGCTACAAGGTGGGGTGCAGAATATCCATTTCCATCTGAATAACAATAATTCGTCAACAGAAATCATTGTCGAGTCGTTAGAAGGGGTATAGGATTTTTCATTTTCAAAATTACTTCAAAAATCAAATATGACTTGTCACGCATCATATTAGGGTGCAAAATATTCATTTCCATCCTAATAACAATAATTTGTCAACTGAAATCATTGTCGGGTCGTCAGAGGGGGTACAGAGTGATTTCTCATTTTCAAAATCACCTCAAATTCAAATATGACTCGGCACGCATCATAGTAGGGTTCAAAATATCAATGTATATCTGAATAACAATAATTCGTCAACAGAAATCATTGTCGGTTCGTCAGAGGGGGTATAGAGGAATTTTTCATTTTCAAAGTTACCTAAAATATCAAATATGACTTGGCACGCAACATGGTGGGGTGCAGAATATCTATTTCCATCTGAATAACAATAATTCGTCAACAGAAATCATTGCCGGGTTGTCAGAGGAGGTATAGAGGGATTTTTCATTTTCAAAATTACTTCAAAAATCAAATATGACTTGGCACGCATCATAGTAGGGTGCGAAATATTCATTTCTATCCTAATAACAATAATTCGTCAACTGAAATCATTGTCGGGTCGTCAGAGGGGGTACAGAGGGATTTTTCATTTTCAAAATCACCTAAAAATCAAATATGACTCGGCACGCATCATAGTAGGGTGCAAAATATCAATGTCCATCTGAATAACAATAATTCGTCAACAGAAATCATTGTCGGGTCGTAAGAGGGTGTACAGAGGGATTTTACATTTTCAAAATCACTTCAAAAATCAAATATGACTTGGCACGCATCATAGTAGGGTGTGAAATATTCATTTTCATCGAAATAACAATAATTCGTCAACTGAAATCATTGTCGGGTCGTCAGAGGGGGTATAGAGGAATTTTTCATTTTCAAAATTACCTAAAATATCAAATATGACTAGGCACGCAACATGGTGTGGTGCAGAATATCTATGTCCATCTGAATAACAATAATTTGTTAACAGAGATCATTGTCAGTTCGTCAGAGGGGTATAGAGGGATTTTTCATTTTCAAAATTACTTCAAAACTCAAATATGAGTTGGCACGCATCATGGTGGGGTACAAAGTATTCATGTCCATCTGAATAACAATAATTCGTCAACACAAATCATTGTCGGGTAGTCAGAGGGAGTATAGAGGGATTTTACATTATCAAAACGACTTCAAAAATCAAATATGACTTGGCACGCATCATAGTGGGGTGCAAAATATCCATTTCCATCTGAATAACAATAATTCGTCAACAGAAATCATTGTCGGGTCGTCAGAGGGGGTATAGAGGAATGTCTCATTTTCAAAATTACCTAAAATATCAAATATGACTTGGCACGCAACATGGTGTGATGCAGAATATCTATGTCCATCTGAATAACAATAATTCGTTAACAGAGATCATTGTCGGGTCGTCAAAGGGGGCATAGGGGGATTGTTCATTTTCAAAGTTACCTCAAAAATCAAATATGACTTGGCACACATCATATTAGGGTGCAAAATATTCATTTCCATCCTAATAACAATAATTCGTCGACAAAAATCATTGTCGTTTCGTCAGAGGGGGTATAGAGGAATTTTTCATTTTCAAAATTACCTAAAATATCAAATATGACTTGGCACGCAACATGGTGTGGTGCAGAATATCTATGTCCATCTGAATAACAATAAGTCGTTGACAGAGATCATTGTCGGTTCGTCAGAGGGGTATAGAGGGATTTTTCATTTTCAAAATTACTTCAAAAATCAGATATGAGTTGGCACGCATCATGGTGGGGTACAAAGTATTCATGTCCATCTGAATAACAATAATTCGTCAACAGAAATCATTGTCGGGTAGTCAGAGGGGGTATAGAGGGATTTTTCAATATCAAAACGACTTCAAAAATCAAATATGACTTGGCACGCATCATAGTGGGGTGCAAAATATCCATTTCCATCTGAATAACAATAATTCGTCAACAGAAATCATTGTCGGTTCGTCAGAGGGGGTATAGAGGAATTTTTCATTTTCAAAATTACTTCAAAAATCAAATATGACTTGGCACGCATCATATTAGGGTGCAAAATATTCAATTCCATCCTAATAACAATAATTCGTCAACAGAAATCATTGTCGGGTCGTTAGAGGGGGTATAGGATTTTTCATTTTCAAAATTACCTCAAAATAAAATATGACTTGGCACGCATCATAGTGGGGTGCAAAATATCCATTTCCATCTGAATAACAATAATTCGTCAACAGAAATCATTGTCGGGTCGTCACAGAGGGGGTATAGAGGTATTTTTCATTTTCAAAATTACCTAAAATATCAAATATGACTTGGCACGCATCATGATGGGGTGCAGAATATCCATTTACATCTAAATAACAATAATTCGTCAACGGAAATCATTGTCGGGTCGTCAGAGGGGGTATAGAGGGATTTTTCATTTTCAAAATGACTTCAAAAATCAAATATGAATTTGCACGCATCATATTAGAGTGCAAAATATTCATTTCCATCCCAATAACAATAATTCGTCAACAGAAATCATCGTCGGGTCGTCAGAGGGGGTATAGAGGAATTTTTCATTTTCAAAATTACCTAAAATATCAAATATGACTTGGCACGCATCATGATGGGGTGCAGAATATCCAATTACATCTAAATAACAATAATTCGTCAACGGAAATCATTGTCGGGTCGTCAGAGGGGGCGGGGCATAGAGGGATTTTTCATTTTCAAAATTACTTCAAAAATCAAATATGACTTGGCACGCATCATAGTATGGTGCAAAATATTCATTTCCATCCAAATAACAATCATTCGTCAACCAAAATCATTGTCGGGTCGTCAGAGGGGGTACAGAGGGATTTCTCAAATTCAAAATTACCTAAAATATCAAATATGACTTGGCACGCAACATGGTGGGGTGTAGAATATCTATTTCCATCTGAATAACAATAATTCGTCAACAGAAATCATTGCCGGGTTTTCAGAGGAGGTATAGAGGGATTTTTCATTTTCAAAATCACCTCAAAATCAAATATGACTCGGCACGCATCATAGTAGGGTGCAAAATATCAATGTCCATCTGAATAACAATAATTCGGCAACAGAAATCATTGTCGGGTCGTAAGAGGGTGTACAGAGGGATTTTACAATTTCAAAATCACTTCAAAAATCAAATATGACTTGGACCGCTACAAGGTGGGGTGCAGAATATCCATTTCCATCTGAATAACAATAATTCGTTAACAGAAATCATTGTCGGGTCGTTAGTAGGGGTATAGGATTTTTCATTTTCAAAATTACTTCAAAAATCAAATATGACTTGTCACGCATCATATTAGGGTGCAAAATATTCATTTCCATCCTAATAACAATAATTTGTCAACTGAAATCATTGTCGGGTCGTCAGAGGTGGTATAGAGGGATTTTTCATTTTCAAAATCACCTCAAAATCAAATATGACTCGGCACGCATCATAGTAGGGTGCAAAATATCAATGTATATCTGAATAACAATAATTCGTCAACAGAAATCATTGTCGGGTCGTCAGAGGGGGTATAGAGGAATTTTACAATTTCAAAATCACTTCAAAAATCAAATATGACTTGGACCGCTACAAGGTGGGGTGCAGAATATCCATTTCCATCTGAATAACAATAATTCGTTAACAGAAATCATTGTCGGGTCGTTAGTAGGGGTATAGGATTTTTCATTTTCAAAATTACTTCAAAAATCAAATATGACTTGTCACGCATCATATTAGGGTGCAAAATATTCATTTCCATCCTAATAACAATAATTTGTCAACTGAAATCATTGTTGGGTCGTCAGAGGGGGTACAGAGGGATTTTTCATTTTCAAAATCACCTCAAAATCAAATATGACTCGGCACGCATCATAGTAGGGTTCAAATTATCAATGTATATCTGAATAACAATAATTCGTCAACAGAAATCATTGTCGGTTCGTCAGAGGGGGTATAAAGGAATTTTTCATTTTCAAAGTTACCTAAAATATCAAATATGACTTGGCACGCAACATGGTGGGGTGCAGAATATCTATTCCCATCTGAATAACAATAATTCGTCAACAGAAATCATTGCCGGGTTGTCAGAGGAGGTATAGAGGGATTTTTCATTTTCAAAATTACTTCAAAAATCAAATATGACTTGGCACGCATCATAGTAGGGTGCGAAATATTCATTTCTATCCTAAAAACATTAATCCGTCAACTGAAATCATTGTCGGGTCGTCAGAGGGGGTACTGAGGGATTTTTCATTTTCAAAATCACCTCAAAATCAAATATGACTCGGCACGCATCATAGTAGGGTGCAAAATATCAATGTCCATCTGAATAACAATAATTCGTCAACAGAAAACATTGTCGGGTCGTAAGAGGTTGTACAGAGGGATTTTACATTTTCAAAATCACTTCAAAAATCAAATATGACTTGGACCGCTACAAGGTGGGGTGCAGAATATCCATTTCCATCTGAATAACAATAATTCGTCAACAGAAATCATTGCCGGGTTTTCAGAGGAGGTATAGAGGGATTTTTCATTTTCAAAATTACTTCAAAAATCAAATATGACTTGTCACGCATCATATTAGGGTGCAAAATATTCATTTCCATCCTAATAACAATAATTTGTCAACTGAAATCATTGTCGGGTCGTCAGAGGAGGTACAGAGGGATTTTTCATTTTCAAAATCACCTCAAAATCAAATATGACTCGGCACGCATCATAGTAGGGTGCAAAATATCAATGTATATCTGAATAACAATAATTCGTCAACAGAAATCATTGTCGGGTCGTCAGAGGGGGTATAGAGGAATTTTACAATTTCAAAATCACTTCAAAAATCAAATATGACTTGGACCGCTACAAGGTGGGGTGCAGAATATCCATTTCCATCTGAATAACAATACTTCGTCAACAGAAATCATTGTCGGGTCGTTAGAAGGGGTATAGGATTTTTCATTTGCAAAATTACTTCAAAAATCAAATATGACTTGTCACGCATCATATTAGGGTGCAAAATATTCATTTCCATCCTAATAACAATAATTTGTCAACTGAAATCATTGTCGGGTCGTCAGAGGGGGTACAGAGGGATATTTCATTTTCAAAATCACCTCAAAATCAAATATGACTCGGCACGCATCATAGTAGGGTTCAAAATATCAATGTATATCTGAATAACAATAATTCGTCAACAGAAATCATTGTCGGTTCGTCAGAGGGGGTATAGAGGAATTTTTCATTTTCAAAGTTACCTAAAATATCAAATATGACTTGGCACGCAACATGGTGGGGTGCAGAATATCTATTTCCATCTGAATAACAATAATTCGTCAACAGAAATCATTGCCGGGTTGTCAGAGGAGGTATAGAGGGATTTTTCATTTTCAAAATTACTTCAAAAATCAAATATGACTCGGCACGCATCATAGTAGGGTGCAAAATATCAATGTCCATCTGAATAACAATAATTCGTCAACAGAAATCATTGTCGGGTCGTAAGAGGGTGTACAGAGGGATTTTACATTTTCAAAATCACTTCAAAAATCAAATATGACTTGGACCGCTACAAGGTGGGGTGCAGAATATCCATTTCCATCTGAATAACAATAATTCGTCAACAGAAATCATTGTCGGGTCGTCAGAGGGGGTATAGAGGAATTTTTCATTTTCAAAATTACCTAAAATATCAAATATGACTAGGCACGCAACATGGTGTGGTGCAGAATATCTATGTCCATCTGAATAACAATAATTTGTTAACAGAGTTCATTGTCAGTTCGTCAGAGGGGTATAGAGGGATTTTTCATTTTCAAAATTACTTCATAACTCAAATATGAGTTGGCACGCATCATGGTGGGGTACAAAGTATTCATGTCCATCTGAATAACAATAATTCGTCAACAGAAATCATTGTCGGGTAGTCAGAGGGGGTATAGAGGGATTGTTCATTTTCAAAGTTACCTCAAAAATCAAATATGACTTGGCACGCATCATAGTGGGGTGCAAAATATCCATTTCCATCTGAATAACAATAATTCGTCAACAGAAATCATTGTCGGGTCGTCAGAGGGGGTATAGAGGAATTTTTCATTTTCAAAATTACTTTAAAAATCAAATATGACTTGTCACGCATCATATTAGGGTGCAAAATATTCATTTCCATCCTAATAACAATAATTTGTCAACTGAAATCATTGTCGGGTCGTCAGAGGAGGTACAGAGGGATTTTTCATTTTCAAAATCACGTCAAAATCAAATATGACTCGGCACGCATCATAGTAGGGTGCAAAATATCAATGTATATCTGAATAACAATAATTCGTCAACAGAAATCATTGTCGGGTCGTCAGAGGGGGTATAGAGGAATTTTACAATTTCAAAATCACTTCAAAAATCAAATATGACTTGGACCGCTACAAGGTGGGGTGCAGAATATCCATTTCCATCTGAATAACAATAATTCGTCAACAGAAATCATTGTCGAGTCGTTAGAAGGGGTATAGGATTTTTCATTTTCAAAATTACTTCAAAAATCAAATATGACTTGTCACGCATCATATTAGGGTGCAAAATATTCATTTCCATCCTAATAACAATAATTTGTCAACTGAAATCATTGTCGGGTCGTCAGAGGGGGTACAGAGTGATTTCTCATTTTCAAAATCACCTCAAATTCAAATATGACTCGGCACGCATCATAGTAGGGTTCAAAATATCAATGTATATCTGAATAACAATAATTCGTCAACAGAAATCATTGTCGGTTCGTCAGAGGGGGTATAGAGGAATTTTTCATTTTCAAAGTTACCTAAAATATCAAATATGACTTGGCACGCAACATGGTGGGGTGCAGAATATCTATTTCCATCTGAATAACAATAATTCGTCAACAGAAATCATTGCCGGGTTGTCAGAGGAGGTATAGAGGGATTTTTCATTTTCAAAATTACTTCAAAAATCAAATATGACTTGGCACGCATCATAGTAGGGTGCGAAATATTCATTTCTATCCTAATAACAATAATTCGTCAACTGAAATCATTGTCGGGTCGTCAGAGGGGGTACAGAGGGATTTTTCATTTTCAAAATCACCTAAAAATCAAATATGACTCGGCACGCATCATAGTAGGGTGCAAAATATCAATGTCCATCTGAATAACAATAATTCGTCAACAGAAATCATTGTCGGGTCGTAAGAGGGTGTACAGAGGGATTTTACATTTTCAAAATCACTTCAAAAATCAAATATGACTTGGCACGCATCATAGTAGGGTGTGAAATATTCATTTTCATCGAAATAACAATAATTCGTCAACTGAAATCATTGTCGGGTCGTCAGAGGGGGTATAGAGGAATTTTTCATTTTCAAAATTACCTAAAATATCAAATATGACTAGGCACGCAACATGGTGTGGTGCAGAATATCTATGTCCATCTGAATAACAATAATTTGTTAACAGAGATCATTGTCAGTTCGTCAGAGGGGTATAGAGGGATTTTTCATTTTCAAAATTACTTCAAAACTCAAATATGAGTTGGCACGCATCATGGTGGGGTACAAAGTATTCATGTCCATCTGAATAACAATAATTCGTCAACAGAAATCATTGTCGGGTAGTCAGAGGGGGTATAGAGGGATTTTTTATTTTCAAAGTTACCTCAAAAATCAAATATGACTTGGGACACATCATATTAGGGTGCAAAATATTCATTTCCATCCTAATAACAATAATTCGTCAATAGAAATCATTGTCGGGTCGTCAGAGGGGGTATAGAGGAATTTTTCATTTTCAGAATTACCTAAAATATCAAATATGACTTGGCACGCAACATGGTGTGGTGCAGAATATCTATGTCCATCTGAATAACAATAATTTGTTAACAGAGATCATTGTCAGTTCGTCAGAGGGGTATAGAGGGATTTTTCATTTTCAAAATTACTTCAAAAATCAAATATGACTTGGCACGCATCATATTAGGGTGCAAAATATTCAATTCCATCCTAATAACAATAATTCGTCAACAGAAATCATTGTCGGGTCGTCAGAGGGGGTATAGAGGAATTTTTCATTTTCAAAATTACCTAAAATATCAAATATGACTTGGCACGCAACATGGTGTGGTGCAGAATATCTATGTCCATCTGAATAACAATAATTTGTTAACAGAGTTCATTGTCGGTTCGTCAGAGGGGTATAGAGGGATTTTTCATTTTCAAAATTACTTCAAAAATCAAATATGAGTTGGCACGCATCATGGTGGGGTACAAAGTATTCATGTCCATCTGAATAACAATAATTCGTCAACAGAAATCATTGTCGGGTAGTCAGAGGGGGTATAGAGGGATTGTTCATTTTCAAAGTTACCTCAAAAATCAAATATGACTTGGCACGCATCATAGTGGGGTGCAAAATATCCATTTCCATCTGAATAACAATAATTCGTCAACAGAAATCATTGTCGGGTCGTCAGAGGGGGTATAGAGGAATTTTTCATTTTCAAAATTACCTAAAATATCAAATATGACTTGGCACGCAACATGGTGTACAAGTTAGTAACAAAGTGCGAGATACTCGCGGAAGGCAAAACACAATTTTTGAAGGTGCTACTGTAACTCATGAAAATACCTATAGAATCGAACTATATTTTATTGTCGATATCAACAAGTATACACTGAACTCATCTATTTTTACTTTTTTAAAATGATGTATATAATGTTCTTGAATATACTGAAAGTGATCTTTTTACGATTGACTTCAAGGTATTTGGGATGAAAAAAAGAGTCCATCATATTACAAAAAGATGTGAATAGTATCATTGAATGGAGTTTCAAAAACCAATTCCATTTCAACATTTCTAAGTGCTACACAATGACAATAAAATTTGTAAAGGAGTATATAGAATGACCCATTTGAAAGTGGGCCACCTCTTCAAAACTGTTGCTTATTATCCGATTCGGAAGCATTTCTTTCAATAGACAGAGCATCTCCTAGTTGAATGTCATGAATTCGAAATAAAAACTTCAAGGCGTATTATACTTCGAATTTTTTTCAAGTTTAATAATCTAGAAAACTACTGCCACTAGCAATTTTTTCAAATGTTTGTGACCAAAATTTCAAGATAAAATTAATTTTTTAACAGAAATATAGCACAAGTAAATCATTCATATCGGGAATTGGTTGAAGTGTACGAAAATCAATGTGTGGGCACTTTCATCTCAATCCATTCTTTTGTTGCGGTTCTTTGATGTTATCAATGGTGTTATTATTGATTATTAAATATTGATTTCAATTTGATGTAGAGATGTAAATTTAATTTCTCTGTCAAAAAAACATACTATGAAGTAATGATCAGAAATAGTAGAATTTTGCACCATGTTGAATAATTGCTGTTTACAAACTCGATTGCTAACGACCTAAAAGAGCATTTTAAACGATATTTTTAAAAAGATTGTGATTTATATGATGAATATTCGAAATATTTAGATAGAATGATATGAATTTTACTTTCTTATTATTCTTTCTGTTAAAAAATTTTTTTTTATCGTACAACAGTTACACCCAATGAAATGAAAAGCATTACAAATCCAAGTTCTCAAAAAAAAAAAAATCAAATTCGTTCCACTTACCGTATCTTCAAGTATAACATTCCAATTTGTGTCCATTTACCTGCAACAAAAAACAACTAATTAATTAGTCATGTTACCATAAATCTATTTTAGAATATCCGCTAATCTTTCGATAGCCGAGCAGTTTATTTTTAATCATCGGTTGATAAGCAATCAGTTTTCAGATGTGCCGAAACGTATCAGATACGTCATCTGCATTATAACTGCCGATTTCTGGCACTGATACGGCTAAGGTGCAATTTATAGCCCATTATTGCTATTCTATCGGTATTGTATTGTTATGAATGTGTCTATGAGATAATCAGCTTAGCATAATAATGAATGGATATGCAAAACGGCGAGGGATACATATTATTATTCAAAGGGCAAAGCACAACAAATCCAACACATCGCACTGATGGCATAATTGATCTCCTGTTGATCACCTCACGACAGAAGATTGAAACTACTCGATTACATCAGATTTTTTTCAATACAAATCATACTAATCCGAATACTTTTGAAGCGAATTGGCTCAAAAGTTTTTTGTATGTGAATTTATTGTCCTGTACAAGAAGATATTTATTATTGAATATCATTATAGGTACAACCTTTCGACAGGTTACAGCTTCAGAATTTGAGGCCAACATATCAGGCTAATCAAGAACATTGCAGGAAAAACGTGGAGCTGTAACCCATCAATACTGCGATGGACGTACACCGTGATAGTGAGACCTATGGTCACCTACGGAGCAGTAGTGTAGCACGGCAGAACCGAACTCGCCATAACATAGAAAATCCTGGAGGAATTGCAAAGACTAGCATGTCCCTGTATAACAGGGGAATGAGGTCGACTTCAACAGCAGCAATAGAGGTGATTCTGGACCTCACTCCTCTCCATATGATGGTAAGGAGAACTGCTTGGAGAGCAAACCTCAGGTTGGCTAAAATCGGACTCGAAGGAACAGCACACAACGTAAGAGGCTCAACCCCCACCGAGAGTGCACACCTCCCAACTGACGAAATTACCAAGAAATTTAGTTTCGAGAAATTTTTTCGAACGGAACTGAATACCAAGAGTGGATGGAGCATAGAATCCATTCGATTACTGGGGAAGAATAACATAACATGGTACACAGACGGGTCCAAAACTCCCGACGGAATTGGAACAGGAGTTTTTGGGCCTCGCACCAAATACTCCAAACCTATGGGCCAGTTCCGCAGTATATTTCAAGCGGAAATTCACGCCATAGAAAGGTGCATTCAGTTCAACTTCGACAGGAAATACCGGAACAAGGAAATCGCAATCCTCTCCGATGGTCAAGCAGCCATCAAAGCGTTGAGCTCAACTCAAAGATGGTCTGGGAATGCTTAGACAAACTTAATGATCTAGGCAGGAACAACAAACTTGTCCTCCTCTAGGTGCCGCGTCACATCGGAGTGGAGGGCAATGAACAAGCAGATACCCTGGCACGAAAAGGGGCATCAACGCCACTGATCGGGCCAGAACCATTCTACGGATTTGGATTTGGAAAATCTTACTTCCAAGAAGAACTCAATAAAACTGAAGAAGCAATGAGAGCAACATACTGGCAAAGACTTCCAGGGCCAAGGCAGGCCAAAGATCTCGTCGGCAACTTCAACCGAGCAAGATCTAAGACACTGATTAACTCAGCAAAACCAGTCTAAAGACAATCACGGGATTTCTGAAGGGGCACTGCAGACTCAAAGAATACCTAATGAAGCTAGGCTCAGAGGAGGACAGCACCTGCAGATTCTGTGGGGAACATCCAGAAACACCACACCATATATTGATGGAGTGTTATGCTGTACATCACAAAAGACTGAATATACTGGGATCACACCAGCTGACTGTGGGAGAAATACCACGAATAGACCCCCTCAAAATCCTTAAATTCCTCAAGGAATTGGGGCTTAAGGGGCTGCTGTAAACCAGAACACCTCGAAATAGCAGAAGAAGATGGGACACAATAGATCAGTCACCATCCATACTTACCGTTACCATTACCATTATAAGGTCAATCAATACTTTTTTTAATAACTCGGCCACCTAAAGACTTGTTGAAACTTTGCTACTTCCTTCGTCGGTGATGAAACAATAGAATATTTTATCAATTCATTATCTTTTCTTTTTTTCACGTATTTTTGTTTTTCTTTTTTATATTGGATTTGATGATGAATAAAGTCGATTTATTATTATATTATTATTATATTATTACAGGTTGTTTTTCTGCTTCATGAAATTTTAACGTTTCACGACAAATTTGTTATGATCACTCGACAATTGACGGGTTGATTTTCAGGCGAAGAAAAAGTAAACAAACAGAAAAATTGATTATATCGATTTCCCACGATGTGTGAATTATTTTCTGGCTTTAAAAAGATAGGAGTTTTCTCGAGCAATATGTTTTATTCATTCAACAATTATTCAGTGAATTTCGAAAACTGAAAAAAGGAATAATCAAGTGAGATATTGAGAATATCAATAAAAAAATTCATAAAATGCTGTGAAAAAAAAAACTTTCCGTATTATTTTGACGTCAAATAGAGAAATCTTGAGTTATTAACAGTGTGTTTAACTTCTCATGGAAACACCCCCGTATCTTCCGTAATTTTAAACGTAGAGTCATAAAATTTCCAGCATCGATATATACACTAGAAATGAAATCACTGCACAAAAGGTGCTATCCTACGTGATATACACTGCACGCCAACAGCGATGGAACCACCCATTTTTCCGGGAAAGTTAAATTGGGGGCGTTTTCATGGGAGGTGAAACAGAATAGAAGTTTTCAGAACCGAATTCAGGAGACAGGAGTATAAGTAGTAATTTGGGAATCCTGAACACGAATCCGAAGAAATTTCCGTCCAATTTTGTCTTCTAATATAACTTTTCGGAAAAATGGGTGGTTTCATCGCTGCTGGCGTGCAGTGTATATCACGAAGGATGACCCCTTTCATGCAGAGAAATTATCTTTATTGTTTCTACGGATCCTGGAGTTTTCATGATTTTTCGTCAAAAATTACAGAAGATACGAGGGTGTTTCCAAGAGAAGTGAAACACTGTATACTAGTGGTAGTGCTAACTCAATATAAAGTTAGCACAACCACCCCATATAAAAAACACACGTGATAATTTTATTTTTTCATTCACGGCAAATTCTCTCTATTATCTATAGTATAATATGCAACAGGCGGCATTATTTTTCGTACCTATTCGACAATTACTAGAATAGGTTTCATCGATTTTCTCTCAAGTGACCTTGCTAACTTTATAAACATGTCTTAAAATTTACTGGATTGACTGTGCAGAATATCTATGTCCATCTGAATAACAATAATTCGTTAACAGAGATCATTGTCGGTTTGTCAGAGGGGTATAGAGGGATTTTTCATTTTCAAAATTACTTCAAAAATCAAATATGAGTTGGCACGCATCATGGTTGGGTACAAAGTATTCATGTCCATCTGAATAACAATAATTCGTCAATACAAATCATTGTCGGGTAGTCAGAGGGAGTATAGAGGGATTTTTCATTATCTAAACGACTTCAAAAATCAAATATGACTTGGCACGCATCATAGTGGGGTGCAAAATATCCATTTCCATCTGAATAACAATAATTCGTCAACAAAAATCATTGTCGGGTCGTCAGAGGGGGTATAGAGGAATTTTTCATTTTCAAAATTACCTAAAATATCAAATATGACTTGGCACGCAACATGGTGTGATGCAAAATATCCATTTCCATCTGAATAACAGTAACTCGTCAACAGAAATCATTGTCGGTTCGTCAGAGGGGTATAGAGGGATTTTTCATAGAGGAGGTATAGAGGGATTTTTCATTTTCAAAATCACCTCAAAATCAAATATGACTCGGCACGCATCATAGTAGGGTGCAAAATATCAATGTCCATCTGAATAACAATAATTCGTCAACAGAAATCATTGTCGGGGCGTTAGAAGGGGTATAGGATTTTTCATTTTCAAAATTACTTCAAAAATCAAATATGACTTGTCACGCATCATATTAGGGTGCAAAATATTCATTTCCATCCTAATAACAATAATTTGTCAACTGAAATCATTGTTGGGTCGTCAGAGGGGGTACAGAGGGATTTTTCATTTTCAAAATCACCTCAAAATGAAATATGACTCGGCACGCATCATAGTAGGGTTCAAAATATCAATGTATATCTGAATAACAATAATTCGTCAACAGAAATCATTGTCGGTTCGTCAGAGGGGGTATAGAGGAATTTTTCATTTTCAAAGTTACCTAAAATATCAAATATGACTTGGCACGCAACATGGTGGGGTGCAGAATATCTATTTCCATCTGAATAACAATAATTCGTCAACAGAAATCATTGCCGGGTTGTCAGAGGAGGTATAGAGGGATTTTTCATTTTCAAAATTACTTCAAAAATCAAATATGACTTGGCACGCATCATAGTAGGGTGCGAAATATTCATTTCTATCCTAAAAACATTAATCCGTCAACTGAAATCATTGTCGGGTCGTCAGAGGGGGTACTGAGGGATTTTTCATTTTCAAAATCACCTCAAAATCAAATATGACTCGGCACGCATCATAGTAGGGTGCAAAATATCAATGTCCATCTGAATAACAATAATTCGTCAACAGAAAACATTGTCGGGTCGTAAGAGGTTGTACAGAGGGATTTTACATTTTCAAAATCACTTCAAAAATCAAATATGACTTGGACCGCTACAAGGTGGGGTGCAGAATATCCATTTCCATCTGAATAACAATAATTCGTCAACAGAAATCATTGCCGGGTTTTCAGAGGAGGTATAGAGGGATTTTTCATTTTCAAAATTACTTCAAAAATCAAATATGACTTGTCACGCATCATATTAGGGTGCAAAATATTCATTTCCATCCTAATAACAATAATTTGTCAACTGAAATCATTGTCGGGTCGTCAGAGGAGGTACAGAGGGATTTTTCATTTTCAAAATCACCTCAAAATCAAATATGACTCGGCACGCATCATAGTAGGGTGCAAAATATCAATGTATATCTGAATAACAATAATTCGTCAACAGAAATCATTGTCGGGTCGTCAGAGGGGGTATAGAGGAATTTTACAATTTCAAAATCACTTCAAAAATCAAATATGACTTGGACCGCTACAAGGTGGGGTGCAGAATATCCATTTCCATCTGAATAACAATACTTCGTCAACAGAAATCATTGTCGGGTCGTCAGAGGGGGTATAGAGGAATTTCTCATTTTCAAAATTACCTAAAATATCAAATATGACTTGGCACGCAACATGGTGTGATGCAGAATATCTATGTCCATCTGAATAACAATAATTCGTTAACAGAGATCATTGTCGGGTCGTCAGAGGGGGTATAGAGGAATTTCTCATTTTCAAAATTACCTAAAATATCAAATATGACTTGGCACGCAACATGGTGTGATGCAGAATATCTATGTCCATCTAAATAACAATAATTCGTTAACAGAGATCATTGTCGGGTCGTCAAAGGGGGCATAGGGGGATTGTTCATTTTCAAAGTTACCTCAAAAATCAAATATGACTTGGCACACATCATATTAGGGTGCAAAATATTCATTTCCATCCTAATAACAATAATTCGTCAACAAAAATCATTGTCGTTTCGTCAGAGGGGGTATAGAGGAATTTTTCATTTTCAAAATTACCTAAAATATCAAATATGACTTGGCACGCAACATGGTGTGGTGCAGAATATCTATGTCCATCTGAATAACAATAAGTCGTTGACAGAGATCATTGTCGGTTCGTCAGAGGGGTATAGAGGGATTTTTCATTTTCAAAATTACTTCAAAAATCAGATATGAGTTGGCACGCATCATGGTGGGCTACAAAGTATTCATGTCCATCTGAATAACAATAATTCGTCAACAGAAATCATTGTCGGGTAGTCAGAGGGGGTATAGAGGGATTTTTCAATATCAAAACGACTTCAAAAATCAAATATGACTTGGCACGCATCATAGTGGGGTGCAAAATATCTATTTCCATCTGAATAACAATAATTCGTCAACAGAAATCATTGTCGGTTCGTCAGAGGGGGTATAGAGGAATTTTTCATTTTCAAAATTACTTCAAAAATCAAATATGACTTGGCACGCATCATATTAGGGTGCAAAATATTCAATTCCATCCTAATAACAATAATTCGTCAACAGAAATCATTGTCGGGTCGTTAGAGGGGGTATAGGATTTTTCAGTTTCAAAATTACCTCAAAATAAAATATGACTTGGCACGCATCATAGTGGGGTGCAAAATATCCATTTCCATCTGAATAACAATAATTCGTCAACAGAAATCATTGTCGGGTCGTCAGAGGGGGTATAGAGGAATTTCTCATTTTCAAAATTACCTAAAATATCAAATATGACTTGGCACGCAACATGGTGTGATGCAGAATATCTATGTCCATCTGAATAACAATAATTCGTTAACAGAGATCATTGTCGGGTCGTCAAAGGGGGCATAGGGGGATTGTTCATTTTCAAAGTTACCTCAAAAATCAAATATGACTTGGCACACATCATATTAGGGTGCAAAATATTCATTTCCATCCTAATAACAATAATTCGTCAAAAAAAATCATTGTCGTTGCGTCAGAGGGGGTATAGAGGAATTTTTCATTTTCAAAATTACCTAAAATATCAAATATGACTTGGCACGCAACATGGTGTGGTGCAGAATATCTATGTCCATCTGAATAACAATAAGTCGTTGACAGAGATCATTGTCGGTTCGTCAGAGGGGTATAGAGGGATTTTTCATTTTCAAAATTACTTCAAAAATCAGATATGAGTTGGCACGCATCATGGTGGGGTACAAAGTATTCATGTCCATCTGAATAACAATAATTCGTCAACAGAAATCATTGTCGGGTAGTCAGAGGGGGTATAGAGGGATTTTTCAATATCAAAACGACTTCAAAAATCAAATATGACTTGGCACGCATCATAGTGGGGTGCAAAATATCCATTTCCATCTGAATAACAATAATTCGTCAACAGAAATCATTGTCGGTTCGTCAGAGGGGGTATAGAGGAATTTTTCATTTTCAAAATTACTTCAAAAATCAAATATGACTTGGCACGCATCATATTAGGGTGCAAAATATTCAATTCCATCCTAATAACAATAATCCGTCAACAGAAATCATTGTCGGGTCGTTAGAGGGGGTATAGGATTTTTCATTTTCAAAATTACCTCAAAATAAAATATGACTTGGCACGCATCATAGTGGGGTGCAAAATATCCATTTCCATCTGAATAACAATAATTCGTCAACAGAAATCATTGTCGGGTCGTCACAGAGGGGGTATAGAGGTATTTTTCATTTTTAAAATTACCTAAAATATCAAATATGACTTGGCACGCATCATGATGGGGTGCAGAATATCCATTTACATCTAAATAACAATAATTCGTCAACGGAAATCATTGTCGGGTCGTCAGAGGGGGTATAGAGGGATTTTTCATTTTCAAAATGACTTCAAAAATCAAATATGAATTTGCACGCATCATATTAGAGTGCAAAATATTCATTTCCATCCCAATAACAATAATTCGTCAACAGAAATCATTGTCGGGTCGTCAGAGGGGGTATAGAGGAATTTTTCATTTTCAAAATTACCTAAAATATCAAATATGACTTGGCACGCATCATGATGGGGTGCAGAATATCCAATTACATCTAAATAACAATAATTCGTCAACGGAAATCATTGTCGGGTCGTCAGAGGGGGCATAGAGGGATTTTTCATTTTCAAAATTACTTCAAAAATCAAATATGACTTGGCACGCATCATAGTATGGTGCAAAATATTCATTTCCATCCAAATAACAATCATTCGTCAACCAAAATCATTGTCGGGTCGTCAGAGGGGGTACAGAGGGATTTCTCAAATTCAAAATTACCTAAAATATCAAATATGACTTGGCACGCAACATGGTGGGGTGTAGAATATCTATTTCCATCTGAATAACAATAATTCGTCAACAGAAATCATTGCCGGGTTTTCAGAGGAGGTATAGAGGGATTTTTCATTTTCAAAATCACCTCAAAATCAAATATGACTCGGCACGCATCATAGTAGGGTGCAAAATATCAATGTCCATCTGAATAACAATAATTCGGCAACAGAAATCATTGTCGGGTCGTAAGAGGGTGTACAGAGGGATTTTACAATTTCAAAATCACTTCAAAAATCAAATATGACTTGGACCGCTACAAGGTAGGGTGCAGAATATCCATTTCCATCTGAATAACAATAATTCGTCAACAGAAATCATTGTCGGGTCGTTAGAAGGGGTATAGGATTTTTCATTTTCAAAATTACTTCAAAAATCAAATATGACTTGTCACGCATCATATTAGGGTGCAAAATATTCATTTCCATCCTAATAACAATAATTTGTCAACTGAAATCATTGACGGGTCGTCAGAGGTGGTATAGAGGGATTTTTCATTTTCAAAATCACCTCAAAATCAAATATGACTCGGCACGCATCATAGTAGGGTGCAAAATATCAATGTATATCTGAATAACAATAATTCGTCAACAGAAATCATTGTCGGGTCGTCAGAGGGGGTATAGAGGAATTTTACAATTTCAAAATCACTTCAAAAATCAAATATGACTTGGACCGCTACAAGGTGGGGTGCAGAATATCCATTCCCATCTGAATAACAATAATTCGTCAACAGAAATCATTGTCGGGGCGTTAGAAGGGGTATAGGATTTTTCATTTTCAAAATTACTTCAAAAATCAAATATGACTTGTCACGCATCATATTAGGGTGCAAAATATTCATTTCCATCCTAATAACAATAATTTGTCAACTGAAATCATTGTCGGGTCGTCAGAGGTGGTATAGAGGGATTTTTCATTTTCAAAATCACCTCAAAATCAAATATGACTCGGCACGCATCATAGTAGGGTTCAAAATATCAATGTATATCTGAATAACAATAATTCGTCAACAGAAATCATTGTCGGTTCGTCAGAGGGGGTATAGAGGAATTTTTCATTTTCAAAGTTACCTAAAATATCAAATATGACTTGGCACGCAACATGGTGGGGTGCAGAATATCTATTTCCATCTGAATAACAATAATTCGTCAACAGAAATCATTGCCGGGTTGTCAGAGGAGGTATAGAGGGATTTTTCATTTTGAAAATTACTTCAAAAATCAAATATGACTTGGCACGCATCATAGTGGGGTGCAAAATATCCATTTCCATCTGAATAACAATAATTCGTCAACAGAAATCATTGTCGGGTCGTCAGAGGTGGTATAGAGGAATTTTTCATTTTCAAAATTACCTAAAATATCAAATATTACTTGGCACGCAACATGGTGTGTTGCAGAATATCTATGTCCATCTGAATAACAATAATTCGTTAACAGAGATCATTGTCGGTTCGTCAGAGGGGTATAGAGGGATTTTTCATTTTCAAAGTTACTTCAAAAATCAAATATGAGTTGGCACGCATCATGGTTGGGTACAAAGTATTCATGTCCATCTGAATAACAATAATTCGTCAACACAAATCATTGTCGGGTAGTCAGAGGGAGTATAGAGGGATTTTACATTATCAAAACGACTTCAAAAATCAAATATGACTTGGCACGCATCATAGTGGGGTGCAAAATATCCATTTCCATCTGAATAACAATAATTCGTCAACAGAAATCATTGTCGGGTCGTCAGAGGGGGTATAGAGGAATTTCTCATTTTCAAAATTACCTAAAATATCAAATATGACTTGGCACGCAACATGGTGTGATGCAGAATATCTATGTCCATCTGAATAACAATAATTCGTTAACAGAGATCATTGTCGGGTCGTCAAAGGGGGCATAGGGGGATTGTTCATTTTCAAAGTTACCTCAAAAATCAAATATGACTTGGCACACATCATATTAGGGTGCAAAATATTCATTTCCATCCTAATGACAATAATTCGTCAACAAAAATCATTGTCGTTTCGTCAGAGGGGGTATAGAGGAATTTTTCATTTTCAAAATTACCTAAAATATCAAATATGACTTGGCACGCAACATGGTGTGGTGCAGAATATCTATGTCCATCTGAATAACAATAAGTCGTTGACAGAGATCATTGTCGGTTCGTCAGAGGGGTATAGAGGGATTTTTCATTTTCAAAATTACTTCAAAAATCAGATATGAGTTGGCACGCATCATGGTGGGGTACAAAGTATTCATGTCCATCTGAATAACAATAATTCGTCAACAGAAATCATTGTCGGGTAGTCAGAGGGGGTATAGAGGGATTTTTCAATATCAAAACGACTTCAAAAATCAAATATGACTTGGCACGCATCATAGTGGGGTGCAAAATATCCATTTCCATCTGAATAACAATAATTCGTCAACAGAAATCATTGTCGGTTCGTCAGAGGGGGTATAGAGGAATTTTTCATTTTCAAAATTACTTCAAAAATCAAATATGACTTGGCACGCATCATATTAGGGTGCAAAATATTCAATTCCATCCTAATAACAATAATTCGTCAACAGAAATCATTGTCGGGTCGTTAGAGGGGGTATAGGATTTTTCATTTTCAAAATTACCTCAAAATAAAATATGACTTGGCACGCATCATAGTGGGGTGCAAAATATCCATTTCCATCTGAATAACAATAATTCGTCAACAGAAATCATTGTCGGGTCGTCACAGAGGGGGTATAGAGGTATTTTTCATTTTCAAAATTACCTAAAATATCAAATATGACTTGGCACGCATCATGATGGGGTGCAGAATATCCATTTACATCTAAATAACAATAATTCGTCAACGGAAATCATTGTCGGGTCGTCAGAGGGGGTATAGAGGGATTTTTCATTTTCAAAATGACTTCAAAAATCAAATATGAATTTGCACGCATCATATTAGAGTGCAAAATATTCATTTCCATCCCAATAACAATAATTCGTCAACAGAAATCATTGTCGGGTCGTCAGAGGGGGTATAGAGGAATTTTTCATTTTCAAAATTACCTAAAATATCAAATATGACTTGGCACGCATCATGATGGGGTGCAGAATATCCAATTACATCTAAATAACAATAATTCGTCAACGGAAATCATTGTCGGGTCGTCAGAGGGGGCATAGAGGGATTTTTCATTTTCAAAATTACTTCAAAAATCAAATATGACTTGGCACGCATCATAGTATGGTGCAAAATATTCATTTCCATCCAAATAACAATCATTCGTCAACCAAAATCATTGTCGGGTCGTCAGAGGGGGTACAGAGGGATTTCTCAAATTCAAAATTACCTAAAATATCAAATATGACTTGGCACGCAACATGGTGGGGTGTAGAATATCTATTTCCATCTGAATAACAATAATTCGTCAACAGAAATCATTGCCGGGTTTTCAGAGGAGGTATAGTGGGATTTTTCATTTTCAAAATCACCTCAAAATCAAATATGACTCGGCACGCATCATAGTAGGGTGCAAAATATCAATGTCCATCTGAATAACAATAATTCGGCAACAGAAATCATTGTCGGGTCGTAAGAGGGTGTACAGAGGGATTTTACAATTTCAAAATCACTTCAAAAATCAAATATGACTTGGACCGCTACAAGGTGGGGTGCAGAATATCCATTTCCATCTGAATAACAATAATTCGTCAACAGAAATCATTGTCGGGTCGTTAGAAGGGGTATAGGATTTTTCATTTTCAAAATTACTTCAAAAATCAAATATGACTTGTCACGCATCATATTAGGGTGCAAAATATTCATTTCCATCCTAATAACAATAATTTGTCAACTGAAATCATTGTCGGGTCGTCAGAGGTGGTATAGAGGGATTTTTCATTTTCAAAATCACCTCAAAATCAAATATGACTCGGCACGCATCATAGTAGGGTGCAAAATATCAATGTATATCTGAATAACAATAATTCGTCAACAGAAATCATTGTCGGGTCGTCAGAGGAGGTATGGCGGGATTTTTCATTTTCAAAATGATTTCAAAAATCAAATATGACTTGGCACGCATCATATTAGAGTGCAAAATATTCATTTCCACCCCAATATCAATAATTCGTCAACAGAAATCATTGTCGGGTAGTCAGAGGGGGTATAGAGGGATTTTTCAATATCAAAACGACTTCAAAAATCAAATATGACTTGGCACGCATCATAGTGGGGTGCAAAATATCCATTTCCATCTGAATAACAATAATTCGTCAACAGAAATCATTGTCGGTTCGTCAGAGGGGGTATAGAGGAATTTTTCATTTTCAAAATTACTTCAAAAATCAAATATGACTTGGCACGCATCATATTAGGGTGCAAAATATTCAATTCCATCCTAATAACAATAATTCGTCAACAGAAATCATTGTCGGGTCGTTAGAGGGGGTATAGGATTTTTCATTTTCAAAATTACCTCAAAATAAAATATGACTTGGCACGCATCATAGTGGGGTGCAAAATATCCATTTCCATCTGAATAACAATAATTCGTCAACAGAAATCATTGTCGGGTCGTCACAGAGGGGGTATAGAGGTATTTTTCATTTTCAAAATTACCTAAAATATCAAATATGACTTGGCACGCATCATGATGGGGTGCAGAATATCCATTTACATCTAAATAACAATAATTCGTCAACGGAAATCATTGTCGGGTCGTCAGAGGGGGTATAGAGGGATTTTTCATTTTCAAAATGACTTCAAAAATCAAATATGAATTTGCACGCATCATATTAGAGTGCAAAATATTCATTTCCATCCCAATAACAATAATTCGTCAACAGAAATCATTGTCGGGTCGTCAGAGGGGGTATAGAGGAATTTTTCATTTTCAAAATTACCTAAAATATCAAATATGACTTGGCACGCATCATGATGGGGTGCAGAATATCCAATTACATCTAAATAACAATAATTCGTCAACGGAAATCATTGTCGGGTCGTCAGAGGGGGCATAGAGGGATTTTTCATTTTCAAAATTACTTCAAAAATCAAATATGACTTGGCACGCATCATAGTATGGTGCAAAATATTCATTTCCATCCAAATAACAATCATTCGTCAACCAAAATCATTGTCGGGTCGTCAGAGGGGGTACAGAGGGATTTCTCAAATTCAAAATTACCTAAAATATCAAATATGACTTGGCACGCAACATGGTGGGGTGTAGAATATCTATTTCCATCTGAATAACAATAATTCGTCAACAGAAATCATTGCCGGGTTTTCAGAGGAGGTATAGTGGGATTTTTCATTTTCAAAATCACCTCAAAATCAAATATGACTCGGCACGCATCATAGTAGGGTGCAAAATATCAATGTCCATCTGAATAACAATAATTCGGCAACAGAAATCATTGTCGGGTCGTAAGAGGGTGTACAGAGGGATTTTACAATTTCAAAATCACTTCAAAAATCAAATATGACTTGGACCGCTACAAGGTGGGGTGCAGAATATCCATTTCCATCTGAATAACAATAATTCGTCAACAGAAATCATTGTCGGGTCGTTAGAAGGGGTATAGGATTTTTCATTTTCAAAATTACTTCAAAAATCAAATATGACTTGTCACGCATCATATTAGGGTGCAAAATATTCATTTCCATCCTAATAACAATAATTTGTCAACTGAAATCATTGTCGGGTCGTCAGAGGTGGTATAGAGGGATTTTTCATTTTCAAAATCACCTCAAAATCAAATATGACTCGGCACGCATCATAGTAGGGTGCAAAATATCAATGTATATCTGAATAACAATAATTCGTCAACAGAAATCATTGTCGGGTCGTCAGAGGGGGTATAGAGGAATTTTACAATTTCAAAATCACTTCAAAAATCAAATATGACTTGGACCGCTACAAGGTGGGGTGCAGAATATCCATTCCCATCTGAATAACAATAATTCGTCAACAGAAATCATTGTCGGGGCGTTAGAAGGGGTATAGGATTTTTCATTTTCAAAATTACTTCAAAAATCAAATATGACTTGTCACGCATCATATTAGGGTGCAAAATATTCATTTCCATCCTAATAACAATAATTTGTCAACAGAAATCATTGCCGGGTTTTCAGAGGAGGTATAGAGGGATTTTTCATTTTCAAAATCACCTCAAGATCAAATATGACTCGGCACGCATCATAGTAGGGTGCAAAATATCAATGTCCATCTGAATAACAATAATTCGTCAACAGAAAACATTGTCGGGTCGTAAGAGGTTGTACAGAGGGATTTTACATTTTCAAAATCACTTCAAAAATCAAATATGACTTGGACCGCTACAAGGTGGGGTGCAGAATATCCATTTCCATCTGAATAACAATAATTCGTCAACAGAAATCATTGCCGGGTTTTCAGAGGAGGTATAGAGGGATTTTTCATTTTCAAAATTACTTCAAAAATCAAATATGACTTGTCACGCATCATATTAGGGTGCAAAATATTCATTTCCATCCTAATAACAATAATTTGTCAACTGAAATCATTGTCGGGTCGTCAGAGGAGGTACAGAGGGATTTTTCATTTTCAAAATCACCTCAAAATCAAATATGACTCGGCACGCATCATAGTAGGGTGCAAAATATCAATGTATATCTGAATAACAATAATTCGTCAACAGAAATCATTGTCGGGTCGTCAGAGGGGGTATAGAGGAATTTTACAATTTCAAAATCACTTCAAAAATCAAATATGACTTGGACCGCTACAAGGTGAAGTGCAGAATATCCATTTCCATCTGAATAACAATACTTCGTCAACAGAAATCATTGTCGGGTCGTTAGAAGGGGTATAGGATTTTTCATTTGCAAAATTACTTCAAAAATCAAATATGACTTGTCACGCATCATATTAGGGTGCAAAATATTCATTTCCATCCTAATAACAATAATTTGTCAACTGAAATCATTGTCGGGTCGTCAGAGGGGGTACAGAGGGATATTTCATTTTCAAAATCACCTCAAAATCAAATATGACTCGGCACGCATCATAGTAGGGTTCAAAATATCAATGTATATCTGAATAACAATAATTCGTCAACAGAAATCATTGTCGGTTCGTCAGAGGGGGTATAGAGGAATTTTTCATTTTCAAAGTTACCTAAAATATCAAATATGACTTGGCACGCAACATGGTGGGGTGCAGAATATCTATTTCCATCTGAATAACAATAATTCGTCAACAGAAATCATTGCCGGGTTGTCAGAGGAGGTATAGAGGGATTTTTCATTTTCAAAATTACTTCAAAAATCAAATATGACTCGGCACGCATCATAGTAGGGTGCAAAATATCAATGTCCATCTGAATAACAATAATTCGTCAACAGAAATCATTGTCGGGTCGTAAGAGGGTGTACAGAGGGATTTTACATTTTCAAAATCACTTCAAAAATCAAATATGACTTGGACCGCTACAAGGTGGGGTGCAGAATATCCATTTCCATCTGAATAACAATAATTCGTCAACAGAAATCATTGTCGGGTCGTCAGAGGGGGTATAGAGGAATTTTTCATTTTCAAAATTACCTAAAATATCAAATATGACTAGGCACGCAACATGGTGTGGTGCAGAATATCTATGTCCATCTGAATAACAATAATTTGTTAACAGAGATCATTGTCAGTTCGTCAGAGGGGTATAGAGGGATTTTTCATTTTCAAAATTACTTCAAAACTCAAATATGAGTTGGCACGCATCATGGTGGGGTACAAAGTATTCATGTCCATCTGAATAACAATAATTCGTCAACAGAAATCATTGTCGGGTAGTCAGAGGGGGTATAGAGGGATTGTTCATTTTCAAAGTTACCTCAAAAATCAAATATGACTTGGCACGCATCATAGTGGGGTGCAAAATATCCATTTCCATCTGAATAACAATAATTCGTCAACAGAAATCATTGTCGGGTCGTCAGAGGGGGTATAGAGGAATTTTTCATTTTCAAAATTACTTCAAAAATCAAATATGACTTGTCACGCATCATATTAGGGTGCAAAATATTCATTTCCATCCTAATAACAATAATTTGTCAACTGAAATCATTGTCGGGTCGTCAGAGAAGGTACAGAGGGATTTTTCATTTTCAAAATCACCTCAAAATCAAATATGACTCGGCACGCATCATAGTAGGGTGCAAAATATCAATGTATATCTGAATAACAATAATTCGTCAACAGAAATCATTGTCGGGTCGTCAGAGGGGGTATAGAGGAATTTTACAATTTCAAAATCACTTCAAAAATCAAATATGACTTGGACCGCTACAAGGTGGGGTGCAGAATATCCATTTCCATCTGAATAACAATAATTCGTCAACAGAAATCATTGTCGAGTCGTTAGAAGGGGTATAGGATTTTTCATTTTCAAAATTACTTCAAAAATCAAATATGACTTGTCACGCATCATATTAGGGTGCAAAATATTCATTTCCATCCTAATAACAATAATTTGTCAACTGAAATCATTGTCGGGTCGTCAGAGGGGGTACAGAGGGATTTCTCATTTTCAAAATCACCTCAAAATCAAATATGACTCGGCACGCATCATAGTAGGGTTCAAAATATCAATGTATATCTGAATAACAATAATTCGTCAACAGAAATCATTGTCGGTTCGTCAGAGGGGGTATAGAGGAATTTTTCATTTTCAAAGTTACCTAAAATATCAAATATGACTTGGCACGCAACATGGTGGGGTGCATAATATCTATTTCCATCTGAATAACAATAATTCGTCAACAGAAATCATTGCCGGGTTGTCAGAGGAGGTATAGAGGGATTTTTCATTTTCAAAATTACTTCAAAAATCAAATATGACTTGGCACGCATCATAGTAGGGTGCGAAATATTCATTTCTATCCTAATAACAATAATTCGTCAACTGAAATCATTGTCGGGTCGTCAGAGGGGGTACAGAGGGATTTTTCATTTTCAAAATCACCTAAAAATCAAATATGACTCGGCACGCATCATAGTAGGGTGCAAAATATCAATGTCCATCTAAATAACAATAATTCGTCAACAGAAATCATTGTCGGGTCGTAAGAGGGTGTACAGAGGGTTTTTACATTTTCAAAATCACTTCAAAAATCAAATATGACTTGGCACGCATCATAGTAGGGTGTGAAATATTCATTTTCATCGAAATAACAATAATTCGTCAACTGAAATCATTGTCGGGTCGTCAGAGGGGGTATAGAGGAATTTTTCATTTTCAAAATTACCTAAAATATCAAATATGACTAGGCACGCAACATGGTGTGGTGCAGAATATCTATGTCCATCTGAATAACAATAATTTGTTAACAGAGATCATTGTCAGTTCGTCAGAGGGGTATAGAGGGATTTTTCATTTTCAAAATTACTTCAAAACTCAAATATGAGTTGGCACGCATCATGGTGGGGTACAAAGTATTCATGTCCATCTGATTAACAATAATTCGTCAACAGAAATCATTGTCGGGTAGTCAGAGGGGGTATAGAGGGATTGTTCATTTTCAAAGTTACCTCAAAAATCAAATATGACTTGGGACACATCATATTAGGGTGCAAAATATTCATTTCCATCCTAATAACAATAATTCGTCAATAGAAATCATTGTCGGGTCGTCAGAGGGGGTATAGAGGAATTTTTCATTTTCAGAATTATCTAAAATATCAAATATGACTTGGCACGCAACATGGTGTGGTGCAGAATATCTATGTCCATCTGAATAACAATAATTTGTTAACAGAGATCATTGTCAGTTCGTCAGAGGGGTATAGAGGGATTTTTCATTTTCAAAATTACCTCAAAAATCAAATATGACTTGGCACGCATCATAGTGGGGTGCAAAATAACCATTTCTATCTGAATAACAATAATTCGTCAACAGAAATCATTGTCGGGTCGTCAGAGGGGGTATAGAGGAATTTTTCATTTTCAAAATTACCTAAAATATCAAATATTACTTGGCACGCAACATGGTGTGTTGCAGAATATCTATGTCCATCTGAATAACAATAATTCGTTAACAGAGATCATTGTCGGTTCGTCAGAGGGGTATAGAGGGATTTTTCATTTTCAAAATTACTTCAAAAATCAAATATGAGTTGGCACGCATCATGGTTGGGTACAAAGTATTCATGTCCATCTGAATAACAATAATTCGTCAACACAAATCATTGTCGGGTAGTCAGAGGGAGTATAGAGGGATTTTACATTATCAAAACGACTTCAAAAATCAAATATGACTTGGCACGCATCATAGTGGGGTGCAAAATATCCATTTCCATCTGAATAACAATAATTCGTCAACAGAAATCATTGTCGGGTCGTCAGAGGGGGTATAGAGGAATTTTTCATTTTCAAAATTACCTAAAATATCAAATATGACTTGGCACGCAACATGGTGTGATGCAGAATATCTATGTCCATCTGAATAACAATAATTCGTTAACAGAGATCATTGTCGGGTCGTCAAAGGGGGCATAGGGGGATTGTACATTTTCAAAGTTACCTCAAAAATCAAATATGACTTGGCACACATCATATTAGGGTGCAAAATATTCATTTCCATCCTAATAACAATAAATCGTCAACAAAAATCATTGTCGTTTCGTCAGAGGGGGTATACAGGAATTTTTCATTTTCAAAATTACCTAAAATATCAAATATGACTTGACACGCAACATGGTGTGGTGCAGAATATCTATGTCCATCTGAATAACAATAAGTCGTTAACAGAGATCATTGTCGGTTCGTCAGAGGGGTATAGAGGGATTTTTCATTTTCAAAATTACTTCAAAAATCAGATATGAGTTGGCACGCATCATGGTGGGGTACAAAGTATTCATGTCCATCTGAATAACAATAATTCGTCAACAGAAATCATTGTCGGGTAGTCAGAGGGGGTATAGAGGGATTTTTCAATATCAAAACGACTTCAAAAATCAAATATGACTTGGCACGCATCATAGTGGGGTGCAAAATATCCATTTCCATCTGAATAACAATAATTCGTCAACAGAAATCATTGTCGGGTCGTCACAGAGGGGGTATAGAGGAATTTTTCATTTTCAAAATTACCTAAAATATCAAATATGACTTTGCACGCAACATGGTGTGATGCAGAATATCTATGTCCATCTGAATAACAATACTTCGTTAACAGAGATCATTGTCGGGTCGTTAGAGGGGGTATAGGATTTTTCATTTTCAAAATTACCTCAAAATAAAATATGACTTGGCACGAATCATAGTAGGGTGTAAAATATCTATGTTCATCTGAATAACAATAATTCGTTAACAGAAATCATTGTCGGTTCGTCAGAGGGGTATAGACGGATTCTTCATTTTCAAAATTACTTCAAAAATCAAATATGACTTGGCACGCATCATAGTAGGGTGTAAAATATTCATTTTCATCGAAATAACAATAATTCGTCAACTGAAATCATTGTCGGGTCGTCAGAGGGGGTACAGAGGGATTTTTCAAATTCAAAATTACCTAAAATATCAAATATGACATGGCACGCAACATGGTGGGGTGCAGAATATCTATTTCCATCTGAATAACAATAATTCGTCAACAAAAATCATTGCCGGGTTTTCAGAGGAGGTATAGAGTGATTTTTCATTTTCAAAATTACTTCAAAAATCAAATATGACTTGGCACGCATCATATTAGGGTGCAAAATATTCAATTCCATCCTAATAACAATAATTCGTCAACAGAAATCATTGTCGGGTCGTCAGAGGGGGTATAGAGGAATTTTTCATTTTCAAAATTACCTAAAATATCAAATATGACTTGGCACGCAACATGGTGTGGTGCAGAATATCTATGTCCATCTGAATAACAATAATTTGTTAACAGAGTTCATTGTCGGTTCGTCAGAGGGGTATAGAGGGATTTTTCATTTTCAAAATTACTTCAAAAATCAAATATGAGTTGGCACGCATCATGGTGGGGTACAAAGTATTCATGTCCATCTGAATAACAATAATTCGACAACAGAAATCATTGTCGGGTAGTCAGAGGGGGTATAGAGGGATTGTTCATTTTCAAAGTTACCTCAAAAATCAAATATGACTTGGGACACATTATATTAGGGTGCAAAATATTCAATTCCATCCTAATAACAATAATTCGTCAATAGAAATCATTGTCGGGTCGTCAGAGGGGGTATAGAGGAATTTTTCATTTTCAGAATTACCTAAAATATCAAATATGACTTGGCACGCAACATGGTGTGGTGCAGAATATCTATGTCCATCTGAATAACAATAATTTGTTAACAGAGATCATTGTCAGTTCGTCAGAGGGGTATAGAGGGATTTTTCATTTTCAAAATTACTTCAAAAATCAAATATGAGTTGGCACGCATCATGGTGGGGTACAAAGTATTCGTGTCCATCTGAATAACAATAATTCGTCAACAGAAATCATTGTCGGGTAGTCAGAGGGGGTATAGAGGGATTGTTCATTTTCAAAGTTACCTCAAAAATCAAATATGACTTGGCACGCATCATAGTGGGGTGCAAAATATCCATTTCCATCTGAATAACAATAATTCGTCAACAGAAATCATTGTCGGGTCGTCAGAGGGGGTATAGAGGAATTTTTCATTTTCAAAATTACCTAAAATATCAAATATTACTTGGCACGCAACATGGTGTGTTGCAGAATATCTATGTCCATCTGAATAACAATAATTCGTTAACAGAGATCATTGTCGGTTCGTCAGAGGGGTATAGAGGGATTTTTCATTTTCAAAATTACTTCAAAAATCAAATATGAGTTGGCACGCATCATGGTTGGGTACAAAGTATTCATGTCCATCTGAATAACAATAATTCGTCAACACAAATCATTGTCGGGTAGTCAGAGGGAGTATAGAGGGATTTTACATTATCAAAACGACTTCAAAAATCAAATATGACTTGGCACGCATCATAGTGGGGTGCAAAATATCCATTTCCATCTGAATAACAATAATTCGTCAACAGAAATCATTGTCGGGTCGTCAGAGGGGGTATAGAGGAATTTTTCATTTTCAAAATTACCTAAAATATCAAATATGACTTGGCACGCAACATGGTGTGATGCAGAATATCTATGTCCATCTGAATAACAATAATTCGTTAACAGAGATCATTGTCGGGTCGTCAAAGGGGGCATAGGGGGATTGTACATTTTCAAAGTTACCTCAAAAATCAAATATGACTTGGCACACATCATATTAGGGTGCAAAATATTCATTTCCATCCTAATAACAATAATTCGTCAACAAAAATTATTGTCGTTTCGTCAGAGGGGGTATAGAGGAATTTTTCATTTTCAAAATTACCTAAAATATCAAATATGACTTGGCACGCAACATGGTGTGGTGCAGAATATCTATGTCCATCTGAATAACAATAAGTCGTTAACAGAGATCATTGTCGGTTCGTCAGAGGGGTATAGAGGGATTTTTCATTTTCAAAATTACTTCAAAAATCAGATATGAGTTGGCACGCATCATGGTGGGGTACAAAGTATTCATGTCCAGCTGAATAACAATAATTCGTCAACAGAAATCATTGTCGGGTAGTCAGAGGGGGTATAGAGGGATTTTTCAATATCAAAACGACTTCAAAAATCAAATATGACTTGGCACGCATCATAGTGGGGTGCAAAATATCCATTCCCATCTGAATAACAATAATTCGTCAACAGAAATCATTGTCGGGTCGTCACAGAGGGGGTATAGAGGAATTTTTCATTTTCAAAATTACCTAAAATATCAAATATGACTTGGCACGCAACATGGTGTGATGCAGAATATCTATGTCCATCTGAATAACAATACTTCGTTAACAGAGATCATTGTCGGGTCGTCAAAGGGGGCATAGGGGGATTGTTCATTTTCAAAGTTACCTCAAAAATCAAATATGACTTGGCACACATCATATTAGGGTGCAAAATATTCATTTCCATCCTAATAACAATAATTCCTCAACAAAAATCATTGTCGTTTCGTCAGAGGGGGTATAGAGGAATTTTTCATTTTCAAAATTACCTAAAATATCAAATATGACTTGGCACGCAACATGGTGTGGTGCAGAATATCTATGTCCATCTGAATAACAATAATTCGTTAACAGAGATCATTGTCGGTTCGTCAGAGGGGTATAGAGGGATTTTTCATTTTCAAAATTACTCCAAAAATCAGATATGAGTTGGCACGCATCATGGTGGGGTACAAAGTATTCATGTCCATCTGAATAACAATAATTCGTCAACAGAAATCATTGTCGGGTAGTCAGAGGGGGTATAGAGGGATTTTTCAATATCAAAACGACTTCAAAAATCAAATATGACTTGGCACGCATCATAGTGGGGTGCAAAATATCCATTTCCATCTGAATAACAATATATTGTCAACAGTAATCATTGTCGGTTCGTCAGAGGGGGTATAGAGGAATTTTTCATTTTCAAAATTACTTCAAAAATCAAATATGACTTGGCACGCATCATATTAGGGTGCAAAATATTCAATTCCATCCTAATAACAATAATTCGTCAACAAAAATTATTGTCGTTTCGTCAGAGGTGGTATAGAGGAATTTTTCATTTTCAAAATTACCTAAAATATCAAATATGACTTGGCACGCAACATGGTGTGGTGCAGAATATCTATGTCCATCTGAATAACAATAAGTCGTTAACAGAGATCATTGTCGGTTCGTCAGAGGGGTATAGAGGGATTTTTCATTTTCAAAATTACTTCAAAAATCAGATATGAGTTGGCACGCATCATGGTGGGGTACAAAGTATTCATGTCCAGCTGAATAACAATAATTCGTCAACAGAAATCATTGTCGGGTAGTCAGAGGGGGTATAGAGGGATTTTTCAATATCAAAACGACTTCAAAAATCAAATATGACTTGGCACGCATCATAGTGGGGTGCAAATTATCCATTTCCATCTGAATAACAATAATTCGTCAACAGAAATCATTGTCGGGTCGTCACAGAGGGGGTATAGAGGAATTTTTCATTTTCAAAATTACCTAAAATATCAAATATGACTTGGCACGCAACATGGTGTGATGCAGAATATCTATGTCCATCTGAATAACAATACTTCGTTAACAGAGATCATTGTCGGGTCGTCAAAGGGGGCATAGGGGGATTGTTCATTTTCAAAGTTACCTCAAAAATCAAATATGACTTGGCACACATCATATTAGGGTGCAAAATATTCATTTCCATCCTAATAACAATAATTCCTCAACAAAAATCATTGTCGTTTCGTCAGAGGGGGTATAGAGGAATTTTTCATTTTCAAAATTACCTAAAATATCATATATGACTTGGCACGCAACATGGTGTGGTGCAGAATATCTATGTCCATCTGAATAACAATAATTCGTTAACAGAGATCATTGTCGGTTCGTCAGAGGGGTATAGAGGGATTTTTCATTTTCAAAATGACTCCAAAAATCAGATATGAGTTGGCACGCATCATGCTGGGGTACAAAGTATTCATGTCCATCTGAATAACAATAATTCGTCAACAGAAATCATTGTCGGGTAGTCAGAGGGGGTATAGAGGGATTTTTCAATATCAAAACGACTTCAAAAATCAAATATGACTTGGCACGCATCATAGTGGGGTGCAAAATATCCATTTCCATCTGAATAACAATATATCGTCAACAGAAATCATTGTCGGTTCGTCAGAGGGGGTATAGAGGAATTTTTCATTTTCAAAATTACTTCAAAAATCAAATATGACTTGGCACGCATCATATTAGGGTGCAAAATATTCAATTCCATCCTAATAACAATAATTCGTCAACAGAAATCATTGTCGGGTCGTTAGAGGGGGTATAGGATTTTTCATTTTCAAAATTACCTTAAAATAAAATATGACTTGGCACGAATCATAGTAGGGTGTAAAATATTCATTTTCATCGAAATAACAATAATTCGTCAACTGAAATCATTGTCGGGTCGTCAGAGGGGGTACAGAGGGATTTTTCAAATTCAAAATTACCTAAAATATCAAATATGACATGGCACGCAACATGGTGGGGTGCAGAATATCTATTTCCATCTGAATAACAATAATTCGTCAACAAAAATCATTGATGGGTTTTCAGAGGAGGTATAGAGGGATATTACATTTTCAAAATTACTTCAAAAATCAAATATGACTTGGCACGCATCATATTAGGGTGCAAAATATTCAATTCCATCCTAATAACAATAATTCGTCAACAGAAATCATTGTCGGGTCGTCAGAGGGGGTATAGAGGAATTTTTCATTTTCAAAATTACCTAAAATATCAAATATGACTTGGCACGCAACATGGTGTGGTGCAGAATATCTATGTCCATCTGAATAACAATAATTTGTTAACAGAGTTCATTGTCGGTTCGTCAGAGGGGTATAGAGGAATTTTTCATTTTCAAAATTACTTCAAAAATCAAATATGAGTTGGCACGCATCATGGTGGGGTACAAAGTATTCATGTCCATCTGAATAACAATAATTCGTCAACAGAAATCATTGTCGGGTAGTCAGAGGGGGTATAGAGGGATTGTTCATTTTCAAAGTTACCTCAAAAATCAAATATGACTTGGCACGCATCATAGTGGGGTGCAAAATATCCATTTCCATCTGAATAACAATAATTCGTCAACAGAAATCATTGTCGGGTCGTCAGAGGGGGTATAGAGGAATTTTTCATTTTCAAAATTACCTAAAATATCAAATATGACTTGGCACGCAACATGGTGTGTTGCAGAATATCTATGTCCATCTGAATAACAATAATTCGTTAACAGAGATCATTGTCGGTTCGTCAGAGGGGTATAGAGGGATTTTTCATTTTCAAAATTACTTCAAAAATCAAATATGAGTTGGCACGCATCATGGTTGGGTACAAAGTATTCATGTCCATCTGAATAACAATAATTCGTCAACACAAATCATTGTCGGGTAGACAGAGGGAGTATAGAGGGATTTTTCATTATCTAAATGACTTCAAAAATCAAATATGACTTGGCACGCATCATAGTGGGGTGCAAAATATCCATTTCCATCTGAATAACAATAATTCGTCAACAGAAATCATTGTCGGGTCTTCAGAGGGGGTATAGAGGAATTTTTCATTTTCAAAATTACCTAAAATATCAAATATGACTTGGCACGCAACATGGTGTGATGCAAAATATCCATTTCCATCTGAATAACAGTAACTCGTCAACAGAAATCATTGTCGGTTCGTCAGAGGGGTATAGAGGGATTTTTCATAGAGGAGGTATAGAGGGATTTTTCATTTTCAAAATCACCTCAAAATCAAATATGACTCGGCACGCATCATAGTAGGGTGCAAAATATCAATGTCCATCTGAATAACAATAATTCGTCAACAGAAATCATTGTCGGGTCGTAAGAGGGTGTACAGAGGGATTTTACATTTTCAAAATCACTTCAAAAATCAAATATGACTTGGACCGCTACAAGGTGGGGTGCAGAATATCCATTTCCATCTGAATAACAATAATTCGTCAACAGAAATCATTGTCGGGTCGTCAGAGGGGGTATAAAGGAATTTTTCATTTTCAAAATTACCTAAAATATCAAATATGACTAGGCACGCAACATGGTGTGGTGCAGAATATCTATGTCCATCTGAATAACAATAATTTGTTAACAGAGATCATTGTCAGTTCGTCAGAGGGGTATAGAGGGATTTTTCATTTTCAAAATTACTTCAAAACTCAAATATGAGTTGGCACGCATCATGGTGGGGTACAAAGTATTCATGTCCATCTGAATAACAATAATTCGTCAACAGAAATCATTGTCGGGTAGTCAGAGGGGGTATAGAGGGATTGTTCATTTTCAAAGTTACCTCAAAAATCAAATATGACTTGGGACACATTATATTAGGGTGCAAAATATTAAATTCCATCCTAATAACAATAATTCGTCAATAGAAATCATTGTCGGGTCGTCAGAGGGGGTATAGAGGAATTTTTCATTTTCAGAATTACCTAAAATATCAAATATGACTTGGCACGCAACATGGTGTGGTGCAGAATATCTATGTCCATCTGAATAACAATAATTTGTTAACAGAGATCATTGTCAGTTCGTCAGAGGGGTATAGAGGGATTTTTCATTTTCAAAATTACTTCAAAAATCAAATATGAGTTGGCACGCATCATGGTGGGGTACAAAGTATTCGTGTCCATCTGAATAACAATAATTCGTCAACAGAAATCATTGTCGGGTAGTCAGAGGGGGTATAGAGGGATTGTTCATTTTCAAAGTTACCTCAAAAATCAAATATGACTTGGCACGCATCATAGTGGGGTGCAAAATATCCATTTCCATCTGAATAACAATAATTCGTCAACAGAAATCATTGTCGGGTCGTCAGAGGGGGTATAGAGGAATTTTTCATTTTCAAAATTACCTAAAATATCAAATATTACTTGGCACGCAACATGGTGTGTTGCAGAAAATCTATGTCCATCTGAATAACAATAATTCGTTAACAGAGATCATTGTCGGTTCGTCAGAGGGGTATAGAGGGATTTTTCATTTTCAAAATTACTTCAAAAATCAAATATGAGTTGGCACGCATCATGGTTGGGTACAAAGTATTCATGTCCATCTGAATAACAATAATTCGTCAACACAAATCATTGTCGGGTAGTCGGAGGGAGTATAGAGGGATTTTACATTATCAAAACGACTTCAAAAATCAAATATGACTTGGCACGCATCATAGTGGGGTGCAAAATATCCATTTCCATCTGAATAACAATAATTCGTCAACAGAAATCATTGTCGGGTCGTCAGAGGGGGTATAGAGGAATTTTTCATTTTCAAAATTACCTAAAATATCAAATATGACTTGGCACGCAACATGGTGTGATGCAGAATATCTATGTCCATCTGAATAACAATAATTCGTTAACAGAGATCATTGTCGGGTCGTCAAAGGGGGCATAGGGGGATTGTACATTTTCAAAGTTACCTCAAAAATCAAATATGACTTGGCACACATCATATTAGGGTGCAAAATATTCATTTCCATCCTAATAACAATAATTCGTCAACAAAAATTATTGTCGTTTCGTCAGAGGGGGTATAGAGGAATTTTTCATTTTCAAAATTACCTAAAATATCAAATATGACTTGGCACGCAACATGGTGTGGTGCAGAATATCTATGTCCATCTGAATAACAATAAGTCGTTAACAGAGATCATTGTCGGTTCGTCAGAGGGGTATAGAGGGATTTTTCATTTTCAAAATTACTTCAAAAATCAGATATGAGTTGGCACGCATCATGGTGGGGTACAAAGTATTCATGTCCAGCTGAATAACAATAATTCGTCAACAGAAATCATTGTCGGGTAGTCAGAGGGGGTATAGAGGGATTTTTCAATATCAAAACGACTTCAAAAATCAAATATGACTTGGCACGCATCATAGTGGGGTGCAAAATATCCATTTCCATCTGAATAACAATATATCGTCAACAGTAATCATTGTCGGTTCGTCAGAGGGGGTATAGAGGAATTTTTCATTTTCAAAATTACTTCAAAAATCAAATATGACTTGGCACGCATCATATTAGGGTGCAAAATATTCAATTCCATCCTAATAACAATAATTCGTCAACAAAAATTATTGTCGTTTCGTCAGAGGTGGTATAGAGGAATTTTTCATTTTCAAAATTACCTAAAATATCAAATATGACTTGGCACGCAACATGGTGTGGTGCAGAATATCTATGTCCATCTGAATAACAATAAGTCGTTAACAGAGATCATTGTCGGTTCGTCAGAGGGGTATAGAGGGATTTTTCATTTTCAAAATTACTTCAAAAATCAGATATGAGTTGGCACGCATCATGGTGGGGTACAAAGTATTCATGTCCAGCTGAATAACAATAATTCGTCAACAGAAATCATTGTCGGGTAGTCAGAGGGGGTATAGAGGGATTTTTCAATATCAAAACGACTTCAAAAATCAAATATGACTTGGCACGCATCATAGTGGGGTGCAAAATATCCATTTCCATCTGAATAACAATAATTCGTCAACAGAAATCATTGTCGGGTCGTCACAGAGGGGGTATAGAGGAATTTTTCATTTTCAAAATTACCTAAAATATCAAATATGACTTGGCACGCAACATGGTGTGATGCAGAATATCTATGTCCATCTGAATAACAATACTTCGTTAACAGAGATCATTGTCGGGTCGTCAAAGGGGGCATAGGGGGATTGTTCATTTTCAAAGTTACCTCAAAAATCAAATATGACTTGGCACACATCATATTAGGGTGCAAAATATTCATTTCCATCCTAATAACAATAATTCCTCAACAAAAATCATTGTCGTTTCGTCAGAGGGGGTATAGAGGAATTTTTCATTTTCAAAATTACCTAAAATATCAAATATGACTTGGCACGCAACATGGTGTGGTGCAGAATATCTATGTCCATCTGAATAACAATAATTCGTTAACAGAGATCATTGTCGGTTCGTCAGAGGGGTATAGAGGGATTTTTCATTTTCAAAATGACTCCAAAAATCAGATATGAGTTGGCACGCATCATGCTGGGGTACAAAGTATTCATGTCCATCTGAATAACAATAATTCGTCAACAGAAATCATTGTCGGGTATTCAGAGGGGGTATAGAGGGATTTTTCAATATCAAAACGACTTCAAAAATCAAATATGACTTGGCACGCATCATAGTGGGGTGCAAAATATCCATTTCCATCTGAATAACAATATATCGTCAACAGAAATCATTGTCGGTTCGTCAGAGGGGGTATAGAGGAATTTTTCATTTTCAAAATTACTTCAAAAATCAAATATGACTTGGCACGCATCATATTAGGGTGCAAAATATTCAATTCCATCCTAATAACAATAATTCGTCAACAGAAATCATTGTCGGGTCGTTAGAGGGGGTATAGGATTTTTCATTTTCAAAATTACCTTAAAATAAAATATGACTTGGCACGAATCATAGTAGGGTGTAAAATATCTATGTTCATCTGAATAACAATAATTCGTTAACAGAAATCATTGTCGGTTCGTCAGAGGGGTATAGAGGGATTCTTCATTTTCAAAATTACTTCAAAAATCAAATATGACTTGGCACGCATCATAGTAGGGTGTAAAATATTCATTTTCATCGAAATAACAATAATTCGTCAACTGAAATCATTGTCGGGTCGTCAGAGGGGGTACAGAGGGATTTTTCAAATTCAAAATTACCTAAAATATCAAATATGACATGGCACGCAACATGGTGGGGTGCAGAATATCTATTTCCATCTGAATAACAATAATTCGTCAACAAAAATCATTGATGGGTTTTCAGAGGAGGTATAGAGGGATATAACATTTTCAAAATTACTTCAAAAATCAAATATGACTTGGCACGCATCATATTAGGGTGCAAAATATTCAATTCCATCCTAATAACAATAATTCGTCAACAGAAATCATTGTCGGGTCGTCAGAGGGGGTATAGAGGAATTTTTCATTTTCAAAATTACCTAAAATATCAAATATGACTTGGCACGCAACATGGTGTGGTGCAGAATATCTATGTCCATCTGAATAACAATAATTTGTTAACAGAGTTCATTGTCGGTTCGTCAGAGGGGTATAGCGGAATTTTTCATTTTCAAAATTACTTCAAAAATCAAATATGAGTTGGCACGCATCATGGTGGGGTACAAAGTATTCATGTCCATCTGAATAACAATAATTCGTCAACAGAAATCATTGTCGGGTAGTCAGAGGGGGTATAGAGGGATTGTTCATTTTCAAAGTTACCTCAAAAATCAAATATGACTTGGCACGCATCATAGTGGGGTGCAAAATATCCATTTCCATCTGAATAACAATAATTCGTCAACAGAAATCATTGTCGGGTCGTCAGAGGGGGTATAGAGGAATTTTTCATTTTCAAAATTACCTAAAATATCAAATATGACTTGGCACGCAACATGGTGTGTTGCAGAATATCTATGTCCATCTGAATAACAATAATTCGTTAACAGAGATCATTGTCGGTTCGTCAGAGGGGTATAGAGGGATTTTTCATTTTCAAAATTACTTCAAAAATCAAATATGAGTTGGCACGCATCATGGTTGGGTACAAAGTATTCATGTCCATCTGAATAACAATAATTCGTCAACACAAATCATTGTCGGGTAGACAGAGGGAGTATAGAGGGATTTTTCATTATCTAAATGACTTCAAAAATCAAATATGACTTGGCACGCATCATAGTGGGGTGCAAAATATCCATTTCCATCTGAATAACAATAATTCGTCAACAGAAATCATTGTCGGGTCGTCAGAGGGGGTATAGAGGAATTTTTCATTTTCAAAATTACCTAAAATATCAAATATGACTTGGCACGCAACATGGTGTGATGCAAAATATCCATTTCCATCTGAATAACAGTAATTCGTCAACAGAAATCATTGTCGGTTCGTCAGAGGGGTATAGAGGGATTTTTCATAGAGGAGGTATAGAGGGATTTTTCATTTTCAAAATCACCTCAAAATCAAATATGACTCGGCACGCATCATAGTAGGGTGCAAAAGATCAATGTCCATCTGAATAACAATAATTCGTCAACAGAAATCATTGTCGGGTCGTAAGAGGGTGTACAGAGGGATTTTTCATTTTCAAAATCACCTCAAAATCAAATATGACTCGGCACGCATCATAGTAGGGTTCAAAATATCAATGTATATCTGAATAACAATAATTCGTCAACAGAAATCATTGTCGGTTCGTCAGAGGGGGTATAGAGGAATTTTTCATTTTCAAAGTTACCTAAAATATCAAATATGACTTGGCACGCAACATGGTGGGGTGCAGAATATCTATTTCCATCTGAATAACAATAATTCGTCAACAGAAATCATTGCCGGGTTGTCAGAGGAGGTATAGAGGGATTTTTCATTTTCAAAATTACTTCAAAAATCAAATATGACTTGGCACGCATCATAGTAGGGTGCGAAATAATCATTTCTATCCCAATAACAATAATTCGTCAACTGAAATCATTGTCGGGTCGTCAGAGGGGGTACAGAGGGATTTTTCATTTTCAAAATCACCTCAAAATCAAATATGACTCGGCACGCATCATAGTAGGATGCAAAATATCAATGTCCATCTGAATAACAATAATTCGTCAACAGAAATCATTGTCGGGTCGTAAGAGGGTGTACAGAGGGATTTTACATTTTCAAAATCACTTCAAAAATCAAATATGACTTGGACCGCTACAAGGTGGGTTGCAGAATATCCATTTCCATCTGAATAACAATAATTCGTCAACAGAAATCATTGCCGGGTTTTCAGAGGAGGTATAGAGGGATTTTTCATTTTCAAAATTACTTCAAAACTCAAATATGACTTGTCACGCATCATATTAGGGTGCAAAATATTCAATTCCATCCTAATAACAATAATTCGTCAACAGAAATCATTGTCGGGTCGTTAGAGGGGGTATAGGATTTTTCATTTTCAAAATTACCTTAAAATAAAATATGACTTGGCACGAATCATAGTAGGGTGTAAAATATTCATTTTCATCGAAATAACAATAATTCGTCAACTGAAATCATTGTCGGGTCGTCAGAGGGGGTACAGAGGGATTTTTCAAATTCAAAATTACCTAAAATATCAAATATGACATGGCACGCAACATGGTGGGGTGCAGAATATCTATTTCCATCTGAATAACAATAATTCGTCAACAAAAATCATTGATGGGTTTTCAGAGGAGGTATAGAGGGATATTACATTTTCAAAATTACTTCAAAAATCAAATATGACTTGGCACGCATCATATTAGGGTGCAAAATATTCAATTCCATCCTAATAACAATAATTCGTCAACAGAAATCATTGTCGGGTCGTCAGAGGGGGTATAGAGGAATTTTTCATTTTCAAAATTACCTAAAATATCAAATATGACTTGGCACGCAACATGGTGTGGTGCAGAATATCTATGTCCATCTGAATAACAATAATTTGTTAACAGAGTTCATTGTCGGTTCGTCAGAGGGGTATAGAGGAATTTTTCATTTTCAAAATTACTTCAAAAATCAAATATGAGTTGGCACGCATCATGGTGGGGTACAAAGTATTCATGTCCATCTGAATAACAATAATTCGTCAACAGAAATCATTGTCGGGTAGTCAGAGGGGGTATAGAGGGATTGTTCATTTTCAAAGTTACCTCAAAAATCAAATATGACTTGGCACGCATCATAGTGGGGTGCAAAATATCCATTTCCATCTGAATAACAATAATTCGTCAACAGAAATCATTGTCGGGTCGTCAGAGGGGGTATAGAGGAATTTTTCATTTTCAAAATTACCTAAAATATCAAATATGACTTGGCACGCAACATGGTGTGTTGCAGAATATCTATGTCCATCTGAATAACAATAATTTGTTAACAGAGATCATTGTCAGTTCGTCAGAGGGGTATAGAGGGATTTTTCATTTTCAAAATTACTTCAAAACTCAAATATGAGTTGGCACGCATCATGGTGGGGTACAAAGTATTCATGTCCATCTGAATAACAATAATTCGTCAACAGAAATCATTGTCGGGTAGTCAGAGGGGGTATAGAGGGATTGTTCATTTTCAAAGTTACCTCAAAAATCAAATATGACTTGGGACACATTATATTAGGGTGCAAAATATTCAATTCCATCCTAATAACAATAATTCGTCAATAGAAATCATTGTCGGGTCGTCAGAGGGGGTATAGAGGAATTTTTCATTTTCAGAATTACCTAAAATATCAAATATGACTTGGCACGCAACATGGTGTGGTGCAGAATATCTATGTCCATCTGAATAACAATAATTTGTTAACAGAGATCATTGTCAGTTCGTCAGAGGGGTATAGAGGGATTTTTCATTTTCAAAATTACTTCAAAAATCAAATATGAGTTGGCACGCATCATGGTGGGGTACAAAGTATTCGTGTCCATCTGAATAACAATAATTCGTCAACAGAAATCATTGTCGGGTAGTCAGAGGGGGTATAGAGGGATTGTTCATTTTCAAAGTTACCTCAAAAATCAAATATGACTTGGCACGCATCATAGTGGGGTGCAAAATATCCATTTCCATCTGAATAACAATAATTCGTCAACAGAAATCATTGTCGGGTCGTCAGAGGGGGTATAGAGGAATTTTTCATTTTCAAAATTACCTAAAATATCAAATATTACTTGGCACGCAACATGGTGTGTTGCAGAATATCTATGTCCATCTGAATAACAATAATTCGTTAACAGAGATCATTGTCGGTTCGTCAGAGGGGTATAGAGGGATTTTTCATTTTCAAAATTACTTCAAAAATCAAATATGAGTTGGCACGCATCATGGTTGGGTACAAAGTATTCATGTCCATCTGAATAACAATAATTCGTCAACACAAATCATTGTCGGGTAGTCGGAGGGAGTATAGAGGGATTTTACATTATCAAAACGACTTCAAAAATCAAATATGACTTGGCACGCATCATAGTGGGGTGCAAAATATCCATTTCCATCTGAATAACAATAATTCGTCAACAGAAATCATTGTCGGGTCGTCAGAGGGGGTATAGAGGAATTTTTCTTTTTCAAAATTACCTAAAATATCAAATATGACTTGGCACGCAACATGGTGTGATGCAGAATATCTATGTCCATCTGAATAACAATAATTCGTTAACAGAGATCATTGTCGGGTCGTCAAAGGGGGCATAGGGGGATTGTACATTTTCAAAGTTACCTCAAAAATCAAATATGACTAGGCACACATCATATTAGGGTGCAAAATATTCATTTCCATCCTAATAACAATAATTCGTCAACAAAAATTATTGTCGTTTCGTCAGAGGGGGTATAGAGGAATTTTTCATTTTCAAAATTACCTAAAATATCAAATATGACTTGGCACGCAACATGGTGTGGTGCAGAATATCTATGTCCATCTGAATAACAATAAGTCGTTAACAGAGATCATTGTCGGTTCGTCAGAGGGGTATAGAGGGATTTTTCATTTTCAAAATTACTTCAAAAATCAGATATGAGTTGGCACGCATCATGGTGGGGTACAAAGTATTCATGTCCAGCTGAATAACAATAATTCGTCAACAGAAATCATTGTCGGGTAGTCAGAGGGGGTATAGAGGGATTTTTCAATATCAAAACGACTTCAAAAATCAAATATGACTTGGCACGCATCATAGTGGGGTGCAAAATATCCATTTCCATCTGAATAACAATAATTCGTCAACAGAAATCATTGTCGGGTCGTCACAGAGGGGGTATAGAGGAATTTTTCATTTTCAAAATTACCTAAAATATCAAATATGACTTGGCACGCAACATGGTGTGATGCAGAATATCTATGTCCATCTGAATAACAATACTTCGTTAACAGAGATCATTGTCGGGTCGTCAAAGGGGGCATAGGGGGATTGTTCATTTTCAAAGTTACCTCAAAAATCAAATATGACTTGGCACACATCATATTAGGGTGCAAAATATTCATTTCCATCCTAATAACAATAATTCCTCAACAAAAATCATTGTCGTTTCGTCAGAGGGGGTATAGAGGAATTTTTCATTTTCAAAATTACCTAAAATATCAAATATGACTTGGCACGCAACATGGTGTGGTGCAGAATATCTATGTCCATCTGAATAACAATAATTCGTTAACAGAGATCATTGTCGGTTCGTCAGAGGGGTATAGAGGGATTTTTCATTTTCAAAATGACTCCAAAAATCAGATATGAGTTGGTACGCATCATGGTGGGGTACAAAGTATTCATGTCCATCTGAATAACAATAATTCGTCAACAGAAATCATTGTCGGGTAGTCAGAGGGGGTATAGAGGGATTTTTCAATATCAAAACGACTTCAAAAATCAAATATGACTTGGCACGCATCATAGTGGGGTGCAAAATATCCATTTCCATCTGAATAACAATATATCGTCAACAGTAATCATTGTCGGTTCGTCAGAGGGGGTATAGAGGAATTTTTCATTTTCAAAATTACTTCAAAAATCAAATATGACTTGGCACGCATCATATTAGGGTGCAAAATATTCAATTCCATCCTAATAACAATAATTCGTCAACAAAAATTATTGTCGTTTCGTCAGAGGTGGTATAGAGGAATTTTTCATTTTCAAAATTACCTAAAATATCAAATATGACTTGGCACGCAACATGGTGTGGTGCAGAATATCTATGTCCATCTGAATAACAATAAGTCGTTAACAGAGATCATTGTCGGTTCGTCAGAGGGGTATAGAGGGATTTTTCATTTTCAAAATTACTTCAAAAATCAGATATGAGTTGGCACGCATCATGGTGGGGTACAAAGTATTCATGTCCAGCTGAATAACAATAATTCGTCAACAGAAATCATTGTCGGGTAGTCAGAGGGGGTATAGAGGGATTTTTCAATATCAAAACGACTTCAAAAATCAAATATGACTTGGCACGCATCATAGTGGGGTGCAAAATATCCATTTCCATCTGAATAACAATAATTCGTCAACAGAAATCATTGTCGGGTCGTCACAGAGGGGGTATAGAGGAATTTTTCATTTTCAAAATTACCTAAAATATCAAATATGACTTGGCACGCAACATGGTGTGATGCAGAATATCTATGTCCATCTGAATAACAATACTTCGTTAACAGAGATCATTGTCGGGTCGTCAAAGGGGGCATAGGGGGATTGTTCATTTTCAAAGTTACCTCAAAAATCAAATATGACTTGGCACACATCATATTAGGGTGCAAAATATTCATTTCCATCCTAATAACAATAATTCCTCAACAAAAATCATTGTCGTTTCGTCAGAGGGGGTATAGAGGAATTTTTCATTTTCAAAATTACCTAAAATATCAAATATGACTTGGCACGCAACATGGTGTGGTGCAGAATATCTATGTCCATCTGAATAACAATAATTCGTTAACAGAGATCATTGTCGGTTCGTCAGAGGGGTATAGAGGGATTTTTCATTTTCAAAATGACTCCAAAAATCAGATATGAGTTGGCACGCATCATGCTGGGGTACAAAGTATTCATGTCCATCTGAATAACAATAATTCGTCAACAGAAATCATTGTCGGGTATTCAGAGGGGGTATAGAGGGATTTTTCAATATCAAAACGACTTCAAAAATCAAATATGACTTGGCACGCATCATAGTGGGGTGCAAAATATCCATTTCCATCTGAATAACAATATATCGTCAACAGAAATCATTGTCGGTTCGTCAGAGGGGGTATAGAGGAATTTTTCATTTTCAAAATTACTTCAAAAATCAAATATGACTTGGCACGCATCATATTAGGGTGCAAAATATTCAATTCCATCCTAATAACAATAATTCGTCAACAGAAATCATTGTCGGGTCGTTAGAGGGGGTATAGGATTTTTCATTTTCAAAATTACCTTAAAATAAAATATGACTTGGCACGAATCATAGTAGGGTGTAAAATATCTATGTTCATCTGAATAACAATAATTCGTTAACAGAAATCATTGTCGGTTCGTCAGAGGGGTATAGAGGGATTCTTCATTTTCAAAATTACTTCAAAAATCAAATATGACTTGGCACGCATCATAGTAGGGTGTAAAATATTCATTTTCATCGAAATAACAATAATTCGTCAACAGAAATCATTGTCGGGTCGTCAGAGGGGGTACAGAGGGATTTTTCAAATTCAAAATTACCTGAAATATCAAATATGACATGGCACGCAACATGGTGTGGTGCAGAATATCTATTTCCATCTGAATAACAATAATTTGTTAACAGAGTTCATTGTCGGTTCGTCAGAGGGGTATAGAGGAATTTTTCATTTTCAAAATTACTTCAAAAATCAAATATGAGTTGGCACGCATCATGGTGGGGTACAAAGTATTCATGTCCATCTGAATAACAATAATTCGTCAACAGAAATCATTGTCGGGTAGTCAGAGGGGGTATAGAGGGATTGTTCATTTTCAAAGTTACCTCAAAAATCAAATATGACTTGGCACGCATCATAGTGGGGTGCAAAATATCCATTTCCATCTGAATAACAATAATTCGTCAACAGAAATCATTGTCGGGTCGTCAGAGGGGGTATAGAGGAATTTTTCATTTTCAAAATTACCTAAAATATCAAATATGACTTGGCACGCAACATGGTGTGTTGCAGAATATCTATGTCCATCTGAATAACAATAATTCGTTAACAGAGATCATTGTCGGTTCGTCAGAGGGGTATAGAGGGATTTTTCATTTTCAAAATTACTTCAAAAATCAAATATGAGTTGGCACGCATCATGGTTGGGTACAAAGTATTCATGTCCATCTGAATAACAATAATTCGTCAACACAAATCATTGTCGGGTAGACAGAGGGAGTATAGAGGGATTTTTCATTATCTAAATGACTTCAAAAATCAAATATGACTTGGCACGCATCATAGTGGGGTGCAAAATATCCATTTCCATCTGAATAACAATAATTCGTCAACAGAAATCATTGTCGGGTCGTCAGAGGGGGTATAGAGGAATTTTTCATTTTCAAAATTACCTAAAATATCAAATATGACTTGGCACGCAACATGGTGTGATGCAAAATATCCATTTCCATCTGAATAACAGTAACTCGTCAACAGAAATCATTGTCGGTTCGTCAGAGGGGTATAGAGGGATTTTTCATAGAGGAGGTATAGAGGGATTTTTCATTTTCAAAATCACCTCAAAATCAAATATGACTCGGCACGCATCATAGTAGGGTGCAAAATATCAATGTCCATCTGAATAACAATAATTCGTCAACAGAAATCATTGTCGGGTCGTAAGAGGGTGTACAGAGGGATTTTTCATTTTCAAAATCACCTCAAAATCAAATATGACTCGGCACGCATCATAGTAGGGTTCAAAATATCAATGTATATCTGAATAACAATAATTCGTCAACAGAAATCATTGTCGGTTCGTCAGAGGGGGTATAGAGGAATTTTTCATTTTCAAAGTTACCTAAAATATCAAATATGACTTGGCACGCAACATGGTGGGGTGCAGAATATCTATTTCCATCTGAATAACAATAATTCGTCAACAGAAATCATTGCCGGGTTGTCAGAGGAGGTATAGAGGGATTTTTCATTTTCAAAATTACTTCAAAAATCAAATATGACTTGGCACGCATCATAGTAGGGTGCGAAATAATCATTTCTATCCCAATAACAATAATTCGTCAACTGAAATCATTGTCGGGTCGTCAGAGGGGGTACAGAGGGATTTTTCATTTTCAAAATCACCTCAAAATCAAATATGACTCGGCACGCATCATAGTAGGATGCAAAATATCAATGTCCATCTGAATAACAATAATTCGTCAACAGAAATCATTGTCGGGTCGTAAGAGGGTGTACAGAGGGATTTTACATTTTCAAAATCACTTCAAAAATCAAATATGACTTGGACCGCTACAAGGTGGGTTGCAGAATATCCATTTCCATCTGAATAACAATAATTCGTCAACAGAAATCATTGCCGGGTTTTCAGAGGAGGTATAGAGGGATTTTTCATTTTCAAAATTACTTCAAAACTCAAATATGACTTGTCACGCATCATATTAGGGTGCAAAATATTCATTTCCATACTAATAACAATAATTTGTCAACTGAAATCATTGTCGGGTCGTCAGAGGAGGTACAGAGGGATTTTTCATTTTCAAAATCACCTCAAAATCAAATATGACTCGGCACGCATCATAGTAGGGTGCAAAATATCAATGTATATCTGAATAACAATAATTCGTCAACAGAAATCATTGTCGGGTCGTCAGAGGGGGTATAGAGGAATTTTACAATTTCAAAATCACTTCAAAAATCAAATATGACTTGGACCGCTACAAGGTGGGGTGCAGAATATCCATTTCCATCTGAATAACAATAATTCGTCAACAGAAATCATTGTCGGGTCGTTAGAAGGGGTATAGGATTTTTCATTTTCAAAATTACTTCAAAAATCAAATATGACTTGGACCGCTACAAGGTGGGTTGCAGAATATCCATTTCCATCTGAATAACAATAATTCGTCAACAGAAATCATTGCCGGGTTTTCAGAGGAGGTATAGAGGGATTTTTCATTTTCAAAATTACTTCAAAAATCAAATATGACTTGTCACGCATCATATTAGGGTGCAAAATATTCATTTCCATCCTAATAACAATAATTTGTCAACTGAAATCATTGTCGGGTCGTCAGAGGGGGTACAGAGGGATTTTTCATTTTCAAAACCACCTCAAAATCAAATATGACTCGGCACGCATCATAGTAGGGTTCAAAATATCAATGTATATCTGAATAACAATAATTCGTCAACAGAAATAATTGTCGGTTCGTCAGAGGGGGTATAGAGGAATTTTTCATTTTCAAAGTTACCTAAAATATCAAATATGACTTGGCACGCAACATGGTGGGGTGCAGAATATCTATTTCCATCTGAATAACAATAATTCGTCAACAGAAATCATTGCCGGGTTGTCAGAGGAGGTATAGAGGGATTTTTCATTTTCAAAATTACTTCAAAAATCAAATATGACTTGGCACGCATCATAGTAGGGTGCGAAATATTCATTTCTATCCTAATAACAATAATTCGTCAACTGAAATCATTGTCGGGTCGTCAGAGGGGGTACAGAGTGATTTTTCATTTTCAAAATCACCTCAAACTCAAATATGACTCGGCACGCATCATAGTAGGGTGCAAAATATCAATGTCCATCTGAATAACAATAATTCGTCAACAGAAATCATTGTCGGGTCGTAAGAGGGTGTACAGAGGGATTTTACATTTTCAAAATCACTTCAAAAATCAAATATGACTTGGCACGCATCATAGTAGGGTGTAAAATATTCATTTTCATCGAAATAACAATAATTCGTCAACTGATATCATTGTCGGGTCGTCAGAGGGGGTATAGAGGAATTTTTCATTTTCAAAATTACCTAAAATATCAAATATGACTTGGCACGCATCATAGTAGGGTGCGAAATATTCATTTCTATCCTAATAACAATAATTCGTCAACTGAAATCATTGTCGGGTCGTCAGAGGGGGTACAGAGTGATTTTTCATTTTCAAAATCACCTCAAACTCAAATATGACTCGGCACGCATCATAGTAGGGTGCAAAATATCAATGTCCATCTGAATAACAATAATTCGTCAACAGAAATCATTGTCGGGTCGTAAGAGGGTGTACAGAGGGATTTTACATTTTCAAAATCACTTCAAAAATCAAATATGACTTGGCACGCATCATAGTAGGGTGTAAAATATTCATTTTCATCGAAATAACAATAATTCGTCAACTGAAATCATTGTCGGGTCGTCAGAGGGGGTATAGAGGGATTTTTCATTTTCAAAATTACTTCAAAACTCAAATATGAGTTGGCACGCATCATAGTGGGGTACAAAGTATTCATGTCCATCTGAATAACAATAATTCGTCAACAGAAATCATTGTCGGGTAGTCAGAGGGGGTATAGAGGGATTGTTCATTTTCAAAGTTACCTCAAAAATCAAATATGACTTGGCACGCATCATAGTGGGGTGCAAAATATCCATTTCCATCTGAATAACAATAATTCGTCAACAGAAATCATTGTCGGGTCGTCAGAGGGGGTATAGAGGAATTTTTCATTTTCAAAATTACCTAAAATATCAAATATTACTTGGCACGCAACATGGTGTGTTGCAGAATATCTATGTCCATCTGAATAACAATAATTCGTTAACAGAGATCATTGTCGGTTCGTCAGAGGGGTATAGAGGGATTTTTCATTTTCAAAATTACTTCAAAAATCAAATATGAGTTGGCACGCATCATGGTTGGGTACAAAGTATTCATGTCCATCTGAATAACAATAATTCGTCAACACAAATCATTGTCGGGTAGTCAGAGGGAGTATAGAGGGATTTTACATTATCAAAACGACTTCAAAAATCAAATATGACTTGGCACGTATCATAGTGGGGTGCAAAATATCCATTTCCATCTGAATAACAATAATTCGTCAACAGAAATCATTGTCGGGTCGTCAGAGGGGGTATAGAGGAATTTTTCATTTTCAAAATTACCTAAAATATCAAATATGACTTGGCACGCAACATGGTGTGATGCAGAATATCTATGTCCATCTGAATAACAATAATTCGTTAACAGAGATCATTGTCGGGTCGTCAAAGGGGGCATAGGGTGATTGTACATTTTCAAAGTTACCTCAAAAATCAAATATGACTTGGCACACATCATATTAGGGTGCAAAATATTCAATTCCATCCTAATAACAATAATTCGTCAACAGAAATCATTGTCGGGTCGTTAGAGGGGGTATAGGATTTTTCATTTTCAAAATTACCTCAAAATAAAATATGACTTGGCACGAATCATAGTAGGGTGTAAAATATCTATGTTCATCTGAATAACAATAATTCGTTAACAGAAATCATTGTCGGTTCGTCAGAGGGGTATAGAGGGATTCTTCATTTTCAAAATTAGTTCAAAAATCAAATATGACTTGGCACGCATCATAGTAGGGTGTAAAATATTCATTTTCATCAAAATAACAATAATTCGTCAACTGAAATCATTGTCGGGTCGTCAGAGGGGGTACAGAGGGATTTTTCAAATTCAAAATTACCTAAAATATCAAATATGACATGGCACGCAACATGGTGGGGTGCAGAATATCTATTTCCATCTGAATAACAATAATTCGTCAACAAAAATCATTGCCGGGTTTTCAGAGGGGGTATAGAGGGATTTTTCATTTTCAAAATTACTTCAAAAATCAAATATGAGTTGGCACGCATCATGGTGGGGTACAAAGTATTCATGTCCATCTGAATAACAATAATTCGTCAACAGAAATCATTGTCGGGTAGTCAGAGGGGGTATAGAGGGATTGTTAATTTTCAAAGTTTCCTCAAAAATCAAATATGACTTGGCACGCATCATAGTGGGGTGCAAAATATCCATTTCCATCTGAATAACAATAATTCGTCAACAGAAATCATTGTCGGGTCGTCAGAGGGGGTATAGAGGGATTTTTCATTTTCAAAATTACCTAAAATATCAAATATGACTTGGCACGCAACATGGTGTGTTGCAGAATATCTATGTCCATCTGAATAACAATAATTCGTTAACAGAGATCATTGTCGGTTCGTCAGAGGGGTATAGAGGGATTTTTCATTTTCAAAATTACTTCAAAAATCAAATATGAGTTGGCACGCATCATGGTTGGGTACAAAGTATTCATGTCCATCTGAATAACAATAATTCGTCAATACAAATCATTGTCGGGTAGTCAGAGGGAGTATAGAGGGATTTTTCATTATCTAAACGACTTCAAAAATCAAATATGACTTGGCACGCATCATAGTGGGGTGCAAAATATCCATTTCCATCTGAATAACAATAATTCGTCAACAGAAATCATTGTCGGGTCGTCAGAGGGGGTATAGAGGAACTTTTCATTTTCAAAATTACCTAAAATATCAAATATGACTTGGCACGCAACATGGTGTGATGCAAAATATCCATTTCCATCTGAATAACAGTAACTCGTCAACAGAAATCATTGTCGGTTCGTCAGAGGGGTATAGAGGGATTTTTCATAGAGGAGGTATAGAGGGATTTTTCATTTTCAAAATCACCTCAAAATCAAATATGACTCGGCACGCATCATAGTAGGGTGCAAAATATCAATGTCCATCTGAATAACAATAATTCGTCAACAGAAATCATTGTCGGGTCGTAAGAGGGTGTACAGAGGGATTTTTCATTTTCAAAATCACCTCAAAATCAAATATGACTCGGCACGCATCATAGTAGGGTTCAAAATATCGTATATCTGAATAACAATAATTCGTCAACAGAAATCATTGTCGGTTCGTCAGAGGGGGTATAGAGGAATTTTTCATTTTCAAAGTTACCTAAAATATCAAATATGACTTGGCACGCAACATGGTGGGGTGCAGAATATCTATTTCCATCTGAATAACAATAATTCGTCAACAGAAATCATTGCCGGGTTGTCAGAGGAGGTATAGAGGGATTTTTCATTTTCAAAATTACTTCAAAAATCAAATATGACTTGGCACGCATCATAGTAGGGTGCGAAATATTCATTTCTATCCTAATAACAATAATTCGTCAACTGAAAGCATTGTCGGGTCGTCAGAGGGGGTACAGAGGGATTTTTCATTTTCAAAATCACCTCAAAATCAAATATGACTCGGCACGCATCATAGTAGGGTGCAAAATATCAATGTCCATCTGAATAACAATAATTCGTCAACAGAAATCATTGTCGGGTCGTAAGAGGGTGTACAGAGGGATTTTACATTTTCAAAATCACTTCAAAATCAAATATGACTTGGACCGCTACAAGGAGGGGTGCAGAATATCCATTTCCATCTGAATAACAATAATTCGTCAACAGAAATCATTGCCGGGTTTTCAGAGGAGTTATAGAGGGATTTTTCATTTTCAAAATTACTTCAAAAATCAAATATGACTTGTCACGCATCATATTAGGGTGCAAAATATTCATTTCCATCCTAATAACAATAATTTGTCAACTGAAATCATTGTCGGGTCGTCAGAGGAGGTACAGAGGGATTTATCATTTTTAAAATCACCTCAAAATCAAATATGACTCGGCACGCATCATAGTAAGGTGCAAAATATCAATGTATATCTGAATAACAATAATTCGTCAACAGAAATCATTGTCGGGTCGTCAGAGGGGGTATAGAGGAATTTTACAATTTCAAAATCACTTCAAAAATCATATATGACTTGGACCGCTACAAGGTGGGGTGCAGAATATCCATTTCCATCTGAATAACAATAATTCGTCAACAGAAATCTTTGTCGGGTCGTTAGAAGGGGTATAGGATTTTTCATTTTCAAAATTACTTCAAATATCAAATATGACTTGTCACGCATCATATTAGGGTGCAAAATATTCATTTCCATCCTAATAACAATAATTTGTCAACTGAAATCATTGTCGGGTCGTCAGAGGGGGTACAGAGGGATTTTTCATTTTCAAAATCACCTCAAAATCAAATATGACTCGGCACGCATCATAGTAGGGTTCAAAATATCAATGTATATCTGAATAACAAAAATTCGTCAACAGAAATCATTGTCGGGTCGTAAGAGGGTGTACAGAGGGATTTTTCATTTTCAAAATCACCTCATAATCAAATATGACTCGGCACGCATCATAGTAGGGTTCAAAATATCAATGTATATCTGAATAACAATAATTCGTCAACAGAAATCATTGTCGTTTCGTCAGAGGGGGTATAGAGGAATTTTTCTTTTTCAAAGTTACCTAAAATATCAAATATGACTTGGCACGCAACATGGTGGGGTGCAGAATATCTATTTCCATCTGAATAACAATAATTCGTCAACAGAAATCATTGCCGGGTTGTCAGAGGAGGTATAGAGGGATTTTTCATTTTCAAAATTACTTCAAAAATCAAATATGACTTGGCACGCATCATAGTAGGGTGCGAAATAATCATTTCTATCCTAATAACAATAATTCGTCAACTGAAATCATTGTCGGGTCGTCAGAGGGGGTACAGAGGGATTTTTCATTTTCAAAATCACCTCAAAATCAAATATGACTCGGCACGCATCATAGTAGGATGCAAAATATCAATGTCCATCTGAATAACAATAATTCGTCAACAGAAATCATTGTCGGGTCGTAAGAGGGTGTACAGAGGGATTTTACATTTTCAAAATCACTTCAAAAATCAAATATGACTTGGACCGCTACAAGGTGGGTTGCAGAATATCCATTTCCATCTGAATAACAATAATTCGTCAACAGAAATCATTGCCGGGTTTTCAGAGGAGGTATAGAGGGATTTTTCATTTTCAAAATTACTTCAAAAATCAAATATGACTTGTCACGCATCATATTAGGGTGCAAAATATTCATTTCCATCCTAATAACAATAATTTGTCAACTGAAATCATTGTCGGGTCGTCAGAGGAGGTACAGAGGGATTTTTCATTTTCAAAATCACCTCAAAATCAAATATGACTCGGCACGCATCATAGTAGGGTGCAAAATATCAATGTATATCTGAATAACAATAATTCGTCAACAGAAATCATTGTCGGGTCGTCAGAGGGGGTATAGAGGAATTTTACAATTTCAAAATCACTTCAAAAATCAAATATGACTTGGACCGCTACAAGGTGGGGTGCAGAATATCCATTTCCATCTGAATAACAATAATTCGTCAACAGAAATCATTGTCGGGTCGTTAGAAGGGGTATAGGATTTTTCATTTTCAAAATTACTTCAAAAATCAAATATGACTTGTCACGCATCATATTAGGGTGCAAAATATTCATTTCCATCCTAATAACAATAATTTGTCAACTGAAATCATTGTCGGGTCGTCAGAGGGGGTACAGAGGGATTTTTCATTTTCAAAATCACCTCAAAATCAAATATGACTCGGCACGCATCATAGTAGGGTTCAAAATATCAATGTATATCTGAATAACAATAATTCGTCAACAGAAATCATTGTCGGTTCGTCAGAGGGGGTATAGAGGAATTTTTCATTTTCAAAGTTACCTAAAATATCAAATATGACTTGGCACGCAACATGGTGGGGTGCAGAATATCTATTTCCATCTGAATAACAATAATTCGTCAACAGAAATCATTGCCGGGTTGTCAGAGGAGGTATAGAGGGATTTTTCATATTCAAAATTACTTCTAAAATCAAATATGACTTGGCACGCATCATAGTAGGGTGCGGAATAATCATTTCTATCCTAATAACAATAATTCGTCAACTGAAATCATTGTCGGGTCGTCAGAGGGGGTACAGAGGGATTTTTCATTTTCAAAATCACCTCAAAATCAAATATGACTCGGCACGCATCATAGTAGGATGCAAAATATCAATGTCCATCTGAATAACAATAATTCGTCAACAGAAATCATTGTCGGGTCGTAAGAGGGTGTACAGAGGGATTTTACATTTTCAAAATCACTTCAAAAATCAAATATGACTTGGACCGCTACAAGGTGGGTTGCAGAATATCCATTTCCATCTGAATAACAATAATTCGTCAACAGAAATCATTGCCGGGTTTTCAGAGGAGGTATAGAGGGATTTTTCATTTTCAAAATTACTTCAAAAATCAAATATGACTTGTCACGCATCATATTAGGATGCAAAATATTCATTTCCATCCTAATAACAATAATTTGTCAACTGAAATCATTGTCGGGTCGTCAGAGGAGGTACAGAGGGATTTTTCATTTTCAAAATCACCTCAAAATCAAATATGACTCGGCACGCATCATAGTAGGGTGCAAAATATCAATGTATATCTGAATAACAATAATTCGTCAACAGAAATCATTGTCGGGTCGTCAGAGGGGGTATAGAGGAATTTTACAATTTCAAAATCACTTCAAAAATCAAATATGACTTGGACCGCTACAAGGTGGGGTGCAGAATATCCATTTCCATCTGAATAACAATAATTCGTCAACAGAAATCATTGTCGGGTCGTTAGAAGGGGTATAGGATTTTTCATTTTCAAAATTACTTCAAAAATCAAATATGACTTGTCACGCATCATATTAGGGTGCAAAATATTCATTTCCATCCTAATAACAATAATTCGTCAACAGAAATCATTGTCGGGTCGTAAGAGGGTGTACAGAGGGATTTTACATTTTCAAAATCACCTCAAACTCAAATATGAGTTGGCACGCATCATGGTGGGGTACAAAGTATTCATGTCCATCTGAATAACAATAATTCGTCAACAGAAATCATTGTCGGGTAGTCAGAGGGGGTATAGAGGGATTGTTCATTTTCAAAGTTACCTCAAAAATCAAATATGACTTGGGACACATCATATTAGGGTGCAAAATATTCATTTCCATCCTAATAACAATAATTCGTCAATAGAAATCATTGTCGGGTCGTCAGAGGGGGTATAGAGGAATTTTTCATTTTCAGAATTACCTAAAATATCAAATATGACTTGGCACGCAACATGGTGTGGTGCAGAATATCTATGTCCATCTGAATAACAATAATTTGTTAACAGAGATCATTGTCAGTTCGTCAGAGGGGTATAGAGGGATTTTTCATTTTCAAAATTACTTCAAAAATCAAATATGACTTGGCACGCAACATGGTGTGATGCAGAATATCTATGTCCATCTGAATAACAATACTTCGTTAACAGAGATCATTGTCGGGTCGTCAAAGGGGGCATAGGGGGATTGTTCATTTTCAAAGTTACCTCAAAAATCAAATATGACTTGGGACACATCATATTAGGGTGCGAAATATTCATTTCCATCCTAATAACAATAATTCGTCAATAGAAATCATTGTCGGGTCGTCAGAGGGGGTATAGAGGAATTTTTCATTTTCAGAATTACCTAAAATATCAAATATGACTTGGCACGCAACATGGTGTGGTGCAGAATATCTATGTCCATCTGAATAACAATAATTCGTTAACAGAAATCATTGTCGGTTCGTCAGAGGGGTATAGAGGGATTCTTCATTTTCAAAATTACTTCAAAAATCAAATATGACTTGGCACGCATCATAGTAGGGTGTAAAATAATCATTTTCATCGAAATAACAATAATTCGTCAACTGAAATCATTGTCGGGTCGTCAGAGGGGGTACAGAGGGATTTTTCAAATTCAAAATTACCTAAAATATCAAATATGACATGGCACGCAACATGGTGGGGTGCAGAATATCTATGTCCATCTGAATAACAATAATTTGTTAACAGAGATCATTGTCAGTTCGTCAGAGGGGTATAGAGGGATTTTTCATTTTCAAAATTACTTCAAAAATCAAATATGAGTTGGCACGCATCATGGTGGGGTACAAAGTATTCATGTCCATCTGAATAACAATAATTCGTCAACAGAAATCATTGTCGGGTAGTCAGAGGGGGTATAGAGGGATTGTTCATTTTCAAAGTTACCTCAAAAATCAAATATGACTTGGCACGCATCATAGTGGGGTGCAAAATATCCATTTCCATCTGAATAACAATAATTCGTCAACAGAAATCATTGTCGGGTCGTCAGAGGGGGTATAGAGGAATTTTTCATTTTCAGAATTACCTAAAATATCAAATATGACTTGGCACGCAACATGGTGTGGTGCAGAATATCTATGTCCATCTGAATAACAATAATTTGTTAACAGAGATCATTGTCAGTTCGTCAGAGGGGTATAGAGGGATTTTTCATTTTCAAAATTACTTCAAAAATCAAATATGAGTTGGCACGCATCATGGTGGGGTACAAAGTATTCATGTCCATCTGAATAACAATAATTCGTCAACAGAAATCATTGTCGGGTAGTCAGAGGGGGTATAGAGGGATTGTTCATTTTCAAAGTTACCTCAAAAATCAAATATGACTTGGCACGCATCATAGTGGGGTGCAAAATATCCATTTCCATCTGAATAACAATAATTCGTCAACAGAAATCATTGTCGGGTCGTCAGAGGGGGTATAGAGGAATTTTTCATTTTCAAAATTACCTAAAATATCAAATATTACTTGGCACGCAACATGGTGTGTTGCAGAATATCTATGTCCATCTGAATAACAATAATTCGTTAACAGAGATCATTGTCGGTTCGTCAGAGGGGTATAGAGGGATTTTTCATTTTCAAAATTACTTCAAATATCAAATATGAGTTGGCACGCATCATGGTTGGGTACAAAGTATTCATGTCCATCTGAATAACAATAATTCGTCAACACAAATCATTGTCGGGTAGTCAGAGGGAGTATAGAGGGATTTTACATTATCAAAACGACTTCAAAAATCAAATATGACTTGGCACGCATCATAGTGGGGTGCAAAATATCCATTTCCATCTGAATAACAATAATTCGTCAACAGAAATCATTGTCGGGTCGTCAGAGGGGGTATAGAGGAATTTTTCATTTTCAAAATTACCTAAAATATCAAATATGACTTGGCACGCAACATGGTGTGATGCAGAATATCTATGTCCATCTGAATAACAATAATTCGTTAACAGAGATCATTGTCGGGTCGTCAAAGGGGGCATAGGGGGATTGTACATTTTCAAAGTTACCTCAAAAATCAAATATGACTTGGCACACATCATATTAGGGTGCAAAATATTCAATTCCATCCTAATAACAATAATTCGTCAACAGAAATCATTGTCGGGTCGTTAGAGGGGGTATAGGATTTTTCATTTTCAAAATTACCTCAAAATAAAATATGACTTGGCACGAATCATAGTAGGGTGTAAAATATCTATGTTCATCTGAATAACAATAATTCGTTAACAGAAATCATTGTCGGTTCGTCAGAGGGGTATAGAGGGATTCTTCATTTTCAAAATTACTTCAAAAATCAAATATGACTTGGCACGCATCATAGTAGGGTGTAAAATAATCATTTTCATCGAAATAACAATAATTCGTCAACTGAAATCATTGTCGGGTCGTCAGAGGGGGTACAGAGGGATTTTTCAAATTCAAAATTACCTAAAATATCAAATATGACATGGCACGCAACATGGTGGGGTGCAGAATATCTATTTCCATCTGAATAACAATAATTCGTCAACAGAAATCATTGTCGGGTCGTAAGAGGGTGTACAGAGGGATTTTACATTTTCAAAATCACCTCAAACTCAAATATGAGTTGGCACGCATCATGGTGGGGTACAAAGTATTCATGTCCATCTGAATAACAATAATTCGTCAACAGAAATCATTGTCGGGTAGTCAGAGGGGGTATAGAGGGATTGTTCATTTTCAAAGTTACCTCAAAAATCAAATATGACTTGGGACACATCATATTAGGGTGCAAAATATTCATTTCCATCCTAATAACAATAATTCGTCAATAGAAATCATTGTCGGGTCGTCAGAGGGGGTATAGAGGAATTTTTCATTTTCAGAATTACCTAAAATATCAAATATGACTTGGCACGCAACATGGTGTGGTGCAGAATATCTATGTCCATCTGAATAACAATAATTTGTTAACAGAGATCATTGTCAGTTCGTCAGAGGGGTATAGAGGGATTTTTCATTTTCAAAATTACTTCAAAAATCAAATATGAGTTGGCACGCATCATGGTGGGGTACAAAGTATTCATGTCCATCTGAATAACAATAATTCGTCAACAGAAATCATTGTCGGGTAGTCAGAGGGGGTATAGAGGGATTGTTCATTTTCAAAGTTACCTCAAAAATCAAATATGACTTGGCACGCATCATAGTGGGGTGCAAAATATCCATTTCCATCTGAATAACAATAATTCGTCAACAGAAATCATTGTCGGGTCGTCAGAGGGGGTATAGAGGAATTTTTCATTTTCAAAATTACCTAAAATATCAAATATTACTTGGCACGCAACATGGTGTGTTGCAGAATATCTATGTCCATCTGAATAACAATAATTCGTTAACAGAGATCATTGTCGGTTCGTCAGAGGGGTATAGAGGGATTTTTCATTTTCAAAATTACTTCAAATATCAAATATGAGTTGGCACGCATCATGGTTGGGTACAAAGTATTCATGTCCATCTGAATAACAATAATTCGTCAACACAAATCATTGTCGGGTAGTCAGAGGGAGTATAGAGGGATTTTACATTATCAAAACGACTTCAAAAATCAAATATGACTTGGCACGCATCATAGTGGGGTGCAAAATATCCATTTCCATCTGAATAACAATAATTCGTCAACAGAAATCATTGTCGGGTCGTCAGAGGGGGTATAGAGGAATTTTTCATTTTCAAAATTACCTAAAATATCAAATATGACTTGGCACGCAACATGGTGTGATGCAGAATATCTATGTCCATCTGAATAACAATAATTCGTTAACAGAGATCATTGTCGGGTCGTCAAAGGGGGCATAGGGGGATTGTACATTTTCAAAGTTACCTCAAAAATCAAATATGACTTGGCACACATCATATTAGGGTGCAAAATATTCAATTCCATCCTAATAACAATAATTCGTCAACAGAAATCATTGTCGGGTCGTTAGAGGGGGTATAGGATTTTTCATTTTCAAAATTACCTCAAAATAAAATATGACTTGGCACGAATCATAGTAGGGTGTAAAATATCTATGTTCATCTGAATAACAATAATTCGTTAACAGAAATCATTGTCGGTTCGTCAGAGGGGTATAGAGGGATTCTTCATTTTCAAAATTACTTCAAAAATCAAATATGACTTGGCACGCATCATAGTAGGGTGTAAAATAATCATTTTCATCGAAATAACAATAATTCGTCAACTGAAATCATTGTCGGGTCGTCAGAGGGGGTACAGAGGGATTTTTCAAATTCAAAATTACCTAAAATATCAAATATGACATGGCACGCAACATGGTGGGGTGCAGAATATCTATTTCCATCTGAATAACAATAATTCGTCAACAAAAATCATTGCCGGGTTTTCAGAGGAGGTATAGAGGGATTTTTCATTTTCAAAGTTACCTCAAAAATCAAATATGACTTGGCACGCATCATAGTGGGGTGCAAAATATCCATTTCCATCTGAATAACAATAATTCGTCAACAGAAATCATTGTCGGGTCGTCAGAGGGGGTATAGAGGAATTTTTCATTTTCAAAATTACCTAAAATATCAAATATGACTTGGCACGCAACATGGTGTGTTGCAGAATATCTATGTCCATCTGAATAACAATAATTCGTTAACAGAGATCATTGTCGGTTCGTCAGAGGGGTATAGAGGGATTTTTCATTTTCAAAATTACTTCAAAAATCAAATATGAGTTGGCACGCATCATGGTTGGGTACAAAGTATTCATGTCCATCTGAATAACAATAATTCGTCAATACAAATCATTGTCGGGTAGTCAGAGGGAGTATAGAGGGATTTTTCATTATCTAAACGACTTCAAAAATCAAATATGACTTGGCACGCATCATAGTGGGGTGCAAAATATCCATTTCCATCTGAATAACAATAATTCGTCAACAGAAATCATTGTCGGGTCGTCAGAGGGGGTATAGAGGAACTTTTCATTTTCAAAATTACCTAAAATATCAAATATGACTTGGCACGCAACATGGTGTGATGCAAAATATCCATTTCCATCTGAATAACAGTAACTCGTCAACAGAAATCATTGTCGGTTCGTCAGAGGGGTATAGAGGGATTTTTCATAGAGGAGGTATAGAGGGATTTTTCATTTTCAAAATCACCTCAAAATCAAATATGACTCGGCACGCATCATAGTAGGATGCAAAATATCAATGTCCATCTGAATAACAATAATTCGTCAACAGAAATCATTGTCGGGTCGTAAGAGGGTGTACAGAGGGATTTTTCATTTTCAAAATCACCTCAAAATCAAATATGACTTGTCACGCATCATATTAGGGTGCAAAATATTCATTTCCATCCTAATAACAATAATTCGTCAACAGAAATCATTGTCGGGTCGTAAGAGGTTGTACAGAGGGATTTTACATTTTCAAAATCACCTCAAACTCAAATATGAGTTGGCACGCATCATGGTGGGGTACAAAGTATTCATGTCCATCTGAATAACAATAATTCGTCAACAGAAATCATTGTCGGGTAGTCAGAGGGGGTATAGAGGGATTGTTCATTTTCAAAGTTACCTCAAAAATCAAATATGACTTGGGACACATCATATTAGGGTGCAAAATATTCATTTCCATCCTAATAACAATAATTCGTCAATAGAAATCATTGTCGGGTCGTCAGAGGGGGTATAGAGGAATTTTTCATTTTCAGAATTACCTAAAATATCAAATATGACTTGGCACGCAACATGGTGTGGTGCAGAATATCTATGTCCATCTGAATAACAATAATTTGTTAACAGAGATCATTGTCAGTTCGTCAGAGGGGTATAGAGGGATTTTTCATTTTCAAAATTACTTCAAAAATCAAATATGAGTTGGCACGCATCATGGTGGGGTACAAAGTATTCATGTCCATCTGAATAACAATAATTCGTCAACAGAAATCATTGTCGGGTAGTCAGAGGGGGTATAGAGGGATTGTTCATTTTCAAAATTACCTAAAATATCAAATATTACTTGGCACGCAACATGGTGTGTTGCAGAATATCTATGTCCATCTGAATAACAATAATTCGTTAACAGAGATCATTGTCGGTTCGTCAGAGGGGTATAGAGGGATTTTTCATTTTCAAAATTACTTCAAAAATCAAATATGAGTTGGCACGCATCATGGTTGTGTACAAAGTATTCATGTCCATCTGAATAACAATAATTCGTCAACACAAATCATTGTCGGGTAGTCAGAGGGAGTATAGAGGGATTTTACATTATCAAAACGACTTCAAAAATCAAATATGACTTGGCACGCATCATAGTGGGGTGCAAAATATCCATTTCCATCTGAATAACAATAATTCGTCAACAGAAATCATTGTCGGGTCGTCAGAGGGGGTATAGAGGAATTTTTCATTTTCAAAATTACCTAAAATATCAAATATGACTTGGCACGCAACATGGTGTGATGCAGAATATCTATGTCCATCTGAATAACAATAATTCGTTAACAGAGATCATTGTCGGGTCGTCAAAGGGGGCATAGGGGGATTGTACATTTTCAAAGTTACCTCAAAAATCAAATATGACTTGGCACACATCATATTAGGGTGCAAAATATTCAATTCCATCCTAATAACAATAATTCGTCAACAGAAATCATTGTCGGGTCGTTAGAGGGGGTATAGGATTTTTCATTTTCAAAATTACCTCAAAATAAAATATGACTTGGCACGAATCATAGTAGGGTGTAAAATATCTATGTTCATCTGAATAACAATAATTCGTTAACAGAAATCATTGTCGGTTCGTCAGAGGGGTATAGAGGGATTCTTCATTTTCAAAATTACTTCAAAAATCAAATATGACTTGGCACGCATCATAGTAGGGTGTAAAATATTCATTTTCATCGAAATAACAATAATTCGTCAACTGAAATCATTGTCGGGTCGTCAGAGGGGGTACAGAGGGATTTTTCAAATTCAAAATTACCTAAAATATCAAATATGACATGGCACGCAACATGGTGGGGTGCAGAATATCTATTTCCATCTGAATAACAATAATTCGTCAACAAAAATCATTGCCGGGTTTTCAGAGGAGGTATAGAGGGATTTTTCATTTTCAAAGTTACCTCAAATATCAAATATGACTTGGCACGCATCATAGTGGGGTGCAAAATATCCATTTCCATCTGAATAACAATAATTCGTCAACAGAAATCATTGTCGGGTCGTCAGAGGGGGTATAGAGGAATTTTTCATTTTCAAAATTACCTAAAATATCAAATATGACTTGGCACGCAACATGGTGTGTTGCAGAATATCTATGTCCATCTGAATAACAATAATTCGTTAACAGAGATCATTGTCGGTTCGTCAGAGGGGTATAGAGGGATTTTTCATTTTCAAAATTACTTCAAAAATCAAATATGAGTTGGCACGCATCATGGTTGGGTACAAAGTATTCATGTCCATCTGAATAACAATAATTCGTCAATACAAATCATTGTCGGGTAGTCAGAGGGAGTATAGAGGGATTTTTCATTATCTAAACGACTTCAAAAATCAAATATGACTTGGCACGCATCATAGTGGGGTGCAAAATATCCATTTCCATCTGAATAACAATAATTCGTCAACAGAAATCATTGTCGGGTCGTCAGAGGGGGTATAGAGGAACTTTTCATTTTCAAAATTACCTAAAATATCAAATATGACTTGGCACGCAACATGGTGTGATGCAAAATATCCATTTCCATCTGAATAACAGTAACTCGTCAACAGAAATCATTGTCGGTTCGTCAGAGGGGTATAGAGGGATTTTTCATAGAGGAGGTATAGAGGGATTTTTCATTTTCAAAATCACCTCAAAATCAAATATGACTCGGCACGCATCATAGTAGGGTGCAAAATATCAATGTCCATCTGAATAACAATAATTCGTCAACAGAAATCATTGTCGGGTCGTAAGAGGGTGTACAGAGGGATTTTTCATTTTCAAAATCACCTCAAAATCAAATATGACTCGGCACGCATCATAGTAGGGTTCAAAATATCGTATATCTGAATAACAATAATTCGTCAACAGAAATCATTGTCGGTTCGTCAGAGGGGGTATAGAGGAATTTTTCATTTTCAAAGTTACCTAAAATATCAAATATGATTTGGCACGCAACATGGTGGGGTGCAGAATATCTATTTCCATCTGAATAACAATAATTCGTCAACAGAAATCATTGCCGGGTTGTCAGAGGAGGTATAGAGGGATTTTTCATTTTCAAAATTACTTCAAAAATCAAATATGACTTGGCACGCATCATAGTAGGGTGCGAAATATTCATTTCTATCCTAATAACAATAATTCGTCAACTGAAAGCATTGTCGGGTCGTCAGAGGGGGTACAGAGGGATTTTTCATTTTCAAAATCACCTCAAAATCAAATATGACTCGGCACGCATCATAGTAGGGTGCAAAATATCAATGTCCATCTGAATAACAATAATTCGTCAACAGAAATCATTGTCGGGTCGTAAGAGAGTGTACAGAGGGATTTTACATTTTCAAAATCACTTCAAAATCAAATATGACTTGGACCGCTACAAGGTGGGGTGCAGAATATCCATTTCCATCTGAATAACAATAATTCGTCAACAGAAATCATTGCCGGGTTTTCAGAGGAGTTATAGAGGGATTTTTCATTTTCAAAATTACTTCAAAAATCAAATATGACTTGTCACGCATCATATTAGGGTGCAAAATATTCATTTCCATCCTAATAACAATGATTTGTCAACTGAAATCATTGTCGGGTCGTCAGAGGAGGTACAGAGGGATTTTTCATTTTCAAAATCACCTCAAAATCAAATATGACTCGGCACGCATCATAGTAGGGCGCAAAATATCAATGTATATCTGAATAACAATAATTCGTCAACAGAAATCATTGTCGGGTCGTCAGAGGGGGTATAGAGGAATTTTACAATTTCAAAATCACTTCAAAAATCAAATATGACTTGGACCGCTACAAGGTGGGGTGCAGAATATCCATTTCCATCTGAATAACAATAATTCGTCAACAGAAATCATTGTCGGGTCGTTAGAAGGGGTATAGGATTTTTCATTTTCAAAATTACTTCAAATATCAAATATGACTTGTCACGCATCATATTAGGGTGCAAAATATTCATTTCCATCCTAATAACAATAATTTGTCAACTGAAATCATTGTCGGGTCGTCAGAGGGGGTACAGAGGGATTTTTCATTTTCAAAATCACCTCAAAATCAAATATGACTCGGCACGCATCATAGTAGGGTTCAAAATATCAATGTATATCTGAATAACAATAATTCGTCAACAGAAATCATTGTCGGTTCGTCAGAGGGGGTACAGAGGGATTTTTCATTTTCAAAATCACCTCAATATCAAATATGACTCGGCACGCATCATAGTAGGGTGCAAAATATCAATGTCCATCTGAATAACAATAATTCGTCAACAGAAATCATTGTCGGGTCGTAAGAGGGTGTACAGAGGGATTTTACATTTTCAAAATCACTTCAAAAATCAAATATGACTTGGACCGCTACAAGGTGGGGTGCAGAATATCCATTTCCATCTGAATAACAATAATTCGTAAACAGAAATCATTGTCGGGTCGTCAGAGGGGGTATAGAGGAATTTTTCATTTTCAAAATTACCTAAAATATCAAATATGACTAGGCACGCAACATGGTGTGATGCAGAATATCTATGTCCATCTGAATAACAATAATTTGTTAACAGAGATCATTGTCAGTTCGTCAGAGGGGTATAGAGGGATTTTTCATTTTCAAAATTACTTCAAAACTCAAATATGAGTTGGCACGCATCATGGTGGGGTACAAAGTATTCATGTCCATCTGAATAACAATAATTCGTCAACAGAAATCATTGTCGGGTAGTCAGAGGGGGTATAGAGGGATTGTTCATTTTCAAAGTTACCTCAAAAATCAAATATGACTTGGGACACATCATATTAGGGTGCAAAATATTCATTTCCATCCTAATAACAATAATTCGTCAATAGAAATCATTGTCGGGTCGTCAGAGGGGGTATAGAGGAATTTTTCATTTTCAGAATTACCTAAAATATCAAATATGACTTGGCACGCAACATGGTGTGGTGCAGAATATCTATGTCCATCTGAATAACAATAATTTGTTAACAGAGATCATTGTCAGTTCGTCAGAGGGGTATAGAGGGATTTTTCATTTTCAAAATTACTTCAAATATCAAATATGAAATGGCACGCATCATGGTGGGGTACAAAGTATTCATGTCCATCTGAATAACAATAATTCGTCAACAGAAATCATTGTCGGGTAGTCAGAGGGGGTATAGAGGGATTGTTCATTTTCAAAGTTACCTCAAAAATCAAATATGACTTGGCACGCATCATAGTGGGGTGCAAAATATCCATTTCCATCTGAATAACAATAATTCGTCAACAGAAATCATTGTCGGGTCGTCAGAGGGGGTATAGAGGAATTTTTCATTTTCAAAATTACCTAAAATATCAAATATTACTTCGCACGCAACATGGTGTGTTGCAGAATATCTATGTCCATCTGAATAACAATAATTCGTTAACAGAGATCATTGTCGGTTCGTCAGAGGGGTATAGAGGGATTTTTCATTTTCAAAATTACTTCAAAAATCAAATATGAAATGGCACGCATCATGGTGGGGTACAAAGTATTCATGTCCATCTGAATAACAATAATTCGTCAACAGAAATCATTGTCGGGTAGTCAGAGGGGGTATAGAGGGATTGTTCATTTTCAAAGTTACCTCAAAAATCAAATATGACTTGGCACGCATCATAGTGGGGTGCAAAATATCCATTTCCATCTGAATAACAATAATTCGTCAACAGAAATCATTGTCGGGTCGTCAGAGGGGGTGTAGAGGAATTTTTCATTTTCAAAATTACCTAAAATATCAAATATTACTTCGCACGCAACATGGTGTGTTGCAGAATATCTATGTCCATCTGAATAACAATAATTCGTTAACAGAGATCATTGTCGGTTCGTCAGAGGGGTATAGAGGGATTCTTCATTTTCAAAATTACTTCAAAAATCAAATATGACTTGGCACGCATCATAGTAGGGTGTAACATAATCATTTTCATCGAAATAACAATAATTCGTCAACTGAAATCATTGTCGGGTCGTCAGAGGGGGTACAGAGGGATTTTTCAAATTCAAAATTACCTAAAATATCAAATATGACATGGCACGCAACATGGTGGGGTGCAGAATATCTATTTCCATCTGAATAACAATAATTCGTCAACAGAAATCATTGTCGGGTCGTAAGAGGGTGTACAGAGGGATTTTACATTTTCAAAATCACCTCAAACTCAAATATGAGTTGGCACGCATCATGGTGGGGTACAAAGTATTCATGTCCATCTGAATAACAATAATTCGTCAACAGAAATCATTGTCGGGTAGTCAGAGGGGGTATAGAGGGATTGTTCATTTTCAAAGTTACCTCAAAAATCAAATATGACTTGGGACACATCATATTAGGGTGCAAAATATTCATTTCCATCCTAATAACAATAATTCGTCAATAGAAATCATTGTCGGGTCGTCAGAGGGGGTATAGAGGAATTTTTCATTTTCAGAATTACCTAAAATATCAAATATGACTTGGCACGCAACATGGTGTGGTGCAGAATATCTATGTCCATCTGAATAACAATAATTTGTTAACAGAGATCATTGTCAGTTCGTCAGAGGGGTATAGAGGGATTTTTCATTTTCAAAATTACTTCAAAAATCAAATATGAGTTGGCACGCATCATGGTGGGGTACAAAGTATTCATGTCCATCTGAATAACAATAATTCGTCAACAGAAATCATTGTCGGGTAGTCAGAGGGGGTATAGAGGGATTGTTCATTTTCAAAGTTACCTCAAAAATCAAATATGACTTGGCACGCATCATAGTGGGGTGCAAAATATCCATTTCCATCTGAATAACAATAATTCGTCAACAGAAATCATTGTCGGGTCGTCAGAGGGGGTATAGAGGAATTATTCATTTTCAAAATTACCTAAAATATCAAATATTACTTGGCACGCAACATGGTGTGTTGCAGAATATCTATGTCCATCTGAATAACAATAATTCGTTAACAGAGATCATTGTCGGTTCGTCAGAGGGGTATAAAGGGATTTTTCATTTTCAAAATTACTTCAAAAATCAAATATGAGTTGGCACGCATCATGGTTGGGTACAAAGTATTCATGTCCATCTGAATAACAATAATTCGTCAACACAAATCATTGTCGGGTAGTCAGAGGGAGTATAGAGGGATTTTACATTATCAAAACGACTTCAAAAATCAAATATGACTTGGCACGCATCATAGTGGGGTGCAAAATATCCATTTCCATCTGAATAACAATAATTCGTCAACAGAAATCATTGTCGGGTCGTCAGAGGGGGTATAGAGGAATTTTTCATTTTCAAAATTACCTAAAATATCAAATATGACTTGGCACGCAACATGGTGTGATGCAGAATATCTATGTCCATCTGAATAACAATAATTCGTTAACAGAGATCATTGTCGGGTCGTCAAAGGGGGCATAGGGGGATTGTACATTTTCAAAGTTACCTCAAAAATCAAATATGACTTGGCACACATCATATTAGGGTGCAAAATATTCAATTCCATCCTAATAACAATAATTCGTCAACAGAAATCATTGTCGGGTCGTTAGAGGGGGTATAGGATTTTTCATTTTCAAAATTACCTCAAAATAAAATATGACTTGGCACGAATCATAGTAGGGTGTAAAATATCTATGTTCATCTGAATAACAATAATTCGTTAACAGAAATCATTGTCGGTTCGTCAGAGGGGTATAGAGGGATTCTTCATTTTCAAAATTACTTCAAAAATCAAATATGACTTGGCACGCATCATAGTAGGGTGTAAAATATTCATTTTCATCGAAATAACAATAATTCGTCAACTGAAATCATTGTCGGGTCGTCAGAGGGGGTACAGAGGGATTTTTCAAATTCAAAATTACCTAAAATATCAAATATGACATGGCACGCAACATGGTGGGGTGCAGAATATCTATTTCCATCTGAATAACAATAATTCGTCAACAAAAATCATTGCCGGGTTTTCAGAGGAGGTATAGAGGGATTTTTCATTTTCAAAGTTACCTCAAAAATCAAATATGACTTGGCACGCATCATAGTGGGGTGCAAAATATCCATTTCCATCTGAATAACAATAATTCGTCAACAGAAATCATTGTCGGGTCGTCAGAGGGGGTATAGAGGAATTTTTCATTTTCAAAATTACCTAAAATATCAAATATGACTTGGCACGCAACATGGTGTGTTGCAGAATATCTATGTCCATCTGAATAACAATAATTCGTTAACAGAGATCATTGTCGGTTCGTCAGAGGGGTATAGAGGAATTTTTCATTTTCAAAATTACTTCAAAAATCAAATATGAGTTGGCACGCATCATGGTTGGGTACAAAGTATTCATGTCCATCTGAATAACAATAATTCGTCAATACAAATCATTGTCGGGTAGTCAGAGGGAGTATAGAGGGATTTTTCATTATCTAAACGACTTCAAAAATCAAATATGACTTGGCACGCATCATAGTGGGGTGCAAAATATCCATTTCCATCTGAATAACAATAATTCGTCAACAGAAATCATTGTCGGGTCGTCAGAGGGGGTATAGAGGAACTTTTCATTTTCAAAATTACCTAAAATATCAAATATGACTTGGCACGCAACATGGTGTGATGCAAAATATCCATTTCCATCTGAATAACAGTAACTCGTCAACAGAAATCATTGTCGGTTCGTCAGAGGGGTATAGAGGGATTTTTCATAGAGGAGGTATAGAGGGATTTTTCATTTTCAAAATCACCTCAAAATCAAATATGACTCGGCACGCATCATAGTAGGGTGCAAAATATCAATGTCCATCTGAATAACAATAATTCGTCAACAGAAATCATTGTCGGGTCGTAAGAGGGTGTACAGAGGGATTTTTCATTTTCAAAATCACCTCAAAATCAAATATGACTCGGCACGCATCATAGTAGGGTTCAAAATATCGTATATCTGAATAACAATAATTCGTCAACAGAAATCATTGTCGGTTCGTCAGAGGGGGTATAGAGGAATTTTTCATTTTCAAAGTTACCTAAAATATCAAATATGACTTGGCACGCAACATGGTGGGGTGCAGAATATCTATTTCCATCTGAATAACAATAATTCGTCAACAGAAATCATTGCCGGGTTGTCAGAGGAGGTATAGAGGGATTTTTCATTTTCAAAATTACTTCAAAAATCAAATATGACTTGGCACGCATCATAGTAGGGTGCGAAATATTCATTTCTATCCTAATAACAATAATTCGTCAACTGAAAGCATTGTCGGGTCGTCAGAGGGGGTACAGAGGGATTTTTCATTTTCAAAATCACCTCAAAATCAAATATGACTCGGCACGCATCATAGTAGGGTGCAAAATATCAATGTCCATCTGAATAACAATAATTCGTCAACAGAAATCATTGTCGGGTCGTAAGAGAGTGTACAGAGGGATTTTACATTTTCAAAATCACTTCAAAATCAAATATGACTTGGACCGCTACAAGGTGGGGTGCAGAATATCCATTTCCATCTGAATAACAATAATTCGTCAACAGAAATCATTGCCGGGTTTTCAGAGGAGTTATAGAGGGATTTTTCATTTTCAAAATTACTTCAAAAATCAAATATGACTTGTCACGCATCATATTAGGGTGCAAAATATTCATTTCCATCCTAATAACAATGATTTGTCAACTGAAATCATTGTCGGGTCGTCAGAGGAGGTACAGAGGGATTTTTCATTTTCAAAATCACCTCAAAATCAAATATGACTCGGCACGCATCATAGTAGGGCGCAAAATATCAATGTATATCTGAATAACAATAATTCGTCAACAGAAATCATTGTCGGGTCGTCAGAGGGGGTATAGAGGAATTTTACAATTTCAAAATCACTTCAAAAATCAAATATGACTTGGACCGCTACAAGGTGGGGTGCAGAATATCCATTTCCATCTGAATAACAATAATTCGTCAACAGAAATCATTGTCGGGTCGTTAGAAGGGGTATAGGATTTTTCATTTTCAAAATTACTTCAAATATCAAATATGACTTGTCACGCATCATATTAGGGTGCAAAATATTCATTTCCATCCTAATAACAATAATTTGTCAACTGAATTCATTGTCGGGTCGTCAGAGGGGGTACAGAGGGATTTTTCATTTTCAAAATCACCTCAAAATCAAATATGACTCGGCACGCATCATAGTAGGGTTCAAAATATCAATGTATATCTGAATAACAATAATTCGTCAACAGAAATCATTGTCGGTTCGTCAGAGGGGGTACAGAGGGATTTTTCATTTTCAAAATCACCTCAATATCAAATATGACTCGGCACGCATCATAGTAGGGTGCAAAATATCAATGTCCATCTGAATAACAATAATTCGTCAACAGAAATCATTGTCGGGTCGTAAGAGGGTGTACAGAGGGATTTTACATTTTCAAAATCACTTCAAAAATCAAATATGACTTGGACCGCTACACGGTGGGGTGCAGAATATCCATTTCCATCTGAATAACAATAATTCGTAAACAGAAATCATTGTCGGGTCGTCAGAGGGGGTATAGAGGAATTTTTCATTTTCAAAATTACCTAAAATATCAAATATGACTAGGCACGCAACATGGTGTGGTGCAGAATATCTATGTCCATCTGAATAACAATAATTTGTTAACAGAGATCATTGTCAGTTCGTCAGAGGGGTATAGAGGGATTTTTCATTTTCAAAATTACTTCAAAACTCAAATATGAGTTGGCACGCATCATGGTGGGGTACAAAGTATTCATGTCCATCTGAATAACAATAATTCGTCAACAGAAATCATTGTCGGGTAGTCAGAGGGGGTATAGAGGGATTGTTCATTTTCAAAGTTACCTCAAAAATCAAATATGACTTGGGACACATCATATTAGGGTGCAAAATATTCATTTCCATCCTAATAACAATAATTCGTCAATAGAAATCATTGTCGGGTCGTCAGAGGGGGTATAGAGGAATTTTTCATTTTCAGAATTACCTAAAATATCAAATATGACTTGGCACGCAACATGGTGTGGTGCAGAATATCTATGTCCATCTGAATAACAATAATTTGTTAACAGAGATCATTGTCAGTTCGTCAGAGGGGTATAGAGGGATTTTTCATTTTCAAAATTACTTCAAAAATCAAATATGAAATGGCACGCATCATGGTGGGGTACACAGTATTCATGTCCATCTGAATAACAATAATTCGTCAACAGAAATCATTGTCGGGTAGTCAGAGGGGGTATAGAGGGATTGTTCATTTTCAAAGTTACCTCTAAGGTCAAATATGACTTGGCACGCATCATAGTGGGGTGCAAAATATCCATTTCCATCTGAATAACAATAATTCGTCAACAGAAATCATTGTCGGGTCGTCAGAGGGGGTATAGAGGAATTTTTCATTTTCAAAATTACCTAAAATATCAAATATTACTTCGCACGCAACATGGTGTGTTGCAGAATATCTATGTCCATCTGAATAACAATAATTCGTTAACAGAGATCATTGTCGGTTCGTCAGAGGGGTATAGAGGGATTTTTCATTTTCAAAATTACTTCAAAAATCAAATATGAGTTGGCACGCATCATGGTTGGGTACAAAGTATTCATGTCCATCTGAATAACAATAATTCGTCAACACAAATCATTGTCGGGTAGTCAGAGGGAGTATAGAGGGATTTTACATTATCAAAACGACTTCAAAAATCAAATATGACTTGGCACGCATCACAGTGGGGTGCAAAATATCCATTTCCATCTGAATAACAATAATTCGTCAACAGAAATCATTGTCGGGTCGTCACAGAGGGGGTATAGAGGAATTTTTCATTTTCAAAATTACCTAAAATATCAAATATGACTTGGCACGCAACATGGTGTGATGCAGAATATCTATGTCCATCTGAATAACAATACTTCGTTAACAGAGATCATTGTCGGGTCGTCAAAGGGGGCATAGGGGGATTGTTCATTTTCAAAGTTACCTCAAAAATCAAATATGACTTGGCACACATCATATTAGGGTGCAAAATATTCATTTCCATCCTAATAACAATAATTCCTCAACAAAAATCATTGTCGTTTCGTCAGAGGGGGTATAGAGGAATTTTTCATTTTCAAAATTACCTAAAATATCAAATATGACTTGGCACGCAACATGGTGTGGTGCAGAATATCTATGTCCATCTGAATAACAATAATTCGTTAACAGAGATCATTGTCGGTTCGTCAGAGGGGTATAGAGGGATTTTTCATTTTCAAAATGACTCCAAAAATCAGATATGAGTTGGCACGCATCATGGTGGGGTACAAAGTATTCATGTCCATCTGAATAACAATAATTCGTCAACAGAAATCATTGTCGGGTAGTCAGAGGGGGTATAGAGGGATTTTTCAATATCAAAACAACTTCAAAAATCAAATATGACTTGGCACGCATCATAGTGGGGTGCAAAATATCCATTTCCATCTGAATAACAATATATCGTCAACAGAAATCATTGTCGGTTCGTCAGAGGGGGTATAGAGGAATTTTTCATTTTCAAAATTACTTCAAAAATCAAATATGACTTGGCACGCATCATATTAGGGTGCAAAATATTCAATTCCATCCTAATAACAATAATTCGTCAACAGAAATCATTGTCGGGTCGTTAGAGGGGGTATAGGATATTTCATTTTCAAAATTACCTTAAAATAAAATATGACTTGGCACGAATCATAGTAGGGTGTAAAATATCTATGTTCATCTGAATAACAATAATTCGTTAACAGAAATCATTGTCGGTTCGTCAGAGGGGTATAGAGGGATTCTTCATTTTCAAAATTACTTCAAAAATCAAATATGACTTGGCACGCATCATAGTAGGGTGTAAAATATTCATTTTCATCGAAATAACAATATTTCGTCAACTGAAATCATTGTCGGGTCGTCAGAGGGGGTACAGAGGGATTTTTCAAATTCAAAATTACCTAAAATATCAAATATGACATGGCACGCATCATATTAGGGTGCAAAATATTCAATTCCATCCTAATAACAATAATTCGTCAACAGAAATCATTGTCGGGTCGTCAGAGGGGGTATAGAGGAATTTTTCATTTTCAAAATTACCTAAAATATCAAATATGACTTGGCACGCAACATGGTGTGGTGCAGAATATCTATGTCCATCTGAATAACAATAATTTGTTAACAGAGTTCATTGTCGGTTCGACAGAGGGGTATAGAGGGATTTTTCATTATCAAAATTACTTCAAAAATCAAATATGACTTGGCACGCATCATGGTGGGGTACAAAGTATTCATGTCCATCTGAATAACAATAATTCGTCAACAGAAATCATTGTCGGGTAGTCAGAGGGGGTATAGAGGGATTGTTCATTTTCAAAGTTACCTCAAAAATCAAATATGACTTGGCACGCATCATAGTGGGGTGCAAAATGTCCATTTCCATCTGAATAACAATAATTCGTCAACAGAAATTATTGTCGGGTCGTCAGAGGGGGTATAGAGGAATTTTTCATTTTCAAAATTACCTAAAATATCAAATATGACTTGGCGCGCAACATGGTGTGTTGCAGAATATCTATGTCCATCTGAATAACAATAATTCGTTAACAGAGATCATTGTCGGTTCGTCAGAGGGGTATAGAGGGATTTTTCATTTTCAAAATTACTTCAAAAATCAAATATGAGTTGGCACGCATCATGGTTGGGTACAAAGTATTCATGTCCATCTGAATAACAATAATTCGTCAACACAAATCATTGTCGGGTAGACAGAGGGAGTATAGAGGGATTTTTCATTATCTAAACGACTTCAAAAATCAAATATGACTTGGCACGCATCATAGTGGGGTGCAAAATATCCACTTCCATCTGAATAACAATAATTCGTCAACAGAAATCATTGTCGGGTCGTCAGAGGGGGTATAGAGGAATTTTTCATTTTCAAAATTACCTAAAATATCAAATATGACTTGGCACGCAACATGGTGTGATGCAGAATATCTATGTCCATCTGAATAACAATACTTCGTTAACAGAGATCATTGTCGGGTCGTCAAAGGGGGCATAGGGGGATTGTTCATTTTCAAAGTTACCTCAAAAATCAAATATGACTTGGCACACATCATATTAGGGTGCAAAATATTCATTTCCATCCTAATAACAATAATTCCTCAACAAAAATCATTGTTGTTTCGTCAGAGGGGGCATAGAGGAATTTTTCATTTTCAAAATTACCTAAAATATCAAATATGACTTGGCACGCAACATGGTGTGGTGCAGAATATCTATGTCCATCTGAATAACAATAATTCGTTAACAGAGATCATTGTCGGTTCGTCAGAGGGGTATAGAGGGATTTTTCATTTTCAAAATGACTCCAAAAATCAGATATGAGTTGGCACGCATCATGGTGGGGTACAAAGTATTCATGTCCATCTGAATAACAATAATTCGTCAACAGAAATCATTGTCGGGTAGTCAGAGGGGGTATAGAGGGATTTTTCAATATCAAAACGACTTCAAAAATCAAATATGACTTGGCACGCATCATAGTGGGGTGCAAAATATCCATTTCCATCTGAATAACAATATATCGTCAACAGAAATCATTGTCGGTTCGTCAGAGGGGGTATAGAGGAATTTTTCATTTTCAAAATTACTTCAAAAATCAAATATGACTTGGCACGCATCATATTAGGGTGCAAAATATTCAATTCCATCCTAATAACAATAATTCGTCAACAGAAATCATTGTCGGGTCGTCAGAGGGGGTACAGAGGGATTTTTCAAATTCAAAATTACCTAAAATATCAAATATGACATGGCACGCAACATGGTGGGGTGCAGAATATCTATTTCCATCTGAATAACAATAATTCGTCAACAAAAATCATTGCCGGGTTTTCAGAGGAGGTATAGAGGGATTTTACATTTTCAAAATTACTTCAAAAATCAAATATGACTTGGCACGCATCATATTAGGGTGCAAAATATTCAATTCCATCCTAATAACAATAATTCGTCAGCAGAAATCATTGTCGGGTCGTCAGAGGGGGTATAGAGGAATTTTTCATTTTCAAAATTACCTAAAATATCAAATATGACTTGGCACGCAACATGGTGTGGTGCAGAATATCTATGTCCATCTGAATAACAATAATTTGTTAACAGAGTTCATTGTCGGTTCGTCAGAGGGGTATAGAGGGATTTTTCATTTTCAAAATTACTTCAAAAATCAAATATGAGTTGGCACGCATCATGGTGGGGTACAAAGTATTCATGTCCATCTGAATAACAATAATTCGTCAACAGAAATCATTGTCGGGTAGTCAGAGGGGGTATAGAGGGATTGTTCATATTCAAAGTTACCTCAAAAATCAAATATGACTTGGCACGCATCATGGTGGGGTGCAAAATATCCATTTCCATCTGAATAACAATAATTCGTCAACAGAAATCATTGTCGGGTCGTCAGAGGTGGTATAGAGGAATTTTTCATTTTCAAAATTACCTAAAATATCAAATATGACTTGGCACGCAACATGGTGTGTTGCAGAATATCTATGTCCATCTGAATAACAATTATTCGTTAACAGAGATCATTGTCGGTTCGTCAGAGGGGTATAGAGGGATTTTTCATTTTCAAAATTACTTCAAAAATCAAATATGAGTTGGCACGCATCATGGTTGGGTACAAAGTATTCATGTCCGTCTGAATAACAATAATTCGTCAACACAAATCATTGTCGGGTAGTCAGAGGGAGTATAGAGGGATTTTTCATTATCTAAACGACTTCAAAAATCAAATATGACTTGGCACGCATCATAGTGGGGTGCAAAATATCCATTTCCATCTGAATAACAATAATTCGTCAACAGAAATCATTGTCGGGTCGTCAGAGGGGGTATAGAGGAATTTTTCATTTTCAAAATTACCTAAAATATCAAATATGACTTGGCACGCAACATGGTGTGATGCAAAATATCCATTTCCATCTGAATAACAGTAACTCGTCAACAGAAATCATTGTCGGTTCGTCAGAAGGGTATAGAGGGATTTTTCATAGAGGAGGTATAGAGGGATTTTTCATTTTCAAAATCACCTCAAAATCAAATATGACTCGGCACGCATCATAGTAGGGTGCAAAATATCAATGTCCATCTGAATAACAATAATTCGTCAACAGAAATCATTGTCGGGTCGTAAGAGGGTGTACAGAGGGATTTTTCATTTTCAAAATCACCTCAAAATCAAATATGACTCGGCACGCATCATAGTAGGGTTCAAAATATCAATGTATATCTGAATAACAATAATTCGTCAACAGATATCATTGTCGGTTCGTCAGAGGGGGTATAGAGGAATTTTTCATTTTCAAAGTTACCTAAAATATCAAATATGACTTGGCACGCAACATGGTGGGGTGCAGAATATCTATTTCCATCTGAATAACAATAATTCGTCAACAGAAATCATTGCCGGGTTGTCAGAGGAGGTATAGAGGGATTTTTCATTTTCAAAATTACTTCAAAAATCAAATATGACTTGGCACGCATCATAGTAGGGTGCGAAATATTCATTTCTATCCTAATAACAATAATTCGTCAACTGAAATCATTGTCGGGTCGTTAGAGGGGGTACAGAGGGATTTTTCATTTTCAAAATCACCTCAAAATCAAATATGACTCGGCACGCATCATATTAGGATGCAAAATATCAATGTCCATCTGAATAACAATAATTCGTCAACAGAAATCATTGTCGGGTCGTAAGAGGGTGTACAGAGGGATTTTACATTTTCAAAATCACTTCAAAAATCAAATATGACTTGGACCGCTACAAGGTGGGGTGCAGAATATCCATTTCCATCTGAATAACAATAATTCGTCAACAGAAATCATTGCCGGGTTTTCAGAGGAGGTATAGAGGGATTTTTCATTTTCAAAATTACTTCAAAAATCAAATATGACTTGTCACGCATCATATTAGGGTGCAAAATATTCATTTCCATCCTAATAACAATAATTTGTCAACTGAAATCATTGTCGGGTCGTCAGAGGAGGTACAGAGGGATTTTTCATTTTCAAAATCACCTCAAAATCAAATATGACTCGGCACGCATCATAGTAGGGTGCAAAATATCAATGTATATCTGAATAACAATAATTCGTCAACAGAAATCATTGTCGGGTCGTCAGAGGGGGTATAGAGGAATTTTTCATTTTCAAAATTACCTAAAATATCAAATATGACTAGGCACGCAACATGGTGTGGTGCAGAATATCTATGTCCATCTGAATAACAATAATTTGTTAACAGAGATCATTGTCAGTTCGTCAGAGGGGTATAGAGGGATTTTTCATTTTCAAAATTACTTCAAAACTCAAATATGAGTTGGCACGCATCATGGTGGGGTACAAAGTATTCATGTCCATCTGAATAACAATAATTCGTCAACAGAAATCATTGTCGGGTAGTCAGAGGGGGTATAGAGGGATTGTTCATTTTCAAAGTTACCTCAAAAATCAAATATGACTTGGGACACATCATATTAGGGTGCAAAATATTCATTTCCATCCTAATAACAATAATTCGTCAATAGAAATCATTGTCGGGTCGTCAGAGGGGGTATAGAGGAATTTTTCATTTTCAGAATTACCTAAAATATCAAATATGACTTGGCACGCAACATGGTGTGGTGCAGAACATCTATGTCCATCTGAATAACAATAATTTGTTAACAGAGATCATTGTCAGTTGGTCAGAGGGGTATAGAGGGATTTTTCATTTTCAAAATTACCTAAAATATCAAATATTACTTCGCACGCAACATGGTGTGTTGCAGAATATCTATGTCCATCTGAATAACAATAATTCGTTAACAGAGATCATTGTCGGTTCGTCAGAGGGGTATAGAGGGATTTTTCATTTTCAAAATTACTTCAAAAATCAAATATGAGTTGGCACGCATCATGGTTGGGTACAAAGTATTCATGTCCATCTGAATAACAATAATTCGTCAACACAAATCATTGTCGGGTAGTCAGAGGGAGTATAGAGGGATTTTACATTATCAAAACGACTTCAAAAATCAAATATGACTTGGCACGCATCATAGTGGGGTGCAAAATATCCATTTCCATCTGAATAACAATAATTCGTCAACAGAAATCATTGTCGGGTCGTCACAGAGGGGGTATAGAGGAATTTTTCATTTTCAAAATTACCTAAAATATCAAATATGACTTGGCACGCAACATGGTGTGATGCAGAATATCTATGTCCATCTGAATAACAATACTTCGTTAACAGAGATCATTGTCGGGTCGTCAAAGGGGGCATAGGGGGATTGTTCATTTTCAAAGTTACCTCAAAAATCAAATATGACTTGGCACACATCATATTAGGGTGCAAAATATTCATTTCCATCCTAATAACAATAATTCCTCAACAAAAATCATTGTCGTTTCGTCAGAGGGGGTATAGAGGAATTTTTCATTTTCAAAATTACCTAAAATATCAAATATGACTTGGCACGCAACATGGTGTGGTGCAGAATATCTATGTCCATCTGAATAACAATAATTCGTTAACAGAGATCATTGTCGGTTCGTCAGAGGGGTATAGAGGGATTTTTCATTTTCAAAATGACTCCAAAAATCAGATATGAGTTGGCACGCATCATGGTGGGGTACAAAGTATTCATGTCCATCTGAATAACAATAATTCGTCAACAGAAATCATTGTCGGGTAGTCAGAGGGGGTATAGAGGGATTTTTCAATATCAAAACAACTTCAAAAATCAAATATGACTTGGCACGCATCATAGTGGGGTGCAAAATATCCATTTCCATCTGAATAACAATATATCGTCAACAGAAATCATTGTCGGTTCGTCAGAGGGGGTATAGAGGAATTTTTCATTTTCAAAATTACTTCAAAAATCAAATATGACTTGGCACGCATCATATTAGGGTGCAAAATATTCAATTCCATCCTAATAACAATAATTCGTCAACAGAAATCATTGTCGGGTCGTTAGAGGGGGTATAGGATATTTCATTTTCAAAATTACCTTAAAATAAAATATGACTTGGCACGAATCATAGTAGGGTGTAAAATATCTATGTTCATCTGAATAACAATAATTCGTTAACAGAAATCATTGTCGGTTCGTCAGAGGGGTATAGAGGGATTCTTCATTTTCAAAATTACTTCAAAAATCAAATATGACTTGGCACGCATCATAGTAGGGTGTAAAATATTCATTTTCATCGAAATAACAATATTTCGTCAACTGAAATCATTGTCGGGTCGTCAGAGGGGGTACAGAGGGATTTTTCAAATTCAAAATTACCTAAAATATCAAATATGACATGGCACGCATCATATTAGGGTGCAAAATATTCAATTCCATCCTAATAACAATAATTCGTCAACAGAAATCATTGTCGGGTCGTCAGAGGGGGTATAGAGGAATTTTTCATTTTCAAAATTACCTAAAATATCAAATATGACTTGGCACGCAACATGGTGTGGTGCAGAATATCTATGTCCATCTGAATAACAATAATTTGTTAACAGAGTTCATTGTCGGTTCGACAGAGGGGTATAGAGGGATTTTTCATTATCAAAATTACTTCAAAAATCAAATATGACTTGGCACGCATCATGGTGGGGTACAAAGTATTCATGTCCATCTGAATAACAATAATTCGTCAACAGAAATCATTGTCGGGTAGTCAGAGGGGGTATAGAGGGATTGTTCATTTTCAAAGTTACCTCAAAAATCAAATATGACTTGGCACGCATCATAGTGGGGTGCAAAATGTCCATTTCCATCTGAATAACAATAATTCGTCAACAGAAATTATTGTCGGGTCGTCAGAGGGGGTATAGAGGAATTTTTCATTTTCAAAATTACCTAAAATATCAAATATGACTTGGCGCGCAACATGGTGTGTTGCAGAATATCTATGTCCATCTGAATAACAATAATTCGTTAACAGAGATCATTGTCGGTTCGTCAGAGGGGTATAGAGGGATTTTTCATTTTCAAAATTACTTCAAAAATCAAATATGAGTTGGCACGCATCATGGTTGGGTACAAAGTATTCATGTCCATCTGAATAACAATAATTCGTCAACACAAATCATTGTCGGGTAGACAGAGGGAGTATAGAGGGATTTTTCATTATCTAAACGACTTCAAAAATCAAATATGACTTGGCACGCATCATAGTGGGGTGCAAAATATCCACTTCCATCTGAATAACAATAATTCGTCAACAGAAATCATTGTCGGGTCGTCAGAGGGGGTATAGAGGAATTTTTCATTTTCAAAATTACCTAAAATATCAAATATGACTTGGCACGCAACATGGTGTGATGCAGAATATCTATGTCCATCTGAATAACAATACTTCGTTAACAGAGATCATTGTCGGGTCGTCAAAGGGGGCATAGGGGGATTGTTCATTTTCAAAGTTACCTCAAAAATCAAATATGACTTGGCACACATCATATTAGGGTGCAAAATATTCATTTCCATCCTAATAACAATAATTCCTCAACAAAAATCATTGTTGTTTCGTCAGAGGGGGCATAGAGGAATTTTTCATTTTCAAAATTACCTAAAATATCAAATATGACTTGGCACGCAACATGGTGTGGTGCAGAATATCTATGTCCATCTGAATAACAATAATTCGTTAACAGAGATCATTGTCGGTTCGTCAGAGGGGTATAGAGGGATTTTTCATTTTCAAAATGACTCCAAAAATCAGATATGAGTTGGCACGCATCATGGTGGGGTACAAAGTATTCATGTCCATCTGAATAACAATAATTCGTCAACAGAAATCATTGTCGGGTAGTCAGAGGGGGTATAGAGGGATTTTTCAATATCAAAACGACTTCAAAAATCAAATATGACTTGGCACGCATCATAGTGGGGTGCAAAATATCCATTTCCATCTGAATAACAATATATCGTCAACAGAAATCATTGTCGGTTCGTCAGAGGGGGTATAGAGGAATTTTTCATTTTCAAAATTACTTCAAAAATCAAATATGACTTGGCACGCATCATATTAGGGTGCAAAATATTCAATTCCATCCTAATAACAATAATTCGTCAACAGAAATCATTGTCGGGTCGTTAGAGGGGGTATAGGATTTTTCATTTTCAAAATTACCTCAAAATAAAATATGACTTGGCACGAATCATAGTAGGGTGTAAAATATCTATGTTCATCTGAATAACAATAATTCGTTAACAGAAATCATTGTCGGTTCGTCAGAGGGGTATAGAGGGATTCTTCATTTTCAAAATTACTTCAAAAATCAAATATGACTTGGCACGCATCATAGTAGGGTGTAAAATATTCATTTTCATCGAAATAACAATAATTCGTCAACTGAAATCATTGTCGGGTCGTCAGAGGGGGTACAGAGGGATTTTTCAAATTCAAAATTACCTAAAATATCAAATATGACATGGCACGCAACATGGTGGGGTGCAGAATATCTATTTCCATCTGAATAACAATAATTCGTCAACAAAAATCATTGCCGGGTTTTCAGAGGAGGTATAGAGGGATTTTACATTTTCAAAATTACTTCAAAAATCAAATATGACTTGGCACGCATCATATTAGGGTGCAAAATATTCAATTCCATCCTAATAACAATAATTCGTCAACAGAAATCATTGTCGGGTCGTCAGAGGGGGTATAGAGGAATTTTTCATTTTCAAAATTACCTAAAATATCAAATATGACTTGGCACGCAACATGGTGTGGTGCAGAATATCTATGTCCATCTGAATAACAATAATTTGTTAACAGAGTTCATTGTCGGTTCGTCAGAGGGGTATAGAGGGATTTTTCATTTTCAAAATTACTTCAAAAATCAAATATGAGTTGGCACGCATCATGGTGGGGTACAAAGTATTCATGTCCATCTGAATAACAATAATTCGTCAACAGAAATCATTGTCGGGTAGTCAGAGGGGGTATAGAGGGATTGTTCATATTCAAAGTTACCTCAAAAATCAAATATGACTTGGCACGCATCATGGTGGGGTGCAAAATATCCATTTCCATCTGAATAACAATAATTCGTCAACAGAAATCATTGTCGGGTCGTCAGAGGTGGTATAGAGGAATTTTTCATTTTCAAAATTACCTAAAATATCAAATATGACTTGGCACGCAACATGGTGTGTTGCAGAATATCTATGTCCATCTGAATAACAATTATTCGTTAACAGAGATCATTGTCGGTTCGTCAGAGGGGTATAGAGGGATTTTTCATTTTCAAAATTACTTCAAAAATCAAATATGAGTTGGCACGCATCATGGTTGGGTACAAAGTATTCATGTCCGTCTGAATAACAATAATTCGTCAACACAAATCATTGTCGGGTAGTCAGAGGGAGTATAGAGGGATTTTTCATTATCTAAACGACTTCAAAAATCAAATATGACTTGGCACGCATCATAGTGGGGTGCAAAATATCCATTTCCATCTGAATAACAATAATTCGTCAACAGAAATCATTGTCGGGTCGTCAGAGGGGGTATAGAGGAATTTTTCATTTTCAAAATTACCTAAAATATCAAATATGACTTGGCACGCAACATGGTGTGATGCAAAATATCCATTTCCATCTGAATAACAGTAACTCGTCAACAGAAATCATTGTCGGTTCGTCAGAAGGGTATAGAGGGATTTTTCATAGAGGAGGTATAGAGGGATTTTTCATTTTCAAAATCACCTCAAAATCAAATATGACTCGGCACGCATCATAGTAGGGTGCAAAATATCAATGTCCATCTGAATAACAATAATTCGTCAACAGAAATCATTGTCGGGTCGTAAGAGGGTGTACAGAGGGATTTTTCATTTTCAAAATCACCTCAAAATCAAATATGACTCGGCACGCATCATAGTAGGGTTCAAAATATCAATGTATATCTGAATAACAATAATTCGTCAACAGATATCATTGTCGGTTCGTCAGAGGGGGTATAGAGGAATTTTTCATTTTCAAAGTTACCTAAAATATCAAATATGACTTGGCACGCAACATGGTGGGGTGCAGAATATCTATTTCCATCTGAATAACAATAATTCGTCAACAGAAATCATTGCCGGGTTGTCAGAGGAGGTATAGAGGGATTTTTCATTTTCAAAATTACTTCAAAAATCAAATATGACTTGGCACGCATCATAGTAGGGTGCGAAATATTCATTTCTATCCTAATAACAATAATTCGTCAACTGAAATCATTGTCGGGTCGTTAGAGGGGGTACAGAGGGATTTTTCATTTTCAAAATCACCTCAAAATCAAATATGACTCGGCACGCATCATATTAGGATGCAAAATATCAATGTCCATCTGAATAACAATAATTCATCAACAGAAATCATTGTCGGGTCGTAAGAGGGTGTACAGAGGGATTTTACATTTTCAAAATCACTTCAAAAATCAAATATGACTTGGACCGCTACAAGGTGGGGTGCAGAATATCCATTTCCATCTGAATAACAATAATTCGTCAACAGAAATCATTGCCGGGTTTTCAGAGGAGGTATAGAGGGATTTTTCATTTTCAAAATTACTTCAAAAATCAAATATGACTTGTCACGCATCATATTAGGGTGCAAAATATTCATTTCCATCCTAATAACAATAATTTGTCAACTGAAATCATTGTCGGGTCGTCAGAGGAGGTACAGAGGGATTTTTCATTTTCAAAATCACCTCAAAATCAAATATGACTCGGCACGCATCATAGTAGGGTGCAAAATATCAATGTATATCTGAATAACAATAATTCGTCAACAGAAATCATTGTCGGGTCGTCAGAGGGGGTATAGAGGAATTTTACAATTTCAAAATCACTTCAAAACTCAAATATGACTTGGACCGCTACAAGGTGGGGTGCAGAATATCCATTTCCATCTGAATAACAATAATTCGTAAACAGAAATCATTGTCGGGTCGTCAGAGGGGGTATAGAGGAATTTTTCATTTTCAAAATTACCTAAAATATCAAATATGACTAGGCACGCAACATGGTGTGGTGCAGAATATCTATGTCCATCTGAATAACAATAATTTGTTAACAGAGATCATTGTCAGTTCGTCAGAGGGGTATAGAGGGATTTTTCATTTTCAAAATTACTTCAAAACTCAAATATGAGTTGGCACGCATCATGGTGGGGTACAAAGTATTCATGTCCATCTGAATAACAATAATTCGTCAACAGAAATCATTGTCGGGTAGTCAGAGGGGGTATAGAGGGATTGTTCATTTTCAAAGTTACCTCAAAAATCAAATATGACTTGGGACACATCATATTAGGGTGCAAAATATTCATTTCCATCCTAATAACAATAATTCGTCAATAGAAATCATTGTCGGGTCGTCAGAGGGGGTATAGAGGAATTTTTCATTTTCAGAATTACCTAAAATATCAAATATGACTTGGCACGCAACATGGTGTGGTGCAGAACATCTATGTCCATCTGAATAACAATAATTTGTTAACAGAGATCATTGTCAGTTGGTCAGAGGGGTATAGAGGGATTTTTCATTTTCAAAATTACTTCAAAAATCAAATATGAAATGGCACGCATCATGGTGGGGTACAAAGTATTCATGTCCATCTGAATAACAATAATTCGTCAACAGAAATCATTGTCGGGTAGTCAGAGGGGGTATAGAGGGATTGTTCATTTTCAAAGTTACCTCAAAAATCAAATATGACTTGGCACGCATCATAGTGGGGTGCAAAATATCCATTTCCATCTGAATAACAATAATTCGTCAACAGAAATCATTGTCGGGTCGTCAGAGGGGGTATAGAGGAATTTTTCATTTTCAAAATTACCTAAAATATCAAATATTACTTCGCACGCAACATGGTGTGTTGCAGAATATCTATGTCCATCTGAATAACAATAATTCGTTAACAGAGATCATTGTCGGTTCGTCAGAGGGGTATAGAGGGATTTTTCATTTTCAAAATTACTTCAAAAATCAAATATGAGTTGGCACGCATCATGGTTGGGTACAAAGTATTCATGTCCATCTGAATAACAATAATTCGTCAACACAAATCATTGTCGGGTAGTCAGAGGGAGTATAGAGGGATTTTACATTATCAAAACGACTTCAAAAATCAAATATGACTTGGCACGCATCATAGTGGGGTGCAAAATATCCATTTCCATCTGAATAACAATAATTCGTCAACAGAAATCATTGTCGGGTCGTCAGAGGGGGTATAGAGGAATTTTTCATTTTCAAAATTACCTAAAATATCAAATATGACTTGGCACGCAACATGGTGTGATGCAGAATATCTATGTCCATCTGAATAACAATAATTCGTTAACAGAGATCATTGTCGGGGCGTCAAAGGGGGCATAGGGGGATTGTACATTTTCAAAGTTACCTCAAAAATCAAATATGACTTGGCACACATCATATTTGGGAGCAAAATATTCATTTCCATCCTAATAACAATAATTCGTCAACACAAATTATTGTCGTTTCGTCAGAGGGAGTATAGAGGAATTTTTCATTTTCAAAATTACCTAAAATATCAAATATGACCTGGCACGCAACATGGTGTGGTGCAGAATATCTATGTCCATCTGAATAACAATAAGTCGTTAACAGAGATCATTGTCGGTTCGTCAGAGGGGTATAGAGGGATTTTTCATTTTCAAAATTACTTCAAAAATCAGATATGAGTTGGCACGCATCATGGTGGGGTACAAAGTATTCATGTCCATCTGAATAACAATAATTCGTCAACAGAAATCATTGTCGGGTAGTCAGAGGGGGTATAGAGGGATTTTTCAATATCAAACGACTTCAAAAATCAAATATGACTTGGCACGCATCATAGTGGGGTGCAAAATATCCATTTCCATCTGAATAACAATAATTCGTCAACAGAAATCATTGTCGGGTCGTCACAGAGGGGGTATAGAGGAATTTTTCATTTTCAAAGTTACCTAAAATATCAAATATGACTTGGCACGCAACATGGTGGGGTGCAGAATATCTATTTCCATCTGAATAACAATAATTCGTCAACAGAAATCATTGCCGGGTTGTCAGAGGAGGTATAGAGGGATTTTTCATTTTCAAAATTACTTCAAAAATCAAATATGACTTGGCACGCATCATAGTAGGGTGCGAAATATTCATTTCTATCCTAATAACAATAATTCGTCAACTGAAATCATTGTCGGGTCGTTAGAGGGGGTACAGAGGGATTTTTCATTTTCAAAATCACCTCAAAATCAAATATGACTCGGCACGCATCATATTAGGATGCAAAATATCAATGTCCATCTGAATAACAATAATTCGTCAACAGAAATCATTGTCGGGTCGTAAGAGGGTGTACAGAGGGATTTTACATTTTCAAAATCACTTCAAAAATCAAATATGACTTGGACCGCTACAAGGTGGGGTGCAGAATATCCATTTCCATCTGAATAACAATAATTCGTCAACAGAAATCATTGCCGGGTTTTCAGAGGAGGTATAGAGGGATTTTTCATTTTCAAAATTACTTCAAAAATCAAATATGACTTGTCACGCATCATATTAGGGTGCAAAATATTCATTTCCATCCTAATAACAATAATTTGTCAACTGAAATCATTGTCGGGTCGTCAGAGGAGGTACAGAGGGATTTTTCATTTTCAAAATCACCTCAAAATCAAATATGACTCGGCACGCATCATAGTAGGGTGCAAAATATCAATGTATATCTGAATAACAATAATTCGTCAACAGAAATCATTGTCGGGTCGTCAGAGGGGGTATAGAGGAATTTTACAATTTCAAAATCACTTCAAAACTCAAATATGACTTGGACCGCTACAAGGTGGGGTGCAGAATATCCATTTCCATCTGAATAACAATAATTCGTAAACAGAAATCATTGTCGGGTCGTCAGAGGGGGTATAGAGGAATTTTTCATTTTCAAAATTACCTAAAATATCAAATATGACTAGGCACGCAACATGGTGTGGTGCAGAATATCTATGTCCATCTGAATAACAATAATTTGTTAATAGAGATCATTGTCAGTTCGTCAGAGGGGTATAGAGGGATTTTTCATTTTCAAAATTACTTCAAAACTCAAATATGAGTTGGCACGCATCATGGTGGGGTACAAAGTATTCATGTCCATCTGAATAACAATAATTCGTCAACAGAAATCATTGTCGGGTAGTCAGAGGGGGTATAGAGGGATTGTTCATTTTCAAAGTTACCTCAAAAATCAAATATGACTTGGGACACATCATATTAGGGTGCAAAATATTCATTTCCATCCTAATAACAATAATTCGTCAATAGAAATCATTGTCGGGTCGTCAGAGGGGGTATAGAGGAATTTTTCATTTTCAGAATTACCTAAAATATCAAATATGACTTGGCACGCAACATGGTGTGGTGCAGAACATCTATGTCCATCTGAATAACAATAATTTGTTAACAGAGATCATTGTCAGTTCGTCAGAGGGGTATAGAGGGATTTTTCATTTTCAAAATTACTTCAAAAATCAAATATGAAATGGCACGCATCATGGTGGGGTACAAAGTATTCATGTCCATCTGAATAACAATAATTCGTCAACAGAAATCATTGTCGGGTAGTCAGAGGGGGTATAGAGGGATTGTTCATTTTCAAAGTTACCTCAAAAATCAAATATGACTTGGCACGCATCATAGTGGGGTGCAAAATATCCATTTCCATCTGAATAACAATAATTCGTCAACAGAAATCATTGTCGGGTCGTCAGAGGGGGTATAGAGGAATTTTTCATTTTCAAAATTACCTAAAATATCAAATATTACTTCGCACGCAACATGGTGTGTTGCAGAATATCTATGTCCATCTGAATAACAATAATTCGTTAACAGAGATCATTGTCGGTTCGTCAGAGGGGTATAGACGGATTTTTCATTTTCAAAATTACTTCAAAAATCAAATATGAGTTGGCACGCATCATGGTTGGGTACAAAGTATTCATGTCCATCTGAATAACAATAATTCGTCAACACAAATCATTGTCGGGTAGTCAGAGGGAGTATAGAGGGATTTTACATTATCAAAACGACTTCAAAAATCAAATATGACTTGGCACGCATCATAGTGGGGTGCAAAATATCCATTTCCATCTGAATAACAATAATTCGTCAACAGAAATCATTGTCGGGTCGTCAGAGGGGGTATAGAGGAATTTTTCATTTTCAAAATTACCTAAAATATCAAATATGACTTGGCACGCAACATGGTGTGATGCAGAATATCTATGTCCATCTGAATAACAATAATTCGTTAACAGAGATCATTGTCGGGGCGTCAAAGGGGGCATAGGGGGATTGTACATTTTCAAAGTTACCTCAAAAATCAAATATGACTTGGCACACATCATATTAGGGTGCAAAATATTCATTTCCATCCTAATAACAATAATTCGTCAACACAAATTATTGTCGTTTCGTCAGAGGGAGTATAGAGGAATTTTTCATTTTCAAAATTACCTAAAATATCAAATATGACCTGGCACGCAACATGGTGTGGTGCAGAATATCTATGTCCATCTGAATAACAATAAGTCGTTAACAGAGATCATTGTCGGTTCGTCAGAGGGGTATAGAGGGATTTTTCATTTTCAAAATTACTTCAAAAATCAGATATGAGTTGGCACGCATCATGGTGGGGTACAAAGTATTCATGTCCATCTGAATAACAATAATTCGTCAACAGAAATCATTGTCGGGTAGTCAGAGGGGGTATAGAGGGATTTTTCAATATCAAACGACTTCAAAAATCAAATATGACTTGGCACGCATCATAGTGGGGTGCAAAATATCCATTTCCATCTGAATAACAATAATTCGTCAACAGAAATCATTGTCGGGTCGTCACAGAGGGGGTATAGAGGAATTTTTCATTTTCAAAATTACCTAAAATATCAAATATGACTTGGCACGCAACATGGTGTGATGCAGAATATCTATGTCCATCTGAATAACAATACTTCGTTAACAGAGATCATTGTCGGGTCGTCAAAGGGGGCATAGGGGGATTGTTCATTTTCAAAGTTACCTCAAAAATCAAATATGACTTGGCACACATCATATTAGGGTGCAAAATATTCATTTCCATCCTAATAACAATAATTCCTCAACAAAAATCATTGTCGTTTCGTCAGAGGGGGTATAGAGGAATTTTTCATTTTCAAAATTACCTAAAATATCAAATATGTCTTGGCACGCAACATGGTGTGGTGCAGAATATCTATGTCCATCTGAATAACAATAATTCGTTAACAGAGATCATTGTCGGTTCGTCAGAGGGGTATAGAGGGATTTTTCATTTTCAAAATGACTCCAAAAATCAGATATGAGTTGGCACGCATCATGGTGGGGTACAAAGTATTCATGTCCATCTGAATAACAATAATTCGTCAACAGAAATCATTGTCGGGTAGTCAGAGGGGGTATAGAGGGATTTTTCAATATCAAAACAACTTCAAAAATCAAATATGACTTGGCACGCATCATAGTGGGGTGCAAAATATCCATTTCCATCTGAATAACAATATATCGTCAACAGAAATCATTGTCGGTTCGTCAGAGGGGTATAGAGGAATTTTTCATTTTCAAAATTACTTCAAAAATCAAATATGACTTGGCACGCATCATATTAGGGTGCAAAATATTCAATTCCATCCTAATAACAATAATTCGTCAACAGAAGTCATTGTCGGGTCGTTAGAGGGGGTATAGGATTTTTCATTTTCAAAATTACCTTAAAATAAAATATGACTTGGCACGAATCATAGTAGGGTGTAAAATATCTATGTTCATCTGAATAACAATAATTCGTTAACAGAAATCATTGTCGGTTCGTCAGAGGGGTATAGAGGGATTCTTCATTTTCAAAATTACTTCAAAAATCAAATATGACTTGGCACGCATCATAGTAGGGTGTAAAATATTCATTTTCATCGAAATAACAATATTTCGTCAACTGAAATCATTGTCGGGTCGTCAGAGGGGGTACAGAGGGATTTTTCAAATTCAAAATTACCTAAAATATCAAATATGACATGGCACGCATCATATTAGGGTGCAAAATATTCAATTCCATCCTAATAACAATAATTCGTCAACAGAAATCATTGTCGGGTCGTCAGAGGGGGTATAGAGGAATTTTTCATTTTCAAAATTACCTAAAATATCAAATATGACTTGGCACGCAACATGGTGTGGTGCAGAATATCTATGTCCATCTGAATAACAATAATTTGTTAACAGAGTTCATTGTCGGTTCGTCAGAGGGGTATAGAGGGATTTTTCATTATCAAAATTACTTCAAAAATCAAATATGACTTGGCACGCATCATGGTGGGGTACAAAGTATTCATGTCCATCTGAATAACAATAATTCGTCAACAGAAATCATTGTCGGGTAGTCAGAGGGGGTATAGAGGGATTGTTCATTTTCAAAGTTACCTCAAAAATCAAATATGACTTGGCACGCATCATAGTGGGGTGCAAAATGTCCATTTCCATCTGAATAACAATAATTCGTCAACAGAAATCATTGTCGGGTCGTCAGAGGGGGTATAGAGGAATTTTTCATTTTCAAAATTACCTAAAATATCAAATATGACTTGGCGCGCAACATGGTGTGTTGCAGAATATCTATGTCCATCTGAATAACAATAATTCGTTAACAGAGATCATTGTCGGTTCGTCAGAGGGGTATAGAGGGATTTTTCATTTTCAAAATTACTTCAAAAATCAAATATTAGTTGGCACGCATCATGGTTGGGTACAAAGTATTCATGTCCATCTGAATAACAATAATTCGTCAACACAAATCATTGTCGGGTAGACAGAGGGAGTATAGAGGGATTTTTCATTATCTAAACGACTTCAAAAATCAAATATGACTTGGCACGCATCATAGTGGGGTGCAAAATATCCATTTCCATCTGAATAACAATAATTCGTCAACAGAAATCATTGTCGGGTCGTCAGAGGGGGTATAGAGGAATTTTTCATTTTCAAAATTACCTAAAATATCAAATATGACTTGGCACGCAACATGGTGTGATGCAAAATATCCATTTCCATCTGAATAACAGTAACTCGTCAACAGAAATCATTGTCGGTTCGTCAGAGGGGTATAGAGGGATTTTTCATAGAGGAGGTATAGAGGGATTTTTCATTTTCAAAATCACCTCAAAATCAAATATGACTCGGCACGCATCATAGTAGGGTGCAAAATATCAATGTCCATCTGAATAACAATAATTCGTCAACAGAAATCATTGTCGGGTCGTAAGAGGGTGTACAGAGGGATTTTTCATTTTCAAAATCACCTCAAAATCAAATATGACTCGGCACGCATCATAGTAGGGTTCAAAATATCAATGTATATCTGAATAACAATAATTCGTCAACAGAAATCATTGTCGGGTCGTCAGAGGGGGTATAGAGGAATTTTTCATTTTCAAAATTACCTAAAATATCAAATATGACTTGGCACGCAACATGGTGTGATGCAGAATATCTATGTCCATCTGAATAACAATAATTCGTTAACAGAGATCATTGTCGGGTCGTCAAAGGGGGCATAGGGGGATTGTACATTTTCAAAGTTACCTCAAAAATCAAATATGACTTGGCACACATCATATTAGGGTGCAAAATATTCATTTCCATCCTAATAACAATAATTCGTCAACAAAAATTATTGTCGTTTCGTCAGAGGGGGTATAGAGGAATTTTTCATTTTCAAAATTACCTAAAATATCAAATATGACTTGGCACGCAACATGGTGTGGTGCAGAATATCTATGTCCATCTGAATAACAATAAGTCGTTAACAGAGATCATTGTCGGTTCGTCAGAGGGGTATAGAGGGATTTTTCATTTTCAAAATTACTTCAAAAATCAGATATGAGTTGGCACGCATCATGGTGGGGTACAAAGTATTCATGTCCATCTGAATAACAATAATTCGTCAACAGAAATCATTGTCGGGTAGTCAGAGGGGGTATAGAGGGATTTTTCAATATCAAAACGACTTCAAAAATCAAATATGACTTGGCACGCATCATAGAGGGGTGCAAAATATCCATTTCCATCTGAATAACAATAATTCGTTAACAGAGTTCATTGTCGGTTCGTCAGAGGGGTATAGAGGGATTTTTCATTTTCAAAATTACTTCAAAAATCAAATATGAGTTGGCACGCATCATGGTGGGGTACAAAGTATTCATGTCCATCTGAATAACAATAATTCTTCAACAGAAATCATTGTCGGGTAGTCAGAGGGGGTATAGAGGGATTGTTCATATTCAAAGTTACCTCAAAAATCAAATATGACTTGGCACGCATCATAGTGGGGTGCAAAATATCCATTTCCATCTGAATAACAATAATTCGTCAACAGAAATCATTGTCGGGTAGTCACAGAGGGGGTATAGAGGAATTTTTCATTTTCAAAATTACCTAAAATATCAAATATGACTTGGCACGCAACATGGTGTGATGCAGAATATCTATGTCCATCTGAATAACAATACTTCGTTAACAGAGATCATTGTCGGGTCGTCAAAGGGGGCATAGGGGGATTGTTCATTTTCAAAGTTACCTCAAAAATCAAATATGACTTGGCACACATCATATTAGGGTGCAAAATATTCATTTCCATCCTAATAACAATAATTCCTCAACAAAAATCATTGTTGTTTCGTCAGAGGGGGCATAGAGGAATTTTTCATTTTCAAAATTACCTAAAATATCAAATATGACTTGGCACGCAACATGGTGTGGTGCAGAATATCTATGTCCATCTGAATAACAATAATTCGTTAACAGAGATCATTGTCGGTTCGTCAGAGGGGTATAGAGGGATTTTTCATTTTCAAAATGACTCCAAAAATCAGATATGAGTTGGCACGCATCATGGTGGGGTACAAAGTATTCATGTCCATCTGAATAACAATAATTCGTCAACAGAAATCATTGTCGGGTAGTCAGAGGGGGTATAGAGGGATTTTTCAATATCAAAACGACTTCAAAAATCAAATATGACTTGGCACGCATCATAGTGGGGTGCAAAATATCCATTTCCATCTGAATAACAATATATCGTCAACAGAAATCATTGTCGGTTCGTCAGAGGGGGTATAGAGGAATTTTTCATTTTCAAAATTACTTCAAAAATCAAATATGACTTGGCACGCATCATATTAGGGTGCAAAATATTCAATTCCATACTAATAACAATAATTCGTCAACAGAAATCATTGTCGGGTCGTTAGAGGGGGTATAGGATTTTTCCTTTTCAAAATTACCTCAAAATAAAATTTGACTTGGCACGAATCATAGTAGGGTGTAAAATATCTATGTTCATCTGAATAACAATAATTCGTTAACAGAAATCATTGTCGGTTCGTCAGAGGGGTATAGAGGGATTCTTCATTTTCAAAATTACTTCAAAAATCAAATATGACTTGGCACGCATCATAGTAGGGTGTAAAATATTCATTTTCATCGAAATAACAATAATTCGTCAACTGAAATCATTGTCGGGTCGTCAGAGGGGGTACAGAGGGATTTTTCAAATTCAAAATTACCTAAAATATCAAATATGACATGGCACGCAACATGGTGGGGTGCAGAATATCTATTTCCATCTGAATAACAATAATTCGTCAACAAAAATCATTGCCGGGTTTTCAGAGGAGGTATAGAGGGATTTTACATTTTCAAAATTACTTCAAAAATCAAATATGACTTGGCACGCATCATATTAGGGTGCAAAATATTCAATTCCATCCTAATAACAATAATTCGTCAACAGAAATCATTGTCGGGTCGTCAGAGGGGGTATAGAGGAATTTTTCATTTTCAAAATTACCTAAAATATCAAATATGACTTGGCACGCAACATGGTGTGGTGCAGAATATCTATGTCCATCTGAATAACAATAATTTGTTAACAGAGTTCATTGTCGGTTCGTCAGAGGGGTATAGAGGGATTTTTCATTTTCAAAATTACTTCAAAAATCAAATATGAGTTGGCACGCATCATGGTGGGGTACAAAGTATTCATGTCCATCTGAATAACAATAATTCGTCAACAGAAATCATTGTCGGGTAGTCAGAGGGGGTATAGAGGGATTGTTCATATTCAAAGTTACCTCAAAAATCAAATATGACTTGGCACGCATCATGGTGGGGTGCAAAATATCCATTTCCATCTGAATAACAATAATTCGTCAACAGAAATCATTGTCGGGTCGTCAGAGGTGGTATAGAGGAATTTTTCATTTTCAAAATTACCTAAAATATCAAATATGACTTGGCACGCAACATGGTGTGTTGCAGAATATCTTTGTCCATCTGAATAACAATTATTCGTTAACAGAGATCATTGTCGGTTCGTCAGAGGGGTATAGAGGGATTTTTCATTTTCAAAATTACTTCAAAAATCAAATATGAGTTGGCACGCATCATGGTTGGGTACAAAGTATTCATGTCCATCTGAATAACAATAATTCGTCAACACAAATCATTGTCGGGTAGTCAGAGGGAGTATAGAGGGATTTTTCATTATCTAAACGACTTCAAAAATCAAATATGACTTGGCACGCATCATAGTGGGGTGCAAAATATCCATTTCCATCTGAATAACAATAATTCGTCAACAGAAATCATTGTCGGGTCGTCAGAGGGGGTATAGAGGAATTTTTCATTTTCAAAATTACCTAAAATATCAAATATGACTTGGCACGCAACATGGTGTGATGCAAAATATCCATTTCCATCTGAATAACAGTAACTCGTCAACAGAAATCATTGTCGGTTCGTCAGAAGGGTATAGAGGGATTTTTCATAGAGGAGGTATAGAGGGATTTTTCATTTTCAAAATCACCTCAAAATCAAATATGACTCGGCACGCATCATAGTAGGGTGCAAAATATCAATGTCCATCTGAATAACAATAATTCGTCAACAGAAATCATTGTCGGGTCGTAAGAGGGTGTACAGAGGGATTTTTCATTTTCAAAATCACCTCAAAATCAAATATGACTCGGCACGCATCATAGTAGGGTTCAAAATATCAATGTATATCTGAATAACAATAATTCGTCAACAGATATCATTGTCGGTTCGTCAGAGGGGGTATAGAGGAATTTTTCATTTTCAAAGTTACCTAAAATATCAAATATGACTTGGCACGCAACATGGTGGGGTGCAGAATATCTATTTCCATCTGAATAACAATAATTCGTCAACAGAAATCATTGCCGGGTTGTCAGAGGAGGTATAGAGGGATTTTTCATTTTCAAAATTACTTCAAAAATCAAATATGACTTGGCACGCATCATAGTAGGGTGCGAAATATTCATTTCTATCCTAATAACAATAATTCGTCAACTGAAATCATTGTCGGGTAGTTAGAGGGGGTACAGAGGGATTTTTCATTTTCAAAATCACCTCAAAATCAAATATGACTCGGCACGCATCATATTAGGATGCAAAATATCAATGTCCATCTGAATAACAATAATTCGTCAACAGAAATCATTGTCGGGTCGTAAGAGGGTGTACAGAGGGATTTTACATTTTCAAAATCACTTCAAAAATCAAATATGACTTGGACCGCTACAAGGTGGGGTGCAGAATATCCATTTCCATCTGAATAACAATAATTCGTCAACAGAAATCATTGCCGGGTTTTCAGAGGAGGTATAGAGGGATTTTTCATTTTCAAAATTACTTCAAAAATCAAATATGACTTGTCACGCATCATATTAGGGTGCAAAATATTCATTTCCATCCTGATAACAATAATTTGTCAACTGAAATCATTGTCGGGTCGTCAGAGGAGGTACAGAGGGATTTTTCATTTTCAAAATCACCTCAAAATCAAATATGACTCGGCACGCATCATAGTAGGGTGCAAAATATCAATGTATATCTGAATAACAATAATTCGTCAACAGAAATCATTGTCGGGTCGTCAGAGGGGGTATAGAGGAATTTTACAATTTCAAAATCACTTCAAAAATCAAATATGACTTGGACCGCTACAAGGTGGGGTGCAGAATATCCATTTCCATCTGAATAACAATAATTCGTCAACAGAAATCATTGTCGGGTCGTTAGAAGGGGTATAGGATTTTTCATTTTCAAAATTACTTCAAAAATCAAATATGACTTGTCACGCATCATATTAGGGTGCAAAATATTCATTTCCATCCTAATAACAATAATTTGTCAACTGAAATCATTGTCGGGTCGTCAGAGGGGGTACAGAGGGATTTTTCATTTTCAAAATCACCTCAAAATCAAATATGACTCGGCACGCATCATAGTAGGGTTCAAAATATCAATGTATATCTGAATAACAATAATTCGTCAACAGAAATCATTGTCGGTTCGTCAGAGGGGGTATAGAGGAATTTTTCATTTTCAAAGTTACCTAAAATATCAAATATGACTTGGCACGCAACATGGTGGGGTGCAGAATATCTATTTCCATCTGAATAACAATAATTCGTCAACAGAAATCATTGCCGGGTTGTCAGAGGAGGTATAGAGGGATTTTTCATTTTCAAAATTACTTCAAAAATCAAATATGACTTGGCACGCATCATAGTAGGGTGCGAAATATTAATTTCTATCCTAATAACAACAATTCGTCAACTGAAATCATTGTCGGGTCGTCAGAGGGGGTACAGAGGGATTTTTCATTTTCAAAATCACCTCAAAATCAAATATGACTCGGCACGCATCATAGTAGGACGCAAAATATCAATGTCCATCTGAATAACAATAATTCGTCAACAGAAATCATTGTCGGGTCGTAAGAGGGTGTACAGAGGGATTTTACATTTTCAAAATCACTTCAAAAATCAAATATGACTTGGACCGCTACAAGGTGGGGTGCAGAATATCCATTTCCATCTGAATAACAATAATTCGTCAACAGAAATCATTGTCGGGTCGTCAGAGGGGGTATAGAGGAATTTTTCATTTTCAAAATTACCTAAAATATCAAATATGACTTGGCACGCAACATGGTGTGGTGCAGAATATCTATGTCCATCTGAATAACAATAATTCATCAACACAAATCATTGTCGGGTAGTCAGAGGGAGTATAGAGGGATTTTTCATTATCAAAACGACTTCAAAAATCAAATATGACTTGGCACGCATCATTGTGGGGTGCAAAATATCCATTTCCATCTGAATAACAATAACTCGTCAACATAAATCATTGTCGGATCGTCAGAGGGGTATAGAGGGATTTTTCATTTTAAAAATTACTTCAAAAATCAAATATGAGTTGGCACGCGTCATGGTGGGGTACAAAGTATTCATGTCCATCTGAATAACAATAATTCGTCAACAGAAATCATTGTAGGGTCGTCAAAGGGGGCATAGAGGGATTGTTCATTTTCAAAGTTACCTCAAAAATCAAATATGACTTGGCACACATCAGAGTAGGGTGCAAAATATCTATGACCAACTGAATAACAATAATTCGTCAACAGAAATCATTGTCGGGTTGTCAGAGGGGGTATAGAGGGATTTTTCAATATCAAAACGACTTCAAAAATCAAATATGACTTGGCACGCATCATAGTGGGGTGCAAAATATCCATTTCCATCTGAATAACAATAATTCGTCAAAAGAAATCATTGTCGGTTCGTCAGAGGGGGTATAGAGGAATTTTTCATTTTCAAAATTACCTAAAATATCAAATATGACTTGGCACGCAACATGGTTGGATGCAGAATATCTATTTCCATTTATATAACAAAAACTCGTCAACAGAAATCATTGCCGGGTTGTCAGTGGAGGTATAGAGGGATTTTTCATTTTCAAAACTACTACAAAAATCAAATATGACTTGGCACGCATCATAGTAGGGTGCAAAATATTCATTTCCATCCTAATAACAATAATTCGTCAACTGAAATCATTGACGGGTCGTCAGAGGGGGTACAGAGTAATTTTTCATTTTCAAAATTACCTCAAAATCAAATATGACTCGGCACGCATCATAGTATGTTGCAAAATATCCATGTCCATCTGAATAACGATAATTGGTAAACAGAAATCATTGTCGGGTCGTTAGAGGGAGTATAGAGGGATTTTTCATTTCCAAAATTACTTCAAAAATCAAATATGACTTGGCACGCATCATATTAGTGTGCAAAATATTCATTTCCATCCTAGTAACAATAATTCGTCAACAGAAATCATTGTCGGGTCGTCAGAGGGGGTATAGAGGTATTTCTCATTTTCAAAATTACCTCAAAATCAAATATGACTTGGCACGCATCATAGTAAGGTGCCAAATATCCATGTCCATCTGAATAAACATTATTCAATTACAAAAATCATTGTCGGGTCGTCCGAGGGGGTTCAGAGGGATCTTTCATTTTCAAAATTACTTCAAATATCAAATATGACTTGGACCGCTACATGGTGGGGTGCAGAATATCCATTTCCATCTGAATAACAATAATTCGTCAACAGAAATCATTGTCGGGTCGTTAGAGGGGGTATAGGATTTTTCATTTTCAAAATTACCTCAAAATAAAATATGACTTGGCACGAATCATAGTAGGGTGTAAAATATCTATGTTCATCTGAATAATAATAATTCGTTAACAGAAATCATTGTCGGTTCGTCAGAGGGGTATAGAGGGATTTTTCATTTTCAAAATTACTTCAAAAATCAAATATGACTTGGCACGCATCATAGTAGGGTGTAAAATATTTATTTTCATCGAAATAACAATAATTCGTCAACTGAAATCATTGTCGGGTCGTCAGAGGGGGTACAGAGGGATTTTTCAAATTCAAAATTACCTAAAATATCAAATATGACATGGCACGCAACATGGTGGGGTGCAGAATATCTATTTCCATCTGAATAACAATAATTCGTCAACAAAAATCATTGCCGGGTTTTCAGAGGAGGTATAGAGGGATTTTTCATTTTCAATATTACTTCAAAAATCAAATATGACTTGGCACGCATCATATTAGGGTGCAAAATATTCAATTCCATCCTAATAACAATAATTCGTCAACAGAAATCATTGTCGGGTCGTCAGAGGGGGTATAGAGGAATTTTTCATTTTCAAAATTACCTAAAATATCAAATATGACTTGGCACGCAACATGGTGTGGTGCAGAATATCTATGTCCATCTGAATAACAATAATTTGTTAACAGAGTTCATTGTCGGTTCGTCAGAGGGGTATAGAGGGATTTTTCATTTTCAAAATTACTTCAAAAATCAAATATGAGTTGGCACGCATCATGGTGGGGTACAAAGTATTCATGTCCATCTGAATAACAATAATTCGTCAACAGAAATCATTGTCGGGTCGTAAGAGGGTGTACAGAGGGATTTTTCATTTTCAAAATCACCTCAAAATCAAATATGACTCGGCACGCATCATAGTAGGGTTCAAAATATCAATGTATATCTGAATAACAATAATTCGTCAACAGATATCATTGTCGGTTCGTCAGAGGGGGTATAGAGGAATTTTTCATTTTCAAAGTTACCTAAAATATCAAATATGACTTGGCACGCAACATGGTGGGGTGCAGAATATCTATTTCCATCTGAATAACAATAATTCGTCAACAGAAATCATTGCCGGGTTGTCAGAGGAGGTATAGAGGGATTTTTCATTTTCAAAATTACTTCAAAAATCAAATATGACTTGGCACGCATCATAGTAGGGTGCGAAATATTCATTTCTATCCTAATAACAATAATTCGTCAACTGAAATCATTGTCGGGTAGTTAGAGGGGGTACAGAGGGATTTTTCATTTTCAAAATCACCTCAAAATCAAATATGACTCGGCACGCATCATATTAGGATGCAAAATATCAATGTCCATCTGAATAACAATAATTCGTCAACAGAAATCATTGTCGGGTCGTAAGAGGGTGTACAGAGGGATTTTACATTTTCAAAATCACTTCAAAAATCAAATATGACTTGGACCGCTACAAGGTGGGGTGCAGAATATCCATTTCCATCTGAATAACAATAATTCGTCAACAGAAATCATTGCCGGGTTTTCAGAGGAGGTATAGAGGGATTTTTCATTTTCAAAATTACTTCAAAAATCAAATATGACTTGTCACGCATCATATTAGGGTGCAAAATATTCATTTCCATCCTGATAACAATAATTTGTCAACTGAAATCATTGTCGGGTCGTCAGAGGAGGTACAGAGGGATTTTTCATTTTCAAAATCACCTCAAAATCAAATATGACTCGGCACGCATCATAGTAGGGTGCAAAATATCAATGTATATCTGAATAACAATAATTCGTCAACAGAAATCATTGTCGGGTCGTCAGAGGGGGTATAGAGGAATTTTACAATTTCAAAATCACTTCAAAAATCAAATATGACTTGGACCGCTACAAGGTGGGGTGCAGAATATCCATTTCCATCTGAATAACAATAATTCGTCAACAGAAATCATTGTCGGGTCGTTAGAAGGGGTATAGGATTTTTCATTTTCAAAATTACTTCAAAAATCAAATATGACTTGTCACGCATCATATTAGGGTGCAAAATATTCATTTCCATCCTAATAACAATAATTTGTCAACTGAAATCATTGTCGGGTCGTCAGAGGGGGTACAGAGGGATTTTCCATTTTCAAAATCACCTCAAAATCAAATATGACTCGGCACGCATCATAGTAGGGTTCAAAATATCAATGTATATCTGAATAACAATAATTCGTCAACAGAAATCATTGTCGGTTCGTCAGAGGGGGTATAGAGGAATTTTTCATTTTCAAAGTTACCTAAAATATCAAATATGACTTGGCACGCAACATGGTGGGGTGCAGAATATCTATTTCCATCTGAATAACAATAATTCGTCAACAGAAATCATTGCCGGGTTGTCAGAGGAGGTATAGAGGGATTTTTCATTTTCAAAATTACTTCAAAAATCAAATATGACTTGGCACGCATCATAGTAGGGTGCGAAATATTAATTTCTATCCTAATAACAACAATTCGTCAACTGAAATCATTGTCGGGTCGTCAGAGGGGGTACAGAGGGATTTTTCATTTTCAAAATCACCTCAAAATCAAATATGACTCGGCACGCATCATAGTAGGACGCAAAATATCAATGTCCATCTGAATAACAATAATTCGTCAACAGAAATCATTGTCGGGTCGTAAGAGGGTGTACAGAGGGATTTTACATTTTCAAAATCACTTCAAAAATCAAATATGACTTGGACCGCTACAAGGTGGGGTGCAGAATATCCATTTCCATCTGAATAACAATAATTCGTCAACAGAAATCATTGTCGGGTCGTCAGAGGGGGTATAGAGGAATTTTTCATTTTCAAAATTACCTAAAATATCAAATATGACTTGGCACGCAACATGGTGTGGTGCAGAATATCTATGTCCATCTGAATAACAATAATTCATCAACACAAATCATTGTCGGGTAGTCAGAGGGAGTATAGAGGGATTTTTCATTATCAAAACGACTTCAAAAATCAAATATGACTTGGCACGCATCATTGTGGGGTGCAAAATATCCATTTCCATCTGAATAACAATAACTCGTCAACATAAATCATTGTCGGATCGTCAGAGGGGTATAGAGGGATTTTTCATTTTAAAAATTACTTCAAAAATCAAATATGAGTTGGCACGCGTCATGGTGGGGTACAAAGTATTCATGTCCATCTGAATAACAATAATTCGTCAACAGAAATCATTGTAGGGTCGTCAAAGGGGGCATAGAGGGATTGTTCATTTTCAAAGTTACCTCAAAAATCAAATATGACTTGGCACACATCAGAGTAGGGTGCAAAATATCTATGACCAACTGAATAACAATAATTCGTCAACAGAAATCATTGTCGGGTTGTCAGAGGGGGTATAGAGGGATTTTTCAATATCAAAACGACTTCAAAAATCAAATATGACTTGGCACGCATCATAGTGGGGTGCAAAATATCCATTTCCATCTGAATAACAATAATTCGTCAAAAGAAATCATTGTCGGTTCGTCAGAGGGGGTATAGAGGAATTTTTCATTTTCAAAATTACCTAAAATATCAAATATGACTTGGCACGCAACATGGTTGGATGCAGAATATCTATTTCCATTTGAATAACAAAAACTCGTCAACAGAAATCATTGCCGGGTTGTCAGAGGAGGTATAGAGGGATTTTTCATTTTCAAAACTACTACAAAAATCAAATATGACTTGGCACGCATCATAGTAGGGTGCAAAATATTCATTTCCATCCTAATAACAATAATTCGTCAACTGAAATCATTGACGGGTCGTCAGAGGGGGTACAGAGTAATTTTTCATTTTCAAAATTACCTCAAAATCAGATATGACTCGGCACGCATCATAGTATGTTGCAAAATATCCATGTCCATCTGAATAACGATAATTGGTAAACAGAAATCATTGTCGGGTCGTTAGAGGGAGTATAGAGGGATTTTTCATTTTCAAAATTACTTCAAAAATCAAATATGACTTGGCACGCATCATATTAGTGTGCAAAATATTCATTTCCATCCTAGTAACAATAATTCGTCAACAGAAATCATTGTCGGGTCGTCAGAGGGGGTATAGGGGTATTTCTCATTTTCAAAATTACCTCAAAATCAAATATGACTTGGCACGCATCATAGTAAGGTGCCAAATATCCATGTCCATCTGAATAAACATTATTCAATTACAAAAATCATTGTCGGGTCGTCCGAGGGGGTTCAGAGGGATCTTTCATTTTCAAAATTACTTCAAATATCAAATATGACTTGGACCGCTACATGGTGGGGTGCAGAATATCCATTTCCATCTGAATAACAATAATTCGTCAACAGAAATCATTGTCGGGTCGTTAGAGGGGGTATAGGATTTTTCATTTTCAAAATTACCTCAAAATAAAATATGACTTGGCACGAATCATAGTAGGGTGTAAAATATCTATGTTCATCTGAATAATAATAATTCGTTAACAGAAATCATTGTCGGTTCGTCAGAGGGGTATAGAGGGATTTTTCATTTTCAAAATTACTTCAAAAATCAAATATGACTTGGCACGCATCATAGTAGGGTGTAAAATATTTATTTTCATCGAAATAACAATAATTCGTCAACTGAAATCATTGTCGGGTCGTCAGAGGGGGTACAGAGGGATTTTTCAAATTCAAAATTACCTAAAATATCAAATATGACATGGCACGCAACATGGTGGGGTGCAGAATATCTATTTCCATCTGAATAACAATAATTCGTCAACAAAAATCATTGCCGGGTTTTCAGAGGAGGTATAGAGGGATTTTTCATTTTCAATATTACTTCAAAAATCAAATATGACTTGGCACGCATCATATTAGGGTGCAAAATATTCAATTCCATCCTAATAACAATAATTCGTCAACAGAAATCATTGTCGGGTCGTCAGAGGGGGTATAGAGGAATTTTTCATTTTCAAAATTACCTAAAATATCAAATATGACTTGGCACGCAACATGGTGTGGTGCAGAATATCTATGTCCATCTGAATAACAATAATTTGTTAACAGAGTTCATTGTCGGTTCGTCAGAGGGGTATAGAGGGATTTTTCATTTTCAAAATTACTTCAAAAATCAAATATGAGTTGGCACGCATCATGGTGGGGTACAAAGTATTCATGTCCATCTGAATAACAATAATTCGTCAACAGAAATCATTGTCGGGTAGTCAGAGGGGGTATAGAGGGATTGTTCATTTTCAAAGTTTCCTCAAAAATCAAATATGACTTGGCACGCATCATAGTGGGGTGCAAAATATCCATTTCCATCTGAATAACAATAATTCGTCAACAGAAATCATTGTCGGGTCGTCAGAGGGGGTATAGAGGAATTTTTCATTTTCAAAATTACCTAAAATATCAAATATGACTTGGCACGCAACATGGTGTGTTGCAGAATATCTATGTCCATCTGAATAACAATAATTCGTTAACAGAGATCATTGTCGGTTCGTCAGAGGGGTATAGAGGTATTTTTCATTTTCAAAATTACTTCAAAAATCAAATATGAGTTGGCACGCATCATGGTTGGGTACAAAGTATTCATGTCCATCGGAATAACAATAATTCGTCAACACAAATCATTGTCGTGTCAGAGGGAGTATAGAGGGATTTTTCATTATCAAAATTACCTAAAATATCAAATATGACTTGGCACGCAACATGGTGTGATGCAAAATATCCATTTCCATCTGAATAACAGTAACTCGTCAACAGAAATCATTGTCGGTTCGTCAGAGGGGTATAGAGGGATTTTTCATAGAGGAGGTATAGAGGGATTTTTCATTTTCAAAATCACCTCAAAATCAAATATGACTCGGCACGCATCATAGTAGGGTGCAAAATATCAATGTCCATCTGAATAACAATAATTCGTAAAAAGAAATCATTGTCGGGTCGTAAGAGGGTCTACAGAGGGATTTTACAATTTCAAAATCACTTCAAAAATCAAATATGACTTGGACCGCTACAAGGTGGGGTGCAGAATATCCATTTCCATCTGAATAACAATAATTCGTCAACAGAAATCATTGTCGGGTCGTTAGAAGGGGTATAGGATTTTTCATTTTCAAAATTACTTCAAAAATCAAATATGACTTGTCACGCATCATATTAGGGTGCAAAATATTCATTTCCATCCTAATAACAATAATTTGTCAACTGAAATCATTGTCGGGTCGTCAGAGGAGGTACAGAGGGATTTTTCATTTTCAAAATCACCTCAAAATCAAATATGACTCGGCACGCATCATAGTAGGGTGCAAAATATCAATGTATATCTGAATAACAATAATTCGTCAACAGAAATCATTGTCGTCATAGGGGTAATAGAGGGGTAATAGAGGGATTTCTCATTTTCAAAATTACCTCAAAATCAAATATGACTTGGCACGCATCATAGTAGGGTACCAAATATTCATGTCCATCTGAATGAACATTATTCAATAACAGAAATCATTGTCGGGTCGTCAGAGGGGGTTTAGAGGGATTTTTCATTTTCAAAATTACTTCAAAAATCAAATATGACTTGGACCGCTACATGGTGGGGTGCAGAATATCCATTTCCATCTGAATAACAATAATTCGTCAACAAAAATCATTGTCGGTTCGTCAGAGGGGTATAGAGGGATTTTTCATTTTCAAAATTACTTCAAAAATCAAATATGAGTTGGCACGCATCAAAGTAGGGTGCAAAATATCCATGTCATGAATAACAATAATTCGTCAACAGAAATCATTGTCGGGTAGTTAGAGGGGGTAGAGGATTTTTCATTTTCAAAATTACCTCAAAATCAAATATGACTTGGCACGCATCATAGTAGGGTACCAAATATTCATGTCCATCTGAACAAACATTATTCAATAACAGAAATCACTGTCGGGTCGTCAGAGGGGGTTTAGAGGGATTTTTCATTTTCAAAATTACTTCAAAAATCAAATATGACTTGGACCGCTACATGGTGGGGTGCAGAATATCCATTTCCATCTGAATAACAATAATTCGTCAACAAAAATCATTGTCGGTTCGTCAGAGGGGTATAGAGGGATTTTTCATTTTCAAAATTACTTCAAAAATCAAATATGAGTTGGCACGCATCAAAGTAGGGTGCCAAATATCCATGTCATGAATAACAATAATTCGTCAACAGAAATCATTGTCGGGTCGTCAGAGGGGGTATGGAGGGGTTTTTCATTTTAAAATTACTTCAAAAATCAAATATGACTTGGCACGCATCATATTAGGGTGCAAAATATTCATTTCCATCCCAATAACAATAATTTGTCAACAGAAATCATTGTCGGGTCGTCAGAGGAAGTATAGAGGATTTTTTCATTTTCAAAATTACCTAAAATATCAAATATGACTTGGCACGCAACATGGTGGGGTGCAGAATATCTATTTCCATCTGAATAACAATAACTCGTCAACAGAAATCATTGCCGGGTTGTCAGAGGAGGTATAGAGGGATTTTTCGTTTTCAAAATTACTTCGAAAATCAAATATGACTTGGCACGCATCATAGTAGGGTGCAAAATATTGATTTCCATCCGAAACACAATAATTCGTCAACAGAAATCATTGTCGGGTCGTCAGAGGGGGTCTAGAGGAATTTTTCATTTTCAAAATTACCTAAAATATCAAATATGACTTGGCACGCATCATGATGGGGAGCAGAATATCCATTTACATCTAAAAAACAATAATTCGTCAACGGAAATCATTGTCGGGTCGTCAGAGGGGGTATAGAGGGATTTTTCATTTTCAAAATTACCTAAAATATCAAATATGACTTGGCACGCAACATATTGGGGTGCAGAATATCTATTTCCATCTGAATAACAATAATTCGTCAACGGAAATCATTGTCGTGTCGTCAGAGGGGGTATAGAGGGATCTTTCATTTTCAAAATTACTTCAAAAATCAAATATGACTTGGCACGCATCATAGTATTGTGCAAAATATTCATTTCCATCCAAATAACAATAATTCGTCAACCAAAATCATTGTCGGGTCGTCAGAGGGGGTACAGAGGGATTTCTCAAATTCAAAATTACCTAAAATATCAAATATGACTTGGCACGCAACATGGTGGGGTGCAGAATATCTATTTCCATCTGAATAACAATAATTCGTCAACAGAAATCATTGCCGGGTTTTCACAGGAGGTATAGAGGGATTTTTCATTTTCAAAATTACTTCAAAAATCAAATATGACTCGGCACGCATCATAGTAGGGTGCAAAATATCAATGTCCATCTGAATAACAATAATTCGTCAACAGAAATCATGGTCGGGTCGTAAGAGGGTGTACAGAGGGATTTTACATTTTCAAAATCACTTCAAAAATCAATTATGACTTGGACCGCTATTAGGTGGGGTGCAGAATATCCATTTCTATCAGAATAACAATAATTCGTCAATAGAAATCATTGTCGGGTCGTTAGAAGGGGTATAGGATTTTTCATTTTCAAAATTACCTCAAAATAAAATATGACTTGGCACGCATCATAGTAGGGTGCAAAATATCTATGTCCATCTGAATTACAATAATTCGTAAACAGAAATCATTGTCGGGTCGTCAGAGGGGGTATAGAATGATTTTTCATTTTCAAAATTACTTCAAAAATCGAATATGACTTGGCACGCATCATGGTGGGGTGCAGAATATCCATTTCCATCTGAATAACAATAATTCATCAACAGAAGTCATTGTCGGGTCGTTAGAGGGGGTATAGAGGGATTTCACATTTTCAAAATTAATTCAAAATTACTTCAAAATTCAATTATGACTAGGCACGCATCATAGTAGGGTGCAAAATATCAATGTCCATCTGAATAACAATAATTCGTCAACAGAAATCATTGTCGGGTTTTCAGAGGAGGTATAGAGGGATTTTTCATTTTCAAAATTACTTCAAAAATCAAATATGACTCGGCACGCATCATAGTAGGGTGCAAAACATCAATGTCCATCTGAATAACAATAATTCGTCAACAGAAATCATTGTCGGGTCGTAAGAGGGTGTACAGAGGGATTTTACATTTTCAAAATCACTTCAAAAATCAAATATGACTTGGACCGCTATGAGGTGGGGTGCAGAATATCCATTTCTATCAGAATAACAATAATTCGTCAAAAGAAATCATTGTCGGGTCGTTAGAAGGGGTATAGGATTTTTCATTTTCAAAATTACCTCAAAATAAAATATGACTTGGCACGCATCATAGTAGGGTGCAAAATATCTATGTCCATCTGAATTACAATAATTCGTAAACAGAAATCATTGTCGGGTCGTCAGAGGGGGTATAGAATGATTTTTCATTTTCAAAATTACTTCAAAAATCGAATATGACTTGGACCGCTACATGGTGGGGTGCAGAATATCCATTTCCATCTGAATAACAATAATTCGTCAACAAAAATCATTGTCGGTTCGTCAGAGGGGTATAGAGGGATTTTTCATTTTCAAAATTACTTCAAAAATCAAATATGAGTTGGCACGCATCAAAGTAGGGTGCAAAATATCCATTTACATCTAAAAAACAATAATTCGTCAACAGAAATCATTGTCGGGTCGTCAGAGGGGGTATAGAGGGATTTTTCATTTTCAAAATTACCTAAAATATCAAATATGACTTGGCACGCAACAAATTGGGGTGCAGAATATCTATTTTCATCTGAATAACAATAATTCGTCAACAGAAATCATTGCCGGGTCGTCAGAGGAGGTATAGAGGGATTTTTCATTTTAAAATGACTTCAAAAATAAAATATGACTTGGCACGCATCATAGTAGGGTACAAAATATCTATGTCTATCTGAATTACAATAATTCGTAAACAGGAATCATTGTCGGGTCGTCAGAGGAAGTATAGAGGATTTTTTCATTTTCAAAATTACCTAAAATATCAAATATGACTTGGCACGCAACATATTGGGGTGCAGAATATCTATTTCCATCTGAATAACAATAATTCGTCAACAGAAATCATTGCCGGGTCGTCAGAGGAGGTATAGAGGGATTTTTCATTTTCAAAATGACTTCAAAAATCAAATATGACTTGGCACGCATCATATTACAGTGCAAAATATTCATTTCCATCCCAATAATAATAATTCGTCAACAGAAATCATTGTCGAGTCGTCAGAGGGGGTATAGAGGAATTTTTCATTTTCAAGATTACCTGAAATATCAAATATGACTTGGCACGCATCATGATGGGGTGCAGAATATCCATTTACATCTAAATAACAATAATTCGTCAACGGAAATCATTGTCGAGTCGTCAGAGGGGGTATAGAGGGATTTTTCATTTTCAAAATTACTTCAAAAATCAAATATGACTTGTCACGCATCATATTAGGGTGCAAAATATTCATTTCCATCCTAATAACAATAATTTGTCAACTGAAATCATTGTCGGGTCGTCAGAGGAGGTACAGAGGGATTTTTCATTTTCAAAATCACCTCAAAATCAAATATGACTCGGCACGCATCATAGTAGGGTGCAAAATATCAATGTATATCTGAATAACAATAATTCGTCAACAGAAATCATTGTCGGGTCGTCAGAGGGGGTATAGAGGAATTTTACAATTTCAAAATCACTTCAATAATCAAATATGACTTGGACCGCTACAAGGTGGGGTGCAGAATATCCATTTCCATCTGAATAACTGTAATTCGTCAACAGAAATCATTGTCGGGTCGTTAGAAGGGGTATAGGATTTTTCATTTTCAAAATTACTTCAAAAATCAAATATGACTTGTCACGCATCATATTAGGGTGCAAAATATTCATTTCCATCCAAATAACAATAATTTTTCAACTGAAATCATTGTCGGGTCGTCAGAGGGGGTACAGAGGGATTTTTCATTTTCAAAATCACCTCAAAATCAAATATGACTCGGCACGCATCATAGTAGGGTTCAAAATATCAATGTATATCTGAATAACAATAATTCGTCAACAGAAATCATTGTCGGTTCGTCAGAGGGGGTATAGAGGAATTTTTCATTTTCAAAGTTACCTAAAATATCGAATATGACTTGGCACGCAACATGGTGGGGTGCAGAATATCTATTTCCATCTGAATAACAATAATTTGTCAACAGAAATCATTGCCGGGTTGTCAGAGGAGGTATAGAGGGATTTTTCCTTTTCAAAATTACTTCAAAAATCAAATATGACTTGGCACGCATCATAGTAGGGTGCGAAATATTCATTTCTATCCTAATAACAATAATTCGTCAACTGAAATCATTGTCGGGTCGTCAGAGGGGGTACAGAGGGATTTTTCATTTTCAAAATTACCTCAAAATCAAATATGACTCGGCACGCATCATAGTAGGGTGCAAAATATCCATGTCCATCTGAATAACAATAATTCGTCAACAGAAATCATTGTCGGGTCGAAAGAGGGTGAACTGAGGGATTTTACATTTTCAAAATCACTTCAAAAATCTAATATGACTTGTCACACATCATGATGGGGTGCAGAATATCCATTTACATCTGAATAACAATAATTCGTCAACAGAAATCATTGTCGTGCCGTCATAGGGGTAATAGAGGGATTTCTCATTTTCAAAATTACCTCAAAATCAAATATGACTTGGCACGCATCATAGTAGGGTACCAAATATTCATGTCCATCTGAATGAACATTATTCAATAACAGAAATCATTGTCGGGTCGTCAGAGGGGGTTTAGAGGGATTTTTCATTTTCAAAATTACTTCAAAAATCAAATATGACTTGGACCGCTACATGGTGGGGTGCAGAATATCCATTTCCATCTGAATAACAATAATTCGTCAACAAAAATCATTGTCGGTTCGTCAGAGGGGTATAGAGGGATTTTTCATTTTCAAAATTACTTCAAAAATCAAATATGAGTTGGCACGCATCAAAGTAGGGTGCAAAATATCCATGTCATGAATAACAATAATTCGTCAACAGAAATCATTGTCGGGTAGTTAGAGGGGGTAGAGGATTTTTCATTTTCAAAATTACCTCAAAATCAAATATGACTTGGCACGCATCATAGTAGGGTACCAAATATTCATGTCCATCTGAACAAACCTTATTCAATAACAGAAATCACTGTCGGGTCGTCAGAGGGGGTTTAGAGGGATTTTTCATTTTCAAAATTACTTCAAAAATCAAATATGACTTGGACCGCTACATGGTGGGGTGCAGAATATCCATTTCCATCTGAATAACAATAATTCGTCAACAAAAATCATTGTCGGTTCGTCAGAGGGGTATAGAGGTATTTTTCATTTTCAAAATTACTTCAAAAATCAAATATGAGTTGGCACGCATCAAAGTAGGGTGCCAAATATCCATGTCATGAATAACAATAATTCGTCAACAGAAATCATTGTCGGGTCGTCAGAGGGGGTATGGAGGGATTTTTCATTTTAAAATTACTTCAAAAATCAAATATGACTTGGCACGCATCATATTAGGGTGCAAAATATTCATTTCCATCCCAATAACAATAATTTGTCAACAGAAATCATTGTCGGGTCGTCAGAGGAAGTATAGAGGATTTTTTCATTTTCAAAATTACCTAAAATATCAAATATGACTTGGCACGCAACATGGTGGGGTGCAGAATATCTATTTCCATCTGAATAACAATAACTCGTCAACAGAAATCATTGCCGGGTTGTCAGAGGAGGTATAGAGGGATTTTTCGTTTTCAAAATTACTTCAAAAATCAAATATGACTTGGCACGCATCATAGTAGGGTGCAAAATATTGATTTCCATCCGAAACACAATAATTCGTCAACAGAAATCATTGTCGGGTCGTCAGAGGGGGTCTAGAGGAATTTTTCATTTTCAAAATTACCTAAAATATCAAATATGACTTGGCACGCATCATGATGGGGAGCAGAATATCCATTTACATCTAAAAAACAATAATTCGTCAACGGAAATCATTGTCGGGTCGTCAGAGGGGGTATAGAGGGATTTTTCATTTTCAAAATTACCTAAAATATCAAATATGACTTGGCACGCAACATATTGGGGTGCAGAATATCTATTTCCATCTGAATAACAATAATTCGTCAACAGAAATCATTGCCGGGTCGTCAGAGGAGGTATAGAGGGATTTTTCATTTTCAAAATGACTTCAAAAATCAAATATGACTTGGCACGCATCATATTATAGTGCAAAATGGTCACTTCCATCCCAAAAACAATAATTCGTCAACAGAAATCATTGTCGGGTCGTCAGAGGGGGTATTGAGGAATTTTTCATTTTCAAAATTACCTAAAATATCAAATATGACTTGGCACGCATCATGATGGGGTGCAGAATATCCATTTACATCTGAATAACAATAATTCGTCAACGGAAATCATTGTCGTGTCGTCAGAGGGGGTATAGAGGGATCTTTCATTTTCAAAATTACTTCAAAAATCAAATATGACTTGGCACGCATCATAGTATGGTGCAAAATATTCATTTCCATCCAAATAACAATAATTCGTCAACCAAAATCATTGTCGGGTCGTCAGAGGGGGTACAGAGGGATTTCTCAAATTCAAAATTACCTAAAATATCAAATATGACTTGGCACGCAACATGGTGGGGTGCAGAATATCTATTTCCATCTGAATAACAATAATTCGTCAACAGAAATCATTGCCGGGTTTTCACAGGAGGTATAGAGGGATTTTTCATTTTCAAAATTACTTCAAAAATCAAATATGACTCGGCACGCATCATAGTAGGGTGCAAAATATCAATGTCCATCTGAATAACAATAATTCGTCAACAGAAATCATGGTCGGGTCGTAAGAGGGTGTACAGAGGGATTTTACATTTTCAAAATCACTTCAAAAATCAATTATGACTTGGACCGCTATTAGGTGGGGTGCAGAATATCCATTTCTATCAGAATAACAATAATTCGTCAATAGAAATCATTGTCGGGTCGTTAGAAGGGGTATAGGATTTTTCATTTTCAAAATTACCTCAAAATAAAATATGACTTGGCACGCATCATAGTAGGGTGCAAAATATCTATGTCCTTCTGAATTACAATAATTCGTAAACAGAAATCATTGTCGGGTCGTCAGAGGGGGTATAGAATGATTTTTCATTTTCAAAATTACTTCAAAAATCGAATATGACTTGGCACGCATCATGGTGGGGTGCAGAATATCCATTTCCATCTGAATAACAATAATTCATCAACAGAAGTCATTGTCGGGTCGTTAGAGGGGGTATAGAGGGATTTCACATTTTCAAAATTAATTCAAAATTACTTCAAAATTCAATTATGACTAGGCACGCATCATAGTAGGGTGCAAAATATCAATGTCCATCTGAATAACAATAATTCGTCAACAGAAATCATTGTCGGGTTTTCAGAGGAGGTATAGAGGGATTTTTCATTTTCAAAATTACTTCAAAAATCAAATATGACTCGGCACGCATCATAGTAGGGTGCAAAACATCAATGTCCATCTGAATAACAATAATTCGTCAACAGAAATCATTGTCGGGTCGTAAGAGGGTGTACAGAGGGATTTTACATTTTCAAAATCACTTCAAAAATCAAATATGACTTGGACCGCTATGAGGTGGGGTGCAGAATATCCATTTCTATCAGAATAACAATAATTCGTCAAAAGAAATCATTGTCGGGTCGTTAGAAGGGGTATAGGATTTTTCATTTTCAAAATTACCTCAAAATAAAATATGACTTGGCACGCATCATAGTAGGGTGCAAAATATCTATGTCCATCTGAATTACAATAATTCGTAAACAGAAATCATTGTCGGGTCGTCAGAGGGGGTATAGAATGATTTTTCATTTTCAAAATTACTTCAAAAATCGAATATGACTTGGACCGCTACATGGTGGGGTGCAGAATATCCATTTCCATCTGAATAACAATAATTCGTCAACAAAAATCATTGTCGGTTCGTCAGAGGGGTATAGAGGGATTTTTCATTTTCAAAATTACTTCAAAAATCAAATATGAGTTGGCACGCATCAAAGTAGGGTGCAAAATATCCATTTACATCTAAAAAACAATAATTCGTCAACAGAAATCATTGTCGGGTCGTCAGAGGGGGTATAGAGGGATTTTTCATTTTCAAAATTACCTAAAATATCAAATATGACTTGGCACGCAACAAATTGGGGTGCAGAATATCTATTTTCATCTGAATAACAATAATTCGTCAACAGAAATCATTGCCGGGTCGTCAGAGGAGGTATAGAGGGATTTTTCATTTTAAAATGACTTCAAAAATAAAATATGACTTGGCACGCATCATAGTAGGGTACAAAATATCTATGTCTATCTGAATTACAATAATTCGTAAACAGGAATCATTGTCGGGTCGTCAGAGGAAGTATAGAGGATTTTTTCATTTTCAAAATTACCTAAAATATCAAATATGACTTGGCACGCAACATGGTGGGGTGCAGAATATCTATTTCCATCTGAATAACAATAACTCGTCAACAGAAATCATTGCCGGGTTGTCAGAGGAGGTATAGAGGGATTTTTCGTTTTCAAAATTACTTCAAAAATCAAATATGACTTGGCACGCATCATAGTAGGGTGCAAAATATTGATTTCCATCCGAAACACAATAATTCGTCAACAGAAATCATTGTCGGGTCGTCAGATGGGGTATAGAGGAATTTTTCATTTTCAAAATTACCTAAAATATCAAATATGACTTGGCACGCATCATGATGGGGTGCAGAATATCCATTTACATCTAAAAAACAATAATTATTCAACGGAAATCATTGTCGGGTAGTCAGAGGGGGTATAGAGGGATTTTTCATTTTCAAAATTACCTAAAATATCAAATATGACTTGGCACGCATCATGATGGGGTGCAGAATATCCATTTACATCTAAATAACAATAATTCGTCAACGGAAATCATTGTCGGGTCGTCAGAGGGGGTATAGAATGATTTTTCATTTTCAAAATTACATCAAAAATCAAATATGACTTGGCACGCATCATATTACAGTGCAAAATATTCATTTCCATCCCAATAATAATAATTCGTCAACAGAAATCATTGTCGAGTCGTCAGAGGGGGTATAGAGGAATTTTTCATTTTCAAGATTACCTAAAATATCAAATATGACTTGGCACGCATCATGATGGGGTGCAGAATATCCATTTACATCTAAATAACAATAATTCGTCAACGGAAATCATTGTCGGGTCGTCAGAGGGGGTATAGAATGATTTTTCATTTTCAAAATTACATCAAAAATCGAATATGACTTGGCACGCATCATGGTGGGGTGCAGAATATCCATTTCCATCTGAATAACAATAATTCATCAACAGAAGTCATTGTCGGGTCGTTAGAGGGGGTATAGAGGGATTTCACATTTTCAAAATTAATTCAAAATTACTTCAAAAATCAATTATGACTAGGCACATATCATAGTATGGTGCAAAATATTCATTTCCATCCAAATATCAATAATTCGTCAACCAAAATCATTGTCGGGTCGTCAGAGGGGGTAAAGAGGGATTTTTCATTTTCAAAATTACTTCAAAAATGAAATATGACTTGGCACGCATCATAGTATGGTGCAAAATATTCATTTCCGTCCAAATAACAATAATTCGTCAACCAAAATCATTGTCGGGTCGTCAGGAAGGGTACAGAGGGATTTCTCAAATTCAAAATCACCTAAAATATCAAATATGACTTGGCACGCAACATGGTGGGGTGCAGAATATCTATTTCCATTTGAATAACAATAATTCATCAACAGAAGTCATTGTCGGGTCGTTAGGAAGGTATAGAGGGATTTCACATTTTCAAAATTAATTCAAAATTACTTCAAAAATCGAATATGACTTGGCACGAATCATGGTGGGGTGCAGAATATTCATTTCCATCCAAATAACAATAATTCGTCAACCAAAATCATTGTCGGGTCGTCAGAGGGGGTACAGAGGGATTTCTCAAATTCAAAATCACCTAAAATATCAAATATGACTTGGCACGCAACATGGTGGGGTGCAGAATATCTATTTCCATTTGAATAACAATAATTCGTCAACAGAAATCATTGCCGGGTTTTCATAGGAGGTATAGAGGGATTTTTCATTTTCAAAATTACTTCAAAAATCAAATATGACTTGTCACGCATCATATTAGGGTGCAAAATATTCATTTCCATCCTAATAACAATAATTCGTCAACTGAAATCATTGTCGGGTCGTCAGAGGGGGTACAGAGGGATTTTTCATTTTCAAAATCACCTCAAAATCATATATGACTCGGCACGCATCATAGTAGGGTGCAAAATATCAATGTCCAAATGAATAACAATAATTCGTCAACAGAAATCATTGTCGGGTCGTAAGAGGGTGTACAGAGGGATTTTACATTTTCAAAATCACTTCAAAAATCGAATATGACTTAGCACGCATCATGGTGGGGTGCAGAATATTCATTTCCATCTGAATAATGATAATTCGTCAACAGAAATCATTGTCGTGTCGTCAGAGGGGGTATAGAGGGATTTTTCATTTTCAATATTACCTCAAAATCAAATATGACTTGGCACGAATCATGGTGGGGTGCAGAATATCCATTCCCATCTGAATAACAATAATTTGTCAACAGAAATCATTGTCGAGTCATTAGAGGGGTTATTGAGGTAATTTTGTATTTTCAAAATTTCTTCAAAAATCTAATATGACTTGGCACGCATCATAATGGGGTGCAGAATATCCATTCCCAGCCGAATAACAATAATTCGTCAACAGAAATCATTGTCGTGTCGTCAGAGGGGGTATAGAAAGATTTTGCATTTTCAAAATTACTTCAAAAATCTAACATGACTTGGCACGCATCATGGTGGGGTGCAAAGTATCCATGTCTATCTGAATAACAATATTTCATCAACATAAATCATTGTCGTGTCGTCAGAGGGGGTATAGAGGGATTTTTCATTATCAAAATGACTTCAAAAATCAAATATGACTTGGCACGCATCATAGTGGGGTGCAGAATATCCATATTCATCTGAAAAATAATAATTCGTCAACAGAAATCATTGTCGTGTCGTCAGAGGGGGTCTAGAGGGATTTTTCATTTTCAAAATTACCTCAAAATCAAATATGACTTGGCATGCATCATAGTAGGGTGCCAAATATCCATGTCCATCTGAATAACAATAATTCGTTAACAGAAATCGTTAGAAGGGGTATAGAGGGATTTATCATTTTCAAAATTACTTCAAATATCAAATATGAGTTTGCACGCATCATGGTGGGGTGCAAAGTATCCATGTTCATCTGAATATCAATAATTCGTCAACAGAAATCATTGTCGGGTCGTCAGAGGGGGTATAGAGGAATTTTTCATTTTCAAAATTACCTAAAAAATCAAATATGACTTGGACCGCTATTAGGTGGGGTGCAGAATATCCATTTCTATCAGAATAACAATAATTCGTCAATAGAAATCATTGTCGGGTCGTTAGAAGGGGTATAGGATTTTTCATTTTCAAAATTACCTCAAAATAATATATGACTTGGCACGCATCATAGTAGGGTGCAAAATATCTATGTCCATCTGAATTACAATAATTCGTAAACAGAAATCATTGTCGGGTCGTCAGAGGGGGTATAGAATGATTTTTCATTTTCAAAATTACTTCAAAAATCGAATATGACTTGGCACGCATCATGGTGGGGTGCAGAATATCCATTTCCATCTGAATAACAATAATTCATCAACAGAAGTCATTGTCGGGTCGTTAGAGGGGGTATAGAGGGATTTCACATTTTCAAAATTAATTCAAAATTACTTCAAAATTCAATTATGACTAGGCACGCATCATAGTAGGGTGCAAAATATCAATGTCCATCTGAATAACAATAATTCGTCAACAGAAATCATTGTCGGGTTTTCAGAGGAGGTATAGAGGGATTTTTCATTTTCAAAATTACTTCAAAAATCAAATATGACTCGGCACGCATCATAGTAGGGTGCAAAACATCAATGTCCATCTGAATAACAATAATTCGTCAACAGAAATCATTGTCGGGTCGTAAGAGGGTGTACAGAGGGATTTTACATTTTCAAAATCACTTCAAAAATCAAATATGACTTGGACCGCTATGAGGTGGGGTGCAGAATATCCATTTCTATCAGAATAACAATAATTCGTCAAAAGAAATCATTGTCGGGTCGTTAGAAGGGGTATAGGATTTTTCATTTTCAAAATTACCTCAAAATAAAATATGACTTGGCACGCATCATAGTAGGGTGCAAAATATCTATGTCCATCTGAATTACAATAATTCGTAAACAGAAATCATTGTCGGGTCGTCAGAGGGGGTATAGAATGATTTTTCATTTTCAAAATTACTTCAAAAATCGAATATGACTTGGACCGCTACATGGTGGGGTGCAGAATATCCATTTCCATCTGAATAACAATAATTCGTCAACAAAAATCATTGTCGGTTCGTCAGAGGGGTATAGAGGGATTTTTCATTTTCAAAATTACTTCAAAAATCAAATATGAGTTGGCACGCATCAAAGTAGGTTGCAAAATATCCATTTACATCTAAAAAACAATAATTCGTCAACAGAAATCATTGTCGGGTCGTCAGAGGGGGTATAGAGGGATTTTTCATTTTCAAAATTACCTAAAATATCAAATATGACTTGGCACGCAACAAATTGGGGTGCAGAATATCTATTTTCATCTGAATAACAATAATTCGTCAACAGAAATCATTGCCGGGTCGTCAGAGGAGGTATAGAGGGATTTTTCATTTTAAAATGACTTCAAAAATAAAATATGACTTGGCACGCATCATAGTAGGGTACAAAATATCTATGTCTATCTGAATTACAATAATTCGTAAACAGGAATCATTGTCGGGTCGTCAGAGGAAGTATAGAGGATTTTTTCATTTTCAAAATTACCTAAAATATCAAATATGACTTGGCACGCAACATGGTGGGGTGCAGAATATCTATTTCCATCTGAATAACAATAACTCGTCAACAGAAATCATTGCCGGGTTGTCAGAGGAGGTATAGAGGGATTTTTCGTTTTCAAAATTACTTCAAAAATCAAATATGACTTGGCACGCATCATAGTAGGGTGCAAAATATTGATTTCCATCCGAAACACAATAATTCGTCAACAGAAATCATTGTCGGGTCGTCAGATGGGGTATAGAGGAATTTTTCATTTTCAAAATTACCTAAAATATCAAATATGACTTGGCACGCATCATGATGGGGTGCAGAATATCCATTTACATCTAAAAAACAATAATTATTCAACGGAAATCATTGTCGGGTAGTCAGAGGGGGTATAGAGGGATTTTTCATTTTCAAAATTACCTAAAATATCAAATATGACTTGGCACGCAACATATTGGGGTGCAGAATATCTATTTCCATCTGAATAACAATAATTCGTCAACAGAAATCATTGTCGAGTCGTCAGAGGGGGTATAGAGGAATTTTTCATTTTCAAGATTACCTAAAATATCAAATATGACTTGGCACGCATCATGATGGGGTGCAGAATATCCATTTACATCTAAATAACAATAATTCGTCAACGGAAATCATTGTCGGGTCGTCAGAGGGGGTATAGAATGATTTTTCATTTTCAAAATTACATCAAAAATCGAATATGACTTGGCACGCATCATGGTGGGGTGCAGAATATCCATTTCCATCTGAATAACAATAATTCATCAACAGAAGTCATTGTCGGGTCGTTAGAGGGGGTATAGAGGGATTTCACATTTTCAAAATTAATTCAAAATTACTTCAAAAATCAATTATGACTAGGCACATATCATAGTATGGTGCAAAATATTCATTTCCATCCAAATATCAATAATTCGTCAACCAAAATCATTGTCGGGTCGTCAGAGGGGGTACAGAGGGATTTCTCAAATTCAAAATCACCTAAAATATCAAATATGACTTGGCACGCAACATGGTGGGGTGCAGAATATCTATTTCCATTTGAATAACAATAATTCATCAACAGAAGTCATTGTCGGGTCGTTAGAGGGGGTATAGAGGGATTTCACATTTTCAAAATTAATTCAAAATTACTTCAAAAATCAATTATGACTAGGCACATATCATAGTATGGTGCAAAATATTCATTTCCATCCAAATATCAATAATTCGTCAACCAAAATCATTGTCGGGTCGTCAGAGGGGGTACAGAGGGATTTCTCAAATTCAAAATCACCTAAAATATCAAATATGACTTGGCACGCAACATGGTGGGGTGCAGAATATCTATTTCCATTTGAATAACAATAATTCATCAACAGAAGTCATTGTCGGGTCGTTAGAGGGGGTATAGAGGGATTTCACATTTTCAAAATTAATTCAAAATTACTTCAAAAATCAATTATGACTAGGCACATATCATAGTATGGTGCAAAATATTCATTTCCATCCAAATATCAATAAATCGTCAACCAAAATCATTGTCGGGTCGTCAGAGGGGGTAAAGAGGGATTTTTCATTTTCAAAATTACTTCAAAAATGAAATATGACTTGGCACGCATCATAGTATGGTGCAAAATATTCATTTCCATCCAAATAAAAATAATTCGTCAACCAAAATCATTGTCGGGTCGTCAGAGGGGGTACAGAGGGATTTCTCAAATTCAAAATCACCTAAAATATCAAATATGACTTGGCACGCAACATGGTGGGGTGCAGAATATCTATTTCCATTTGAATAACAATAATTCATCAACAGAAGTCATTGTCGGGTCGTTAGAGGGGGTATAGAGGGATTTCACATTTTCAAAATTAATTCAAAATTACTTCAAAAATCAATTATGACTAGGCACATATCATAGTATGGTGCAAAATATTCATTTCCATCCAAATATCAATAAATCGTCAACCAAAATCATTGTCGGGTCGTCAGAGGGGGTAAAGAGGGATTTTTCATTTTCAAAATTACTTCAAAAATGAAATATGACTTGGCACGCATCATAGTATGGTGCAAAATATTCATTTCCATCCAAATAACAATAATTCGTCAACCAAAATCATTGTCGGGTCGTCAGAGGGGGTACAGAGGGATTTCTCAAATTCAAAATCACCTAAAATATCAAATATGACTTGGCACGCAACATGGTGGGGTGCAGAATATCTATTTCCATTTGAATAACAATAATTCGTCAACAGAAATCATTGCCGGGTTTTCATAGGAGGTATAGAGGGATTTTTCATTTTCAAAATTACTTCAAAAATCAAATATGACTTGTCACGCATCATATTAGGGTGCAAAATATTCATTTCCATCCTAATAACAATAATTCGTCAACTGAAATCATTGTCGGGTCGTCAGAGGGGGTACAGAGGGATTTTTCATTTTCAAAATCACCTCAAAATCATATATGACTCGGCACGCATCATAGTAGGGTGCAAAATATCAATGTCCAAATGAATAACAATAATTCGTCAACAGAAATCATTGTCGGGTCGTAAGAGGGTGTACAGAGGGATTTTACATTTTCAAAATCACTTCAAAAATCGAATATGACTTAGCACGCATCATGGTGGGGTGCAGAATATTCATTCCCATCTGAATAATGATAATTCGTCAACAGAAATCATTGTCGTGTCGTCAGAGGGGGTATAGAGGGATTTTTCATTTTCAATATTACCTCAAAATCAAATATGACTTGGCACGAATCATGGTGGGGTGCAGAATATCCATTCCCATCTGAATAACAATAATTTGTCAACAGAAATCATTGTCGAGTCATTAGAGGGGTTATTGAGGTAATTTTGTATTTTCAAAATTTCTTCAAAAATCTAATATGACTTGGCACGCATCATAATGGGGTGCAGAATATCCATTCCCAGCCGAATAACAATAATTCGTCAACAGAAATCATTGTCGTGTCGTCAGAGGGGGTATAGAAAGATTTTGCATTTTCAAAATTACTTCAAAAATCTAACATGACTTGGCACGCATCATGGTGGGGTGCAAAGTATCCATGTCTATCTGAATAACAATATTTCATCAACATAAATCATTGTCGTGTCGTCAGAGGGGGTATAGAGGGATTTTTCATTATCAAAATGACTTCAAAAATCAAATATGACTTGGCACGCATCATAGTGGGGTGCAGAATATCCATATTCATCTGAAAAATAATAATTCGTCAACAGAAATCATTGTCGTGTCGTCAGAGGGGGTCTAGAGGGATTTTTCATTTTCAAAATTACCTCAAAATCAAATATGACTTGGCATGCATCATAGTAGGGTGCCAAATATCCATGTCCATCTGAATAACAATAATTCGTTAACAGAAATCGTTAGAAGGGGTATAGAGGGATTTATCATTTTCAAAATTACTTCAAATATCAAATATGAGTTTGCACGCATCATGGTGGGGTGCAAAGTATCCATGTTCATCTGAATATCAATAATTCGTCAACAGAAATCATTGTCGGGTCGTCAGAGGGGGTATAGAGGAATTTTTCATTTTCAAAATTACCTAAAAAATCAAATATGACTTGGCACGCATCATGGTGGTGTGCAACATATCCATGATTATCTGAATAACAATAATTCGTTAACAGAAATCATTGTCGGGTCGTCAGAGGGGGATAGAGGGATTTATCATTTTCAAAATTACTTCAAGAATCAGATATGACCTGGCACGAATCATGGTGGGGTGCATAATATCCATTTCCATCTGAATAACAATAATTCGTCAATAAAAATAATTTTCGGGTCGTTAGAGGGGGTATAGAGGGATTTTTCATTTTCAAAATTACCTAAAATATCAAATATGACTTGGCACGCAACATGGTGTTGTGCAGAATATCTACGTCCATCTGAATAACAATAATTCGTTAACAGAGATCATAGTCGGTTCGTCAGAGGGGTTTAGAGGGATTTTTCATTTTCAAAATTACTTCAAAAATCAAATAGAGTTGGCACGCATCATGGTGGGGTACAAAATATTGATTTATATCCGAATAACAATAATTCGTCAACAGAAATCATTGTCGGGTCGTTAGAGGGGGTATAGAGGAATTTTTCATTTTCAAAGTTACCTAAAATATCAAATATGACTTGGCACGCAACATGGTGGGGTGCAGAATATCTATTTCCATCCGAATAACAATAATTCGTCAACAGAAATCATTGCCGGGTCGTCAGAGGGGGTACAGAGGGATTTTTCATTTTCAAAATTACCTCAAAATCAAATATGACTCGGCACGCATCATAGTAGGGTGCAAAATATCCATGTCCATTAGAATAACAATAATTCGTCAACAGAAATCATTGTCGGGTCGTAAGAGGGTGAACAGAGGGATTTTACATTTTCAAAATCTCTTCAAAAATCTAATATGACTTGTCACACATCATGATGGGGTGCAGAATATCCATTTACATCTGAATAACAATAATTCGTCAACAGAAATCATTGTCGTGTCGTCATAGGGGTAATAGAGTGATTTTTCATTTTCAAAATTACCTCAAAATCAAATATGACTTGGCACGCATCATAGTAGGGTGCCAAATATCCATGTCCATCTGAATAAACATTATTCAATAACAGAAATCATTGTCGGGTCGTCAGAGGGGGTTTAGAGTAATTTTTCATTTTCAAAGTTACTTCAAATATCAAATATGAGTTTGCACGCATCATGGTGGGGTGCAAAGTATCCATGTCCATCTGAATATCAATAATTCGTCAACAGAAATCATTGTCGGGTCGTCAGAGGGGGTATAGAGGGATTTTTCATTTTCAAAATTACCTAAAAAATCAAATATGACTTGGCACGCATCATGGTGGTGTGCAACATATCCATGATTATCTGAATAACAATAATTCGTTAACAGAAATCATTGTCGGGTCGTCAGAGGGGGATAGAGGGATTTATCATTTTCAAAATTACTTCAAAAATCAGATATGACCTGGCACGAATCATGGTGGGGTGCATAATATCCTTTTCCATCTGAATAACAATAATTCGTCAATAAAAATAATTTTCGGGTCGGTAGAGGGGGTATAGAGGGATTTTTCATTTTCAAAATTACCTAAAATATCAAATATGACTTGGCACGCAACATGGTGTGGTGCAGAATATCTATGTCCATCTGAATAACAATAATTCGTTAACAGAGATCATTGTCGGTTCGTCAGAGGGGTTTAGAGGGATTTTTCATTTTCAAAATTACTTCAAAAATCAAATATGACTTGGCACGCATCATAGTAGGGTGCAAAATATTGATTTCCATCTGAATAACATTAATTCGTCAACAGAAATCATTGCCGGGTCGTCAGAGGAGGTATAGAGGGATTTTTCATTTTCAAAATTACTTCAAAAATCAAATATGACTTGGCACGCATCATAGTATGGTGCAAAATATTCATTTCCATCCAAATAACAATAATTCGTCAACCAAAATCATTGTCGGGTCGTCAGAGGGGGTACAGAGGGATTTCTCAAATTCAAAATTACCTAAAATATCAAATATGACTTGGCACGCAACATGGTGGGGTGCAGAATATCTATTTCCATCTGAATAACAATAATTCGTCAACAGAAATCATTTCCGGGTTTTCAGAGGAGGTATAGAGGGATTTTTCATTTTACAAAATTACTTCAAAAATCAAATATGACTTGTCACGCATCATATTAGGGTGCAAAATATTCATTTCCATCCTTATATCAATAATTTGTCATCTGAAATCATTGTCGGGTCTTCAGAGGGGGTACAGAAGGATTTTTCATTTTCAAAATCACCTAAAAATCAAATATGACTCGGCACGCATCATAGTAGGGTGCAAAATATTCATTTCCATCCTAATATCGATAATTTGTCAACTGAAATCATTGTCGGGTCTTCAGAGGGGGTACAGAAGGATTTTTCATTTTCAAAATCACCTCAAAATCAAATATGACTTGGCACGCATCATATTAGGGTGCAAAATATTCATTTCCATCCTAATAACAATAATTCGTCAACAGAAATCATTGTCGGGTCGTCAGAGGGGGTATAGAGGAATTTTTCATTTTCAAAATTACCTAAAATATCAAATATGACTTGGCACGCAACATGGTGTTGTGCAGAATATCTACGTCCATCTGAATAACAATATTTCGTTAACAGAGATCATAGTCGGTTCGTCAGAGGGGTTTAGAGGGATTTTTCATTTTCAAAATTACTTCAAAAATCAAATAGAGTTGGCACGCATCATATTGGGGTACAAAATATTGATTTATATCCGAATAACAATAATTCGTCAACAGAAATCATTGTCGGGTCGTCAGAGGGGGTATAGAGGAATTTTTCATTTTCAAAGTTACCTAAAATATCAAATATGACTTGGCACGCAACATGGTGGGGTGCAGAATATCTATTTCCATCTGAATAACAATAATTCGTTAACAGAAATCATTGCCGGGTCGTCAGAGGGGGTACAGAGGGATTTTTCATTTTCAAAATTAGCTCAAAATCAAATATGACTCGGCACGCATCATAGTAGGGTGCAAAATATCCATGTCCATTAGAATAACAATAATTCGTCAACAGAAATCATTGTCGGGTCGTAAGAGGGTGAACAGAGGGATTTTACATTTTCAAAATCTCTTCAAAAATCTAATATGACTTGTCACACATCATGATGGGGTGCAGAATATCCATTTACATCTGAATAACAATAATTCGTCAACAGAAATCATTGTCGTGTCGTCATAGGGGTAATAGAGTGATTTTTCATTTTCAAAATTACCTCAAAATCAAATATGACTTGGCACGCATCATAGTAGGGTGCCAAATATCCATGTCCATCTGAATAAACATTATTCAATAACAGAAATCATTGTCGGGTCGTCAGAGGGGGTTTAGAGGAATTTTTCATTTTCAAAATTACTTCAAAAATCAAATATGACTTGGACCGCTACATGGTGGAGTGCATAATATCCATTTCCATCTGAATAACAATAATTCGTCAACAGAAATCATTGTCGGGTCGTTAGAGGGGGTATAGGATTTTTCATTTTCAAAATTACCTCAAAATAAAACATGACTTGGCACGCATCATAGTAGGGTGCAAAATATCTACGTTCATCTGAATAACAATAATTCGTAAACAGAAATCATTGTCGGTTCGTCACAGGGGTATAGAGGAATTTTTCATTTTCAAAATTTACTCAAAAATCAAATATGAGTTGGCACGCATCAAACTAGAGTGCAAAATATCCATGTCATGAATAACAATAATTCGTCAACAGAAATCATTGTCGGGTCGTCAGAGGGGGTATGGAGGGATATTTCATTTTTAAAATGACTTCAAAAATCAAATATGACTTGGCACGCATCATATTAGAGTGCAAAATATTCATTTCCATCCCAATAACAATAATTCGTCAACAGAAATCATTGTCGGGTCGTCAGAGGGGGAATAGAGGAATTTTTCATTTTCAAAGTTACCTAAAATATCAAATATGACTTGGCACGCAACATGGTGGGGTGCAGAATATCTATTTCCATCTGAATAACAATAATTCGTCAACAGAAATCATTGCCGGGTCGTCAGAGGGGGTACAGAGGGATTTTTCATTTTCAAAATTACCTCAAAATCAAATATGACTCGGCACGCATCATAGTAGGGTGCAAAATATCCATGTCCATTAGAATAACAATAATTCGTCAACAGAAATCATTGTCGGGTCGTAAGAGGGTGAACAGAGGGATTTTACATTTTCAAAATCTCTTCAAAAATCTAATATGACTTGTCACACATCATGATGGGGTGCAGAATATCCATTTACATCTGAATAACAATAATTCTTTAACAGAAATCATTGTCGTGTCGTAATAGGGGTAATAGAGTGATTTTTCATTTTCAAAATTACCTCAAAATCAAATATGACTTGGCACGCATCATAGTAGGGTGCCAAATATCCATGTCCATCTGAATAAACATTATTCAATAACAGAAATCATTGTCGGGTCGTCAGAGGGGGTTTAGAGGGATTTTTCATTTTCAAAATTACTTCAAAAATCAAATATGACTTGGACCGCTACATGGTGGGGTGCATAATATCCATTTCCATCTGAATAACAATAATTCGTCAACAGAAATCATTGTCGGGTCGTTAGAGGGGGTATAGGATTTTTCATTTTCAAAATTACCTCAAAATAAAACATGACTTGGCACGCATCATAGTAGGGTGCAAAATATCTACGTTCATCTGAATAACAATAATTCGTAAACAGAAATCATTGTCGGTTCGTCACAGGGGTATAGAGGGATTTTTCATTTTCAAAATTACTTCAAAAATCAAATATGAGTTGGCACGCATCAAAGTAGAGTGCAAAATATCCATGTCATGAATAACAATAATTCGTCAACAGAAATCATTGTCGGGTCGTCAGAGGGGGTATGGAGGGATATTTCATTTTTAAAATGACTTCAAAAATCAAATATGACTTGGCACGCATCATATTAGAGTGCAAAATATTCATTTCCATCCCAATAACAATAATTCGTCAACAGAAATCATTGTCGGGTCGTCAGAGGGGGTATAGAGAATTTTTTCATTTTCAAAATTACCTAAAATATCAAATATGACTTGGCACGCAACATGGTGGGGTGCAGAATATCTATTTCCATCTGAATAACAATAACTCGTCAACAGAAATCATTGCCGGGTTGTCAGAGGAGGTATAGAGGGATTTTTCGTTTTCAAAATTACTTCAAAAATCAAATATGACTTGGCACGCATCATAGTAGGGTGCAAAATATTGATTTCCATCCAAAACACAATAATTTGTCAACAGAAATCATTGTCGGGTCGTCCAGAGGGGGTATAGAGGAATCTTTCATATTCAAAATTACCTAAAATATCAAATATGACTTGGCACGCATCATGATGGGGTGCAGAATATCCATTTACATCTAAAAAACAATAATTTGTCAACAGAAATCATTGTCGGGTCGTCAGAGGGGGTATAGAGGGATTTTTCATTTTCAAAATTACCTAAAATATCAAATATGACTTGGCACGCAACAAATTGGGGTGCAGAATATCTATTTTCATCTGAATAACAATAATTCGTCAACAGACATCATTGCCGGGTCGTCAGAGGAGGTATAGAGGGATTTTTCATTTTAAAATGACTTCAAAAATAAAATATGACTTGGCACGCATCATAGTAGGGTGCAAAATATCTATGTCTATCTGAATTACAATAATTCGTAAACAGGAATCATTGTCGGGTCGTCAGAGGAAGTATAGAGGATTTTTTCATTTTCAAAATTACCTAAAATATCAAATATGACTTGGCACGCAACATGGTGGGGTGCAGAATATCTATTTCCATCTGAATAACAATAACTCGTCAACAGAAATCATTGTCGGGTCGTCAGAGGGGGTATAGAGGAATTTTTCATTTTCAAAATTACCTAAAATATCAAATATGACTTGGCACGCAACATATTGGGGTGCAGAATATCTATTTCCATCTGAATAACAATAATTCGTCAACAGAAATCATTGCCGGGTCGTCAGAGGAGGTATAGAGGGATTTTTCATTTTCAAAATGACTTCAAAAATCAAATATGACTTGGCACGCATCATATTAGAGTGCAAAATATTCATTTCCATCCCAATAATAATAATTCGTCAACAGAAATCATTGTCGAGTCGTCAGAGGGGGTATAGAGGAATTTTTCATTTTCAAGATTACCTAAAATATCAAATATGACTTGGCACGCATCATGATGGGGTGCAGAATATCCATTTACATCTAAATAACAATAATTCGTCAACGGAAATCATTGTCGGGTCGTCAGAGGGGGTATAGAGGGATTTTTCATTTTCAAAATTACTTCAAAAATCAAATATGACTTGGCACGCATCATAGTATGGTGCAAAATATTCATTTCCATCCAAATAACAATAATTCGTCAACCAAAATCATTGTCGGGTCGTCAGAGGGGGTATAGAATGATTTTTCATTTTCAAAATTACTTCAAAAATCGAATATGACTTGGCACGCATCATGGTGGGGTGCAGAATATCCATTTCCATCTGAATAACAATAATTCATCAACAGAAGTCATTGTCGGGTCGTTAGAGGGGGTATAGAGGGATTTCACATTTTCAAAATTAATTCAAAATTACTTCAAAAATCAATTATGACTAGGCACATATCATAGTATGGTGCAAAATATTCATTTCCATCCAAATATCAATAATTCGTCAACCAAAATCATTGTCGGGTCGTCAGAGGGGGTAAAGAGGGATTTTTCATTTTCAAAATTACTTCAAAAATGAAATATGACTTGGCACGCATCATAGTATGGTGCAAAATATTCATTTCCATCCAAATAACAATAATTCGTCAACCAAAATCATTGTCGGGTCGTCAGAGGGGGTACAGAGGGATTTCTCAAATTCAAAATCACCTAAAATATCAAATATGACTTGGCACGCAACATGGTGGGGTGCAGAATATCTATTTCCATTTGAATAACAATAATTCATCAACAGAAGTCATTGTCGGGTCGTTAGAGGGGGTATAGAGGGATTTCACATTTTCAAAATTAATTCAAAATTACTTCAAAAATCAATTATGACTAGGCACATATCATAGTATGGTGCAAAATATTCATTTCCATCCAAATATCAATAATTCGTCAACCAAAATCATTGTCGGGTCGTCAGAGGGGGTAAAGAGGGATTTTTCATTTTCAAAATTACTTCAAAAATGAAATATGACTTGGCACGCATCATAGTATGGTGCAAAATATTCATTTCCATCCAAATAACAATAATTCGTCAACCAAAATCATTGTCGGGTCGTCAGAGGGGGTACAGAGGGATTTCTCAAATTCAAAATCACCTAAAATATCAAATATGACTTGGCACGCAACATGGTGGGGTGCAGAATATCTATTTCCATTTGAATAACAATAATTCGTCAACAGAAATCATTGCCGGGTTTTCATAGGAGGTATAGAGGGATTTTTCATTTTCAAAATTACTTCAAAAATCAAATATGACTTGTCACGCATCATATTAGGGTGCAAAATATTCATTTCCATCCTAATAACAATAATTCGTCAACTGAAATCATTGTCGGGTCGTCAGAGGGGGTACAGAGGGATTTTTCATTTTCAAAATCACCTCAAAATCAAATATGACTCGGCACGCATCATAGTAGGGTGCAAATTATCAATGTCCAAATGAATAACAATAATTCGTCAACAGAAATCATTGTCGGGTCGTAAGAGGGTGTACAGAGGGATTTTACATTTTCAAAATCACTTCAATAATCGAATATGACTTAGCACGCATCATGGTGGGGTGCAGAATATTCATTTCCATCTGAATAATGATAATTCGTCAACAGAAATCATTGTCGTGTCGTCAGAGGGGGTATAGAGGGATTTTTCATTTTCAATATTACCTCAAAATCAAATATGACTTGGCACGCATCATAGTGGGGTGCAGAATATCCATGTCTAACTGAATAACAATAATTCGTTAACGGAAATCATTGTCGGGTCGTTAGAGGGGGTATAGAGGGATTTTTCATTTTCAAAATTACTTCAAAAATCGAATATGACTAGGCACGCATCATGATGGGGTGCAGAATATCCATTTCCATCATTATAACAATAATTCATCAACAGAAGTCATCGTCGGGTCGTTAGAGGGGGTATAGAGGAATTTCACATTTTCAAAATTACTTCAAAATTACTTCAAAAATCAAATATGACTTGGCACGCATCATAGTGGGGTGCAAAATATCCATTTCCATCTGAATAATAATAATTCGTCAACAGAAATCATTGTCGGGTCGTCAGAGGGGGTATAGAGGAATTTTTCATTTTCAAAATTACCTAAAATATCAAATATGACTTGGCACGCAACATGGTGTGATGCAGAATATCTATGTCCATCTGAATAACAATAATTCGTTAACAGAGATCATTGTCGGGTCGTCAAAGGGGGCATAGGGGGATTGTACATTTTCAAAGTTACCTCAAAAATCAAATATGACTTGGCACACATCATATTAGGGTGCAAAATATTCAATTCCATCCTAATAACAATAATTCGTCAACAGAAATCATTGTCGGGTCGTTAGAGGGGGTATAGGATTTTTCATTTTCAAAATTACCTCAAAATAAAATATGACTTGGCACGAATCATAGTAGGGTGTAAAATATCTATGTTCATCTGAATAACAATAATTCGTTAACAGAAATCATTGTCGGTTCGTCAGAGGGGTATAGAGGGATTCTTCATTTTCAAAATTACTTCAAAAATCAAATATGACTTGGCACGCATCATAGTAGGGTGTAAAATATTCATTTTCATCAAAATAACAATAATTCGTCAACTGAAATCATTGTCGGGTCGTCAGAGGGGGTACAGAGGGATTTTTCAAATTCAAAATTACCTAAAATATCAAATATGACATGGCACGCAACATGGTGGGGTGCAGAATATCTATTTCCATCTGAATAACAATAATTCGTCAACAAAAATCATTGCCGGGTTTTCAGAGGGGGTATAGAGGGATTTTTCATTTTCAAAATTACTTCAAAAATCAAATATGACTTGGCACGCATCATATTAGGGTGCAAAATATTCAATTCCATCCTAATAACAATAATTCGTCAACAGAAATCATTGTCGGGTCGTCAGAGGGGGTATAGAGGAATTTTTCATTTTCAAAATTACCTAAAATATCAAATATGACTTGGCACGCAACATGGTGTGGTGCAGAATATCTATGTCCATCTGAATAACAATAATTTGTTAACAGAGTTCATTGTCGGTTCGTCAGAGGGGTATAGAGGGATTTTTCATTTTCAAAATTACTTCAAAAATCAAATATGAGTTGGCACGCATCATGGTGGGGTACAAAGTATTCATGTCCATCTGAATAACAATAATTCGTCAACAGAAATCATTGTCGGGTAGTCAGAGGGGGTATAGAGGGATTGTTAATTTTCAAAGTTTCCTCAAAAATCAAATTTGACTTGGCACGCATCATAGTGGGGTGCAAAATATCCATTTCCATCTGAATAACAATAATTCGTCAACAGAAATCATTGTCGGGTCGTCAGAGGGGGTATAGAGGAATTTTTCATTTTCAAAATTACCTAAAATATCAAATATGACTTGGCACGCAACATGGTGTGTTGCAGAATATCTATGTCCATCTGAATAACAATAATTCGTTAACAGAGATCATTGTCGGTTCGTCAGAGGGGTATAGAGGGATTTTTCATTTTCAAAATTACTTCAAAAATCAAATATGAGTTGGCACGCATCATGGTTGGGTACAAAGTATTCATGTCCATCTGAATAACAATAATTCGTCAATACAAATCATTGTCGGGTAGTCAGAGGGAGTATAGAGGGATTTTTCATTATCTAAACGACTTCAAAAATCAAATATGACTTGGCACGCATCATAGTGGGGTGCAAAATATCCATTTCCATCTGAATAACAATAATTCGTCAACAGAAATCATTGTCGGGTCGTCAGAGGGGGTATAGAGGAACTTTTCATTTTCAAAATTACCTAAAATATCAAATATGACTTGGCACGCAACATGGTGTGATGCAAAATATCCATTTCCATCTGAATAACAGTAACTCGTCAACAGAAATCATTGTCGGTTCGTCAGAGGGGTATAGAGGGATTTTTCATAGAGGAGGTATAGAGGGATTTTTCATTTTCAAAATCACCTCAAAATCAAATATGACTCGGCACGCATCATAGTAGGGTGCAAAATATCAATGTCCATCTGAATAACAATAATTCGTCAACAGAAATCATTGTCGGGTCGTAAGAGGGTGTACAGAGGGATTTTTCATTTTCAAAATCACCTCAAAATCAAATATGACTCGGCACGCATCATAGTAGGGTTCAAAATATCGTATATCTGAATAACAATAATTCGTCAACAGAAATCATTGTCGGTTCGTCAGAGGGGGTATAGAGGAATTTTTCATTTTCAAAGTTACCTAAAATATCAAATATGACTTGGCACGCAACATGGTGGGGTGCAGAATATCTATTTCCATCTGAATAACAATAATTCGTCAACAGAAATCATTGCCGGGTTGTCAGAGGAGGTATAGAGGGATTTTTCATTTTCAAAATTACTTCAAAAATCAAATATGACTTGGCACGCATCATAGTAGGGTGCGAAATATTCATTTCTATCCTAATAACAATAATTCGTCAACTGAAAGCATTGTCGGGTCGTCAGAGGGGGTACAGAGGGATTTTTCATATTCAAAATCACCTCAAAATCAAATATGACTCGGCACGCATCATAGTAGGGTGCAAAATATCAATGTCCATCTGAATAACAATAATTCGTCAACAGAAATCATTGTCGGGTCGTAAGAGGGTGTACAGAGGGATTTTACATTTTCAAAATCACTTCAAAATCAAATATGACTTGGACCGCTACAAGGAGGGGTGCAGAATATCCATTTCCATCTGAATAACAATAATTCGTCAACAGAAATCATTGCCGGGTTTTCAGAGGAGTTATAGAGGGATTTTTCATTTTCAAAATTACTTCAAAAATCAAATATGACTTGTCACGCATCATATTAGGGTGCAAAATATTCATTTCCATCCTAATAACAATAATTTGTCAACTGAAATCATTGTCGGGTCGTCAGAGGAGGTACAGAGGGATTTTTCATTTTCAAAATCACCTCAAAATCAAATATGACTCGGCACGCATCATAGTAGGGTGCAAAATATCAATGTATATCTGAATAACAATAATTCGTCAACAGAAATCATTGTCGGGTCGTCAGAGGGGGTATAGAGGAATTTTACAATTTCAAAATCACTTCAAAAATCAAATATGACTTGGACCGCTACAAGGTGGGGTGCAGAATATCCATTTCCATCTGAATAACAATAATTCGTCAACAGAAATCATTGTCGGGTCGTTAGAAGGGGTATAGGATTTTTCATTTTCAAAATTACTTCAAAAATCAAATATGACTTGTCACGCATCATATTAGGGTGCAAAATATTCATTTCCATCCTAATAACAATAATTCGTCAACAGAAATCATTGTCGGGTCGTAAGAGGGTGTACAGAGGGATTTTACATTTTCAAAATCACCTCAAACTCAAATATGAGTTGGCACGCATCATGGTGGGGTACAAAGTATTCATGTCCATCTGAATAACAATAATTCGTCAACAGAAATCATTGTCGGGTAGTCAGAGGGGGTATAGAGGGATTGTTCATTTTCAAAGTTACCTCAAAAATCAAATATGACTTGGGACACATCATATTAGGGTGCAAAATATTCATTTCCATCCTAATAACAATAATTCGTCAATAGAAATCATTGTCGGGTCGTCAGAGGGGGTATAGAGGAATTTTTCATTTTCAGAATTACCTAAAATATCAAATATGACTTGGCACGCAACATGGTGTGGTGCAGAATATCTATGTCCATCTGAATAACAATAATTTGTTAACAGAGATCATTGTCAGTTCGTCAGAGGGGTATAGAGGGATTTTTCATTTTCAAAATTACTTCAAAAATCAAATATGAGTTGGCACGCATCATGGTGGGGTACAAAGTATTCATGTCCATCTGAATAACAATAATTCGTCAACAGAAATCATTGTCGGGTAGTCAGAGGGGGTATAGAGGGATTGTTCATTTTCAAAGTTACCTCAAAAATCAAATATGACTTGGCACGCATCATAGTGGGGTGCAAAATATCCATTTCCATCTGAATAACAATAATTCGTCAACAGAAATCATTGTCGGGTCGTCAGAGGGGGTATAGAGGAATTTTTCATTTTCAAAATTACCTAAAATATCAAATATTACTTGGCACGCAACATGGTGTGTTGCAGAATATCTATGTCCATCTGAATAACAATAATTCGTCAACAGAGATCATTGTCGGTTCGTCAGAGGGGTATAGAGGGATTTTTCATTTTCAAAATTACTTCAAATATCAAATATGAGTTGGCACGCATCATGGTTGGGTACAAAGTATTCATGTCCATCTGAATAACAATAATTCGTCAACACAAATCATTGTCGGGTAGTCAGAGGGAGTATAGAGGGATTTTACATTATCAAAACGACTTCAAAAATCAAATATGACTTGGCACGCATCATAGTGGGGTGCAAAATATCCATTTCCATCTGAATAACAATAATTCGTCAACAGAAATCATTGTCGGGTCGTCAGAGGGGGTATAGAGGAATTTTTCATTTTCAAAATTACCTAAAATATCAAATATGACTTGGCACGCAACATGGTGTGATGCAGAATATCTATGTCCATCTGAATAACAATAATTCGTTAACAGAGATCATTGTCGGGTCGTCAAAGGGGGCATAGGGGGATTGTACATTTTCAAAGTTACCTCAAAAATCAAATATGACTTGGCACACATCATATTAGGGTGCAAAATATTCAATTCCATCCTAATAACAATAATTCGTCAACAGAAATCATTGTCGGGTCGTTAGAGGGGGTATAGGATTTTTCATTTTCAAAATAACCTCAAAATAAAATATGACTTGGCACGAATCATAGTAGGGTGTAAAATATCTATGTTCATCTGAATAACAATAATTCGTTAACAGAAATCATTGTCGGTTCGTCAGAGGGGTATAGAGGGATTCTTCATTTTCAAAATTACTTCAAAAATCAAATATGACTTGGCACGCATCATAGTAGGGTGTAAAATAATCATTTTCATCGAAATAACAATAATTCGTCAACTGAAATCATTGTCGGGTCGTCAGAGGGGGTACAGAGGGATTTTTCAAATTCAAAATTACCTAAAATATCAAATATGACATGGCACGCAACATGGTGGGGTGCAGAATATCTATTTCCATCTGAATAACAATAATTCGTCAACAGAAATCATTGTCGGGTCGTAAGAGGGTGTACAGAGGGATTTTACATTTTCAAAATCACCTCAAACTCAAATATGAGTTGGCACGCATCATGATGGGGTACAAAGTATTCATGTCCATCTGAATAACAATAATTCGTCAACAGAAATCATTGTCGGGTAGTCAGAGGGGGTATAGAGGGATTGTTCATTTTCAAAGTTACCTCAAAAATCAAATATGACTTGGGACACATCATATTAGGGTGCAAAATATTCATTTCCATCCTAATAACAATAATTCGTCAATAGAAATCATTGTCGGGTCGTCAGAGGGGGTATAGAGGAATTTTTCATTTTCAGAATTACCTAAAATATCAAATATGACTTGGCACGCAACATGGTGTGGTGCAGAATATCTATGACCATCTGAATAACAATAATTTGTTAACAGAGATCATTGTCAGTTCGTCAGAGGGGTATAGAGGGATTTTTCATTTTCAAAATTACTTCAAAAATCAAATATGAGTTGGCACGCATCATGGTGGGGTACAAAGTATTCATGTCCATCTGAATAACAATAATTCGTCAACAGAAATCATTGTCGGGTAGTCAGAGGGGGTATAGAGGGATTGTTCATTTTCAAAGTTACCTCAAAAATCAAATATGACTTGGCACGCATCATAGTGTGGTGCAAAATATCCATTTCCATCTGAATAACAATAATTCGTCAACAGAAATCATTGTCGGGTCGTCAGAGGGGGTATAGAGGAATTTTTCATTTTCAAAATTACCTAAAATATCAAATATTACTTGGCACGCAACATGGTGTGTTGCAGAATATCTATGTCCATCTGAATAACAATAATTCGTTAACAGAGATCATTGTCGGTTCGTCAGAGGGGTATAGAGGGATTTTTCATTTTCAAAATTACTTCAAATATCAAATATGAGTTGGCACGCATCATGGTTGGGTACAAAGTATTCATGTCCATCTGAATAACAATAATTCGTCAACACAAATCATTGTCGGGTAGTCAGAGGGAGTATAGAGGGATTTTACATTATCAAAACGACTTCAAAAATCAAATATGACTTGGCACGCATCATAGTGGGGTGCAAAATATCCATTTCCATCTGAATAACAATAATTCGTCAACAGAAATCATTGTCGGGTCGTCAGAAGGGGTATAGAGGAATTTTTCATTTTCAAAATTACCTAAAATATCAAATATGACTTGGCACGCAACATGGTGTGATGCAGAATATCTATGTCCATCTGAATAACAATAATTCGTTAACAGAGATCATTGTCGGGTCGTCAAAGGGGGCATAGGGGGATTGTACATTTTCAAAGTTACCTCAAAAATCAAATATGACTTGGCACACATCATATTAGGGTGCAAAATATTCAATTCCATCCTAATAACAATAATTCGTCAACAGAAATCATTGTCGGGTCGTTAGAGGGGGTATAGGATTTTTCATTTTCAAAATTACCTCAAAATAAAATATGACTTGGCACGAATCATAGTAGGGTGTAAAATATCTATGTTCATCTGAATAACAATAATTCGTTAACAGAAATCATTGTCGGTTCGTCAGAGGGGTATAGAGGGATTCTTCATTTTCAAAATTACTTCAAAAATCAAATATGACTTGGCACGCATCATAGTAGGGTGTAAAATAATCATTTTCATCGAAATAACAATAATTCGTCAACTGAAATCATTGTCGGGTCGTCAGAGGGGGTACAGAGGGATTTTTCAAATTCAAAATTACCTAAAATATCAAATATGACATGGCACGCAACATGGTGGGGTGCAGAATATCTATTTCCATCTGAATAACAATAATTCGTCAACAAAAATCATTGCCGGGTTTTCAGAGGAGGTATAGAGGGATTTTTCATTTTCAAAGTTACCTCAAAAATCAAATATGACTTGGCACGCATCATAGTGGGGTGCAAAATATCCATTTCCATCTGAATAACAATAATTCGTCAACAGAAATCATTGTCGGGTCGTCAGAGGGGGTATAGAGGAATTTTTCATTTTCAAAATTACCTAAAATATCAAATATGACTTGGCACGCAACATGGTGTGTTGCAGAATATCTATGTCCATCTGAATAACAATAATTCGTTAACAGAGATCATTGTCGGTTCGTCAGAGGGGTATAGAGGGATTTTTCATTTTCAAAATTACTTCTAAAATCAAATATGAGTTGGCACGCATCATGGTTGGGTACAAAGTATTCATGTCCATCTGAATAACAATAATTCGTCAATACAAATCATTGTCGGGTAGTCAGAGGGAGTATAGAGGGATTTTTCATTATCTAAACGACTTCAAAAATCAAATATGACTTGGCACGCATCATAGTGGGGTGCAAAATATCCATTTCCATCTGAATAACAATAATTCGTCAACAGAAATCATTGTCGGGTCGTCAGAGGGGGTATAGAGGAACTTTTCATTTTCAAAATTACCTAAAATATCAAATATGACTTGGCACGCAACATGGTGTGATGCAAAATATCCATTTCCATCTGAATAACAGTAACTCGTCAACAGAAATCATTGTCGGTTCGTCAGAGGGGTATAGAGGGATTTTTCATAGAGGAGGTATAGAGGGATTTTTCATTTTCAAAATCACCTCAAAATCAAATATGACTCGGCACGCATCATAGTAGGGTGCAAAATATCAATGTCCATCTGAATAACAATAATTCGTCAACAGAAATCATTGTCGGGTCGTAAGAGGGTGTACAGAGGGATTTTTCATTTTCAAAATCACCTCAAAATCAAATATGACTTGTCACGCATCATATTAGGGTGCAAAATATTCATTTCCATCCTAATAACAATAATTCGTCAACAGAAATCATTGTCGGGTCGTAAGAGGGTGTACAGAGGGATTTTACATTTTCAAAATCACCTCAAACTCAAATATGAGTTGGCACGCATCATGGTGGGGTACAAAGTATTCATGTCCATCTGAATAACAATAATTCGTCAACAGAAATCATTGTCGGGTAGTCAGAGGGGGTATAGAGGGATTGTTCATTTTCAAAGTTACCTCAAAAATCAAATATGACTTGGGACACATCATATTAGGGTGCAAAATATTCATTTCCATCCTAATAACAATAATTCGTCAATAGAAATCATTGTCGGGTCGTCAGAGGGGGTATAGAGGAATTTTTCATTTTCAGAATTACCTAAAATATCAAATATGACTTGGCACGCAACATGGTGTGGTGCAGAATATCTATGTCCATCTGAATAACAATAATTTGTTAACAGAGATCATTGTCAGTTCGTCAGAGGGGTATAGAGGGATTTTTCATTTTCAAAATTACTTCAAAAATCAAATATGAGTTGGCACGCATCATGGTGGGGTACAAAGTATTCATGTCCATCTGAATAACAATAATTCGTCAACAGAAATCATTGTCGGGTAGTCAGAGGGGGTATAGAGGGATTGTTCATTTTCAAAGTTACCTCAAAAATCAAATATGACTTGGCACGCATCATAGTGGGGTGCAAAATATCCATTTCCATCTGAATAACAATAATTCGTCAACAGAAATCATTGTCGGGTCGTCAGAGGGGGTATAGAGGAATTTTTCATTTTCAAAATTACCTAAAATATCAAATATTACTTGGCACGCAACATGGTGTGTTGCAGAATATCTATGTCCATCTGAATAACAATAATTCGTTAACAGAGATCATTGTCGGTTCGTCAGAGGGGTATAGAGGGATTTTTCATTTTCAAAATTACTTCAAAAATCAAACATGAGTTGGCACGCATCATGGTTGGGTACAAAGTATTCATGTCCATCTGAATAACAATAATTCGTCAACACAAATCATTGTCGGGTAGTCAGAGGGAGTATAGAGGGATTTTACATTATCAAAACGACTTCAAAAATCAAATATGACTTGGCACGCATCATAGTGGGGTGCAAAATATCCATTTCCATCTGAATAACAATAATTCGTCAACAGAAATCATTGTCGGGTCGTCAGAGGGGGTATAGAGGAATTTTTCATTTTCAAAATTACCTAAAATATCAAATATGACTTGGCACGCAACATGGTGTGATGCAGAATATCTATGTCCATCTGAATAACAATAATTCGTTAACAGAGATCATTGTCGGTTCGTCAGAGGGGTATAGAGGGATTTTTCATTTTCAAAATTACTTCAAAAATCAAACATGAGTTGGCACGCATCATGGTTGGGTACAAAGTATTCATGTCCATCTGAATAACAATAATTCGTCAACACAAATCATTGTCGGGTAGTCAGAGGGAGTATAGAGGGATTTTACATTATCAAAACGACTTCAAAAATCAAATATGACTTGGCACGCATCATAGTGGGGTGCAAAATATCCATTTCCATCTGAATAACAATAATTCGTCAACAGAAATCATTGTCGGGTCGTAAGAGGGTGTACAGAGGGATTTTTCATTTTCAAAATCACCTCAAAATCAAATATGACTCGGCACGCATCATAGTAGGGTTCAAAATATCGTATATCTGAATAACAATAATTCGTCAACAGAAATCATTGTCGGTTCGTCAGAGGGGGTATAGAGGAATTTTTCATTTTCAAAGTTACCTAAAATATCAAATATGACTTGGCACGCAACATGGTGGGGTGCAGAATATCTATTTCCATCTGAATAACAATAATTCGTCAACAGAAATCATTGCCGGGTTGTCAGAGGAGGTATAGAGGGATTTTTCATTTTCAAAATTACTTCAAAAATCAAATATGACTTGGCACGCATCATAGTAGGGTGCGAAATATTCATTTCTATCCTAATAACAATAATTCGTCAACTGAAAGCATTGTCGGGTCGTCAGAGGGGGTACAGAGGGATTTTTCATATTCAAAATCACCTCAAAATCAAATATGACTCGGCACGCATCATAGTAGGGTGCAAAATATCAATGTCCATCTGAATAACAATAATTCGTCAACAGAAATCATTGTCGGGTCGTAAGAGGGTGTACAGAGGGATTTTACATTTTCAAAATCACTTCAAAATCAAATATGACTTGGACCGCTACAAGGAGGGGTGCAGAATATCCATTTCCATCTGAATAACAATAATTCGTCAACAGAAATCATTGCCGGGTTTTCAGAGGAGTTATAGAGGGATTTTTCATTTTCAAAATTACTTCAAAAATCAAATATGACTTGTCACGCATCATATTAGGGTGCAAAATATTCATTTCCATCCTAATAACAATAATTTGTCAACTGAAATCATTGTCGGGTCGTCAGAGGAGGTACAGAGGGATTTTTCATTTTCAAAATCACCTCAAAATCAAATATGACTCGGCACGCATCATAGTAGGGTGCAAAATATCAATGTATATCTGAATAACAATAATTCGTCAACAGAAATCATTGTCGGGTCGTCAGAGGGGGTATAGAGGAATTTTACAATTTCAAAATCACTTCAAAAATCAAATATGACTTGGACCGCTACAAGGTGGGGTGCAGAATATCCATTTCCATCTGAATAACAATAATTCGTCAACAGAAATCATTGTCGGGTCGTTAGAAGGGGTATAGGATTTTTCATTTTCAAAATTACTTCAAAAATCAAATATGACTTGTCACGCATCATATTAGGGTGCAAAATATTCATTTCCATCCTAATAACAATAATTCGTCAACAGAAATCATTGTCGGGTCGTAAGAGGGTGTACAGAGGGATTTTACATTTTCAAAATCACCTCAAACTCAAATATGAGTTGGCACGCATCATGGTGGGGTACAAAGTATTCATGTCCATCTGAATAACAATAATTCGTCAACAGAAATCATTGTCGGGTAGTCAGAGGGGGTATAGAGGGATTGTTCATTTTCAAAGTTACCTCAAAAATCAAATATGACTTGGGACACATCATATTAGGGTGCAAAATATTCATTTCCATCCTAATAACAATAATTCGTCAATAGAAATCATTGTCGGGTCGTCAGAGGGGGTATAGAGGAATTTTTCATTTTCAGAATTACCTAAAATATCAAATATGACTTGGCACGCAACATGGTGTGGTGCAGAATATCTATGTCTATCTGAATAACAATAATTTGTTAACAGAGATCATTGTCAGTTCGTCAGAGGGGTATAGAGGGATTTTTCATTTTCAAAATTACTTCAAAAATCAAATATGAGTTGGCACGCATCATGGTGGGGTACAAAGTATTCATGTCCATCTGAATAACAATAATTCGTCAACAGAAATCATTGTCGGGTAGTCAGAGGGGGTATAGAGGGATTGTTCATTTTCAAAGTTACCTCAAAAATCAAATATGACTTGGCACGCATCATAGTGGGGTGCAAAATATCCATTTCCATCTGAATAACAATAATTCGTCAACAGAAATCATTGTCGGGTCGTCAGAGGGGGTATAGAGGAATTTTTCATTTTCAAAATTACCTAAAATATCAAATATTACTTGGCACGCAACATGGTGTGTTGCAGAATATCTATGTCCATCTGAATAACAATAATTCGTCAACAGAGATCATTGTCGGTTCGTCAGAGGGGTATAGAGGGATTTTTCATTTTCAAAATTACTTCAAATATCAAATATGAGTTGGCACGCATCATGGTTGGGTACAAAGTATTCATGTCCATCTGAATAACAATAATTCGTCAACACAAATCATTGTCGGGTAGTCAGAGGGAGTATAGAGGGATTTTACATTATCAAAACGACTTCAAAAATCAAATATGACTTGGCACGCATCATAGTGGGGTGCAAAATATCCATTTCCATCTGAATAACAATAATTCGTCAACAGAAATCATTGTCGGGTCGTCAGAGGGGGTATAGAGGAATTTTTCATTTTCAAAATTACCTAAAATATCAAATATGACTTGGCACGCAACATGGTGTGATGCAGAATATCTATGTCCATCTGAATAACAATAATTCGTTAACAGAGATCATTGTCGGGTCGTCAAAGGGGGCATAGGGGGATTGTACATTTTCAAAGTTACCTCAAAAATCAAATATGACTTGGCACACATCATATTAGGGTGCAAAATATTCAATTCCATCCTAATAACAATAATTCGTCAACAGAAATCATTGTCGGGTCGTTAGAGGGGGTATAGGATTTTTCATTTTCAAAATAACCTCAAAATAAAATATGACTTGGCACGAATCATAGTAGGGTGTAAAATATCTATGTTCATCTGAATAACAATAATTCGTTAACAGAAATCATTGTCGGTTCGTCAGAGGGGTATAGAGGGATTCTTCATTTTCAAAATTACTTCAAAAATCAAATATGACTTGGCACGCATCATAGTAGGGTGTAAAATAATCATTTTCATCGAAATAACAATAATTCGTCAACTGAAATCATTGTCGGGTCGTCAGAGGGGGTACAGAGGGATTTTTCAAATTCAAAATTACCTAAAATATCAAATATGACATGGCACGCAACATGGTGGGGTGCAGAATATCTATTTCCATCTGAATAACAATAATTCGTCAACAGAAATCATTGTCGGGTCGTAAGAGGGTGTACAGAGGGATTTTACATTTTCAAAATCACCTCAAACTCAAATATGAGTTGGCACGCATCATGATGGGGTACAAAGTATTCATGTCCATCTGAATAACAATAATTCGTCAACAGAAATCATTGTCGGGTAGTCAGAGGGGGTATAGAGGGATTGTTCATTTTCAAAGTTACCTCAAAAATCAAATATGACTTGGGACACATCATATTAGGGTGCAAAATATTCATTTCCATCCTAATAACAATAATTCGTCAATAGAAATCATTGTCGGGTCGTCAGAGGGGGTATAGAGGAATTTTTCATTTTCAGAATTACCTAAAATATCAAATATGACTTGGCACGCAACATGGTGTGGTGCAGAATATCTATGTCCATCTGAATAACAATAATTTGTTAACAGAGATCATTGTCAGTTCGTCAGAGGGGTATAGAGGGATTTTTCATTTTCAAAATTACTTCAAAAATCAAATATGAGTTGGCACGCATCATGGTGGGGTACAAAGTATTCATGTCCATCTGAATAACAATAATTCGTCAACAGAAATCATTGTCGGGTAGTCAGAGGGGGTATAGAGGGATTGTTCATTTTCAAAGTTACCTCAAAAATCAAATATGACTTGGCACGCATCATAGTGGGGTGCAAAATATCCATTTCCATCTGAATAACAATAATTCGTCAACAGAAATCATTGTCGGGTCGTCAGAGGGGGTATAGAGGAATTTTTCATTTTCAAAATTACCTAAAATATCAAATATTACTTGGCACGCAACATGGTGTGTTGCAGAATATCTATGTCCATCTGAATAACAATAATTCGTTAACAGAGATCATTGTCGGTTCGTCAGAGGGGTATAGAGGGATTTTTCATTTTCAAAATTACTTCAAATATCAAATATGAGTTGGCACGCATCATGGTTGGGTACAAAGTATTCATGTCCATCTGAATAACAATAATTCGTCAACACAAATCATTGTCGGGTAGTCAGAGGGAGTATAGAGGGATTTTACATTATCAAAACGACTTCAAAAATCAAATATGACTTGGCACGCATCATAGTGGGGTGCAAAATATCCATTTCCATCTGAATAACAATAATTCGTCAACAGAAATCATTGTCGGGTCGTCAGAAGGGGTATAGAGGAATTTTTCATTTTCAAAATTACCTAAAATATCAAATATGACTTGGCACGCAACATGGTGTGATGCAGAATATCTATGTCCATCTGAATAACAATAATTCGTTAACAGAGATCATTGTCGGGTCGTCAAAGGGGGCATAGGGGGATTGTACATTTTCAAAGTTACCTCAAAAATCAAATATGACTTGGCACACATCATATTAGGGTGCAAAATATTCAATTCCATCCTAATAACAATAATTCGTCAACAGAAATCATTGTCGGGTCGTTAGAGGGGGTATAGGATTTTTCATTTTCAAAATTACCTCAAAATAAAATATGACTTGGCACGAATCATAGTAGGGTGTAAAATATCTATGTTCATCTGAATAACAATAATTCGTTAACAGAAATCATTGTCGGTTCGTCAGAGGGGTATAGAGGGATTCTTCATTTTCAAAATTACTTCAAAAATCAAATATGACTTGGCACGCATCATAGTAGGGTGTAAAATAATCATTTTCATCGAAATAACAATAATTCGTCAACTGAAATCATTGTCGGGTCGTCAGAGGGGGTACAGAGGGATTTTTCAAATTCAAAATTACCTAAAATATCAAATATGACATGGCACGCAACATGGTGGGGTGCAGAATATCTATTTCCATCTGAATAACAATAATTCGTCAACAAAAATCATTGCCGGGTTTTCAGAGGAGGTATAGAGGGATTTTTCATTTTCAAAGTTACCTCAAAAATCAAATATGACTTGGCACGCATCATAGTGGGGTGCAAAATATCCATTTCCATCTGAATAACAATAATTCGTCAACAGAAATCATTGTCGGGTCGTCAGAGGGGGTATAGAGGAATTTTTCATTTTCAAAATTACCTAAAATATCAAATATGACTTGGCACGCAACATGGTGTGTTGCAGAATATCTATGTCCATCTGAATAACAATAATTCGTTAACAGAGATCATTGTCGGTTCGTCAGAGGGGTATAGAGGGATTTTTCATTTTCAAAATTACTTCTAAAATCAAATATGAGTTGGCACGCATCATGGTTGGGTACAAAGTATTCATGTCCATCTGAATAACAATAATTCGTCAATACAAATCATTGTCGGGTAGTCAGAGGGAGTATAGAGGGATTTTTCATTATCTAAACGACTTCAAAAATCAAATATGACTTGGCACGCATCATAGTGGGGTGCAAAATATCCATTTCCATCTGAATAACAATAATTCGTCAACAGAAATCATTGTCGGGTCGTCAGAGGGGGTATAGAGGAACTTTTCATTTTCAAAATTACCTAAAATATCAAATATGACTTGGCACGCAACATGGTGTGATGCAAAATATCCATTTCCATCTGAATAACAGTAACTCGTCAACAGAAATCATTGTCGGTTCGTCAGAGGGGTATAGAGGGATTTTTCATAGAGGAGGTATAGAGGGATTTTTCATTTTCAAAATCACCTCAAAATCAAATATGACTCGGCACGCATCATAGTAGGGTGCAAAATATCAATGTCCATCTGAATAACAATAATTCGTCAACAGAAATCATTGTCGGGTCGTAAGAGGGTGTACAGAGGGATTTTTCATTTTCAAAATCACCTCAAAATCAAATATGACTTGTCACGCATCATATTAGGGTGCAAAATATTCATTTCCATCCTAATAACAATAATTCGTCAACAGAAATCATTGTCGGGTCGTAAGAGGGTGTACAGAGGGATTTTACATTTTCAAAATCACCTCAAACTCAAATATGAGTTGGCACGCATCATGGTGGGGTACAAAGTATTCATGTCCATCTGAATAACAATAATTCGTCAACAGAAATCATTGTCGGGTAGTCAGAGGGGGTATAGAGGGATTGTTCATTTTCAAAGTTACCTCAAAAATCAAATATGACTTGGGACACATCATATTAGGGTGCAAAATATTCATTTCCATCCTAATAACAATAATTCGTCAATAGAAATCATTGTCGGGTCGTCAGAGGGGGTATAGAGGAATTTTTCATTTTCAGAATTACCTAAAATATCAAATATGACTTGGCACGCAACATGGTGTGGTGCAGAATATCTATGTCCATCTGAATAACAATAATTTGTTAACAGAGATCATTGTCAGTTCGTCAGAGGGGTATAGAGGGATTTTTCATTTTCAAAATTACTTCAAAAATCAAATATGAGTTGGCACGCATCATGGTGGGGTACAAAGTATTCATGTCCATCTGAATAACAATAATTCGTCAACAGAAATCATTGTCGGGTAGTCAGAGGGGGTATAGAGGGATTGTTCATTTTCAAAGTTACCTCAAAAATCAAATATGACTTGGCACGCATCATAGTGGGGTGCAAAATATCCATTTCCATCTGAATAACAATAATTCGTCAACAGAAATCATTGTCGGGTCGTCAGAGGGGGTATAGAGGAATTTTTCATTTTCAAAATTACCTAAAATATCAAATATTACTTGGCACGCAACATGGTGTGTTGCAGAATATCTATGTCCATCTGAATAACAATAATTCGTTAACAGAGATCATTGTCGGTTCGTCAGAGGGGTATAGAGGGATTTTTCATTTTCAAAATTACTTCAAAAATCAAACATGAGTTGGCACGCATCATGGTTGGGTACAAAGTATTCATGTCCATCTGAATAACAATAATTCGTCAACACAAATCATTGTCGGGTATTCAGAGGGAGTATAGAGGGATTTTACATTATCAAAACGACTTCAAAAATCAAATATGACTTGGCACGCATCATAGTGGGGTGCAAAATATCCATTTCCATCTGAATAACAATAATTCGTCAACAGAAATCATTGTCGGGTCGTCAGAGGGGGTATAGAGGAATTTTTCATTTTCAAAATTACCTAAAATATCAAATATGACTTGGCACGCAACATGGTGTGATGCAGAATATCTATGTCCATCTGAATAACAATAATTCGTTAACAGAGATCATTGTCGGGTCGTCAAAGGGGGCATAGGGGGATTGTACATTTTCAAAGTTACCTCAAAAATCAAATATGACTTGGCACACATCATATTAGGGTGCAAAATATTCAATTCCATCCTAATAACAATAATTCGTCAACAGAAATCATTGTCGGGTCGTTAGAGGGGGTATAGGATTTTTCATTTTCAAAATTACCTCAAAATAAAATATGACTTGGCACGAATCATAGTAGGGTGTAAAATATCTATGTTCATCTGAATAACAATAATTCGTTAACAGAAATCATTGTCGGTTCGTCAGAGGGGTATAGAGGGATTCTTCATTTTCAAAATTACTTCAAAAATCAAATATGACTTGGCACGCATCATAGTAGGGTGTAAAATATTCATTTTCATCGAAATAACAATAATTCGTCAACTGAAATCATTGTCGGGTCGTCAGAGGGGGTACAGAGGGATTTTTCAAATTCAAAATTACCTAAAATATCAAATATGACATGGCACGCAACATGGTGGGGTGCAGAATATCTATTTCCATCTGAATAACAATAATTCGTCAACAAAAATCATTGCCGGGTTTTCAGAGGAGGTATAGAGGGATTTTTCATTTTCAAAGTTACCTCAAAAATCAAATATGACTTGGCACGCATCATAGTGGGGTGCAAAATATCCATTTCCATCTGAATAACAATAATTCGTCAACAGAAATCATTGTCGGGTCGTCAGAGGGGGTATAGAGGAATATTTCATTTTCAAAATTACCTAAAATATCAAATATGACTTGGCACGCAACATGGTGTGTTGCAGAATATCTATGTCCATCTGAATAACAATAATTCGTTGACAGAGATCATTGTCGGTTCGTCAGAGGGGTATAGAGGGATTTTTCATTTTCAAAATTACTTCAAAAATCAAATATGAGTTGGCACGCATCATGGTTGGGTACAAAGTATTCATGTCCATCTGAATAACAATAATTCGTGAATACAAATCATTGTCGGGTAGTCAGAGGGAGTATAGAGGGATTTTTCATTATCTAAACGACTTCAAAAATCAAATATGACTTGGCACGCATCATAGTGGGGTGCAAAATATCCATTTCCATCTGAATAACAATAATTCGTCAACAGAAATCATTGTCGGGTCGTCAGAGGGGGTATAGAGGAACTTTTCATTTTCAAAATTACCTAAAATATCAAATATGACTTGGCACGCAACATGGTGTGATGCAAAATATCCATTTCCATCTGAATAACAGTAACTCGTCAACAGAAATCATTTTCGGTTCGTCAGAGGGGTATAGAGGGATTTTTCATAGAGGAGGTATAGAGGGATTTTTCATTTTCAAAATCACCTCAAAATCAAATATGACTCGGCACGCATCATAGTAGGGTGCAAAATATCAATGTCCATCTGAATAACAATAATTCGTCAACAGAAATCATTGTCGGGTCGTAAGAGGGTGTACAGAGGGATTTTTCATTTTCAAAATCACCTCAAAATCAAATATGACTCGGCACGCATCATAGTAGGGTTCAAAATATCGTATATCTGAATAACAATAATTCGTCAACAGAAATCATTGTCGGTTCGTCAGAGGGGGTATAGAGGAATTTTTCATTTTCAAAGTTACCTAAAATATCAAATATGACTTGGCACGCAACATGGTGGGGTGCAGAATATCTATTTCCATCTGAATAACAATAATTCGTCAACAGAAATCATTGCCGGGTTGTCAGAGGAGGTATAGAGGGATTTTTCATTTTCAAAATTACTTCAAAAATCAAATATGACTTGGCACGCATCATAGTAGGGTGCGAAATATTCATTTCTATCCTAATAACAATAATTCGTCAACTGAAAGCATTGTCGGGTCGTCAGAGGGGGTACAGAGGGATTTTTCATTTTCAAAATCACCTCAAAATCAAATATGACTCGGCACGCATCATAGTAGGGTGCAAAATATCAATGTCCATCTGAATAACAATAATTCGTCAACAGAAATCATTGTCGGGTCGTAAGAGAGTGTACAGAGGGATTTTACATTTTCAAAATCACTTCAAAATCAAATATGACTTGGACCGCTACAAGGTGGGGTGCAGAATATCCATTTCCATCTGAATAACAATAATTCGTCAACAGAAATCATTGCCGGGTTTTCAGAGGAGTTATAGAGGGATTTTTCATTTTCAAAATTACTTCAAAAATCAAATATGACTTGTCACGCATCATATTAGGGTGCAAAATATTCATTTCCATCCTAATAACAATGATTTGTCAACTGAAATCATTGTCGGGTCGTCAGAGGAGGTACAGAGGGATTTTTCATTTTCAAAATCACCTCAAAATCAAATATGACTCGGCACGCATCATAGTAGGGCGCAAAATATCAATGTATATCTGAATAACAATAATTCGTCAACAGAAATCATTGTCGGGTCGTCAGAGGGGGTATAGAGGAATTTTACAATTTCAAAATCACTTCAAAAATCAAAAATGACTTGGACCGCTACAAGGTGGGGTGCAGAATATCCATTTCCATCTGAATAACAATAATTCGTCAACAGAAATCATTGTCGGGTCGTTAGAAGGGGTATAGGATTTTTCATTTTCAAAATTACTTCAAATATCAAATATGACTTGTCACGCATCATATTAGGGTGCAAAATATTCATTTCCATCCTAATAACAATAATTTGTCAACTGAAATCATTGTCGGGTCGTCAGAGGGGGTACAGAGGGATTTTTCATTTTCAAAATCACCTCAAAATCAAATATGACTCGGCACGCATCATAGTAGGGTTCAAAATATCAATGTATATCTGAATAACAATAATTCGTCAACAGAAATCATTGTCGGTTCGTCAGAGGGGGTACAGAGGGATTTTTCATTTTCAAAATCACCTCAATATCAAATATGACTCGGCACGCATCATAGTAGGGTGCAAAATATCAATGTCCATCTGAATAACAATAATTCGTCAACAGAAATCATTGTCGGGTCGTAAGAGGGTGTACAGAGGGATTTTACATTTTCAAAATCACTTCAAAAATCAAATATGACTTGGACCGCTACAAGGTGGGGTGCAGAATATCCATTTCCATCTGAATAACAATAATTCGTAAACAGAAATCATTGTCGGGTCGTCAGAGGGGGTATAGAGGAATTTTTCATTTTCAAAATTACCTAAAATATCAAATATGACTAGGCACGCAACATGGTGTGGTGCAGAATATCTATGTCCATCTGAATAACAATAATTTGTTAACAGAGATCATTGTCAGTTCGTCAGAGGGGTATAGAGGGATTTTTCATTTTCAAAATTACTTCAAAACTCAAATATGAGTTGGCACGCATCATGGTGGGGTACAAAGTATTCATGTCCATCTGAATAACAATAATTCGTCAACAGAAATCATTGTCGGGTAGTCAGAGGGGGTATAGAGAGATTGTTCATTTTCAAAGTTACCTCAAAAATCAAATATGACTTGGGACACATCATATTAGGGTGCAAAATATTCATTTCCATCCTAATAACAATAATTCGTCAATAGAAATCATTGTCGGGTCGTCAGAGGGGGTATAGAGGAATTTTTCATTTTCAGAATTACCTAAAATATCAAATATGACTTGGCACGCAACATGGTGTGGTGCAGAATATCTATGTCCATCTGAATAACAATAATTTGTTAACAGAGATCATTGTCAGTTCGTCAGAGGGGTATAGAGGGATTTTTCATTTTCAAAATTACTTCAAAAATCAAATATGAAATGGCACGCATCATGGTGGGGTACAAAGTATTCATGTCCATCTGAATAACAATAATTCGTCAACAGAAATCATTGTCGGGTAGTCAGAGGGGGTATAGAGGGATTGTTCATTTTCAAAGTTACCTCAAAAATCAAATATGACTTGGCACGCATCATAGTGGGGTGCAAAATATCCATTTCCATCTGAATAACAATAATTCGTCAACAGAAATCATTGTCGGGTCGTCAGAGGGGGTATAGAGGAATTTTTCATTTTCAAAATTACCTAAAATATCAAATATTACTTCGCACGCAACATGGTGTGTTGCAGAATATCTATGTCCATCTGAATAACAATTATTCGTTAACAGAGATCATTGTCGGTTCGTCAGAGGGGTATAGAGGGATTTTTCATTTTCAAAATTACTTCAAAAATCAAATATGAAATGGCACGCATCATGGTGGGGTACAAAGTATTCATGTCCATCTGAATAACAATAATTCGTCAACAGAAATCATTGTCGGGTAGTCAGAGGGGGTATAGAGGGATTGTTCATTTTCAAAGTTACCTCAAAAATCAAATATGACTTGGCACGCATCATAGTGGGGTGCAAAATATCCATTTCCATCTGAATAACAATAATTCGTCAACAGAAATCATTGTCGGGTCGTCAGAGGGGGTATAGAGGAATTTTTCATTTTCAAAATTACCTAAAATATCAAATATTACTTCGCACGCAACATGGTGTGTTGCAGAATATCTATGTCCATCTGAATAACAATAATTCGTTAACAGAGATCATTGTCGGTTCGTCAGAGGGGTATAGAGGGATTCTTCATTTTCAAAATTACTTCAAAAATCAAATATGACTTGGCACGCATCATAGTAGGGTGTAAAATAATCATTTTCATCGAAATAACAATAATTCGTCAACTGAAATCATTGTCGGGTCGTCAGAGGGGGTACAGAGGAATTTTTCAAATTCAAAATTACCTAAAATATCAAATATGACATGGCACGCAACATGGTGGGGTGCAGAATATCTATTTCCATCTGAATAACAATAATTCGTCAACAGAAATCATTGTCGGGTCGTAAGAGGGTGTACAGAGGGATTTTACATTTTCAAAATCACCTCAAACTCAAATATGAGTTGGCACGCATCATGGTGGGGTACAAAGTATTCATGTCCATCTGAATAACAATAATTCGTCAACAGAAATCATTGTCGGGTAGTCAGAGGGGGTATAGAGGGATTGTTCATTTTCAAAGTTACCTCAAAAATCAAATATGACTTGGGACACATCATATTAGGGTGCAAAATATTCATTTCCATCCTAATAACAATAATTCGTCAATAGAAATCATTGTCGGGTCGTCAGAGGGGGTATAGAGGAATTTTTCATTTTCAGAATTACCTAAAATATCAAATATGACTTGGCACGCAACATGGTGTGGTGCAGAATATCTATGTCCATCTGAATAACAATAATTTGTTAACAGAGATCATTGTCAGTTCGTCAGAGGGGTATAGAGGGATTTTTCATTTTCAAAATTACTTCAAAAATCAAATATGAGTTGGCACGCATCATGGTGGGGTACAAAGTATTCATGTCCATCTGAATAACAATAATTCGTCAACAGAAATCATTGTCGGGTAGTCAGAGGGGGTATAGAGGGATTGTTCATTTTCAAAGTTACCTCAAAAATCAAATATGACTTGGCACGCATCATAGTGGGGTGCAAAATATCCATTTCCATCTGAATAACAATAATTCGTCAACAGAAATCATTGTCGGGTCGTCAGAGGGGGTATAGAGGAATTTTTCATTTTCAAAATTACCTAAAATATCAAATATTACTTGGCACGCAACATGGTGTGTTGCAGAATATCTATGTCCATCTGAATAACAATAATTCGTTAACAGAGATCATTGTCGGTTCGTCAGAGGGGTATAGAGGGATTTTTCATTTTCAAAATTACTTCAAAAATCAAATATGAGTTGGCACGCATCATGGTTGGGTACAAAGTATTCATGTCCATCTGAATAACAATAATTCGTCAACACAAATCATTGTCGGGTAGTTAGAGGGAGTATAGAGGGATTTTACATTATCAAAACGACTTCAAAAATCAAATATGACTTGGCACGCATCATAGTGGGGTGCAAAATATCCATTTCCATCTGAATAACAATAATTCGTCAACAGAAATCATTGTCGGGTCGTCAGAGGGGGTATAGAGGAATTTTTCATTTTCAAAATTACCTAAAATATCAAATATGACTTGGCACGCAACATGGTGTGATGCAGAATATCTATGTCCATCTGAATAACAATAATTCGTTAACAGAGATCATTGTCGGGTCGTCAAAGGGGGCATAGGGGGATTGTACATTTTCAAAGTTACCTCAAAAATCAAATATGACTTGGCACACATCATATTAGGGTGCAAAATATTCAATTCCATCCTAATAACAATAATTCGTCAACAGAAATCATTGTCGGGTCGTTAGAGGGGGTATAGGATTTTTCATTTTCAAAATTACCTCAAAATAAAATATGACTTGGCACGAATCATAGTAGGGTGTAAAATATCTATGTTCATCTGAATAACAATAATTCGTTAACAGAAATCATTGTCGGTTCGTCAGAGGGGTATAGAGGGATTCTTCATTTTCAAAATTACTTCAAAAATCAAATATGACTTGGCACGCATCATAGTAGGGTGTAAAATATTCATTTTCATCGAAATAACAATAATTCGTCAACTGAAATCATTGTCGGGTCGTCAGAGGGGGTACAGAGGGATTTTTCAAATTCAAAATTACCTAAAATATCAAATATGACATGGCACGCAACATGGTGGGGTGCAGAATATCTATTTCCATCTGAATAACAATAATTCGTCAACAAAAATCATTGCCGGGTTTTCAGAGGAGGTATAGAGGGATTTTTCATTTTCAAAGTTACCTCAAAAATCAAATATGACTTGGCACGCATCATAGTGGGGTGCAAAATATCCATTTCCATCTGAATAACAATAATTCGTCAACAGAAATAATTGTCGGGTCGTCAGAGGGGGTATAGAGGAATTTTTCATTTTCAAAATTACCTAAAATATCAAATATGACTTGGCACGCAACATGGTGTGTTGCAGAATATCTATGTCCATCTGAATAACAATAATTCGTTAACAGAGATCATTGTCGGTTCGTCAGAGGGGTATAGAGGGATTTTTCATTTTCAAAATTACTTCAAAAATCAAATATGAGTTGGCACGCATCATGGTTGGGTACAAAGTATTCATGTCCATCTGAATAACAATAATTCGTCAATACAAATCATTGTCGGGTAGTCAGAGGGAGTATAGAGGGATTTTTCATTATCTAAACGACTTCAAAAATCAAATATGACTTGGCACGCATCATAGTGGGGTGCAAAATATCCATTTCCATATGAATAACAATAATTCGTCAACAAAAATCATTGTCGGGTCGTCAGAGGGGGTATAGAGGAACTTTTCATTTTCAAAATTACCTAAAATATCAAATATGACTTGGCACGCAACATGGTGTGATGCAAAATATCCATTTCCATCTGAATAACAGTAACTCGTCAACAGAAATCATTGTCGGTTCGTCAGAGGGGTATAGAGGGATTTTTCATAGAGGAGGTATAGAGGGATTTTTCATTTTCAAAATCACCTCAAAATCAAATATGACTCGGCACGCATCATAGTAGGATGCAAAATATCAATGTCCATCTGAATAACAATAATTCGTCAACAGAAATCATTGTCGGGTCGTAAGAGGGTGTACAGAGGGATTTTTCATTTTCAAAATCACCTCAAAATCAAATATGACTCGGCACGCATCATAGTAGGGTTCAAAATATCGTATATCTGAATAACAATAATTCGTCAACAGAAATCATTGTCGGTTCGTCAGAGGGGGTATAGAGGAATTTTTCCTTTTCAAAGTTACCTAAAATATCAAATATGACTTGGCACGCAACATGGTGGGGTGCAGAATATCTATTTCCATCTGAATAACAATAATTCGTCAACAGAAATCATTGCCGGGTTGTCAGAGGAGGTATAGAGGGATTTTTCATTTTCAAAATTACTTCAAAAATCAAATATGACTTGGCACGCATCATTGTAGGGTGCGAAATATTCATTTCTATCCTAATAACAATAATTCGTCAACTGAAAGCATTGTCGGGTCGTCAGAGGGGGTACAGAGGGATTTTTCATTTTCAAAATCACCTCAAAATCAAATATGACTCGGCACGCATCATAGTAGGGTGCAAAATATCAATGTCCATCTGAATAACAATAATTCGTCAACAGAAATCATTGTCGGGTCGTAAGAGAGTGTACAGAGGGATTTTACATTTTCAAAATCACTTCAAAATCAAATATGACTTGGACCGCTACAAGGTGGGGTGCAGAATATCCATTTCCATCTGAATAACAATAATTCGTCAACAGAAATCATTGCCGGGTTTTCAGAGGAGTTATAGAGGGATTTTTCATTTTCAAAATTACTTCAAAAATCAAATATGACTTGTCACGCATCATATTAGGGTGCAAAATATTCATTTCCATCCTAATAACAATGATTTGTCAACTGAAATCATTGTCGGGTCGTCAGAGGAGGTACAGAGGGATTTTTCATTTTCAAAATCACCTCAAAATCAAATATGATTCGGCACGCATCATAGTAGGGCGCAAAATATCAATGTATATCTGAATAACAATAATTCGTCAACAGAAATCATTGTCGGGTCGTCAGAGGGGGTATAGAGGAATTTTACAATTTCAAAATCACTTCAAAAATCAAATATGACTTGGACCGCTACAAGGTGGGGTGCAGAATATCCATTTCCATCTGAATAACAATAATTCGTCAACAGAAATCATTGTCGGGTCGTTAGAAGGGGTATAGGATTTTTCATTTTAAAATTACTTCAAATATCAAATATGACTTGTCACGCATCATATTAGGGTGCAAAATATTCATTTCCATCCTAATAACAATAATTTGTCAACTGAAATCATTGTCGGGTCGTCAGAGGGGGTACAGAGGGATTTTTCATTTTCAAAATCACCTCAAAATCAAATATGACTCGGCACGCATCATAGTAGGGTTCAAAATATCAATGTATATCTGAATAACAATAATTCGTCAACAGAAATCATTGTCGGTTCGTCAGAGGGGGTACAGAGGGATTTTTCATTTTCAAAATCACCTCAATATCAAATATGACTCGGCACGCATCATAGTAGGGTGCAAAATATCAATGTCCATCTGAATAACAATAATTCGTCAACAGAAATCATTGTCGGGTCGTAAGAGGGTGTACAGAGGGATTTTACATTTTCAAAATCACTTAAAAAATCAAATATGACTTGGACCGCTACAAGGTGGGGTGCAGAATATCCATTTCCATCTGAATAACAATAATTCGTAAACAGAAATCATTGTCGGGTCGTCAGAGGGGGTATAGAGGAATTTTTCTTTTTCAAAATTACCTAAAATATCAAATATGACTAGGCACGCAACATGGTGTGGTGCAGAATATCTATGTCCATCTGAATAACAATAATTTGTTAACAGAGATCATTGTCAGTTCGTCAGAGGGGTATAGAGGGATTTTTCATTTTCAAAATTACTTCAAAACTCAAATATGAGTTGGCACGCATCATGGTGGGGTACAAAGTATTCATGTCCATCTGAATAACAATAATTCGTCAACAGAAATCATTGTCGGGTAGTCAGAGGGGGTATAGAGGGATTGTTCATTTTCAAAGTTACCTCAAAAATCAGATATGACTTGGGACACATCATATTAGGGTGCAAAATATTCATTTCCATCCTAATAACAATAATTCGTCAATAGAAATCATTGTCGGGTCGTCAGAGGGGGTATAGAGGAATTTTTCATTTTCAGAATTACCTAAAATATCAAATATGACTTGGCACGCAACATGGTGTGGTGCAGAATATCTATGTCCATCTGAATAACAATAATTTGTTAACAGAGATCATTGTCAGTTCGTCAGAGGGGTATAGAGGGATTTTTCATTTTCAAAATTACTTCAAAAATCAAATATGAAATGGCACGCATCATGGTGGGGTACAAAGTATTCATGTCCATCTGAATAACAATAATTCGTCAACAGAAATCATTGTCGGGTAGTCAGAGGGGGTATAGAGGGATTGTTCATTTTCAAAGTTACCTCAAAAGTCAAATATGACTTGGCACGCATCATAGTGGGGTGCAAAATATCCATTTCCATCTGAATAACAATAATTCGTCAACAGAAATCATTGTCGGGTCGTCAGAGGGGGTATAGAGGAATTTTTCATTTTCAAAATTACCTAAAATATCAAATATTACTTCGCACGCAACATGGTGTGTTGCAGAATATCTATGTCCATCTGAATAACAATAATTCGTTAACAGAGATCATTGTCGGTTCGTCAGAGGGGTATAGAGGGATTTTTCATTTTCAAAATTACTTCAAAAATCAAATATGAGTTGGCACGCATCATGGTTGGGTACAAAGTATTCATGTCCATCTGAATAACAATAATTCGTCAACACAAATCATTGTCGGGTAGTCAGAGGGAGTATAGAGGGATTTTACATTATCAAAACGACTTCAAAAATCAAATATGACTTGGCACGCATCATGGTGGGGTGCAAAATATCCATTTCCATCTGAATAACAATAATTCGTCAACAGAAATCATTGTCGGGTCGTCACAGAGGGGGTATAGAGGAATTTTTCATTTTCAAAATTACCTAAAATATCAAATATGACTTGGCACGCAACATGGTGTGATGCAGAATATCTATGTCCATCTGAATAACAATACTTCGTTAACAGAGATCATTGTCGGGTCGTCAAAGGGGGCATAGGGGGATTGTTCATTTTCAAAGTTACCTCAAAAATCAAATATGACTTGGCACACATCATATTAGGGTGCAAAATATTCATTTCCATCCTAATAACAATAATTCCTCAACAAAAATCATTGTCGTTTCGTCAGAGGGGGTATAGAGGAATTTTTCATTTTCAAAATTACCTAAAATATCAAATATGACTTGGCACGCAACATGGTGTGGTGCAGAATATCTATGTCCATCTGAATAACAATAATTCGTTAACAGAGATCATTGTCGGTTCGTCAGAGGGGTATAGAGGGATTTTTCATTTTCAAAATGACTCCAAAAATCAGATATGAGTTGGCACGCATCATGGTGGGGTACAAAGTATTCATGTCCATCTGAATAACAATAATTCGTCAACAGAAATCATTGTCGGGTAGTCAGAGGGGGTATAGAGGGATTTTTCAATATCAAAACAACTTCAAAAATCAAATATGACTTGGCACGCATCATAGTGGGGTGCAAAATATCCATTTCCATCTGAATAACAATATATCGTCAACAGAAATCATTGTCGGTTCGTCAGAGGGGGTATAGAGGAATTTTTCATTTTCAAAATTACTTCAAAAATCAAATATGACTTGGCACGCATCATATTAGGGTGCAAAATATTCAATTCCATCCTAATAACAATAATTCGTCAACAGAAATCATTGTCGGGTCGTTAGAGGGGGTATAGGAATTTTCATTTTCAAAATTACCTTAAAATAAAATATGACTTGGCACGAATCATAGTAGGGTGTAAAATATCTATGTTCATCTGAATAACAATAATTCGTTAACAGAAATCATTGTCGGTTCGTCAGAGGGGTATAGAGGGATTCTTCATTTTCAAAATTACTTCAAAAATCAAATATGACTTGGCACGCATCATAGTAGGGTGTAAAATATTCATTTTCATCGAAATAACAATATTTCGTCAACTGAAATCATTGTCGGGTCGTCAGAGGGGGTACAGAGGGATTTTTCAAATTCAAAATTACCTAAAATATCAAATATGACATGGCACGCATCATATTAGGGTGCAAAATATTCAATTCCATCCTAATAACAATAATTCGTCAACAGAAATCATTGTCGGGTCGTCAGAGGGGGTATAGAGGAATTTTTCATTTTCAAAATTACCTAAAATATCAAATATGACTTGGCACGCAACATGGTGTGGTGCAGAATATCTATGTCCATCTGAATAACAATAATTTGTTAACAGAGTTCATTGTCGGTTCGTCAGAGGGGTATAGAGGGATTTTTCATTATCAAAATTACTTCAAAAATCAAATATGACTTGGCACGCATCATGGTGGGGTACAAAGTATTCATGTCCATCTGAATAACAATAATTCGTCAACAGAAATCATTGTCGGGTAGTCAGAGGGGGTATAGAGGGATTGTTCATTTTCAAAGTTACCTCAAAAATCAAATATGACTTGGCACGCATCATAGTGGGGTGCAAAATGTCCATTTCCATCTGAATAACAATAATTCGTCAACAGAAATCATTGTCGGGTCGTCAGAGGGGGTATAGAGGAATTTATCATTTTCAAAATTACCTAAAATATCAAATATGACTTGGCGCGCAACATGGTGTGTTGCAGAATATCTATGTCCATCTGAATAACAATAATTCGTTAACAGAGATCATTGTCGGTTCGTCAGAGGGGTATAGAGGGATTTTTCATTTTCAAAATTACTTCAAAAATCAAATATGAGTTGGCACGCATCATGGTTGGGTACAAAGTATTCATGTCCATCTGAATAACAATAATTCGTCAACACAAATCATTGTCGGGTAGACAGAGGGAGTATAGAGGGATTTTTCATTATCTAAACGACTTCAAAAATCAAATATGACTTGGCACGCATCATAGTGGGGTGCAAAATATCTATTTCCATCTGAATAACAATAATTCGTCAACAGAAATCATTGTCGGGTCGTCAGAGGGGGTATAGAGGAATTTTTCATTTTCAAAATTACCTAAAATATCAAATATGACTTGGCACGCAACATGGTGTGATGCAGAATATCTATGTCCATCTGAATAACAATAATTCGTTAACAGAGATCATTGTCGGGTCGTCAAAGGGGGCATAGGGGGATTGTACATTTTCAAAGTTACCTCAAAAATCAAATATGACTTGGCACACATCATATTAGGGTGCAAAATATTCATTTCCATCCTAATAACAATAATTCGTCAACAAAAATTATTGTCGTTTCGTCAGAGGGGGTATAGAGGAATTTTTCATTTTCAAAATTACCTAAAATATCAAATATGACTTGGCACGCAACATGGTGTGGTGCAGAATATCTATGTCCATCTGAATAACAATAAGTCGTTAACAGAGATCATTGTCGGTTCGTCAGAGGGGTATAGAGGGATTTTTCATTTTCAAAATTACTTCAAAAATCAGATATGAGTTGGCACGCATCATGGTGGGGTACAAAGTATTCATGTCCATCTGAATAACAATAATTCGTCAACAGAAATCATTGTCGGGTAGTCAGAGGGGGTATAGAGGGATTTTTCAATATCAAAACGACTTCAAAAATCAAATATGACTTGGCACGCATCATAGAGGGGTGCAAAATATCCATTTCCATCTGAATAACAATAATTCGTTAACAGAGTTCATTGTCGGTTCGTCAGAGGGGTATAGAGGGATTTTTCATTTTCAAAATTACTTCAAAAATCAAATATGAGTTGGCACGCATCATGGTGGGGTACAAAGTATTCATGTCCATCTGAATAACAATAATTCTTCAACAGAAATCATTGTCGGGTAGTCAGAGGGGGTATAGAGGGATTGTTCATATTCAAAGTTACCTCAAAAATCAAATATGACTTGGCAACCATCATAGAGGGGTGCAAAATATCCATTTCCATCTGAATAACAATAATTCGTCAACAGAAATCATTGTCGGGTCGTCACAGAGGGGGTATAGAGGAATTTTTCATTTTCAAAATTACCTAAAATATCAAATATGACTTGGCACGCAACATGGTGTGATGCAGAATATCTATGTCCATCTGAATAACAATACTTCGTTAACAGAGATCATTGTCGGGTCGTCAAAGGGGGCATAGGGGGATTGTTCATTTTCAAAGTTACCTCAAAAATCAAATATGACTTGGCACACATCATATTAGGGTGCAAAATATTCATTTCCATCCTAATAACAATAATTCCTCAACAAAAATCATTGTTGTTTCGTCAGAGGGGGCATAGAGGAATTTTTCATTTTCAAAATTACCTAAAATATCAAATATGACTTGGCACGCAACATGGTGTGGTGCAGAATATCTATGTCCATCTGAATAACAATAATTCGTTAACAGAGATCATTGTCGGTTCGTCAGAGGGGTATAGAGGGATTTTTCATTTTCAAAATGACTCCAAAAATCAGATATGAGTTGGCACGCATCATGGTGGGGTACAAAGTATTCATGTCCATCTGAATAACAATAATTCGTCAACAGAAATCATTGTCGGGTAGTCAGAGGGGGTATAGAGGGATTTTTCAATATCAAAACGACTTCAAAAATCAAATATGACTTGGCACGCATCATAGTGGGGTGCAAAATATCCATTTCCATCTGAATAACAATATATCGTCAACAGAAATCATTGTCGGTTCGTCAGAGGGGGTATAGAGGAATTTTTCATTTTCAAAATTACTTCAAAAATCAAATATGACTTGGCACGCATTATATTAGGGTGCAAAATATTCAATTCCATCCTAATAACAATAATTCGTCAACAGAAATCATTGTCGGGTCGTTAGAGGGGGTATAGGATTTTTCATTTTCAAAATTACCTCAAAATAAAATATGACTTGGCACGAATCATAGTAGGGTGTAAAATATCTATGTTCATCTGAATAACAATAATTCGTTAACAGAAATCATTGTCGGTTCGTCAGAGGGGTATAGAGGGATTCTTCATTTTCAAAATTACTTCAAAAATCAAATATGACTTGGCACGCATCATAGTAGGGTGTAAAATATTCATTTTCATCGAAATAACAATAATTCGTCAACTGAAATCATTGTCGGGTCGTCAGAGGGGGTACAGAGGGATTTTTCAAATTCAAAATTACCTAAAATATCAAATATGACATGGCACGCAACATGGTGGGGTGCAGAATATCTATTTCCATCTGAATAACAATAATTCGTCAACAAAAATCATTGCCGGGTTTTCAGAGGAGGTATAGAGGGATTTTACATTTTCAAAATTACTTCAAAAATCAAATATGACTTGGCACGCATCATATTAGGGTGCAAAATATTCAATTCCATCCTAATAACAATAATTCGTCAACAGAAATCATTGTCGGGTCGTCAGAGGGGGTATAGAGGAATTTTTCATTTTCAAAATTACCTAAAATATCAAATATGACTTGGCACGCAACATGGTGTGGTGCAGAATATCTATGTCCATCTGAATAACAATAATTTGTTAACAGAGTTCATTGTCGGTTCGTCAGAGGGGTATAGAGGGATTTTTCATTTTCAAAATTACTTCAAAAATCAAATATGAGTTGGCACGCATCATGGTGGGGTACAAAGTATTCATGTCCATCTGAATAACAATAATTCGTCAACAGAAATCATTGTCGGGTAGTCAGAGGGGGTATAGAGGGATTGTTCATATTCAAAGTTACCTCAAAAATCAAATATGACTTGGCACGCATCATGGTGGGGTGCAAAATATCCATTTCCATCTGAATAACAATAATTCGTCAACAGAAATCATTGTCGGGTCGTCAGAGGTGGTATAGAGGAATTTTTCATTTTCAAAATTACCTAAAATATCAAATATGACTTGGCACGCAACATGGTGTGTTGCAGAATATCTTTGTCCATCTGAATAACAATTATTCGTTAACAGAGATCATTGTCGGTTCGTCAGAGGGGTATAGAGGGATTTTTCATTTTCAAAATTACTTCAAAAATCAAATATGAGTTGGCACGCATCATGGTTGGGTACAAAGTATTCATGTCCATCTGAATAACAATAATTCGTCAACACAAATCATTGTCGGGTAGTCAGAGGGAGTATAGAGGGATTTTTCATTATCTAAACGACTTCAAAAATCAAATATGACTTGGCACGCATCATAGTGGGGTGCAAAATATCCATTTCCATCTGAATAACAATAATTCGTCAACAGAAATCATTGTCGGGTCGTCAGAGGGGGTATAGAGGAATTTTTCATTTTCAAAATTACCTAAAATATCAAATATGACTTGGCACGCAACATGGTGTGATGCAAAATATCCATTTCCATCTGAATAACAGTAACTCGTCAACAGAAATCATTGTCGGTTCGTCAGAAGGGTATAGAGGGATTTTTCATAGAGGAGGTATAGAGGGATTTTTCATTTTCAAAATCACCTCAAAATCAAATATGACTCGGCACGCATCATAGTAGGGTGCAAAATATCAATGTCCATCTGAATAACAATAATTCGTCAACAGAAATCAATGTCGGGTTGTAAGAGGGTGTACAGAGGGATTTTTCATTTTCAAAATCACCTCAAAATCAAATATGACTCGGCACGCATCATAGTAGGGTTCAAAATATCAATGTATATCTGAATAACAATAATTCGTCAACAGATATCATTGTCGGTTCGTCAGAGGGGGTATAGAGGAATTTTTCATTTTCAAAGTTACCTAAAATATCAAATATGACTTGGCACGCAACATGGTGGGGTGCAGAATATCTATTTCCATCTGAATAACAATAATTCGTCAACAGAAATCATTGCCGGGTTGTCAGAGGAGGTATAGAGGGATTTTTCATTTTCAAAATTACTTCAAAATTCAAATATGACTTGGCACGCATCATAGTAGGGTGCGAAATATTCATTTCTATCCTAATAACAATATTTCGTCAACTGAAATCATTGTCGGGTCGTTAGAGGGGGTACAGAGGGATTTTTCATTTTCAAAATCACCTCAAAATCAAATATGACTCGGCACGCATCATATTAGGATGCAAAATATCAATGTCCATCTGAATAACAATAATTCGTCAACAGAAATCATTGTCGGGTCGTAAGAGGGTGTACAGAGGGATTTTACATTTTCAAAATCACTTCAAAAATCAAATATGACTTGGACCGCTACAAGGTGGGGTGCAGAATATCCATTTCCATCTGAATAACAATAATTCGTCAACAGAAATCATTGCCGGGTTTTCAGAGGAGGTATAGAGGGATTTTTCATTTTCAAAATTACTTCAAAAATCAAATATGACTTGTCACGCATCATATTAGGGTGCAAAATATTCATTTCCATCCTAATAACAATAATTTGTCAACTGAAATCATTGTCGGGTCGTCAGAGGAGGTACAGAGGGATTTTTCATTTTCAAAATCACCTCAAAATCAAATATGACTCGGCACGCATCATAGTAGGGTGCAAAATATCAATGTATATCTGAATAACAATAATTCGTCAACAGAAATCATTGTCGGGTCGTCAGAGGGGGTATAGAGGAATTTTACAATTTCAAAATCACTTCAAAAATCAAATATGAGTTGGACCGCTACAAGGTGGGGTGCAGAATATCCATTTCCATCTGAATAACAATAATTCGTAAACAGAAATCATTGTCGGGTCGTCAGAGGGGGTATAGAGGAATTTTTCATTTTCAAAATTACCTAAAATATCAAATATGACTAGGCACGCAACATGGTGTGGTTCAGAATATCTATGTCCATCTGAATAACAATAATTTGTTAACAGAGATCATTGTCAGTTCGTCAGAGGGGTATAGAGGGATTTTTCATTTTCAAAATTACTTCAAAACTCAAATATGAGTTGGCACGCATCATGGTGGGGTACAAAGTATTCATGTCCATCTGAATAACAATAATTCGTCAACAGAAATCATTGTCGGGTAGTCAGAGGGGGTATAGAGGGATTGTTCATTTTCAAAGTTACCTCAAAAATCAAATATGACTTGGGACACATCATATTAGGGTGCAAAATATTCATTTCCATCCTAATAACAATAATTCGTCAATAGAAATCATTGTCGGGTCGTCAGAGGGGGTATAGAGGAATTTTTCATTTTCAGAATTACCTAAAATATCAAATATGACTTGGCACGCAACATGGTGTGGTGCAGAATATCTATGTCCATCTGAATAACAATAATTTGTTAACAGAGATCATTGTCAGTTCGTCAGAGGGGTATAGAGGGATTTTTCATTTTCAAAATTACTTCAAAAATCAAATATGAAATGGCACGCATCATGGTGGGGTACAAAGTATTCATGTCCATCTGAATAACAATAATTCGTCAACAGAAATCATTGTCGGGTAGTCAGAGGGGGTATAGAGGGATTGTTCATTTTCAAAGTTACCTCAAAAATCAAATATGACTTGGCACGCATCATAGTGGGGTGCAAAATATCCATTTCCATCTGAATAACAATAATTCGTCAACAGAAATCATTGTCGGGTCGTCAGAGGGGGTATAGAGGAATTTTTCATTTTCAAAATTACCTAAAATATCAAATATTACTTCGCACGCAACATGGTGTGTTGCAGAATATCTATGTCCATCTGAATAACAATAATTCGTTAACAGAGATCATTGTCGGTTCGTCAGAGGGGTATAGAGGGATTTTTCATTTTCAAAATTACTTCAAAAATCAAATATGAGTTGGCACGCATCATGGTTGGGTACAAAGTATTCATGTCCATCTGAATAACAATAATTCGTCAACACAAATCATTGTCGGGTAGTCAGAGGGAGTATAGAGGGATTTTACATTATCAAAACGACTTCAAAAATCAAATATGACTTGGCACGCATCATAGTGGGGTGCAAAATATCCATTTCCATCTGAATAACAATAATTCGTCAACAGAAATCATTGTCGGGTCGTCAGAGGGGGTATAGAGGAATTTTTCATTTTCAAAATTACCTAAAATATCAAATATGACTTGGCACGCAACATGGTGTGATGCAGAATATCTATGTCCATCTGAATAACAATAATTCGTTAACAGAGATCATTGTCGGGGCGTCAAAGGGGGCATAGGGGGATTGTACATTTTCAAAGTTACCTCAAAAATCAAATATGACTTGGCACACATCATATTAGGGTGCAAAATATTCATTTCCATCCTAATAACAATAATTCGTCAACAAAAATTATTGTCGTTTCGTCAGAGGGGGTATAGAGGAATTTTTCATTTTCAAAATTACCTAAAATATCAAATATGACCTGGCACGCAACATGGTGTGGTGCAGAATATCTATGTCCATCTGAATAACAATAAGTCGTTAACAGAGATCATTGTCGGTTCGTCAGAGGGGTATAGAGGGATTTTTCATTTTCAAAATTACTTCAAAAATCAGATATGAGTTGGCACGCATCATGGTGGGGTACAAAGTATTCATATCCATCTGAATAACAATAATTCGTCAACAGAAATCATTGTCGGGTAGTCAGAGGGGGTATAGAGGGATTTTTCAATATCAAACGACTTCAAAAATCAAATATGACTTGGCACGCATCATAGTGGGGTGCAAAATATCCATTTCCATCTGAATAACAATAATTCGTCAACAGAAATCATTGTCGGGTCGTCACAGAGGGGGTATAGAGGAATTTTTCATTTTCAAAATTACCTAAAATATCAAATATGACTTGGCACGCAACATGGTGTGATGCAGAATATCTATGTCCATCTGAATAACAATACTTCGTTAACAGAGATCATTGTCGGGTCGTCAAAGGGGGCATAGGGGGATTGTTCATTTTCAAAGTTACCTCAAAAATCAAATATGACTTGGCACACATCATATTAGGGTGCAAAATATTCATTTCCATCCTAATAACAATAATTCCTCAACAAAAATCATTGTCGTTTCGTCAGAGGGGGTATAGAGGAATTTTTCATTTTCAAAATTACCTAAAATATCAAATATGACTTGGCACGCAACATGGTGTGGTGCAGAATATCTATGTCCATCTGAATAACAATAATTCGTTAACAGAGATCATTGTCGGTTCGTCAGAGGGGTATAGAGGGATTTTTCATTTTCAAAATGACTCCAAAAATCAGATATGAGTTGGCACGCATCATGGTGGGGTACAAAGTATTCATGTCCATCTGAATAACAATAATTCGTCAACAGAAATCATTGTCGGGTAGTCAGAGGGGGTATAGAGGGATTTTTCAATATCAAAACAACTTCAAAAATCAAATATGACTTGGCACGCATCATAGTGGGGTGCAAAATATCCATTTCCATCTGAATAACAATATATCGTCAACAGAAATCATTGTCGGTTCGTCAGAGGGGGTATAGAGGAATTTGTCATTTTCAAAATTACTTCAAAAATCAAATATGACTTGGCACGCATCATATTAGGGTGCAAAATATTCAATTCCATCCTAATAACAATAATTCGTCAACAGAAATCATTGTCGGGTCGTTAGAGGGGGTATAGGATTTTTCATTTTCAAAATTACCTTAAAATAAAATATGACTTGGCACGAATCATAGTAGGGTGTAAAATATCTATGTTCATCTGAATAACAATAATTCGTTAACAGAAATCATTGTCGGTTCGTCAGAGGGGTATAGAGGGATTCTTCATTTTCAAAATTACTTCAAAAATCAAATATGACTTGGCACGCATCATAGTAGGGTGTAAAATATTCATTTTCATCGAAATAACAATATTTCGTCAACTGAAATCATTGTCGGGTCGTCAGAGGGGGTACAGAGGGATTTTTCAAATTCAAAATTACCTAAAATATCAAATATGACATGGCACGCATCATATTAGGGTGCAAAATATTCAATTCCATCCTAATAACAATAATTCGTCAACAGAAATCATTGTCGGGTCGTCAGAGGGGGTATAGAGGAATTTTTCATTTTCAAAATTACCTAAAATATCAAATATGACTTGGCACGCAACATGGTGTGGTGCAGAATATCTATGTCCATCTGAATAACAATAATTTGTTAACAGAGTTCATTGTCGGTTCGTCAGAGGGGTATAGAGGGATTTTTCATTATCAAAATTACTTCAAAAATCAAATATGACTTGGCACGCATCATGGTGGGGTACAAAGTATTCATGTCCATCTGAATAACAATAATTCGTCAACAGAAATCATTGTCGGGTAGTCAGAGGGGGTATAGAGGGATTGTTCATTTTCAAAGTTACCTCAAAAATCAAATATGACTTGGCACGCATCATAGTGGGGTGCAAAATGTCCATTTCCATCTGAATAACAATAATTCGTCAACAGAAATCATTGTCGGGTCGTCAGAGGGGGTATAGAGGAATTTTTCATTTTCAAAATTACCTAAAATATCAAATATGACTTGGCGCGCAACATGGTGTGTTGCAGAATATCTATGTCCATCTGAATAACAATAATTCGTTAACAGAGATCATTGTCGGTTCGTCAGAGGGGTATAGAGGGATTTTTCATTTTCAAAATTACTTCAAAAATCAAATATGAGTTGGCACGCATCATGGTTGGGTACAAAGTATTCATGTCCATCTGAATAACAATAATTCGTCAACACAAATCATTGTCGGGTAGACAGAGGGAGTATAGAGGGATTTTTCTTTATCTAAACGACTTCAAAAATCAAATATGACTTGGCACGCATCATAGTGGGGTGCAAAATATCCATTTCCATCTGAATAACAATAATTCGTCAACAGAAATCATTGTCGGGTCGTCAGAGGGGGTATAGAGGAATTTTTCATTTTCAAAATTACCTAAAATATCAAATATGACTTGGCACGCAACATGGTGTGATGCAAAATATCCATTTCCATCTGAATAACAGTAACTCGTCAACAGAAATCATTGTCGGTTCGTCAGAGGGGTATAGAGGGATTTTTCATAGAGGAGGTATAGAGGGATTTTTCATTTTCAAAATCACCTCAAAATCAAATATGACTCGGCACGCATCATAGTAGGGTGCAAAATATCAATGTCCATCTGAATAACAATAATTCGTCAACAGAAATCATTGTCGGGTCGTAAGAGGGTGTACAGAGGGATTTTTCATTTTCAAAATCACCTCAAAATCAAATATGACTCGGCACGCATCATAGTAGGGTTCAAAATATCAATGTATATCTGAATAACAATAATTCGTCAACAGAAATCATTGTCGGGTCGTCAGAGGGGGTATAGAGGAATTTTTCATTTTCAAAATTACCTAAAATATCAAATATGACTTGGCACGCAACATGGTGTGATGCAGAATATCTATGTCCATCTGAATAACAATAATTCGTTAACAGAGATCATTGTCGGGTCGTCAAAGGGGGCATAGGGGGATTGTACATTTTCAAAGTTACCTCAAAAATCAAATATGACTTGGCACACATCATATTAGGGTGCAAAATATTCATTTCCATCCTAATAACAATAATTCGTCAACAAAAATTATTGTCGTTTCGTCAGAGGGGGTATAGAGGAATTTTTCATTTTCAAAATTACCTAAAATATCAAATATGACTTGGCACGCAACATGGTGTGGTGCAGAATATCTATGTCCATCTGAATAACAATAAGTCGTTAACAGAGATCATTGTCGGTTCGACAGAGGGGTATAGAGGGATTTTTCATTTTCAAAATTACTTCAAAAATCAGATATGAGTTGGCACGCATCATGGTGGGGTACAAAGTATTCATGTCCATCTGAATAACAATAATTCGTCAACAGAAATCATTGTCGGGTAGTCAGAGGGGGTATAGAGGGATTTTTCAATATCAAAACGACTTCAAAAATCAAATATGACTTGGCACGCATCATAGAGGGGTGCAAAATATCCATTTCCATCTGAATAACAATAATTCGTTAACAGAGTTCATTGTCGGTTCGTCAGAGGGGTATAGAGGGATTTTTCATTATCAAAATTACTTCAAAAATCAAATATGAGTTGGCACGCATCATGGTGGGGTACAAAGTATTCATGTCCATCTGAATAACAATAATTCTTCAACAGAAATCATTGTCGGGTAGTCAGAGGGGGTATAGAGGGATTGTTCATATTCAAAGTTACCTCAAAAATCAAATATGACTTGGCATGCATCATAGTGGGGTGCAAAATATCCATTTCCATCTGAATAACAATAATTCGTCAACAGAAATCATTGTCGGGTCGTCACAGAGGGGGTATAGAGGAATTTTTCATTTTCAAAATTACCTAAAATATCAAATATGACTTGGCACGCAACATGGTGTGATGCAGAATATCTATGTCCATCTGAATAACAATACTTCGTTAACAGAGATCATTGTCGGGTCGTCAAAGGGGGCATAGGGGGATTGTTCATTTTCAAAGTTACCTCAAAAATCAAATATGACTTGGCACACATCATATTAGGGTGCAAAATATTCATTTCCGTACTAATAACAATAATTCCTCAACAAAAATCATTGTTGTTTCGTCAGAGGGGGCATAGAGGAATTTTTCATTTTCAAAATTACCTAAAATATCAAATATGACTTGGCACGCAACATGGTGTGGTGCAGAATATCTATGTCCATCTGAATAACAATAATTCGTTAACAGAGATCATTGTCGGTTCGTCAGAGGGGTATAGAGGGATTTTTCATTTTCAAAATGACTCCAAAAATCAGATATGAGTTGGCACGCATCATGGTGGGGTACAAAGTATTCATGTCCATCTGAATAACAATAATTCGTCAACAGAAATCATTGTCGGGTAGTCAGAGGGGGTATAGAGGGATTTTTCAATATCAAAACGACTTCAAAAATCAAATATGACTTGGCACGCATCATAGTGGGGTGCAAAATATCCATTTCCATCTGAATAACAATATATCGTCAACAGAAATCATTGTCGGTTCGTCAGAGGGGGTATAGAGGAATTTTTCATTTTCAAAATTACCTAAAATATCAAATATGACTTGGCACGCAACATGGTGTGATGCAGAATATCTATGTCCATCTGAATAACAATATATCGTCAACAGAAATCATTGTCGGGTAGTCAGAGGGGGTATAGAGGGATTGTTCATTTTCAAAGTTACCTCAAAAATCAAATATGACTTGGCACGCATCATAGTGGGGTGCAAAATATCCATTTCCATCTGAATAACAATAATTCGTCAACAGAAATCATTGTCGGGTCGTCAGAGGGGGTATAGAGGAATTTTTCATTTTCAAAATTACCTAAAATATCAAATATGACTTGGCACGCAACATGGTGTGGTGCAGAATATCTATGTCCATCTGAATAACAATAATTCGTTAACACAAATCATTGTCGGGTAGTCAGAGGGAGTATAGAGGGATTGTTCATTTTCAAAGTTACCTCAAAAATCAAATATGACTTGGCACGCATCATAGTGGGGTGCAAAATATCCATTTCCATCTGAATAACAATAATTCGTCAACAGAAATCATTGTCGGGTCGTCAGAGGGGGTATAAAGGAATTTTTCATTTTCAAAATTACCTAAAATATCAAATATGACTTGGCACGCAACATGGTGTGGTGCAGAATATCTATGTCCATCTGAATAACAATAATTCATCAACACAAATCATTGTCGGGTAGTCAGAGGGAGTATAGAGGGATTTTTCATTATCAAAACGACTTCAAAAATCAAATATGACTTGGCACGCATCATAGTGGGGTGCAAAATATCCATTTCCATCTGAATAACAATAACTCGTCAACATAAATCATTGTCGGATCGTCAGAGGGGTATAGAGGGATTTTTCATTTTAAAAATTACTTCAAAAATCAAATATGAGTTGGCACGCGTCATGGTGGGGTACAAAGTATTCATGTCCATCTGAATAACAATAATTCGTCAACAGAAATCATTGTAGGGTCGTCAAAGGGGGCATAGAGGGATTGTTCATTTTCAAAGTTACCTCAAAAATCAAATATGACTTGGCACACATCAAAGTAGGGTGCAAAATATCTATGACCAACTGAATAACAATAATTCGTCAACAGAAATCATTGTCGGGTTGTCAGAGGGGGTATAGAGGGATTTTTCAATATCAAAACGACTTCAAAAATCAAATATGACTTGGCACGCATCATAGTGGGGTGCAAAATATCCATTTCCATCTGAATAACAATAATTCGTCAAAAGAAATCATTGTCGGTTCGTCAGAGGGGGTATAGAGGAATTTTTCATTTTCAAAATTACCTAAAATATCAAATATGACTTGGCACGCAACATGGTTGGATGCAGAATATCTATTTCCATTTGAATAACAAAAACTCGTCAACAGAAATCATTGCCGGGTTGTCAGAGGAGGTATAGAGGGATTTTTCATTTTCAAAACTACTACAAAAATCAAATATGACTTGGCACGCATCATAGTAGGGTGCAAAATATTCATTTCCATACTAATAACAATAATTCGTCAACTGAAATCATTGACGGGTCGTCAGAGGGGGTACAGAGGAATTTTTCATTTTCAAAATTACCTCAAAATCAAATATGACTCGGCACGCATCATAGTATGTTGCAAAATATCCATGTCCATCTGAATAACGATAATTGGTAAACAGAAATCATTGTCGGGTCGTTAGAGGGAGTATAGAGGGATTTTTCATTTTCAAAATTACTTCAAAAATCAAATATGACTTGGCACGCATCATATTAGTGTGCAAAATATTCATTTCCATCCTAGTAACAATAATTCGTCAACAGAAATCATTGTCGGGTCGTCAGAGGGGGTATAGAGGTATTTCTCATTTTCAAAATTACCTCAAAATCAAATATGACTTGGCACGCATCATAGTAAGGTGCCAAATATCCATGTCCATCTGAATAAACATTATTCAATTACAAAAATCATTGTCGGGTCGTCCGAGGGGGTTCAGAGGGATCTTTCATTTTCAAAATTACTTCAAATATCAAATATGACTTGGACCGCTACATGGTGGGGTGCAGAATATCCATTTCCATCTGAATAACAATAATTCGTCAACAGAAATCATTGTCGGGTCGTTAGAGGGGGTATAGGATTTTTCATTTTCAAAATTACCTCAAAATAAAATATGACTTGGCACGAATCATAGTAGGGTGTAAAATATCTATGTTCATCTGAATAATGATAATTCGTTAACAGAAATCATTGTCGGTTCGTCAGAGGGGTATAGAGGGATTTTTCATTTTCAAAATTACTTCAAAAATCAAATATGACTTGGCACGCATCATAGTAGGGTGTAAAATATTTATTTTCATCGAAATAACAATAATTCGTCAACTGAAATCATTGTCGGGTCGTCAGAGGGGGTACAGAGGGATTTTTCAAATTCAAAATTACCTAAAATATCAAATATGACTTGGCACGCAACATGGTGGGGTGCAGAATATCTATTTCCATCTGAATAACAATAATTCGTCAACAAAAATCATTGCCGGGTTTTCAGAGGAGGTATAGAGGGATTTTTCATTTTCAATATTACTTCAAAAATCAAATATGACTTGGCACGCATCATATTAGGGTGCAAAATATTCAATTCCATCCTAATAACAATAATTCGTCAACAGAAATCATTGTCGGGTCGTCAGAGGGGGTATAGAGGAATTTTTCATTTTCAAAATTACCTAAAATATCAAATATGACTTGGCACGCAACATGGTGTGGTGCAGAATATCTATGTCCATCTGAATAACAATAATTTGTTAACAGAGTTCATTGTCGGTTCGTCAGAGGGGTATAGAGGGATTTTTCATTTTCAAAATTACTTCAAAAATCAAATATGAGTTGGCACGCATCATGGTTGGGTACAAAGTATTCATGTCCATCGGAATAACAATAATTCGTCAACACAAATCATTGTCGTGTCAGAGGGAGTATAGAGGGATTTTTCATTATCAAAATTACCTAAAATATCAAATATGACTTGGCACGCAACATGGTGTGATGCAAAATATCCATTTCCATCTGAATAACAGTAACTCGTCAACAGAAATCATTGTCGGTTCGTTAGAGGGGTATAGAGGGATTTTTCATAGAGGAGGTATAGAGGGATTTTTCATTTTCAAAATCACCTCAAAATCAAATATGACTCGGCACGCATCATAGTAGGGTGCAAAATATCAATGTCCATCTGAATAACAATAATTCGTAAAAAGAAATCATTGTCGGGTCGTAAGAGTGTGTACAGAGTGATTTTACAATTTCAAAATCACTTCAAAAATCAAATATGACTTGGACCGCTACAAGGTGGGGTGCAGAATATCCATTTCCATCTGAATAACAATAATTCGTCAACAGAAATCATTGTCGGGTCGTTAGAAGGGGTATAGGATTTTTCATTTTCAAAATTACTTCAAAAATCAAATATGACTTGTCACGCATCATATTAGGGTGCAAAATATTCATTTCCATCCTAATAACAATAATTCGTCAACAGAAATCATTGTCGGGTCGTCAGAGGGGGTATAGAAAGATTTTGCATTTTCAAAATTACTTCAAAAATCTAACATGACTTGGCACGCATCATGGTGGGGTGCAAAGTATCCATGTCTATCTGAATAACAATATTTCATCAACATAAATCATTGTCGTGTCGTCAGAGGGGGTATAGAGGGATTTTTCATTATCAAAATGACTTCAAAAATCAAATATGACTTGGCACGCATCATGGTGGGGTGCAGAATATCCATATTCATCTGAAAAATAATAATTCGTCAACAGAAATCATTGTCGTGTCGTCAGAGGGGGTCTAGAGGGATTTTTCATTTTCAAAATTACCTCAAAATCAAATATGACTTGGCATGCATCATAGTAGGGTGCCAAATATCCATGTCCATCTGAATAACAATAATTCGTTAACAGAAATCGTTAGAAGGGGTATAGAGGGATTTATCATTTTCAAAATTACTTCAAATATCAAATATGAGTTTGCACGCATCATGGTGGGGTGCAAAGTATCCATGTCCATCTGAATATCAATAATTCGTCAACAGAAATCATTGTCGGGTCGTCAGAGGGGGTATAGAGGAATTTTTCATTTTCAAAATTACCTAAAAATTCAAATATGACTTGGCACGCATCATGGTGGTGTGCAACATATCCATGATTATCTGAATAACAATAATTCGTTAACAGAAATCATTGTCGGGTCGTCAGAGGGGGATAGAGGGATTTATCATTTTCAAAATTACTTCAAGAATCAGATATGAACTGGCACGAATCATGGTGGGGTGCATAATATCCATTTCCATCTGAATAACAATAATTCGTCAAAAAAAATAATTTTCGGGTCGTTAGAGGGGGTATAGAGGGATTTTTCATTTTCAAAATTACCTAAAATATCAAATATGACTTGGCACGCAACATGGTGTGGTGCAGAATATCTATGTCCATCTGAATAACAATAATTCGTTAACAGAGATCATTGTCGGTTCGTCAGAGGGGTTTAGAGGGATTTGTCATTTTCAAAATTACTTCAAAAATCAAATATGACTTTGCACGCGTAGGGTGCAAAATATTGATTTCCATCTGAATAACATTAATTCGTCAACAGAAATCATTGCCGGGTCGTCAGAGGAGGTATAGAGGGATTTTTCATTTTCAAAATTACTTCAAAAATCAAATATGACTTGGCACGCATCATAGTATGGTGCAAAATATTCATTTCCATCCAAATAACAATAATTCGTCAACCAAAATCATTGTCGGGTCGTCAGAGGGGGTACAGAGGGATTTCTCAAATTCAAAATTACCTAAAATATCAAATATGACTTGGCACGCAACATGGTGGGGTGCAGAATATCTATTTCCATCTGAATAACAATAATTCGTCAACAGAAATCATTGCCGGGTTTTCAGAGGAGGTATAGAGGGATTTTTCATTTTCAAAATTACTTCAAAAATCAAATATGACTTGTCACGCATCGTATTAGGGTGCAAAATATTCATTTCTATCCTAATAACAATAATTTGTCAACTGAAATCATTGTCGGATCGTCAGAGGGGGTACAGAGGGATTTTTCATTTTCAAAATTACTTCAAAAATCGAATATGACTTGGCACGCATCATGGTGGGGTGCAGAATATCTATTTCCATCTGAATAACAATAATTCGTCGACAGAAATCATTGTCGGGTCGTTAGAGGGCGTATAGAGGGATTTCTCATTTTCAAAATTACTTCAAAAATCAAATATGACTTGTCACGCATCATATTAGGGTGCAAAATATTCATTTCCATCTGGATAACAATAATTCGTCAACAGAAATCATTGTCGGGTCGTTAGAGGGGGTAAAGAGAGATTTTTCATTTTCAATATTTCTTCAAAAATCCAATTTGACTTGGCACGCATCATGGTGGGGTGCAGAATATCCATTTCCATCTGAATAACAATAATTCGTCGACAGAAATCATTGTCGGGTCGTCAGAGGGGGTATAGAGGGATTTTTCATTTTCAAAATTACCTCAAAATCAAATAAGACTTGGCACGCATCATGGTGGGGTGCAGAATATCCATTTTCATCTAAATAACAATAATTCGTCAAAAGAAATCATTGACGGGTCGTTGGAGGGGGTATAGAGGGATTTCTCATTTTCAATTTTTCTTCAAAAATCAAATATGACTTGGAACGCATCATAGTGGGGTACCTAATATCCATTTCCATCTCAAAAACAATAATTTGTTAACAGAAATCATTGTCGGGTCGTCAGAGGGGGTATAGAGGGATTTTTCATTTTCAAAATTACCTCAAAATCAAATATGACTTGGCACACATCATGGTGGGGTGCAGAATATCTATTTTCATCTAAATAACAATAATTCGTCGACAGAAATCATTGTCGGGTCGTTAGAGGGGGTATAGAGGGATTTTTCATTTTCAAAATGACTTCAAAAATCAAATATGACTTGGCACGCATCATAGTGGGGCACAAGAATATCCATTTCCATCTCAATAACTATAATTTGTTGACAAAAATCATTGTCGGATCGTCAGAGGGGGTATAGAGGGATTTTTCATTTTCAAAATTACCTAAAATATCAAATATGACTTGGCACGCAACATGGTGTGGTGCAGAATATCTATGTCCATCTGAATAACAATAATTCGTTAACAGAGATCATTGTCGGTTCGTCAGAGGGGTTTAGAGGGATTTTTCATTTTCAAAATTACTTCAAAAATCAAATATGACTTGGCACGCATCATAGTAGGGTGCAAAATATTGATTTCCATCTGAATAACATTAATTCGTCAACAGAAATCATTGCCGGGTCGTCAGAGGAGGTATAGAGGGATTTTTCATTTTCAAAATTACTTCAAAAATCAAATATGACTTGGCACGCATCATAGTATGGTGCAAAATATTCATTTCCATCCAAATAACAATAATTCGTCAACCAAAATCATTGTCGGGTCGTCAGAGGGGGTACAGAGGGATTTCTCAAATTCAAAATTACCTAAAATATCAAATATGACTTGGCACGCAACATGGTGGGGTGCAGAATATCTATTTCCATCTGAATAACAATAATTCGTCAACAGAAATCATTGCCGGGTTTTCAGAGGAGGTATAGAGGGATTTTTCATTTTCAAAATTACTTCAAAAATCAAATATGACTTGACACGCATCATATTAGGGTGCAAAATATTCATTTCTATCCTAATAACAATAATTTGTCAACTGAAATCATTGTCGGATCGTCAGAGGGGGTACAGAGGGATTTTTCATTTTCAAAATTACTTCAAAAATCGAATATGACTTGGCACGCATCATGGTGGGGTGCAGAATATCCATTTCCATCTGAATAACAATAATTCATCAACAGAAGTCATTGTCGGGTCGTTACAGGGGGTATAGAGGGATTTCACATTTTCAAAATTAATTCAAAATTACTTCAAAAATCCATTATGACTAGGCACATATCATAGTATGGTGCAAAATATTCATTTCCATCCAAATATCAATAATTCGTCAACCAAAATCAGTGTCGGGTCGTCAGAGGGGGTAAAGAGGGATTTTTCATTTTCAAAATTACTTCAAAAATGAAATATGTCTTGGCACGCATCATAGTATGGTGCAAAATATTCATTTCCATCCAAATAACAATAATTCGTCAACCAAAATCATTGTCGGGTCGTCAGAGGGGTTACAGAGGGATTTCTCAAATTCAAAATCACCTAAAATATCAAATATGACTTGGCACGCATCATAGTAGGGTGCAAAATATCAATGTCCAAATGAATAACAATAATTGGTCAACAGAAATCATTGTCGGGTCGTAAGAGGGTGTACAGAGGGATTTTACATTTTCAAAATCACTTCAAAAATCGAATATGACTTAGCACGCATCATGGTGGGGTGCAGAATATTCATTTCCATCTGAATAATGATAATTCGTCAACAGAAATCATTGTCGTGTCGTCAGAGGGGGTATAGAGGGATTTTTCATTTTCAATATTACCTCAAAATCAAATATGACTTGGCACGCATCATAGTGGGGTGCAGAATATCCATGTCTAACTGAATAACAATAATTCGTTAACGGAAATCATTGTCGGGTCGTTAGAGGGGGTATAGAGGGATTTTTCATTTTCAAATTTACTTCAAAAATCGAATATGACTTGGCACGCATCATGGTGGGGTGCAGAATATCCATTTCCATCAGAATAACAATAATTCAACAACAGAAGTCATTGTCAGGTCGTCAGAGGGGGTATAGAAGGATTTTTCTTTATCAAAATGGCTTCAAAAATCAAATATGACTTGGACCGCTACAAGGTGGGGTGCAGAATATCCATTTCCATCTGAATAACAATAATTCTTCAACAGAAATCATTGTCGGGTCGTTAGAAGGGGTATAGGATTTTTCATTTTCAAAATTACCTCAAAATAAAATATGACTTGGCACGCATCATAGTAGGGTGCAAAATATCTATGTCTATCTGAATTACAATAATTCGTAAACAGAAATTATTGTCGAGTCGTCAGAGGGGTATAGAGGGATTTTTCATTTTCAAAATTACTTCAAAAATCGAATATGACTTGGCACGCATCATGGTGGGATGCAGAATATTCATTTCCATCTGAATAATGATAATTCGTCAACAGAAATCATTGTCGTGTCGTCAGAGGGGGTATAGAGGGATTTTTCATTTTCAATAATACCTCAAAATCAAATATGACTTGGCACGCATCATAGTGGGGTGCAGAATATCCATGTCTAACTGAATAACAATAATTCGTTAACGGAAATCATTGTCGGGTCGTTAGAGGGGGTATAGAGGAATTTTTCATTTTAAAAATTACTTCAAAAATCGAATATGACTTGGCACGCATCATGGTGGGGTGCAGAATATCCATTTCCATCTGAATAACAATAATTCATCAACAGAAGTCATTGTCGGGTCGTTAGAGGGGGTATAGAGGGATTTCACATTTTCAAAATTAATTCAAAATTACTTCAAAAATCAAATATGACTAGGCACGTATCATAGTTGGGTGCATGATATCCGTTTCCATCTGAATAATAATAATTCGTCAACAGATATCATTGTCGTGTCGTCAGAGGGGGTATAAAGGGATTTCTCATTTTTAAAATGACTTCAGAAATCAATTATGACTTGGCACGCATTATAGTAGGGTGCAATATATTCATTTTCATTAAATAACAATAATTCGTCAACAGAAATCATTGTCGGGTCGTTAGAGGGAGTATAGAGGGATTTTACATTTTCAAAATCACTTCAAAAATCAAATATGACTTGGCACGCATCATAGTAGGGTGCAAAATATTGATTACCATCCGAATAACAATAATTCGTCAACAGAAATCATTGTCGGGTCGTCAGAGGGGGTATAGAGGGATTTTTCATTTTCAAAATTACTTCAAAAATCGAATATGACTTGGCACGAATCATGGTGGGGTGCAGAATATCCATTCCCATCTGAATAACAATAATTTGTCAACAGAAATCATTGTCGAGTCATTAGAGGGGTTATTGAGGTAATTTTGCATTTTCAAAATTTCTTCAAAAATCTCATATGACTTGGCACGCATCATGGTGGGGTGCAGAATATCCATTCCCAGCTGAATAACAATAATTCGTCAACAGAAATCATTGTCGTGTCGTCAGAGGGGGTATAGAAAGATTTTTCATTTTCAAAATTACTTCAAAAATCTAACATGACTTGGCACGCATCATAGTGGGGTGCAAAGTATCCATGTCTATCTGAATAACAATAATTCATCAACATAAATCATTGTCGTGTCGTCAGAGGGGGTATAGAGGGATTTTTCATTATCAAAATGACTTCAAAAATCAAAAATGACTTGACACGCATCATGGTGGGGTGCAGAATATCCATTTCCATCTGAAAAATAATAATTCGTCAACAGAAATCATTGTCGTGTCGTCAGAGGGGGTCTAGAGGGATTTTTCATTTTCAAAATTACCTCAAAATCAAATATGACTTGGCATGCATCATAGTAGGGTGCCAAATATCCATGTCCATCTGAATAACAATAATTCGTTAACAGAAATCGTTAGAAGGGGTATAGAGGGATTTATCATTTTCAAAATTACTTCAAATATCAAATATGAGTTTGCACGCATCATGGTGGGGTGCAAAGTATCCATGTCCATCTGAATATCAATAATTCGTCAACAGAAATCATTGTCGGGTCGTCAGAGGGGGTATAGAGGGATTTTTCATTTTCAAAATTACCTAAAAAATCAAATATGACTTGGCACGCATCATGGTGGTGTGCAACATATCCATGATTATCTGAATAACAATAATTCGTTAACAGAAATCATTGTCGGGTCGTCAGAGGGGGATAGAGGGATTTATCATTTTCAAAATTACTTCAAAAATCAGATATGACCTGGCACGAATCATGGTGGGGTGCATAATATCCTTTTCCATCTGAATAACAATAATTCGTCAATAAAAATAATTTTCGGGTCGGTAGAGGGGGTATAGAGGGATTTTTCATTTTCAAAATTACCTAAAATATCAAATATGACTTGGCACGCAACATGGTGTGGTGCAGAATATCTATGTCCATCTGAATAACAATAATTCGTTAACAGAGATCATTGTCGGTTCGTCAGAGGGGTTTAGAGGGATTTTTCATTTTCAAAATTACTTCAAAAATCAAATATGACTTGGCACGCATCATAGTAGGGTGCAAAATATTGATTTCCATCTGAATAACATTAATTCGTCAACAGAAATCATTGCCGGGTCGTCAGAGGAGGTATAGAGGGATTTTTCATTTTCAAAATTACTTCAAAAATCAAATATGACTTGGCACGCATCATAGTATGGTGCAAAATATTCATTTCCATCCAAATAACAATAATTCGTCAACCAAAATCATTGTCGTGTCGTCAGAGGGGGTACAGAGGGATTTCTCAAATTCAAAATTACCTAAAATATCAAATATGACTTGGCACGCAACATGGTGGGGTGCAGAATATCTATTTCCATCTGAATAACAATAACTCGTCAACAGAAATCATTTCCGGGTTTTCAGAGGAGGTATAGAGGGATTTTTCATTTTCAAAATTACTTCAAAAATCAAATATGACTTGTCACGCATCATATTAGGGTGCAAAATATTCATTTCCATCCTTATATCAATAATTTGTCAACTGAAATCATTGTCGGGTCTTCAGAGGGGGTACAGAAGGATTTTTCATTTTCAAAATCACCTAAAAATCAAATATGACTCGGCACGCATCATAGTAGGGTGCAAAATATTCATTTCCATCCTAATATCGATAATTTGTCAACTGAAATCATTGTCGGGTCTTCAGAGGGGGTACAGAAGGATTTTTCATTTTAAAAATCACCTCAAAATCAAATATGACTTGGCACGCATCATATTAGGGTGCAAAATATTCATTTCCATCCTAATAACAATAATTCGTCAACAGAAATCATTGTCGGGTCGTCAGAGGGGGTATAGAGGAATTTTTCATTTTCAAAATTACCTAAAATATCAAATATGACTTGGCACGCAACATGGTGTTGTGCAGAATATCTACGTCCATCTGAATAACAATAATTCGTTAACAGAGATCATAGTCGGTTCGTCAGAGGGGTTTAGAGGGATTTTTCATTTTCAAAATTACTTCAAAAATCAAATACAGTTGGCACGCATCATGGTGGGGTACAAAATATTGATTTATATCCGAATAACAATAATTCGTCAACAGAAATCATTGTCGGGTCGTCAGAGGGGGTATAGAGGAATTTTTCATTTTCAAAGTTACCTAAAATATCAAATATGACTTGGCACGCAACATGGTGGGGTGCAGAATATCCATGTCCATTAGAATAACAATAATTCGTCAACAGAAATCATTGTCGGGTCGTAAGAGGGTGAACAGAGGGATTTTACATTTTCAAAATCTCTTCAAAAATCTAATATGACTTGTCACACATCATGATGGGGTGCAGAATATCCATTTACATCTGAATAACAATAATTCGTCAACAGAAATCATTGCCGGGTCGTCAGAGGGGGTACAGAGGGATTTTTCATTTTCAAAATTAGCTCAAAATCAAATATGACTCGGCACGCATCATAGTAGGGTGCAAAATATCCATGTCCATTAGAATAACAATAATTCGTCAACAGAAATCATTGTCGGGTCGTAAGAGGGTGAACAGAGGGATTTTACATTTTCAAAATCTCTTCAAAAATCTAATATGACTTGTCACACATCATGATGGGGTGCAGAATATCCATTTACATCTGAATAACAATAATTCGTCAACAGAAATCATTGTCGTGTCGTCATAGGGGTAATAGAGTGATTTTTCATTTTCAAAATTACCTCAAAATCAAATATGACTTGGCACGCATCATAGTAGGGTGCCAAATATCCATGTCCATCTGAATAAACATTATTCAATAACAGAAATCATTGTCGGGTCGTCAGAGGGGGTTTAGAGGAATTTTTCATTTTCAAAATTACTTCAAAAATCAAATATGACTTGGACCGCTACATGGTGGAGTGCATAATATCCATTTCCATCTGAATAACAATAATTCGTCAACAGAAATCATTGTCGGGTCGTTAGAGGGGGTATAGGATTTTTCATTTTCAAAATTACCTCAAAATAAAACATGACTTGGCACGCATCATAGTAGGGTGCAAAATATCTACGTTCATCTGAATAACAATAATTCGTAAACAGAAATCATTGTCGGTTCGTCACAGGGGTATAGAGGAATTTTTCATTTTCAAAATTTACTCAAAAATCAAATATGAGTTGGCACGCATCAAAGTAGAGTGCAAAATATCCATGTCATGAATAACAATAATTCGTCAACAGAAATCATTGTCGGGTCGTCAGAGGGGGTATGGAGGGATATTTCATTTTTAAAATGACTTCAAATATCAAATATGACTTGGCACGCATCATATTAGAGTGCAAAATATTCATTTCCATCCCAATAACAATAATTCGTCAACAGAAATCATTGTCGGGTCGTCAGAGGGGGTATAGAGGAATTTTTCATTTTCAAAGTTACCTAAAATATCAAATATGACTTGGCACGCAACATGGTGGGGTGCAGAATATCTATTTCCATCTGAATAACAATAATTCGTCAACAGAAATCATTGCCGGGTCGTCAGAGGGGGTACAGAGGGATTTTTCATTTTCAAAATTACCTCAAAATCAAATATGACTCGGCACGCATCATAGTAGGGTGCAAAATATCCATGTCCATTAGAATAACAATAATTCGTCAACAGAAATCATTGTCGGGTCGTAAGAGGGTGAACAGAGGGATTTTACATTTTCAAAATCTCTTCAAAAATCTAATATGACTTGTCACACATCATGATGGGGTGCAGAATATCCATTTACATCTGAATAACAATAATTCTTTAACAGAAATCATTGTCGTGTCGTCATAGGGGTAATAGAGTGATTTTTCATTTTCAAAATTACCTCAAAATCAAATATGACTTGGCACGCATCATAGTAGGGTGCCAAATATCCATGTCCATCTGAATAAACATTATTCAATAACAGAAATCATTGTCGGGTCGTCAGAGGGGGTTTAGAGGGATTTTTCATTTTCAAAATTACTTCAAAAATCAAATATGACTTGGACCGCTACATGGTGGGGTGCATAATATCCATTTCCATCTGAATAACAATAATTCGTCAACAGAAATCATTGTCGGGTCGTTAGAGGGGGTATAGGATTTTTCATTTTCAAAATTACCTCAAAATAAAACATGACTTGGCACGCATCATAGTAGGGTGCAAAATATCTACGTTCATCTGAATAACAATAATTCGTAAACAGAAATCATTGTCGGTTCGTCACAGGGGTATAGAGGGATTTTTCATTTTCAAAATTACTTCAAAAATCAAATATGAGTTGGCACGCATCAAAGTAGAGTGCAAAATATACATGTCATGAATAACAATAATTCGTCAACAGAAATCATTGTCGGGTCGTCAGAGGGGGTATGGAGGGATATTTCATTTTTAAAATGACTTCAAAAATCAAATATGACTTGGCACGCATCATATTAGAGTGCAAAATATTCATTTCCATCCCAATAACAATAATTCGTCAACAGAAATCATTGTCGGGTCGTCAGAGGGGGTATAGAGAATTTTTTCATTTTCAAAATTACCTAAAATATCAAATATGACTTGGCACGCAACATGGTGGGGTGCAGAATATCTATTTCCATCTGAATAACAATAACTCGTCAACAGAAATCATTGCCGGGTTGTCAGAGGAGGTATAGAGGGATTTTTCGTTTTCAAAATTACTTCAAAAATCAAATATGACTTGGCACGCATCATAGTAGGGTGCAAAATATTGATTTCCATCCAAAACACAATAATTTGTCAACAGAAATCATTGTCGGGTCGTCCAGAGGGGGTATAGAGGAATTTTTCATATTCAAAATTACCTAAAATATCAAATATGACTTGGCACGCATCATGATGGGGTGCAGAATATCCATTTACATCTTAAAAACAATAATTCGTCAACAGAAATCATTGTCGGGTCGTCAGAGGGGGTATAGAGGGATTTTTCATTTTCAAAATTACCTAAAATATCAAATATGACTTGGCACGCAACAAATTGGGGTGCAGAATATCTATTTTCATCTGAATAACAATAATTCGTCAACAGACATCATTGCCGGGTCGTCAGAGGAGGTATAGAGGGATTTTTCATTTTAAAATGACTTCAAAAATAAAATATGACTTGGCACGCATCATAGTAGGGTGCAAAATATCTATGTCTATCTGAATTACAATAATTCGTAAACGGGAATCATTGTCGGGTCGTCAGAGGAAGTATAGAGGATTTTTTCATTTTCAAAATTACCTAAAATATCAAATATGACTTGGCACGCAACATGGTGGGGTGCAGAATATCTATTTCCATCTGAATAACAATAACTCGTCAACAGAAATCATTGCCGGGTTGTCAGAGGAGGTATAGAGGGATTTTTCGTTTTCAAAATTACTTCAAAAATCAAATATGACTTGGCACGCATCATAGTAGGGTGCAAAATATTGATTTCCATCCGAAACACAATAATTCGTCAACAGAAATCATTGTCGGGTCGTCAGAGGGGGTATAGAGGAATTTTTCATTTTCAAAATTACCTAAAATATCAAATATGACTTGGCACGCATCATGATGGGGTGCAGAATATCCATTTACATCTAAAAAACAATAATTATTCAACGGAAATCATTGTCGGGTCGTCAGAGGGGGTATAGAGGGATTTTTCATTTTCAAAATTACCTAAAATATCAAATATGACTTGGCACGCAACATATTGGGGTGCAGAATATCTATTTCCATCTGAATAACAATAATTCGTCAACAGAAATCATTGCCGGGTCGTCAGAGGAGGTATAGAGGGATTTTTCATTTTCAAAATGACTTCAAAAATCAAATATGACTTGGCACGCATCATATTAGAGTGCAAAATATTCATTTCCATCCCAATAATAATAATTCGTCAACAGAAATCATTGTCGAGTCGTCAGAGGGGGTATAGAGGAATTTTTCATTTTCAAGATTACCTAAAATATCAAATATGACTTGGCACGCATCATGATGGGGTGCAGAATATCCATTTACATCTAAATAACAATAATTCGTCAACGGAAATCATTGTCGGGTCGTCAGAGGGGGTATAGAGGGATTTTTCATTTTCAAAATTACTTCAAAAATCAAATATGACTTGGCACGCATCACAGTATGGTGCAAAATATTCATTTCCATCCTAATAACAATAATTCGTCAACCAAAATCATTGTCGGGTCGTCAGAGGGGGTATAGAATGATTTTTCATTTTCAAAATTACTTCAAAAATCGAATATGACTTGGCACGCATCATGGTGGGGTGCAGAATATCCATTTCCATCTGAATAACAATAATTCATCAACAGAAGTCATTGTCGGGTCGTTAGAGGGGGTATAGAGGGATTTCACATTTTCAAAATTAATTCAAAATTACTTCAAAAATCAATTATGACTAGGCACATATCATAGTATGGTGCAAAATATTCATTTCCATCCAAATATCAATAATTCGTCAACCAAAATCATTGTCGGGTCGTCAGAGGGGGTAAAGAGGGATTTTTCATTTTCAAAATTACTTCAAAAATGAAATATGACTTGGCACGCATCATAGTATGGTGCAAAATATTCATTTCCATCCAAATAACAATAATTCGTCAACCAAAATCATTGTCGGGTCGTCAGAGGGGGTACAGAGGGATTTCTCAAATTCAAAATCACCTAAAATATCAAATATGACTTGGCACGCAACATGGTGGGGTGCAGAATATCTATTTCCATTTGAATAACAATAATTCATCAACAGAAGTCATTGTCGGGTCGTTAGAGGGGGTATAGAGGGATTTCACATTTTCAAAATTAATTCAAAATTACTTCAAAAATCAATTATGACTAGGCACATGTCATAGTATGGTGCAAAATATTCATTTCCATCCAAATATCAATAATTCGTCAACCAAAATCATTGTCGGGTCGTCAGAGGGGGTAAAGAGGGATTTTTCATTTTCAAAATTACCTAAAATATCAAATATGACTTGGCACGCAACAAATTGGGGTGCAGAATATCTATTTTCATCTGAATAACAATAATTCGTCAACAGACATCATTGCCGGGTCGTCAGAGGAGGTATAGAGGGATTTTTCATTTTAAAATGACTTCAAAAATAAAATATGACTTGGCACGCATCATAGTAGGGTGCAAAATATCTATGTCTATCTGAATTACAATAATTCGTAAACAGGAATCATTGTCGGGTCGTCAGAGGAAGTATAGAGGATTTTTTCATTTTCAAAATTACCTAAAATATCAAATATGACTTGGCACGCAACATGGTGGGGTGCAGAATATCTATTTCCATCTGAATAACAATAACTCGTCAACAGAAATCATTGCCGGGTTGTCAGAGGAGGTATAGAGGGATTTTTCGTTTTCAAAATTACTTCAAAAATCAAATATGACTTGGCACGCATCATAGTAGGGTGCAAAATATTGATTTCCATCCGAAACACAATAATTCGTCAACAGAAATCATTGTCGGGTCGTCAGAGGGGGTATAGAGGAATTTTTCATTTTCAAAATTACCTAAAATATCAAATATGACTTGGCACGCATCATGATGGGGTGCAGAATATCCATTTACATCTAAAAAACAATAATTATTCAACGGAAATCATTGTCGGGTCGTCAGAGGGGGTATAGAGGGATTTTTCATTTTCAAAATTACCTAAAATATCAAATATGACTTGGCACGCAACATATTGGGGTGCAGAATATCTATTTCCATCTGAATAACAATAATTCGTCAACAGAAATCATTGCCGGGTCGTCAGAGGAGGTATAGAGGGATTTTTCATTTTCAAAATGACTTCAAAAATCAAATATGACTTGGCACGCATCATATTAGAGTGCAAAATATTCATTTCCATCCCAATAATAATAATTCGTCAACAGAAATCATTGTCGAGTCGTCAGAGGGGGTATAGAGGAATTTTTCATTTTCAAGATTACCTAAAATATCAAATATGACTTGGCACGCATCATGATGGGGTGCAGAATATCCATTTACATCTAAATAACAATAATTCGTCAACGGAAATCATTGTCGGGTCGTCAGAGGGGGTATAGAGGGATTTTTCATTTTCAAAATTACTTCAAAAATCAAATATGACTTGGCACGCATCATAGTATGGTGCAAAATATTCATTTCCATCCAAATAACAATAATTCGTCAACCAAAATCATTGTCGGGTCGTCAGAGGGGGTATAGAATGATTTTTCATTTTCAAAATTACTTCAAAAATCGAATATGACTTGGCACGCATCATGGTGGGGTGCAGAATATCCATTTTCATCTGAATAACAATAATTCATCAACAGAAGTCATTGTCGGGTCGTTAGAGGGGGTATAGAGGGATTTCACATTTTCAAAATTAATTCAAAATTACTTCAAAAATCAATTATGACTAGGCACATATCATAGTATGGTGCAAAATATTCATTTCCATCCAAATATCAATAATTCGTCAACCAAAATCATTGTCGGGTCGTCAGAGGGGGTAAAGAGGGATTTTTCATTTTCAAAATTACTTCAAAAATGAAATATGACTTGGCACGCATCATAGTATGGTGCAAAATATTCATTTCCATCCAAATAACAATAATTCGTCAACCAAAATCATTGTCGGGTCGTCAGAGGGGGTACAGAGGGATTTCTCAAATTCAAAATCACCTAAAATATCAAATATGACTTGGCACGCAACATGGTGGGGTGCAGAATATCTATTTCCATTTGAATAACAATAATTCATCAACAGAAGTCATTGTCGGGTCGTTAGAGGGGGTATAGAGGGATTTCACATTTTCAAAATTAATTCAAAATTACTTCAAAAATCAATTATGACTAGGCACATATCATAGTATGGTGCAAAATATTCATTTCCATCCAAATATCAATAATTCGTCAACCAAAATCATTGTCGGGTCGTCAGAGGGGGTAAAGAGGGATTTTTCATTTTCAAAATTACTTCAAAAATGAAATATGACTTGGCACGCATCATAGTATGGTGCAAAATATTCATTTCCATCCAAATAACAATAATTCGTCAACCAAAATCATTGTCGGGTCGTCAGAGGGGGTACAGAGGGATTTCTCAAATTCAAAATCACCTAAAATATCAAATATGACTTGGCACGCAACATGGTGGGGTGCAGAATATCTATTTCCATTTGAATAACAATAATTCGTCAACAGAAATCATTGCCGGGTTTTCATAGGAGGTATAGAGGGATTTTTCATTTTCAAAATTACTTCAAAAATCAAATATGACTTGTCACGCATCATATTAGGGTGCAAAATATTCATTTCCATCCTAATAACAATAATTCGTCAACTGAAATCATTGTCGGGTCGTCAGAGGGGGTACAGAGGGATTTTTCATTTTCAAAATCACCTCAAAATCAAATATGACTCGGCACGCATCATAGTAGGGTGCAAATTATCAATGTCCAAATGAATAACAATAATTCGTCAACAGAAATCATTGTCGGGTCGTAAGAGGGTGTACAGAGGGATTTTACATTTTCAAAATCACTTCAAAAATCGAATATGACTTAGCGCGCATCATGGTGGGGTGCAGAATATTCATTTCCATCTGAATAATGATAATTCGTCAACAGAAATCATTGTCGTGTCGTCAGAGGGGGTATAGAGGGATTTTTCATTTTCAATATTACCTCAAAATCAAATATGACTTGGCACGCATCATAGTGGGGTGCAGAATATCCATGTCTAACTGAATAACAATAATTCGTTAACGGAAATCATTGTCGGGTCGTTAGAGGGGGTATAGAGGGATTTTTCATTTTCAAAATTACTTCAAAAATCGAATATGACTAGGCACGCATCATGGTGGGGTGCAGAATATCCATTTCCATCATAATAACAATAATTCATCAACAGAAGTCATTGTCGGGTCGTTAGAGGGGGTATAGAGGAATTTCACATTTTCAAAATTACTTCAAAATTACTTCAAAAATCAAATATGACTAGGCACGTATCATAGTTGGGTGCATAATATCCGTTTCCATCTGAATAATAATAATTCGTCAACAGATATCATTGTCGGGTCGTCAGAGGGGGTATAGAAGGATTTTTCTTTATCAAAATGGCTTCAAAAATCAAATATGACTTGGACCGCTACAAGGTGGGGTGCAGAATATCCATTTCCATCTGAATAACAATAATTCTTCAACATAAATCATTGTCGGGTCGTTAGAAGGGGTATAGGATTTTTCATTTTCAAAATTACCTCAAAATAAAATATGACTTGGCACGCATCATAGTAGGGTGCAAAATATCTATGTCTATCTGAATTACAATAATTCGTAAACAGAAATTGTTGTCGGGTCGTTAGAGGGGGTATAGAGGGATTTCACATTTTCAAAATTACTTCAAAATTACTTCAAAAATCAAATATGACTAGGCACGTATCATAGTTGGGTGCATGATATCCGTTTCCATCTGAATAATAATAATTCGTCAACAGATATCATTGTCGTGTCGTCAGAGGGGGTATAAAGGGATTTCTCATTTTTAAAATGACTTCAGAAATCAAATATGACTTGGCACGCATTATAGTAGGGTGCAATATATTCATTTTCATTAAATAACAATAATTCGTCAACAGAAATCATTGTCGGGTCGTTAGAGGGAGTATAGAGGGATTTTACATTTTCAAAATCACTTCAAAAATCAAATATGACTTGGCACGCATCATAGTAGGGTGCAAAATATTGATTTCCATCCGAATAACAATAATTCGTCAACAGAAATCATTGTGGGGTCGTCAGAGGGGGTATAGAGGTATTTTTCATTTTCAAAATTACCTCAAAAATCAAATATGACTTGACACGCATTATGGTGGTGTGCAACATATCCATTGGCATCTGAATAACAATAATTCGTCAACAGAAATCATTGTCGGGTCGTTAGAGGGAGTATAGAGGGATTTTACATTTTCAAAATCACTTCAAAAATCAAATATGACTTGGCACGCATCATAGTAGGGTGCAAAATATGGATTACCATCCGAATAACAATAATTCGTCAACAGAAATCATTGTCGGGTCGTCAGAGGGGGTATAGAGGGATTTTTCATTTTCAAAATTACTTCAAAAATCGAATATGACTTGGCACGAATCATGGTGGGGTGCAGAATATCCATTTCCATCTGAATAACAATAATTTGTCAACAGAAATCATTGTCGAGTCATTAGAGGGGTTATTGAGGTAATTTTGTATTTTCAAAATTTCTTCAAAAATCTAATATGACTTGGCACGCATCATGCTGGGGTGCAGAATATCCATTCCCAGCCGAATAACAATAATTCGTCAACAGAAATCATTTTCGTGTCGTCAGAGGGGGTATAGAAAGATTTTGCATTTTCAAAATTACTTCAAAAATCTAACATGACTTGGCACGCATCATGGTGGGGTGCAAAGTATCCGTGTCTATCTGAATAACAATATTTCATCAACATAAATCATTGTCGTGTCGTCAGAGGGGGTATAGAGGGATTTTTCATTATCAAAATGACTTCAAAAATCAAATATGACTTGGCACGCATCATGGTGGGGTGCAGAATATCCATAATCATCTGAAAAATAATAATTCGTCAACAGAAATCATTGTCGTGTCGTCAGAGGGGGTCTAGAGGGATTTTTCATTTTCAAAATTACCTCAAAATCAAATATGACTTGGCATGCATCATAGTAGGGTGCCAAATATCCATGTCCATCTGAATAACAATAATTCGTTAACAGAAATCGTTAGAAGGGGTATAGAGGGATTTATCATTTTCAAAATTACTTCAAATATCAAATATGAGTTTGCACGCATCATGGTGGGGTGCAAAGTATCCATGTCCATCTGAATATCAATAATTCGTCAACAGAAATCATTGTCGGGTCGTCAGAGGGGGTATAGAGGAATTTTTCATTTTCAAAATTACCTAAAAAATCAAATATGACTTGGCACGCATCATGGTGGTGTGCAACATATCCATGATTATCTGAATAACAATAATTCGTTAACAGAAATCATTGTCGGGTCGTCAGAGGGGGATAGAGGGATTTATCATTTTCAAAATTACTTCAAGAATCAGATATGACCTGGCACGAATCATGGTGGGGTGCATAATATCCATTTCCATCTGAATAACAATAATTCGTCAATAAAAATAATTTTCGGGTCGTTAGAGGGGGTATAGAGGGATTTTTCATTTTCAAAATTACCTAATATATCAAATATGACTTGTCACGCAACATGGTGTGGTGCAGAATATCTATGTCCATCTGAATAACAATAATTCGTTAACAGAGATCATTGTCGGTTCGTCAGAGGGGTTTAGAGGGATTTTTCATTTTCAAAATTACTTCAAAAATCAAATATGACTTGGCACGCATCATAGTAGGGTGCAAAATATTGATTTCCATCTGAATAACATTAATTCGTCAACAGAAATCATTGCCGGGTCGTCAGAGGAGGTATAGAGGGATTTTTCATTTTCAAAATTACTTCAAAAATCAAATATGACTTGGCACGCATCATAGTATGGTGCAAAATATTCATTTCCATCCAAATAACAATAATTCGTCAACCAAAATCATTGTCGGGTCGTCAGAGGGGGTACAGAGGGATTTCTCAAATTCAAAATTACCTAAAATATCAAATATGACTTGGCACGCAACATGGTGGGGTGCAGAATATCTATTTCCATCTGAATAACAATAATTCGTCAACAGAAATCATTTCCGGGTTTTCAGAGGAGGTATAGAGGGATTTTTCATTTTCAAAATTACTTCAAAAATCAAATATGACTTGTCACGCATCATATTAGGGTGCAAAATATTCATTTCCATCCTTATATCAATAATTTGTCAACTGAAATCATTGTCGGGTCTTCAGAGGGGGTACAGAAGGATTTTTCATTTTCAAAATCACCTAAAAATCAAATATGACTCGGCACGCATCATAGTAGGGTGCAAAATATTCATTTCCATCCTAATATCGATAATTTGTCAACTGAAATCATTGTCGGGTCTTCAGAGGGGGTACAGAAGGATTTTTCATTTTCAAAATCACCTCAAAATCAAATATGACTTGGCACGCATCATATTAGGGTGCAAAATATTCATTTCCATCCTAATAACAATAATTCGTCAACAGAAATCATTGTCGGGTCGTCAGAGGGGGTATAGAGGAATTTTTCATTTTCAAAATTACCTAAAATATCAAATATGACTTGGCACGCAACATGGTGTGGTGCAGAATATCTACGTCCATCTGAATAACAATAATTCGTTAACAGAGATCATTGTCGGTTCGTCAGAGGGGTTTAGAGGGATTTTTCATTTTCAAAATTACTTCAAAAATCAAATAGAGTTGACACGCATCATGGTGGGGTACAAAATATTGATTTATATCCGAATAACAATAATTCGTCAACAGAAATCATTGTCGGGTCGTCAGAGGGGGTATAGAGGAATTTTTCATTTTCAAAGTTACCTAAAATATCAAATATGACTTGGCACGCAACATGGTGGGGTGCAGAATATCTATTTCCATCTGAATAACAATAATTCGTCAACAGAAATCATTGCCGTGTTTTCAGAGGAGGTATAGAGGGATTTTTCATTTTCAAAATTACTTCAAAAATCAAATATGACTTGTCACGCATCATATTAGGGTGCAAAATATTCATTTCTATCCTAATAACAATAATTTGTCAACTGAAATCATTGTCGGATCGTCAGAGGGGGTACAGAGGGATTTTTCATTTTCAAAATTAATTCAAAAATCGAATATGACTTGGCACGCATCATGGTGGGGTGCAGAATATCCATTTCCATCTGAATAACAATAATTCATCAACAGAAGTCATTGTCGGGTCGTTAGAGGGGATATAGAGGGATTTCACATTTTCAAAATTAATTCAAAATTACTTCAAAAATCAATTATGACTAGGCACATATCATAGTATGGTGCAAAATATTCATTTCCATCCAAATATCAATAATTCGTCAACCAAAATCATTGTCGGGTCGTCAGAGGGGGTAAAGAGGGATTTTTCATTTTCAATATTACCTCAAAATCAAATATGACTTGGCACGCATCATAGTGGGGTGCAGAATATATATGTCTAACTGAATAACAATAATTCGTTAACGGAAATCGTTGTCGGGTCGTTAGAGGGGGTATAGAGGGATTTTTCATTTTCAAATTTACTTCAAAAATCGAATATGACTTGGCACGCATCATGGTGGGGTGCAGAATATCCATTTCCATCAGAATAACAATAATTCAACAACAGAATTCATTGTCGGGTCGTTAGAGGGGGTATAGAGGAATTTCACATTTTCAAAATTACTTCAAAATTACTTCAAAATTACTTCAAAAATCAAATATGACTAGGCACGTATCATAGTTGGGTGCATAATATCCGTTTCCATCTGAATAATAATAATTCGTCAACAGATATCATTGTCGGGTCGTCAGAGGGGGTATAGAAGGATTTTTCTTTATCAAAATGGCTTCAAAAATCAAATATGACTTGGACCGCTACAAGGTGGGGTGCAGAATATCCATTTCCATCTGAATAACAATAATTCATCAACAGAAGTCATTGTCGGGTCGTTAGAGGTGGTATAGAGGGATTTCACATTTTCAAAATTAATTCAAAATTACTTCAAAAATCAATTATGACTAGGCACATATCATAGTATGGTGCAAAATATTCATTTCCATCCAAATATCAATAATTCGTCAACCAAAATCATTGTCGGGTCGTCAGAGGGAGTAAAGAGGGATTTTTCATTTTCAGAATTACTTCAAAAATGAAATATGTCTTGGCACGCATCATAGTATGGTGCAAAATATTCATTTCCATCCAAATAACAATAATTCGTCAACCAAAATCATTGTCGGGTCGTCAGAGGGGGTACAGAGGGATTTCTCAAATTCAAAATCACCTATAATATCAAATATGACTTGGCACGCATCATAGTAGGGTGCAAAATATCAATGTCCAAATGAATAACAATAATTGGTCAACAGAAATCATTGTCGGGTCGTAAGAGGGTGTACAGAGGGATTTTACATTTTCAAAATCACTTCAAAAATCGAATATGACTTAGCACGCATCATGGTGGGGTGCAGAATATTCATTTCCATCTGAATAATGATAATTCGTCAACAGAAATCATTGTCGTGTCGTCAGAGGGGGTATAGAGGGATTTTTCATTTTCAATATTACCTCAAAATCAAATATGACTTGGCACGCATCATAGTGGGGTGCAGAATATCCATGTCTAACTGAATAACAATAATTCGTTAACGGAAATCATTGTCGGGTCGTTAGAGGGGGTATAGAGGGATTTTTCATTTTCAAATTTACTTCAAAAATCGAATATGACTTGGCACGCATCATAGTATGGTGCAAAATATTCATTTCCATCCAAATAACAATAATTCGTCAACCAAAATCATTGTCGTGTCGTCAGAGGGGGTACAGAGGGATTTCTCAAATTCAAAATTACCTAAAATATCAAATATGACTTGGCACGCAACATGGTGGGGTGCAGAATATCTATTTCCATCTGAATAACAATAACTCGTCAACAGAAATCATTTCCGGGTTTTCAGAGGAGGTATAGAGGGATTTTTCATTTTCAAAATTACTTCAAAAATCAAATATGACTTGTCACGCATCATATTAGGGTGCAAAATATTCATTTCCATCCTTATATCAATAATTTGTCAACTGAAATCATTGTCGGGTCTTCAGAGGGGGTACAGAAGGATTTTTCATTTTCAAAATCACCTAAAAATCAAATATGACTCGGCACGCATCATAGTAGGGTGCAAAATATTCATTTCCATCCTAATATCGATAATTTGTCAACTGAAATCATTGTCGGGTCTTCAGAGGGGGTACAGAAGGATTTTTCATTTTAAAAATCACCTCAAAATCAAATATGACTTGGCACGCATCATATTAGGGTGCAAAATATTCATTTCCATCCTAATAACAATAATTCGTCAACAGAAATCATTGTCGGGTCGTCAGAGGGGGTATAGAGGAATTTTTCATTTTCAAAATTACCTAAAATATCAAATATGACTTGGCACGCAACATGGTGTTGTGCAGAATATCTACGTCCATCTGAATAACAATAATTCGTTAACAGAGATCATAGTCGGTTCGTCAGAGGGGTTTAGAGGGATTTTTCATTTTCAAAATTACTTCAAAAATCAAATACAGTTGGCACGCATCATGGTGGGGTACAAAATATTGATTTATATCCGAATAACAATAATTCGTCAACAGAAATCATTGTCGGGTCGTCAGAGGGGGTATAGAGGAATTTTTCATTTTCAAAGTTACCTAAAATATCAAATATGACTTGGCACGCAACATGGTGGGGTGCAGAATATCTATTTCCATCTGAATAACAATAATTCGTTAACAGAAATCATTGCCGGGTCGTCAGAGGGGGTACAGAGGGATTTTTCATTTTTAAAATTAGCTCAAAATCAAATATGACTCGGCACGCATCATAGTAGGGTGCAAAATATCCATGTCCATTAGAATAACAATAATTCGTCAACAGAAATCATTGTCGGGTCGTAAGAGGGTGAACAGAGGGATTTTACATTTTCAAAATCTCTTCAAAAATCTAATATGACTTGTCACACATCATGATGGGGTGCAGAATATCCATTTACATCTGAATAACGATAATTCGTCAACAGAAATCATTGTCGTGTCGTCATAGGGGTAATAGAGTGATTTTTCATTTTCAAAATTACCTCAAAATCAAATATGACTTGGCACGCATCATAGTAGGGTGCCAAATATCCATGTCCATCTGAATAAACATTATTCAATAACAGAAATCATTGTCGGGTCGTCAGAGGGGGTTTAGAGGAATTTTTCATTTTCAAAATTACTTCAAAAATCAAATATGACTTGGACCGCTACATGGTGGAGTGCATAATATCCATTTCCATCTGAATAACAATAATTCGTCAACAGAAATCATTGTCGGGTCGTTAGAGGGGGTATAGGATTTTTCATTTTCAAAATTACCTCAAAATAAAACATGACTTGGCACGCATCATAGTAGGGTGCAAAATATCTACGTTCATCTGAATAACAATAATTCGTAAACAGAAATCATTGTCGGTTCGTCACAGGGGTATAGAGGAATTTTTCATTTTCAAAATTTACTCAAAAATCAAATATGAGTTGGCACGCATCAAAGTAGAGTGCAAAATATCCATGTCATGAATAACAATAATTCGTCAACAGAAATCATTGTCGGGTCGTCAGAGGGGGTATGGAGGGATATTTCATTTTTAAAATGACTTCAAAAATCAAATATGACTTGGCACGCATCATATTAGAGTGCAAAATATTCATTTCCATCCCAATAACAATAATTCGTCAACAGAAATCATTGTCGGGTCGTCAGAGGGGGTATAGAGGAATTTTTCATTTTCAAAGTTACCTAAAATATCAAATATGACTTGGCACGCAACATGGTGGGGTGCAGAATATCTATTTCCATCTGAATAACAATAATTCGTCAACAGAAATCATTGCCGGGTCGTCAGAGGGGGTACAGAGGGATTTTTCATTTTCAAAATTACCTCAAAATCAAATATGACTCGGCACGCATCATAGTAGGGTGCAAAATATCCATGTCCATTAGAATAACAATAATTCGTCAACAGAAATCATTGTCGGGTCGTAAGAGGGTGAACAGAGGGATTTTACATTTTCAAAATCTCTTCAAAAATCTAATATGACTTGTCACACATCATGATGGGGTGCAGAATATCCATTTACATCTGAATAACAATAATTCTTTAACAGAAATCATTGTCGTGTCGTCATAGGGGTAATAGAGTGATTTTTCATTTTCAAAATTACCTCAAAATCAAATATGACTTGGCACGCATCATAGTAGGGTGCCAAATATCCATGTCCATCTGAATAAACATTATTCAATAACAGAAATCATTGTCGGGTCGTCAGAGGGGGTTTAGAGGGATTTTTCATTTTCAAAATTACTTCAAAAATCAAATATGACTTGGACCGCTACATGGTGGGGTGCATAATATCCATTTCCATCTGAATAACAATAATTCGTCAACAGAAATCATTGTCGGGTCGTTAGAGGGGGTATAGGATTTTTCATTTTCAAAATTACCTCAAAATAAAACATGACTTGGCACGCATCATAGTAGGGTGCAAAATATCTACGTTCATCTGAATAACAATAATTCGTAAACAGAAATCATTGTCGGTTCGTCACAGGGGTATAGAGGGATTTTTCATTTTCAAAATTACTTCAAAAATCAAATATGAGTTGACACGCATCAAAGTAGAGTGCAAAATATCCATGTCATGAATAACAATAATTCGTCAACAGAAATCATTGTCGGGTCGTCAGAGGGGGTATGGAGGGATATTTCATTTTTAAAATGACTTCAAAAATCAAATATGACTTGGCACGCATCATATTAGAGTGCAAAATATTCATTTCCATCCCAATAACAATAATTCGTCAACAGAAATCATTGTCGGGTCGTCAGAGGGGGTATAGAGAATTTTTTCATTTTCAAAATTACCTAAAATATCAAATATGACTTGGCACGCAACATGGTGGGGTGCAGAATATCTATTTCCATCTGAATAACAATAACTCGTCAACAGAAATCATTGCCGGGTTGTCAGAGGAGGTATAGAGGGATTTTTCGTTTTCAAAATTACTTCAAAAATCAAATATGACTTGGCACGCATCATAGTAGGGTGCAAAATATTGATTTCCATCCAAAACACAATAATTTGTCAACAGAAATCATTGTCGGGTCGTCCAGAGGGGGTATAGAGGAATTTTTCATATTCAAAATTACCTAAAATATCAAATATGACTTGGCACGCATCATGATGGGGTGCAGAATATCCATTTACATCTTAAAAACAATAATTCGTCAACAGAAATCATTGTCGGGTCGTCAGAGGGGGTATAGAGGGATTTTTCATTTTCAAAATTACCTAAAATATCAAATATGACTTGGCACGCAACAAATTGGGGTGCAGAATATCTATTTTCATCTGAATAACAATAATTCGTCAACAGACATCTTTGCCGGGTCGTCAGAGGAGGTATAGAGGGATTTTTCATTTTAAAATGACTTCAAAAATAAAATATGACTTGGCACGCATCATAGTAGGGTGCAAAATATCTATGTCTATCTGAATTACAATAATTCGTAAACAGGAATCATTGTCGGGTCGTCAGAGGAAGTATAGAGGATTTTTTCATTTTCAAAATTACCTAAAATATCAAATATGACTTGGCACGCAACATGGTGGGGTGCAGAATATCTATTTCCATCTGAATAACAATAACTCGTCAACAGAAATCATTGCCGGGTTGTCAGAGGAGGTATAGAGGGATTTTTCGTTTTCAAAATTACTTCAAAAATCAAATATGACTTGGCACGCATCATAGTAGGGTGCAAAATATTGATTTCCATCCGAAACACAATAATTCGTCAACAGAAATCATTGTCGGGTCGTCAGAGGGGGTATAGAGGAATTTTTCATTTTCAAAATTACCTAAAATATCAAATATGACTTGGCACGCATCATGATGGGGTGCAGAATATCCATTTACATCTAAAAAACAATAATTATTCAACGGAAATCATTGTCGGGTCGTCAGAGGGGGTATAGAGGGATTTTTCATTTTCAAAATTACCTAAAATATCAAATATGACTTGGCACGCAACATTTTGGGGTGCAGAATATCTATTTCCATCTGAATAACAATAATTCGTCAACAGAAATCATTGCCGGGTCGTCAGAGGAGGTATAGAGGGATTTTTCATTTTCAAAATGACTTCAAAAATCAAATATGACTTGGCACGCATCATATTAGAGTGCAAAATATTCATTTCCATCCCAATAATAATAATTCGTCAACAGAAATCATTGTCGAGTCGTCAGAGGGGGTATAGAGGAATTTTTCATTTTCAAGATTACCTAAAATATCAAATATGACTTGGCACGCATCATGATGGGGTGCAGAATATCCATTTACATCTAAATAACAATAATTCGTCAACGGAAATCATTGTCGGGTCGTCAGAGGGGGTATAGAGGGATTTTTCATTTTCAAAATTACTTCAAAAATCAAATATGACTTGGCACGCATCATAGTATGGTGCAAAATATTCATTTCCATCCAAATAACAATAATTCGTCAACCAAAATCATTGTCGGGTCGTTAGAGGGGGTATAGAATGATTTTTCATTTTCAAAATTACTTCAAAAATCGAATATGACTTGGCACGCATCATGGTGGGGTGCAGAATATCCATTTCCATCTGAATAACAATAATTCATCAACAGAAGTCATTGTCGGGTCGTTAGAGGGGGTATAGAGGGATTTCACATTTTCAAAATTAATTCAAAATTACTTCATAAATCAATTATGACTAGGCACATATCATAGTATGGTGCAAAATATTCATTTCCATCCAAATATCAATAATTCGTCAACCAAAATCATTGTCGGGTCGTCAGAGGGGGTAAAGAGGGATTTTTCATTTTCAAAATTACTTCAAAAATGAAATATGACTTGGCACGCATCATAGTATGGTGCAAAATATTCATTTCCATCCAAATAACAATAATTCGTCAACCAAAATCATTGTCGGGTCGTCAGAGGGGGTACAGAGGGATTTCTCAAATTCAAAATCACCTAAAATATCAAATATGACTTGGCACGCAACATGGTGGGGTGCAGAATATCTATTTCCATTTGAATAACAATAATTCATCAACAGAAGTCATTGTCGGGTCGTTAGAGGGGGTATAGAGGGATTTCACATTTTCAAAATTAATTCAAAATTACTTCAAAAATCAATTATGACTAGGCACATATCATAGTATGGTGCAAAATATTCATTTCCATCCAAATATCAATTAATTCGTCAACCAAAATCATTGTCGGGTCGTCAGAGGGGGTAAAGAGGGATTTTTCATTTTCAAAATTACTTCAAAAATGAAATATGACTTGGCACGCATCATAGTATGGTGCAAAATATTCATTTCCATCCAAATAACAATAATTCGTCAACCAAAATCATTGTCGGGTCGTCAGAGGGGGTACAGAGGGATTTCTCAAATTCAAAATCACCTAAAATATCAAATATGACTTGGCACGCAACATGGTGGGGTGCAGAATATCTATTTCCATTTGAATAACAATAATTCGTCAACAGAAATCATTGCCGGGTTTTCATAGGAGGTATAGAGGGATTTTTCATTTTCAAAATTACTTCAAAAATCAAATATGACTTGTCACGCATCATATTAGGGTGCAAAATATTCAGTTCCATCCTAATAACAATAATTCGTCAACTGAAATCATTGTCGGGTCGTCAGAGGGGGTACAGAGGGATTTTTCATTTTCAAAATCACCTCAAAATCAAATATGACTCGGCACGCATCATAGTAGGGTGCAAATTATCAATGTCCAAATGAATAACAATAATTCGTCAACAGAAATCATTGTCGGGTCGTAAGAGGGTGTACAGAGGGATTTTACATTTTCAAAATCACTTCAAAAATCGAATATGACTTAGCACGCATCATGGTGGGGTGCAGAATATTCATTTCCATCTGAATAATGATAATTCGTCAACAGAAATCATTGTCGTGTCGTCAGAGGGGGTATAGAGGGATTTTTCATTTTCAATATTACCTCAAAATCAAATATGACTTGGCACGCATCATAGTGGGGTGCAGAATATCCATGTCTAACTGAATAACAATAATTCGTTAACGGAAATCATTGTCGGGTCGTTAGAGGGGGTATAGAGGGATTTTTCATTTTCAAAATTACTTCAAAAATCGAATATGACTAGGCACGCATCATGGTGGGGTGCAGAATATCCATTTCCATCATAATAACAATAATTCATCAACAGAAGTCATTGTCGGGTCGTTAGAGGGGGTATAGAGGAATTTCACATTTTCAAAATTACTTCAAAATTACTTCAAAAATCAAATATGACTAGGCACGTATCATAGTTGGGTGCATAATATCCGTTTCCATCTGAATAATAATAATTCGTCAACAGATATCATTGTCGGGTCGTCAGAGGGGGTATAGAAGGATTTTTCTTTATCAAAATGGCTTCAAAAATCAAATATGACTTGGACCGCTACAAGGTGGGGTGCAGAATATCCATTTCCATCTGAATAACAATAATTCTTCAACATAAATCATTGTCGGGTCGTTAGAAGGGGTATAGGATTTTTCATTTTCAAAATTACCTCAAAATAAAATATGACTTGGCACGCATCATAGTAGGGTGCAAAATATCTATGTCTATCTGAATTACAATAATTCGTAAACAGAAATTATTGTCGGGTCGTTAGAGGGGGTATAGAGGGATTTCACATTTTCAAAATTACTTCAAAATTACTTCAAAAATCAAATATGACTAGGCACGTATCATAGTTGGGTGCATGATATCCGTTTCCATCTGAATAATAATAATTCGTCAACAGATATCATTGTCGTGTCGTCAGAGGGGGTATAAAGGGATTTCTCATTTTTAAAATGACTTCAGAAATCAAATATGACTTGGCACGCATTATAGTAGGGTGCAATATATTCATTTTCATTAAATAACAATAATTCGTCAACAGAAATCATTGTCGGGTCGTTAGAGGGAGTATAGAGGGATTTTACATTTTCAAAATCACTTCAAAAATCAAATATGACTTGGCACGCATCATAGTAGGGTGCAAAATATTGATTTCCATCCGAATAACAATAATTCGTCAACAGAAATCATTGTGGGGTCGTCAGAGGGGGTATAGAGGTATTTTTCATTTTCAAAATTACCTCAAAAATCAAATATGACTTGACACGCATTATGGTGGTGTGCAACATATCCATTGGCATCTGAATAACAATAATTCGTCAACAGAAATCATTGTCGGGTCGTTAGAGGGAGTATAGAGGGATTTTACATTTTCAAAATCACTTCAAAAATCAAATATGACTTGGCACGCATCATAGTAGGGTGCAAAATATGGATTACCATCCGAATAACAATAATTCGTCAACAGAAATCATTGTCGGGTCGTCAGAGGGGGTATAGAGGGATTTTTCATTTTCAAAATTACTTCAAAAATCGAATATGACTTGGCACGAATCATGGTGGGGTGCAGAATATCCATTTCCATCTGAATAACAATAATTTGTCAACAGAAATCATTGTCGAGTCATTAGAGGGGTTATTGAGGTAATTTTGTATTTTCAAAATTTCTTCAAAAATCTAATATGACTTGGCACGCATCATGGTGGGGTGCAGAATATCCATTCCCAGCCGAATAACAATAATTCGTCAACAGAAATCATTTTCGTGTCGTCAGAGGGGGTATAGAAAGATTTTGCATTTTCAAAATTACTTCAAAAATCTAACATGACTTGGCACGCATCATGGTGGGGTGCAAAGTATCCATGTCTATCTGAATAACAATATTTCATCAACATAAATCATTGTCGTGTCGTCAGAGGGGGTATAGAGGGATTTTTCATTATCAAAATGACTTCAAAAATCAAATATGACTTGGCACGCATCATGGTGGGGTGCAGAATATCCATAATCATCTGAAAAATAATAATTCGTCAACAGAAATCATTGTCGTGTCGTCAGAGGGGGTCTAGAGGGATTTTTCATTTTCAAAATTACCTCAAAATCAAATATGACTTGGCATGCATCATAGTAGGGTGCCAAATATCCATGTCCATCTGAATAACAATAATTCGTTAACAGAAATCGTTAGAAGGGGTATAGAGGGATTTATCATTTTCAAAATTACTTCAAATATCAAATATGAGTTTGCACGCATCATGGTGGGGTGCAAAGTATCCATGTCCATCTGAATATCAATAATTCGTCAACAGAAATCATTGTCGGGTCGTCAGAGGGGGTATAGAGGAATTTTTCATTTTCAAAATTACCTAAAAAATCAAATATGACTTGGCACGCATCATGGTGGTGTGCAACATATCCATGATTATCTGAATAACAATAATTCGTTAACAGAAATCATTGTCGGGTCGTCAGAGGGGGATAGAGGGATTTATCATTTTCAAAATTACTTCAAGAATCAGATATGACCTGGCACGAATCATGGTGGGGTGCATAATATCCATTTCCATCTGAATAACAATAATTCGTCAATAAAAATAATTTTCGGGTCGTTAGAGGGGGTATAGAGGGATTTTTCATTTTCAAAATTACCTAATATATCAAATATGACTTGTCACGCAACATGGTGTGGTGCAGAATATCTATGTCCATCTGAATAACAATAATTCGTTAACAGAGATCATTGTCGGTTCGTCAGAGGGGTTTAGAGGGATTTTTCATATTCAAAATTACTTCAAAAATCAAATATGACTTGGCACGCATCATAGTAGGGTGCAAAATATTGATTTCCATCTGAATAACATTAATTCGTCAACAGAAATCATTGCCGGGTCGTCAGAGGAGGTATAGAGGGATTTTTCATTTTCAAAATTACTTCAAAAATCAAATATGACTTGGCACGCATCATAGTATGGTGCAAAATATTCATTTCCATCCAAATAACAATAATTCGTCAACCAAAATCATTGTCGGGTCGTCAGAGGGGGTACAGAGGGATTTCTCAAATTCAAAATTACCTAAAATATCAAATATGACTTGGCACGCAACATGGTGGGGTGCAGAATATCTATTTCCATCTGAATAACAATAATTCGTCAACAGAAATCATTTCCGGGTTTTCAGAGGAGGTATAGAGGGATTTTTCATTTTCAAAATTACTTCAAAAATCAAATATGACTTGTCACGCATCATATTAGGGTGCAAAATATTCATTTCCATCCTTATATCAATAATTTGTCAACTGAAATCATTGTCGGGTCTTCAGAGGGGGTACAGAAGGATTTTTCATTTTCAAAATCACCTAAAAATCAAATATGACTCGGCACGCATCATAGTAGGGTGCAAAATATTCATTTCCATCCTAATATCGATAATTTGTCAACTGAAATCATTGTCGGGTCTTCAGAGGGGGTACAGAAGGATTTTTCATTTTCAAAATCACCTCAAAATCAAATATGACTTGGCACGCATCATATTAGGGTGCAAAATATTCATTTCCATCCTAATAACAATAATTCGTCAACAGAAATCATTGTCGGGTCGTCAGAGGGGGTATAGAGGAATTTATCATTTTCAAAATTACCTAAAATATCAAATATGACTTGGCACGCAACATGGTGTGGTGCAGAATATCTACGTCCATCTGAATAACAATAATTCGTTAACAGAGATCATTGTCGGTTCGTCAGAGGGGTTTAGAGGGATTTTTCATTTTCAAAATTACTTCAAAAATCAAATAGAGTTGACACGCATCATGGTGGGGTACAAAATATTGATTTATATCCGAATAACAATAATTCGTCAACAGAAATCATTGTCGGGTCGTCAGAGGGGGTATAGAGGAATTTTTCATTTTCAAAGTTACCTAAAATATCAAATATGACTTGGCACGCAACATGGTGGGGTGCAGAATATCTATTTCCATCTGAATAACAATAATTCGTCAACAGAAATCATTGCCGGGTCGTCAGAGGGGGTACAGAGGGATTTTTCATTTTCAAAATTACCTCAAAATCAAATATGACTCGGCACGCATCATAGTAGGGTGCAAAATATCCATGTCCATTAGAATAACAATAATTCGTCAACAGAAATCATTGTCGGGTCGTAAGAGGGTGAACAGAGGGATTTTACATTTTCAAAATCTCTTCAAAAATCTAATATGACTTGTCACACATCATGATGGGGTGCAGAATATCCATTTACATCTGAATAACAATAATTCGTCAACAGAAATCATTGTCGTGTCGTCATAGGGGTAATAGAGTGATTTTTCATTTTCAAAATTACCTCAAAATCAAATATGACTTGGCACGCATCATAGTAGGGTGCCAAATATCCATGTCCATCTGAATAAACATTATTCAATAACTAAAATCATTGTCGGGTCGTCAGAGGGGGTTTAGAGGGATTTTTCATTTTCAAAATTACTTCAAAAATCAAATATGACTTGGACCGCTACATGGTGGGGTGCATAATATCCATTTCCATCTGAATAACAATAATTCGTCAACAGAAATCATTGTCGGGTCGTTAGAGGGGGTATAGGATTTTTCATTTTCAAAATTACCTCAAAATAAAACATGCCTTGGCACGCATCATAGTAGGGTGCAAAATATCTACGTTCATCTGAATAACAATAATTCGTAAACAGAAATCATTGTCGGTTCGTCACAGGGGTATAGAGGGATTTTTCATTTTCAAAATTACTTCAAAAATCAAATATGAGTTGGCACGCATCAAAGTAGAGTGCAAAATATCCATATCATGAATAACAATAATTCGTCAACAGAAATCATTGTCGGGTCGTCATAGGGGGTATGGAGGGATATTTCATTTTTAAAATGACTTCAAAAATCAAATATGACTTGGCACGCATCATATTAGAGTGCAAAATATTCATTTCCATCCCAATAACAATAATTCGTCAACAGAAATCATTGTCGGGTCGTCAGAGGGGGTATAGAGGAATTTTTCATTTTCAAAATTACCTGAAATATCAAATATGACTTGGCACGCATCATGATGGGGTGCAGAATATCCATTTACATCTAAATAACAATAATTCGTCAACGGAAATCATTGTCGGGTCGTCAGAGGGGGTATAGAGGGATTTTTCATTTTCAAAATTACTTCAAAAATCAAATATGACTTGGCACGCAACATAGTATGGTGCAAAACATTCATTTCCATCCAAATAACAATAATTCGTCAACCAAAATCATTGTCGGGTCGTCAGAGGGGGTACAGAGGGATTTCTCAAATTCAAAATTACCTAAAATATCAAATATGACTTGGCACGCAACATGGTGGGGTGCAGAATATCTATTTCCATCTGAATAACAATAATTCGTCAACAGAAATCATTGCCGTGTTTTCAGAGGAGGTATAGAGGGATTTTTCATTTTCAAAATTACTTCAAAAATCAAATATGACTTGTCACGCATCATATTAGGGTGCAAAATATTCATTTCTATCCTAATAACAATAATTTGTCAACTGAAATCATTGTCGGATCGTCAGAGGGGGTACAGAGGGATTTTTCATTTTCAAAATTAATTCAAAAATCGAATATGACTTGGCACGCATCATGGTGGGGTGCAGAATATCCATTTCCATCTGAATAACAATAATTCATCAACAGAAGTCATTGTCGGGTCGTTAGAGGGGATATAGAGGGATTTCACATTTTCAAAATTAATTCAAAATTACTTCAAAAATCAATTATGACTAGGCACATATCATAGTATGGTGCAAAATATTCATTTCCATCCAAATATCAATAATTCGTCAACCAAAATCATTGTCGGGTCGTCAGAGGGGGTAAAGAGGGATTTTTCATTTTCAATATTACCTCAAAATCAAATATGACTTGGCACGCATCATAGTGGGGTGCAGAATATATATGTCTAACTGAATAACAATAATTCGTTAACGGAAATCGTTGTCGGGTCGTTAGAGGGGGTATAGAGGGATTTTTCATTTTCAAATTTACTTCAAAAATCGAATATGACTTGGCACGCATCATGGTGGGGTGCAGAATATCCATTTCCATCAGAATAACAATAATTCAACAACAGAATTCATTGTCGGGTCGTTAGAGGGGGTATAGAGGAATTTCACATTTTCAAAATTACTTCAAAATTACTTCAAAATTACTTCAAAAATCAAATATGACTAGGCACGTATCATAGTTGGGTGCATAATATCCGTTTCCATCTGAATAATAATAATTCGTCAACAGATATCATTGTCGGGTCGTCAGAGGGGGTATAGAAGGATTTTTCTTTATCAAAATGGCTTCAAAAATCAAATATGACTTGGACCGCTACAAGGTGGGGTGCAGAATATCCATTTCCATCTGAATAACAATAATTCATCAACAGAAGTCATTGTCGGGTCGTTAGAGGTGGTATAGAGGGATTTCACATTTTCAAAATTAATTCAAAATTACTTCAAAAATCAATTATGACTAGGCACATATCATAGTATGGTGCAAAATATTCATTTCCATCCAAATATCAATAATTCGTCAACCAAAATCATTGTCGGGTCGTCAGAGGGAGTAAAGAGGGATTTTTCATTTTCAGAATTACTTCAAAAATGAAATATGTCTTGGCACGCATCATAGTATGGTGCAAAATATTCATTTCCATCCAAATAACAATAATTCGTCAACCAAAATCATTGTCGGGTCGTCAGAGGGGGTACAGAGGGATTTCTCAAATTCAAAATCACGTAAAATATCAAATATGACTTGGCACGCATCATAGTAGGGTGCAAAATATCAATGTCCAAATGAATAACAATAATTGGTCAACAGAAATCATTGTCGGGTCGTAAGAGGGTGTACAGAGGGATTTTACATTTTCAAAATCACTTCAAAAATCGATTATGACTTAGCACGCATCATGGTGGGGTGCAGAATATTCATTTCCATCTGAATAATGATAATTCGTCAACAGAAATCATTGTCGTGTCGTCAGAGGGGGTATAGAGGGATTTTTCATTTTCAATATTACCTCAAAATCAAATATGACTTGGCACGCATCATAGTGGGGTGCAGAATATCCATGTCTAACTGAATAACAATAATTCGTTAACGGAAATCATTGTCGGGTCGTTAGAGGGGGTATAGAGGGATTTTTCATTTTCAAATTTACTTCAAAAATCGAATATGACTTGGCACGCATCATGGTGGGGTGCAGAATATCCATTTCCATCAGAATAACAATAATTCAACAACAGAAGTCATTGTCGGGTCGTTAGAGGGGGTATAGAGGAATTTCACATTTTCAAAATTATATCAAGATTACTTCAAAAATCAAATATGACTAGCCACGTATCATAGTTGGGTGCATAATATCCGTTTCCATCTGAATAATAATAATTCGTCAACAGATATCATTGTCGGGTCGTCAGAGGGGGTATAGAAGGATTTTTCTTTATCAAAATGGCTTCAAAAATCAAATATGACTTGGACCGCTACAAGGTGGGGTGCAGAATATCCATTTCCATCTGAATAACAATAATTCTTCAACAGAAATCATTGTCGGGTCGTTAGAAGGGGTATAGGATTTTTCATTTTCAAAATTACCTCAAAATAAAATATGACTTGGCACGCATCATAGTAGGGTGCAAAATATCTATGTCTATCTGAATTACAATAATTCGTAAACAGAAATTATTGTCGGGTCGTCAGAGGGGTATAGAGGGATTTTTCATTTTCAAAATTACTTCAAAAATCGAATATGACTTGGCACGCATCATGTTGGGGTGCAGAATATTCATTTCCATCTGAATAATGATAATTCGTCAACAGAAATCATTGTCGTGTCGTCAGAGGGGGTATAGAGGGATTTTTCATTTTCAATAATACCTCAAAATCAAATATGACTTGGCACGCATCATAGTGGGGTGCAGAATATCCATGTCTATCTGAATAACAATAATTCGTTAACGGAAATCATTGTCGGGTCGTTAGAGGGGGTATAGAGTAATTTTTCATTTTAAAAATTACTTCAAAAATCGAATATGACTTGGCACGCATCATGGTGGGGTGCAGAATATCCATTTCCATCTGAATAACAATAATTCATCAACAGAAGTCATTGTCGGGTCGTTAGAGGGGGTATAGAGGAATTTCACATTTTCAAAATTACTTCAAAATTACTTCAAAAATCAAATATGACTAGGCACGTATCATAGTTGGGTGCATAATATCCGTTTCCATCTGAATAATAATAATTCGTCAACAGATATCATTGTCGGGTCGTCAGAGGGGGTATAGAAGGATTTTTCTTTATCAAAATGGCTTCAAAAATCAAATATGACTTGGACCGCTACAAGGTGGGGTGCAGAATATCCATTTCCATCTGAATAACAATAATTCATCAACAGAAGTCATTGTCGGGTCGTTAGAGGTGGTATAGAGGGATTTCACATTTTCAAAATTAATTCAAAATTACTTCAAAAATCAATTATGACTAGGCACATATCATAGTATGGTGCAAAATATTCATTTCCATCCAAATATCAATAATTCGTCAACCAAAATCATTGTCGGGTCGTCAGAGGGAGTAAAGAGGGATTTTTCATTTTCAGAATTACTTCAAAAATGAAATATGTCTTGGCACGCATCATAGTATGGTGCAAAATATTCATTTCCATCCAAATAACAATAATTCGTCAACCAAAATCATTGTCGGGTCGTCAGAGGGGGTACAGAGGGATTTCTCAAATTCAAAATCACGTAAAATATCAAATATGACTTGGCACGCATCATAGTAGGGTGCAAAATATCAATGTCCAAATGAATAACAATAATTGGTCAACAGAAATCATTGTCGGGTCGTAAGAGGGTGTACAGAGGGATTTTACATTTTCAAAATCACTTCAAAAATCGATTATGACTTAGCACGCATCATGGTGGGGTGCAGAATATTCATTTCCATCTGAATAATGATAATTCGTCAACAGAAATCATTGTCGTGTCGTCAGAGGGGGTATAGAGGGATTTTTCATTTTCAATATTACCTCAAAATCAAATATGACTTGGCACGCATCATAGTGGGGTGCAGAATATCCATGTCTAACTGAATAACAATAATTCGTTAACGGAAATCATTGTCGGGTCGTTAGAGGGGGTATAGAGGGATTTTTCATTTTCAAATTTACTTCAAAAATCGAATATGACTTGGCACGCATCATGGTGGGGTGCAGAATATCCATTTCCATCAGAATAACAATAATTCAACAACAGAAGTCATTGTCGGGTCGTTAGAGGGGGTATAGAGGAATTTCACATTTTCAAAATTATATCAAGATTACTTCAAAAATCAAATATGACTAGCCACGTATCATAGTTGGGTGCATAATATCCGTTTCCATCTGAATAATAATAATTCGTCAACAGATATCATTGTCGGGTCGTCAGAGGGGGTATAGAAGGATTTTTCTTTATCAAAATGGCTTCAAAAATCAAATATGACTTGGACCGCTACAAGGTGGGGTGCAGAATATCCATTTCCATCTGAATAACAATAATTCTTCAACAGAAATCATTGTCGGGTCGTTAGAAGGGGTATAGGATTTTTCATTTTCAAAATTACCTCAAAATAAAATATGACTTGGCACGCATCATAGTAGGGTGCAAAATATCTATGTCTATCTGAATTACAATAATTCGTAAACAGAAATTATTGTCGGGTCGTCAGAGGGGTATAGAGGGATTTTTCATTTTCAAAATTACTTCAAAAATCGAATATGACTTGGCACGCATCATGTTGGGGTGCAGAATATTCATTTCCATCTGAATAATGATAATTCGTCAACAGAAATCATTGTCGTGTCGTCAGAGGGGGTATAGAGGGATTTTTCATTTTCAATAATACCTCAAAATCAAATATGACTTGGCACGCATCATAGTGGGGTGCAGAATATCCATGTCTATCTGAATAACAATAATTCGTTAACGGAAATCATTGTCGGGTCGTTAGAGGGGGTATAGAGTAATTTTTCATTTTAAAAATTACTTCAAAAATCGAATATGACTTGGCACGCATCATGGTGGGGTGCAGAATATCCATTTCCATCTGAATAACAATAATTCATCAACAGAAGTCATTGTCGGGTCGTTAGAGGGGGTATAGAGGAATTTCACATTTTCAAAATTACTTCAAAATTACTTCAAAAATCAAATATGACTAGGCACGTATCATAGTTGGGTGCATAATATCCGTTTCCATCTGAATAATAATAATTCGTCAACAGATATCATTGTCGGGTCGTCAGAGGGGGTATAGAAGGATTTTTCTTTATCAAAATGGCTTCAAAAATCAAATATGACTTGGACCGCTACAAGGTGGGGTGCAGAATATCCATTTCCATCTGAATAACAATAATTCTTCAACATAAATCATTGTCGGGTCGTTAGAAGGGGTATAGGATTTTTCATTTTCAAAATTACCTCAAAATAAAATATGACTTGGCACGCATCATAGTAGGGTGCAAAATATCTATGTCTATCTGAATTACAATAATTCGTAAACAGAAATTATTGTCGGGTCGTTAGAGGGGGTATAGAGGGATTTCACATTTTCAAAATTACTTCAAAATTACTTCAAAAATCAAATATGACTAGGCACGTATCATAGTTGGGTGCATGATATCCGTTTCCATCTGAATAATAATAATTCGTCAACAGATATCATTGTCGTGTCGTCAGAGGGGGTATAAAGGGATTTCTCATTTTTAAAATGACTTCTGAAATCAAATATGACTTGGCACGCATTATAGTAGGGTGCAATATATTCATTTTCATTAAATAACAATAATTCGTCAACAGAAATCATTGTCGGGTCGTTAGAGGGAGTATAGAGGGATTTTACATTTTCAAAATCACTTCAAAAATCAAATATGACTTGGCACGCATCATAGTAGGGTGCAAAATATTGATTTCCATCCGAATAACAATAATTCGTCAACAGAAATCATTGTGGGGTCGTCAGAGGGGGTATAGAGGTATTTTTCATTTTCAAAATTACCTCAAAAATCAAATATGACTTGACACGCATTATGGTGGTGTGCAACATATCCATTGGCATCTGAATAACAATAATTCGTCAACAGAAATCATTGTCGGGTCGTTAGAGGGAGTATAGAGGGATTTTACATTTTCAAAATCACTTCAAAAATCAACTATGACTTGGCACGCATCATAGTAGGGTGCAAAATATGGATTACCATCCGAATAACAATAATTCGTCAACAGAAATCATTGTCGGGTCGTCAGAGGGGGTATAGAGGGATTTTTCATTTTCAAAATTACTTCAAAAATCGAATATGACTTGGCACGAATCATGGTGGGGTGCAGAATATCCATTTCCATCTGAATAACAATAATTTGTCAACAGAAATCATTGTCGAGTCATTAGAGGGGTTATTGAGGTAATTTTGTATTTTCAAAATTTCTTCAAAAATCTAATATGACTTGGCACGCATCATGGTGGGGTGCAGAATATCCATTCCCAGCCGAATAACAATAATTCGTCAACAGAAATCATTTTCGTGTCGTCAGAGGGGGTATAGAAAGATTTTGCATTTTCAAAATTACTTCAAAAATCTAACATGACTTGGCACGCATCATGGTGGGGTGCAAAGTATCCATGTCTATCTGAATAACAATATTTCATCAACATAAATCATTGTCGTGTCGTCAGAGGGGGTATAGAGGGATTTTTCATTATCAAAATGACTTCAAAAATCAAATATGACTTGGCACGCATCATGGTGGGGTGCAGAATATCCATAATCATCTGAAAAATAATAATTCGTCAACAGAAATCATTGTCGTGTCGTCAGAGGGGGTCTAGAGGGATTTTTCATTTTCAAAATTACCTCAAAATCAAATATGACTTGGCATGCATCATAATAGGGTGCCAAATATCCATGTCCATCTGAATAACAATAATTCGTTAACAGAAATCGTTAGAAGGGGTATAGAGGGATTTATCATTTTCAAAATTACTTCAAATATCAAATATGAGTTTGCACGCATCATGGTGGGGTGCAAAGTATCCATGTCCATCTGAATATCAATAATTCGTCAACAGAAATCATTGTCGGGTCGTCAGAGGGGGTATAGAGGAATTTTTCATTTTCAAAATTACCTAAAAAATCAAATATGACTTGGCACGCATCATGGTGGTGTGCAACATATCCATGATTATCTGAATAACAATAATTCGTTAACAGAAATCATTGTCGGGTCGTCAGAGGGGGATAGAGGGATTTATCATTTTCAAAATTACTTCAAGAATCAGATATGACCTGGCACGAATCATGGTGGGGTGCATAATATCCATTTCCATCTGAATAACAATAATTCGTCAATAAAAATAATTTTCGGGTCGTTAGAGGGGGTATAGAGGGATTTTTCATTTTCAAAATTACCTAATATATCAAATATGACTTGTCACGCAACATGGTGTGGTGCAGAATATCTATGTCCATCTGAATAACAATAATTCGTTAACAGAGATCATTGTCGGTTCGTCAGAGGGGTTTAGAGGGATTTTTCATTTTCAAAATTACTTCAAAAATCAAATATGACTTGGCACGCATCATAGTAGGGTGCAAAATATTGATTTCCATCTGAATAACATTAATTCGTCAACAGAAATCATTGCCGGGTCGTCAGAGGAGGTATAGAGGGATTTTTCATTTTCAAAATTACTTCAAAAATGAAATATGACTTGGCACGCATCATAGTATGGTGCAAAATATTCATTTCCATCCAAATAACAATAATTCGTCAACCAAAATCATTGTCGGGTCGTCAGAGGGGGTACAGAGGGATTTCTCAAATTCAAAATTACCTAAAATATCAAATATGACTTGGCACGCAACATGGTGGGGTGCAGAATATCTATTTCCATCTGAATAACAATAATTCGTCAACAGAAATCATTTCCGGGTTTTCAGAGGAGGTATAGAGGGATTTTTCATTTTCAAAATTACTTCAAAAATCAAATATGACTTGTCACGCATCATATTAGGGTGCAAAATATTCATTTCCATCCTTATATCAATAATTTGTCAACTGAAATCATTGTCGGGTCTTCAGAGGGGGTACAGAAGGATTTTTCATTTTCAAAATCACCTAAAAATCAAATATGACTCGGCACGCATCATAGTAGGGTGCAAAATATTCATTTCCATCCTAATATCGATAATTTGTCAACTGAAATCATTGTCGGGTCTTCAGAGGGGGTACAGAAGGATTTTTCATTTTCAAAATCACCTCAAAATCAAATATGACTTGGCACGCATCATATTAGGGTGCAAAATATTCATTTCCATCCTAATAACAATAATTCGTCAACAGAAATCATTGTCGGGTCGTCAGAGGGGGTATAGTGGAACTTTTCATTTTCAAAATTACCTAAAATATCAAATATGACTTGGCACGCAACATGGTGTGGTGCAGAATATCTACGTCCATCTGAATAACAATAATTCGTTAACAGAGATCATTGTCGGTTCGTCAGAGGGGTTTAGAGGGATTTTTCATTTTCAAAATTACTTCAAAAATCAAATAGAGTTGACACGCATCATGGTGGGGTACAAAATATTGATTTATATCCGAATAACAATAATTCGTCAACAGAAATCATTGTCGGGTCGTCAGAGGGGGTATAGAGGAATTTTTCATTTTCAAAGTTACCTAAAATATCAAATATGACTTGGCACGCAACATGGTGGGGTGCAGAATATCTATTTCCATCTGAATAACAATAATTCGTCAACAGAAATCATTGCCGGGTCGTCAGAGGGGGTACAGAGGGATTTTTCATTTTCAAAATTACCTCAAAATCAAATATGACTCGGCACGCATCATAGTAGGGTGCAAAATATCCATGTCCATTAGAATAACAATAATTCGTCAACAGAAATCATTGTCGGGTCGTAAGAGGGTGAACAGAGGGATTTTACATTTTCAAAATCTCTTCAAAAAACAAATATGACTTGTCACACATCATGATGGGGTGCAGAATATCCATTTACATCTGAATAACAATAATTCGTCAACAGAAATCATTGTCGTGTCGTCATAGGGGTAATAGAGTGATTTTTCATTTTCAAAATTACCTCAAAATCAAATATGACTTGGCACGCATCATAGTAGGGTGCCAAATATCCATGTCCATCTGAATAAACATTATTCAATAACAAAAATCATTGTCGGGTCGTCAGAGGGGGTTTAGAGGGATTTTTCATTTTCAAAATTACTTCAAAAATCAAATATGACTTGGACCGCTACATGGTGGGGAGCATAATATCCATTTCCATCTGAATAACAATAATTCGTCAACAGAAATCATTGTCGGGTCGTTAGAGGGGGTATAGGATTTTTCATTTTCAAAATTACCTCAAAATAAAACATGCCTTGGCACGCATCATAGTAGGGTGCAAAATATCTACGTTCATCTGAATAACAATAATTCGTAAACAGAAATCATTGTCGGTTCGTCACAGGGGTATAGAGGGATTTTTCATTTTCAAAATTACTTCAAAAATCAAATATGAGTTGGCACGCATCAAAGTAGAGTGCAAAATATCCATATCATGAATAACAATAATTCGTCAACAGAAATCATTGTCGGGTCGTCAGAGGGGGTATGGAGGGATATTTCATTTTTAAAATGACTTCAAAAATCAAATATGACTTGGCACGCATCATATTAGAGTGCAAAATATTCATTTCCATCCCAATAACAATAATTCGTCAACAGAAATCATTGTCGGGTCGTCAGAGGGGGTATAGAGGAATTTTTCATTTTCAAAATTACCTGAAATATCAAATATGACTTGGCACGCATCATGATGGGGTGCAGAATATCCATTTACATCTAAATAACAATAATTCGTCAACGGAAATCATTGTCGGGTCGTCAGAGGGGGTATAGAGGGATTTTTCATTTTCAAAATTACTTCAAAAATCAAATATGACTTGGCACGCAACATAGTATGGTGCAAAACATTCATTTCCATCCAAATAACAATAATTCGTCAACCAAAATCATTGTCGGGTCGTCAGAGGGGGTACAGAGGGATTTCTCAAATTCAAAATTACCTAAAATATCAAATATGACTTGGCACGCAACATGGTGGGGTGCAGAATATCTATTTCCATCTGAATAACAATAATTCGTCAACAGAAATCATTGCCGTGTTTTCAGAGGAGGTATAGAGGGATTTTTCATTTTCAAAATTACTTCAAAAATCAAATATGACTTGTCACGCATCATATTAGGGTGCAAAATATTCATTTCTATCCTAATAACAATAATTTGTCAACTGAAATCATTGTCGGATCGTCAGAGGGGGTACAGAGGGATTTTTCATTTTCAAAATTAATTCAAAAATCGAATATGACTTGGCACGCATCATGGTGGGGTGCAGAATATCCATTTCCATCTGAATAACAATAATTCATCAACAGAAGTCATTGTCGGGTCGTTAGAGGGGATATAGAGGGATTTCACATTTTCAAAATTAATTCAAAATTACTTCAAAAATCAATTATGACTAGGCACATATCATAGTATGGTGCAAAATATTCATTTCCATCCAAATATCAATAATTCGTCAACCAAAATCATTGTCGGGTCGTCAGAGGGGGTAAAGAGGGATTTTTCATTTTCAATATTACCTCAAAATCAAATATGACTTGGCACGCATCATAGTGGGGTGCAGAATATATATGTCTAACTGAATAACAATAATTCGTTAACGGAAATCGTTGTCGGGTCGTTAGAGGGGGTATAGAGGGATTTTTCGTTTTCAAATTTACTTCAAAAATCGAATATGACTTGGCACGCATCATGGTGGGGTGCAGAATATCCATTTCCATCAGAATAACAATAATTCAACAACAGAATTCATTGTCGGGTCGTTAGAGGGGGTATAGAGGAATTTCACATTTTCAAAATTACTTCAAAATTACTTCAAAAATCAAATATGACTAGGCACGTATCATAGTTGGGTGCATAATATCCGTTTCCATCTGAATAATAATAATTCGTCAACAGATATCATTGTCGGGTCGTCAGAGGGGGTATAGAAGGATTTTTCTTTATCAAAATGGCTTCAAAAATCAAATATGACTTGGACCGCTACAAGGTGGGGTGCAGAATATCCATTTCCATCTGAATAACAATAATTCATCAACAGAAGTCATTGTCGGGTCGTTAGAGGTGGTATAGAGGGATTTCACATTTTCAAAATTAATTCAAAATTACTTCAAAAATCAATTATGACTAGGCACATATCATAGTATGGTGCAAAATATTCATTTCCATCCAAATATCAATAATTCGTCAACCAAAATCATTGTCGGGTCGTCAGAGGGAGTAAAGAGGGATTTTTCATTTTCAGAATTACTTCAAAAATGAAATATGTCTTGGCACGCATCATAGTATGGTGCAAAATATTCATTTCCATCCAAATAACAATAATTCGTCAACCAAAATCATTGTCGGGTCGTCAGAGGGGGTACAGAGGGATTTCTCAAATTCAAAATCACCTAAAATATCAAATATGACTTGGCACGCATCATAGTAGGGTGCAAAATATCAATGTCCAAATGAATAACAATAATTGGTCAACAGAAATCATTGTCGGGTCGTAAGAGGGTGTACAGAGGGATTTTACATTTTCAAATTTACTTCAAAAATCGAATATGACTTGGCACGCATCATGGTGGGGTGCAGAATATCCATTTCCATCAGAATAACAATAATTCAACAACAGAAGTCATTGTCGGGTCGTTAGAGGGGGTATAGAGGAATTTCACATTTTCAAAATTATATCAAGATTACTTCAAAAATCAAATATGACTAGCCACGTATCATAGTTGGGTGCATAATATCCGTTTCCATCTGAATAATAATAATTCGTCAACAGATATCATTGTCGGGTCGTCAGAGGGGGTATAGAAGGATTTTTCTTTATCAAAATGGCTTCAAAAATCAAATATGACTTGGACCGCTACAAGGTGGGGTGCAGAATATCCATTTCCATCTGAATAACAATAATTCTTCAACAGAAATCATTGTCGGGTCGTTAGAAGGGGTATAGGATTTTTCATTTTCAAAATTACCTCAAAATAAAATATGACTTGGCACGCATCATAGTAGGGTGCAAAATATCTATGTCTATCTGAATTACAATAATTCGTAAACAGAAATTATTGTCGGGTCGTCAGAGGGGTATAGAGGGATTTTTCATTTTCAAAATTACTTCAAAAATCGAATATGACTTGGCACGCATCATGGTGGGGTGCAGAATATTCATTTCCATCTGAATAATGATAATTCGTCAACAGAAATCATTGTCGTGTCGTCAGAGGGGGTATAGAGGGATTTTTCATTTTCAAAATTACCTCAAAATCAAATATGACTCGGCACGCATCATAGTAGGGTGCAAAATATCCATGTCCATTAGAATAACAATAATTCGTCAACAGAAATCATTGTCGGGTCGTAAGAGGGTGAACAGAGGGATTTTACATTTTCAAAATCTCTTCAAAAATCTAATATGACTTGTCACACATCATGATGGGGTGCAGAATATCCATTTACATCTGAATAACAATAATTCGTCAACAGAAATCATTGTCGTGTCGTCATAGGGGTAATAGAGTGATTTTTCATTTTCAAAATTACCTCAAAATCAAATATGACTTGGCACGCATCATAGTAGGGTGCCAAATATCCATGTCCATCTGAATAAACATTATTCAATAACAAAAATCATTGTCGGGTCGTCAGAGGGGGTTTAGAGGGATTTTTCATTTTCAAAATTACTTCAAAAATCAAATATGACTTGGACCGCTACATGGTGGGGAGCATAATATCCATTTCCATCTGAATAACAATAATTCGTCAACAGAAATCATTGTCGGGTCGTTAGAGGGGGTATAGGATTTTTCATTTTCAAAATTACCTCAAAATAAAACATGCCTTGGCACGCATCATAGTAGGGTGCAAAATATCTACGTTCATCTGAATAACAATAATTCGTAAACAGAAATCATTGTCGGTTCGTCACAGGGGTATAGAGGGATTTTTCATTTTCAAAATTACTTCAAAAATCAAATATGACTTGGCACGCAACATAGTATGGTGCAAAACATTCATTTCCATCCAAATAACAATAATTCGTCAACCAAAATCATTGTCGGGTCGTCAGAGGGGGTACAGAGGGATTTCTCAAATTCAAAATTACCTAAAATATCAAATATGACTTGGCACGCATCATGATGGGGTGCAGAATATCCATTTACATCTAAATAACAATAATTCGTCAACGGAAATCATTGTCGGGTCGTCAGAGGGGGTATAGAGGGATTTTTCATTTTCAAAATTACTTCAAAAATCAAATATGACTTGGCACGCAACATAGTATGGTGCAAAACATTCATTTCCATCCAAATAACAATAATTCGTCAACCAAAATCATTGTCGGGTCGTCAGAGGGGGTACAGAGGGATTTCTCAAATTCAAAATTACCTAAAATATCAAATATGACTTGGCACGCAACATGGTGGGGTGCAGAATATCTATTTCCATCTGAATAACAATAATTCGTCAACAGAAATCATTGCCGTGTTTTCAGAGGAGGTATAGAGGGATTTTTCATTTTCAAAATTACTTCAAAAATCAAATATGACTTGTCACGCATCATATTAGGGTGCAAAATATTCATTTCTATCCTAATAACAATAATTTGTCAACTGAAATCATTGTCGGATCGTCAGAGGGGGTACAGAGGGATTTTTCATTTTCAAAATTAATTCAAAAATCGAATATGACTTGGCACGCATCATGGTGGGGTGCAGAATATCCATTTCCATCTGAATAACAATAATTCATCAACAGAAGTCATTGTCGGGTCGTTAGAGGGGATATAGAGGGATTTCACATTTTCAAAATTAATTCAAAATTACTTCAAAAATCAATTATGACTAGGCACATATCATAGTATGGTGCAAAATATTCATTTCCATCCAAATATCAATAATTCGTCAACCAAAATCATTGTCGGGTCGTCAGAGGGGGTAAAGAGGGATTTTTCATTTTCAATATTACCTCAAAATCAAATATGACTTGGCACGCATCATAGTGGGGTGCAGAATATATATGTCTAACTGAATAACAATAATTCGTTAACGGAAATCGTTGTCGGGTCGTTAGAGGGGGTATAGAGGGATTTTTCGTTTTCAAATTTACTTCAAAAATCGAATATGACTTGGCACGCATCATGGTGGGTTGCAGAATATCCATTTCCATCAGAATAACAATAATTCAACAACAGAATTCATTGTCGGGTCGTTAGAGGGGGTATAGAGGAATTTCACATTTTCAAAATTACTTCAAAATTACTTCAAAAATCAAATATGACTAGGCACGTATCATAGTTGGGTGCATAATATCCGTTTCCATCTGAATAATAATAATTCGTCAACAGATATCATTGTCGGGTCGTCAGAGGGGGTATAGAAGGATTTTTCTTTATCAAAATGGCTTCAAAAATCAAATATGACTTGGACCGCTACAAGGTGGGGTGCAGAATATCCATTTCCATCTGAATAACAATAATTCATCAACAGAAGTCATTGTCGGGTCGTTAGAGGTGGTATAGAGGGATTTCACATTTTCAAAATTAATTCAAAATTACTTCAAAAATCAATTATGACTAGGCACATATCATAGTATGGTGCAAAATATTCATTTCCATCCAAATATCAATAATTCGTCAACCAAAATCATTGTCGGGTCGTCAGAGGGAGTAAAGAGGGATTTTTCATTTTCAGAATTACTTCAAAAATGAAATATGTCTTGGCACGCATCATAGTATGGTGCAAAATATTCATTTCCATCCAAATAACAATAATTCGTCAACCAAAATCATTGTCGGGTCGTCAGAGGGGGTACAGAGGGATTTCTCAAATTCAAAATCACCTAAAATATCAAATATGACTTGGCACGCATCATAGTAGGGTGCAAAATATCAATGTCCAAATGAATAACAATAATTGGTCAACAGAAATCATTGTCGGGTCGTAAGAGGGTGTACAGAGGGATTTTACATTTTCAAATTTACTTCAAAAATCGAATATGACTTGGCACGCATCATGGTGGGGTGCAGAATATCCATTTCCATCAGAATAACAATAATTCAACAACAGAAGTCATTGTCGGGTCGTTAGAGGGGGTATAGAGGAATTTCACATTTTCAAAATTATATCAAGATTACTTCAAAAATCAAATATGACTAGCCACGTATCATAGTTGGGTGCATAATATCCGTTTCCATCTGAATAATAATAATTCGTCAACAGATATCATTGTCGGGTCGTCAGAGGGGGTATAGAAGGATTTTTCTTTATCAAAATGGCTTCAAAAATCAAATATGACTTGGACCGCTACAAGGTGGGGTGCAGAATATCCATTTCCATCTGAATAACAATAATTCTTCAACAGAAATCATTGTCGGGTCGTTAGAAGGGGTATAGGATATTTCATTTTCAAAATTACCTCAAAATAAAATATGACTTGGCACGCATCATAGTAGGGTGCAAAATATCTATGTCTATCTGAATTACAATAATTCGTAAACAGAAATTATTGTCGGGTCGTCAGAGGGGTATAGAGGGATTTTTCATTTTCAAAATTACTTCAAAAATCGAATATGACTTGGCACGCATCATGGTGGGGTGCAGAATATTCATTTCCATCTGATTAATGATAATTCGTCAACAGAAATCATTGTCGTGTCGTCAGAGGGGGTATAGAGGGATTTTTCATTTTCAATAATACCTCAAAATCAAATATGACTTGGCACGCATCATAGTGGGGTGCAGAATATCCATGTCTAACTGAATAACAATAATTCGTTAACGGAAATCATTGTCGGGTCGTTAGAGGGGGTATAGAGTAATTTTTCATTTTAAAAATTACTTCAAAAATCGAATATGACTTGGCACGCATCATGGTGGGGTGCAGAATATCCATTTCCATCTGAATAACAATAATTCATCAACAGAAGTCATTGTCGGGTCGTTAGAGGGGGTATAGAGGGATTTCACATTTTCAAAATTAATTCAAAATTACTTCAAAAATCAAATATGACTAGGCACGTATCATAGTTGGGTGCATGATATCCGTTTCCATCTGAATAATAATAATTCGTCAACAGATATCATTGTCGTGTCGTCAGAGGGGGTATAAAGGGATTTCTCATTTTTAAAATGACTTCAGAAATCAATTATGACTTGGCACGCATTATAGTAGGGTGCAATATATTCATTTTCATTAAATAACAATAATTCGTCAACAGAAATCATTGTCGGGTCGTTAGAGGGAGTATAGAGGGATTTTACATTTTCAAAATCACTTCAAAAATCAAATATGACTTGGCACGCATCATAGTAGGGTGCAAAATATTGATTTCCATCCGAATAACAATAATTCGTCAACAGAAATCATTGTGGGGTCGTCAGAGGGGGTTTAGAGGTATTTTTCATTTTCAAAATTACCTCAAAAATCAAATATGACTTGGCGGGCATTATGGTGGTGTGCATCATATCCATTGGCATCTGAATAACAATAATTCGTCAACAGAAATCATTGTCGGGTCGTAAGAGGGAGTATAGAGGGATTTTACATTTTCAAAATCACTTCAAAAATCAAATATGACTTGGCACGCATCATAGTAGGGTGCAAAATATGGATTACCATCCGAATAACAATAATTCGTCAACAGAAATCATTGTCGGGTCGTCAGAGGGGGTATAGAGGGATTTTTCATTTTCAAAATTACTTCAAAAATCGAATATGACTTGGCACGAATCATGGAGGGGTGCAGAATATCCATTCCCATCTGAATAACAATAATTTGTCAACAGAAATCATTGTCGAGTCATTAGAGGGGTTATTGAGGTAATTTTGCATTTTCAAAATTTCTTCAAAAATCTCATATGACTTGGCACGCATCATGGTGGGGTGCAGAATATCCATTCCCAGCTGAATAACAATAATTCGTCAACAGAAATCATTGTCGTGTCGTCAGAGGGGGTATAGAAAGATTTTTCATTTTCAAAATTACTTCAAAAATCTAACATGACTTGGCACGCATCATAGTGGGGTGCAAAGTATCCATGTCTATCTGAATAACAATAATTCATCAACATAAATCATTGTCGTGTCGTCAGAGGGGGTATAGAGGGATTTTTCATTATCAAAATTACTTCAAAAATCAAAAATGACTTGACACGCATCATGGTGGGGTGCAGAATATCCATTTCCATCTGAAAAATAATAATTCGTCAACAGAAATCATTGTCATGTCGTCAGAGGGGGTCTAGAGGGATTTTTCATTTTCAAAATTACCTCAAAATCAAATATGACTTGGCATGCATCATAGTAGGGTGCCAAATATCCATGTCCATCTGAATAACAATAATTCGTTAACAGAAATCGTTAGAAGGGGTATTGGGGTGATTTATCATTTTCAAAATTACTTCAAATATCAAATATGAGTTTGCACGCATCATGGTGGGGTGCAAAGTATCCATGTCCATCTGAATATCAATAATTCGTCAACAGAAATCATTGTCGGGTCGTCAGAGGGGGTATAGAGGGATTTTTCATTTTCAAAATTACCTAAAAAATCAAATATGACTTGGCACGCATCATGGTGGTGTGCAACATATCCATGATTATCTGAATAACAATAATTCGTTAACAGAAATCATTGTCGGGTCGTCAGAGGGGGATAGAGGGATTTATCATTTTCAAAATTACTTCAAAAATCAGATATGACCTGGCACGAATCATGGTGGGGTGCATAATATCGTTTTCCATCTGAATAACAATAATTCGTCAATAAAAATAATTTTCGGGTCGGTAGAGGGGGTATAGAGGGATTTTTCATTTTCAAAATTACCTAAAATATCAAATATGACTTGGCACGCAACATGGTGTGGTGCAGAATATCTATGTCCATCTGAATAACAATAATTCGTTAACAGAGATCATTGTCGGTTCGTCAGAGGGGTTTAGAGGGATTTTTCATTTTCAAAATTACTTCAAAAATCAAATATGACTTGGCACGCATCATAGTAGGGTGCAAAATATTGATTTCCATCTGAATAACATTAATTCGTCAACAGAAATCATTGCCGAGTCGTCAGAGGAGGTATAGAGGGATTTTTCATTTTCAAAATTACTTCAAAAATCAAATATGACTTGGCACGCATCATAGTATGGTGCAAAATATTCATTTCCATCCAAATAACAATAATTCGTCAACCAAAATCATTGTCGGGTCGTCAGAGGGGGTACAGAGGGATTTCTCAAATTCAAAATTACCTAAAATATCAAATATGACTTGGCACGCAACATGGTGGGGTGCAGAATATCTATTTCCATCTGAATAACAATAATTCGTCAACAGAAATCATTTCCGGGTTTTCAGAGGAGGTATAGAGGGATTTTTCATTTTCAAAATTACTTCAAAAATCAAATATGACTTGTCACGCATCATATTAGGGTGCAAAATATTCATTTCCATCCTTATATCAATAATTTGTCAACTGAAATCATTGTCGGGTCTTCAGAGGGGGTACAGAAGGATTTTTCATTTTCAAAATCACCTAAAAATCAAATATGACTCGGCACGCATCTTAGTAGGGTGAAAAATATTCATTTCCATCCTAATATCAATAATTTGTCAACTGAAATCATTGTCGGGTCTTCAGAGGGGGTACAGAAGGACTTTTCATTTTCAAAATCACCTCAAAATCAAATATGACTTGGCACGCATCATATTAGGATGCAAAATATTCATTTCCATCCTAATAACAATAATTCGTCAACAGAAATCATTGTCGGGTCGTCAGAGGGGGTATAGAGGAATTTTTCATTTTCAAAATTACCTAAAATATCAAATATGACTTGGCACGCAACATGGTGTGGTGCAGAATATCTACGTCCATCTGAATAACAATAATTCGGTAACAGAGATCATTGTCGGTTCGTCAGAGGGGTTTAGAGGGATTTTTCATTTTCAAAATTACTTCAAAAATCAAATATGAGTTGGCACGCATCATGGTGGGGTACAAAATATTAATTTATATCCGAATAACAATAATTCGTCAACAGAAATCATTGTCGGGTCGTCAGAGGGGGTATAGAGGAATTTTTCATTTTCAAAGTTACCTAAAATATCAAATATGACTTGGCACGCAACATGGTGGGGTGCAGAATATCTATTTCCATCTGAATAATAATAATTCGTCAACAGAAATCATTGCCGGGTCGTCAGAGGGGGTACAGAGGGATTTTTCATTTTCAAAATTACCTCAAAATCAAATATGACTCGGCACGCATCATAGTAGGGTGCAAAATATCCATGTCCATTAGAATAACAATAATTCATCAACAGAAATCATTGTCGGGTCGTAAGAGGGTGAACAGAGGGATATTACATTTTCAAAATCACTTCAAAAATCTAATCTGACTTGTCACACATCATGATGGGGTGCAGAATATCCATTTACATCTGAATAACAATAATTCGTCAACAGAAATCATTGTCGTGTCGTCATAGGGGTAATAGAGTGATTTTTCATTTTCAAAATTACCTCAAAATAAAACATGACTTGGCACGCATCATAGTAGGGTGCAAAATATCTACGTTCATCTGAATAACAATAATTCGTAAACAGAAATCATTGTCGGTTCGTCAGAGGGGTATAGAGGGATTTTTCATTTTCAAAATTACTTCAAAAATCAAATATGAGTTGGCACGCATCAAAGTAGGGTGCAAAATATCCATGTCATGAATAACAATAATTCGTCATCAGAAATCATTGTCGGGTCGTCAGAGGGGGTATAGAGGTATTTTTCATTTTCAAAATTATCTAAAATATCAAATATGACTCGGCACGCATCATGATGGGGTGCAGAATATCCATTTATATCTGAATAACAATAATTCGTCAACAGAAATCATTGTCGGGTCGTTAGAGGGGGTATAGGATTTTTCATTTTCAAAATTACCTCAAAATAAAATATGACTTGGCACGCATCATAGTAGGGTGTAAAATATCTGTGTTCATCTGAATAACAATAATTCGTTAACAGGAATCATTGTCGGTTCGTCAAAGGGGTATAGAGGGAATTTTCATTTTCAAAATTACTTCAAAAATCAAATATGACTTGGCACGCATCATAGTAGGGTGTAAAATATTCATTTCCATCCAAATAACAAAAATTCGTCAACCGAAATCATTGTCGGGTCGTCAGAGGGGGTACAGAGGGATTTTTCAAATTCAAAATTACCTAAAATATCAAATATAACTTGGCACGCAACATGGTGGGGTGCAGAATATCTATTTCCATCTGAATAACAATAATTCGTCAACAGAAATCATTGCGGGGTTTTCAGAGGAGGTATAGAGGGATTTTTCATTTTTAAAATGACTTCAAAAATCAAATATGACTTGGCACGCATCATAGTAGGGTGCAATATATTCATTTCCATCTGAATAACGATAATTTGTCAACAGAAATTATTGTCGGGTCGTCAGAGGGGGTATAGAGGAATTTTTCATTTTCAAAATTTCCTAAAATATCAAATATGACTTGGCACGCAACATGGTGTGGTGCAGAATATGTATGTCCATCTGAATAACAATAATTTGTTAACAGAGATCATTGTCGGTTCGTCAGAGGGGTATAGAGGGATTTTTCATTTTCAAAATTACTTCAAAAATCAAATATGAGTTGGCACGCATCATGGTGGGGTACAAAGTATTCATGTCCATCTGAATAACAATAATTCGTCAACAGAAATCATTGTCGGGTCGTCAAAGGGCGCATAGAGGGATTGTTCATTTTCAAAGTTACCTCAAAAATCAAATATGACTTGGCACACATCATATTAGGGTGCAAAATATTCATTTCCATCCTAATAACAATAATTCGTCAACAGAAATCATTGTCGGGTCGTCAGAGGGGGTATAGAGGAATTTTTCATTTTCAAAATTACCTGAAATATCTAATATGACTTGGTACGCAACATGGTGTGGTGCAGAATATCTATGTCCATCTGAATAACAATAATTCGTTAACAGAGATCATTGTCGGTTCGTCAGAGGGGTATAGAGGGATTTTTCATTTTCAAAATTACTTCAAAAATCAAATATGAGTTGGCACGCATCATGGAGGGGTACAAAGTATTCATGTCCATCTGAATAACAATAATTCGTCAACAGATATCATTGTCGGGTAGTCAGAGGGGGTATAGAGGGATTGTTCATTTTCAAAGTTACCTAAAAAATCAAAAATGACTTGGCACGCATCATAGTGGGGTGCAAAATATCCATTTCCATCTGAATAACAATAATTCGTCAACAGAAATCATTGTCGGGTCGTCAGAGGGGGTATAGAGGAATTTTTCATTTTCAAAATTACCTAAAATATCAAATATGACTTGGTACGCAACATGGTGTGGTGCAGAATATCTATGTCCATCTGAATAACAATAATTTGTTAACAGTGATCATTGTCGGTTCGTCAGAGGGGTATAGAGGGATTTTTCATTTTCAAAATTACTTCAAAGATCAAATATGAGTTGGCACGCATCATGGTGGGGTACAAAGTATTCATGTCCATCTGAATAACAATAATTCGTCAACAGAAATCATTGTCGGGTAGTCAGAGGGGGTATAGAGGGATTGTTCATTTTCAAAGTTACCTAAATAATCAAAAATGACTTGGCACGCATCATAGTGGGTGCAAAATATCCATTTCCATCTGAATAACAATAATTCGTCAACAGAAATCATTGTCGGCTCGTCAGATGGGGTATAGAGCAATTTTTCATTTTCAAAATTACCTAAAATATCAAATATGACTTGGTACGCAACATGGTGTGGTGCAGAATATCTATGTCCATCTGAATAACAATAATTCGTTAACAGAGATCATTGTCGGTTCGTCAGAGGGGTATAGAGGGATTTTTCATTTTCAAAATTACTTCAAAAATCAAATATGAGTTGGCACGCATCATGGTGGGGTACAAAGTATTTATGTCCATCTGAATAACAATAATTCGTCAACAGAAATCATTGTCGGGTCGTCAAAGGGGGCATAGAGGGATTGTTCATTTTCAAAGTTACCTCAAAAATCAATTATGACTTGGCACACATTAAAGAAGGGTGCAAAATATCTATGTCCAACTGAATAACAATAATTCGTCAACAGAAATCAATGTCGGGTCGTCATAGGGGGTATGGAGGGATTTTTCATTTTTAAAATGACTTCAAAAATCAATTATGACTTGGCACGCATCATATTAGGGTGCAAAATATTCATTTCCATCCTATTAACAATAATTCGTCAACAGAAATCATTGTCGGGTCGTCAGAGGGGGTATAGAGGAATTTTTCGTTTTCAAAATTACCTAAAATATCAAATATGACTTGGCACGCAACATGGTGGGGTGCAGAATATCTATTTCCATCTGAATAACAATAATTCGTCAACAGAAATCATTGTCGCGTCGTCAGAGGGGGTATGGAGGGATTTTTCACTTTTAAAATGACTTCAAAAATCAAATATGACTTGGCACGCATCATATTAGGGTGCAAAATATTCTTTTCCATCCTAATAACAATAATTCGTCAACAGAAATCATTGTCGGATCGTCAGAGGGGGTGTAGAGGAATTTTTCATTTTCAAAATTACCTAAAATATCAAATATGGGTTGGCACGCAAAATGGTGGGGTGCAGAATATCTATTTCCATCTGAATAACAATAATTCGTCAACAGAAATCATTGCCGGGTTGTCAGAGGAGGTATAGAGGGATTTTTCATTTTCAAAATTACTTCAAAATCAAATATGACTTGGCACGCATCATAGTAGGGTTCAAAATATTCATTTCCATCCTTATAATAATAATTCGTCAACCGAAATCATTGTCGGGTCATCAGAGGGGGTACAGAGTGATTTTTCATTTTCAAAATTACCTCAAAATCAAATATGACTCGGCTCGCATCATAGTAGGGTGCAAAATATTCATTTCCATCCTAATAACAATAATTCGTCAACTGAAATCATTCTCGGGTCATCAGAGGGGGTACAGAGGGATTTTTCATTTTCAAAATTACCTCAAAATCAAATATGACTCGGCACGCATCATAGTAGGGTGCAAAATATCCATGTCCATCTGAATAACGATAATTTGTAAACAGAATTCATTGTCGGGTCGTTAGAGGGAGTATATAGGGATTTTTCATTTTCAAAATTACTTCAAAAATCAAATATGACTTGGCACGCATCATATTAGGGTGCAAAATATTCATTTCCATCCTATTAACAATAATTCGTCAACAGAAATCATTGTCGGGTCGTCAGAGGGGGTATAGAGGAATTTATCATTTTCAAAATTACCTAAAATATCAAATATGACTTGGCACGCATCATAGTAGGGTGCAAAATATTCATTTCCATCCTAATAACAATAATTCGTCAACTGAAATCATTCTCGGGTCATCAGAGGGGGTACAGAGGGATTTTTCATTTTCAAAATTACCTCAAAATCAAATATGACTTGGCACACATCAAAGTAGGGTGCAAAATATCTATGTCCAACTGAATAACAATAATTCGTCAACAGAAATCAATGTCGGGTCGTCATAGGGGGTATGGAGGGATTTTTCATTTTTAAAATGACTTCAAAAATCAATTATGACTTGGCACGCATCATATTAGGGTGCAAAATATTCATTTCCATCCTATTAACAATAATTCGTCAACAGAAATCATTGTCGGGTCGTCAGAGGGGGTATAGAAGAATTTTTCGTTTTCAAAATTACCTAAAATATCAAATATGACTTGGCACGCAACATGGTGGGGTGCAGAATATCTATTTCCATCTGAATAACAATAATTCGTCAACAGAAATCATTGCCGGGTTGTCAGAGGAGGTATAGAGGGATTTTTCATTTTCAAAATTACCTCAAAATAAAATATGACTTGGCACGCATCATAGTAGGGTGTAAAATATCTATGTTCATCTGAATAACAATAATTCGTTAACAGAAATCATTGTCGGTTTGTCAGAGGGGTATAGAGGGATTTTTCATTTTCAAAATTACTTCAAAAATCAAATATGACTTGGCACGCATCATAGTAGGGTGCAAAATATTAATTTTCATCCAAATGACAATAATTCGTCAACCGAAATCATTGTCGGGTAGTCAGAGGGGGTACAGAGGGATTTTTCAAATTCAAAATTACCTAAAATATCAAATATGAGTTGGCACGCAAAATGGTGGGGTGCAGAATATCTTTTTCCATCTGAATAACAATAATTCGTCAACAGAAATCATTGCCGGGTTGTCAGAGGAGGTATAGAGGGAGTTTTCATTTTCAAAATTACTTCAAAAATCAAATATGACTTGGCACGCATCATAGTAGGGTGCAAAATATTCATTTCCATCCTAATAACAATAATTCGTCAACTGAAATCATTCTCGGGTGATCAGAGGGGGTACAGAGGGATTTTTCATTTCCAAAATTACCTCAAAATCAAATATGACTCGGCACGCATCATAGTAGGGTGCAAAATATCCATGTCCATCTGAATAACGATAATTTGTAAACAGAATTCATTGTCGGGTCGTTAGAGGGAGTATATAGGGATTTTTCATTCTCAAAATTACTTCAAAAATCAAATATGACTTGGCACGCATCATATTAGGGTGCAAAATATTCATTTCCATCCTATTAACAATAATTCGTCAACAGAAATCATTGTCGGGTCGTCAGAGGGGGTATAGAGGAATTTATCATTTTCAAAATTACCTAAAATATCAAATATGACTTGGCACGCAAAATGGTGGGGTGCAGAATATCTTTTTCCATCTGAATAACAATAATTCGTCAACAGAAATCATTGCCGGGTTGTCAGAGGAGGTATAGAGGGAGTTTTCATTTTCAAAATTACTTCAAAAATCAAATATGACTTGGCACGCATCATAGTAGTGTGCAAAATATTCATTTCCATCCTAATAACAATAATTCGTAAACTGAAATCATTCTCGGGTCATCAGAGGGGTTACAGAGGGATTTTTCATTTTCAAAATTACCTCAAAATCAAATATGACTCGGCACGCATCATAGTAGGGTGCAAAATATCCATGTCCATCTGAATAACTATAATTTGTAAACAGAATTCATTGTCGTGTAGTCAGAGGGGGTATAGAGGGATTGTTCTTTTTCAAAGTTACCTAAAAAATCAAAAATGACTTGGCACGCATCATAGTGGGGTGCAAAATATCCATTTCCATCTGAATAACAATAATTCGTCAACAGAAATCATTGTCGGGTCGTCAGAGGGGGTATAGAGGAATTTTTCATTTTCAAAATTACCTAAAATATCAAATATGACTTGGTACGCAACATGGTGTGGTGCAGAATATCTATGTCCATCTGAATAACAATAATTTGTTAACAGTGATCATTGTCGGTTCGTCAGAGGGGTATAGAGGGATTTTTCATTTTCAAAATTACTTCAAAGATCAAATATGAGTTGGCACGCATCATGGTGGGGTACAAAGTATTTATGTCCATCTGAATAACAATAATTCGTCAACAGAAATCATTGTCGGGTCGTCAAAGGGGGCATAGAGGGATTGTTCATTTTCAAAGTTACCTCAAAAATCAATTATGACTTGGCACACATCAAAGTTGGGTGCAAAATATCTATGTCCAACTGAATAACAATAATTCGTCAACAGAAATCAATGTCGGGTCGTCATAGGGGGTATGGAGGGATTTTTCATTTTTAAAATGACTTCAAAAATCAATTATGACTTGGCACGCATCATATTAGGGTGCAAAATATTCATTTCCATCCTATTAACAATAATTCGTCAACAGAAATCATTGTCGGGTCGTCAGAGGGGGTATAGAGGAATTTTTCGTTTTCAAAATTACCTAAAATATCAAATATGACTTGGCACGCAACATGGTGGGGTGCAGAATATCTATTTCCATCTGAATAACAATAATTCGTCAACAGAAATCATTGTCGCGTCGTCAGAGGGGGTATGGAGGGATTTTTCACTTTTAAAATGACTTCAAAAATCAAATATGACTTGGCACGCATCATATTAGGGTGCAAAATATTCTTTTCCATCCTAATAACAATAATTCGTCAACAGAAATCATTGTCGGATCGTCAGAGGGGGTATAGAGGAATTTTTCATTTTCAAAATTACCTAAAATATCAAATATGGGTTGGCACGCAAAATGGTGGGGTGCAGAATATCTATTTCCATCTGAATAACAATAATTCGTCAACAGAAATCATTGCCGGGTTGTCAGAGGAGGTATAGAGGGATTTTTCATTTTCAAAATTACTTCAAAATCAAATATGACTTGGCACGCATCATAGTAGGGTTCAAAATATTCATTTCCATCCTTATAATAATAATTCGTCAACCGAAATCATTGTCGGGTCATCAGAGGGGGTACAGAGTGATTTTTCATTTTCAAAATTACCTCAAAATCAAATATGACTCGGCTCGCATCATAGTAGGGTGCAAAATATTCATTTCCATCCTAATAACAATAATTCGTCAACTGAAATCATTCTCGGGTCATCAGAGGGGGTACAGAGGGATTTTTCATTTTCAAAATTACCTCAAAATCAAATATGACTCGGCACGCATCATAGTAGGGTGCAAAATATCCATGTCCATTTGAATAACGATAATTTGTAAACAGAATTCATTGTCGGGTCGTTAGAGGGAGTATATAGGGATTTTTCATTTTCAAAATTACTTCAAAAATCAAATATGACTTGGCACGCATCATATTAGGGTGCAAAATATTCATTTCCATCCTATTAACAATAATTCGTCAACAGAAATCATTGTCGGTTCGTCAGAGGGGGTATAGAGGAATTTATCATTTTCAAAATTACCTAAAATATCAAATATGACTTGGCACGCATCATAGTAGGGTGCAAAATATTCATTTCCATCCTAATAACAATAATTCGTCAACTGAAATCATTCTCGGGTCATCAGAGGGGGTACAGAGGGATTTTTCATTTTCAAAATTACCTCAAAATCAAATATGACTTGGCACACATCAAAGTAGGGTGCAAAATATCTATGTCCAACTGAATAACAATAATTCGTCAACAGAAATCAATGTCGGGTCGTCATAGGGGGTATGGAGGGATTTTTCATTTTTAAAATGACTTCAAAAATCAATTATGACTTGGCACGCATCATATTAGGGTGCAAAATATTCATTTCCATCCTATTAACAATAATTCGTCAACAGAAATCATTGTCGGGTCGTCAGAGGGGGTATAGAGGAATTTTTCGTTTTCAAAATTACCTAAAATATCAAATATGACTTGGCACGCATCATAGTGGGGTGCAAAATATCTATGTTCATCTGAATAACAATAATTCGTTAACAGAAATCATTGTCGGTTTGTCAGAGGGGTATAGAGGGATTTTTCATTTTCAAAATTACTTCAAAAATCAAATATGACTTGGCACGCATCATAGTAGGGTGCAAAATATTAATTTTCATCCAAATGACAATAATTCGTCAACCGAAATCATTGTCGGGTAGTCAGAGGGGGTACAGAGGGATTTTTCAAATTCAAAATTACCTAAAATATCAAATATGAGTTGGCACGCAAAATGGTGGGGTGCAGAATATCTTTTTCCATCTGAATAACAATAATTCGTCAACAGAAATCATTGCCGGGTTGTCAGAGGAGGTATAGAGGGAGTTTTCATTTTCAAAATTACTTCAAAAATCAAATATGACTTGGCACGCATCATAGTAGGGTGCAAAATATTCATTTCCATCCTAATAACAATAATTCGTCAACTGAAATCATTCTCGGGTCATCAGAGGGGGTACACAGGGATTTTTCATTTCCAAAATTACCTCAAAATCAAATATGACTCGGCACGCATCATAGTAGGGTGCAAAATATCCATGTCCATCTGAATAACGATAATTTGTAAACAGAATTCATTGTCGGGTCGTTAGAGGGAGTATATAGGGATTTTTCATTCTCAAAATTACTTCAAAAATCAAATATGACTTGGCACGCATCATATTAGGGTGCAAAATATTCATTTCCATCCTATTAACAATAATTCGTCAACAGAAATCATTGTCGGGTCGTCAGAGGGGGTATAGAGGAATTTATCATTTTCAAAATTACCTAAAATATCAAATATGACTTGGCACGCAAAATGGTGGGGTGCAGAATATCTTTTTCCATCTGAATAACAATAATTCGTCAACAGAAATCATTGCCGGGTTGTCAGAGGAGGTATAGAGGGAGTTTTCATTTTCAAAATTACTTCAAAAATCAAATATGACTTGGCACGCATCATAGTAGGGTGCAAAATATTCATTTCCATCCTAATAACAATAATTCGTAAACTGAAATCATTCTCGGGTCATCAGAGGGGTTACAGAGGGATTTTTCATTTTCAAAATTACCTCAAAATCAAATATGACTCGGCACGCATCATAGTAGGGTGCAAAATATCCATGTCCATCTGAATAACGATAATTTGTAAACAGAATTCATTGTCGGGTCGTTAGAGAGAGTGTAGAGGGATTTTTCATTTTCAAAATTACTTCAAAAATCAAATATGAGTTGGCACGCATCAAAGTAGGGTGCAAAATATCCATGTCATGAATAACAATAATTCGTCATCAGAAGTCATTGTCGGGTCGTCAGAGGGGGTATGGAGGGATATTTCATTTTTAAAATGACTTCAAAAATCAAATATGACTTGGCACGCATCATATTAGGGTGCAAAATATTCATTTCCATCCTTTTAACAATAATTCGTCAACAGAAATCATTGTCGGGTCGTCAGAGGGGGTATAGAGGATATTTTCGTTTTCAAAATTACCTAAAATATCAAATATGACTTGGCACGCAACATGGTGGGGTGCAGAATATCTATTTCCATCTGAATAACAATAATTCGTCAACAGAAATCATTGCCGGGTTGTCAGAGGAGGTATAGAGGGATTTTTCATTTTCAAAATTACCTCAAAATAAAATATGACTTGGCACGCATCATATTAGGGTGCAAAATATTCATTTCCATCCTATTAACAATAATTCGTCAACAGAAATCATTGTCGGGTCGTCAGAGGGGGTATAGAGGAATTTTTCGTTTTCAAAATTACCTAAAATATCAAATATGACTTGGCACGCAACATGGTGGGGTGCAGAATATCTACTTCCATCTGAATAACAATAATTCGTCAACAGAAATCATTGTCGGTTTGTCAGAGGGGTATAGAGGGATTTTTCATTTTCAAAATTACTTCAAAAATCAAATATGACTTGGCACGCATCATAGTAGGGTGCAAAATATTCATTTTCATCCAAATGACAATAATTCGTCAACCGAAATCGTTGGCGGGTCGTCAGAGGGGGTAAACAGGGATTTTTCAAATTCAAAATTACCTAAAATATCAAATATGAGTTGGCACGCAAAATGGTGGGGTGCAGAATATCTTTTTCCATCTGAATAACAATAATTCGTCAACAGAAATCATTGCCGGGTTGTCAGAGGAGGTATAGAGGGAGTTTTCACTTTCAAAATTACTTCAAAAATCAAATATGTCTTGGCACGCATCATAGTAGGGTGCAAAATATTCATTTCCATCCTAATAACAATAATTCGTCAACTGAAATCATTCTCGGGTCATCAGAGGGGTTACAGAGGGATTTTTCATTTTCAAAATTACCTCAAAATCAAATATGACTCGGCACGCATCATAGTAGGGTGCAAAATATCCATGTCCATCTGAATAACGATAATTTGTAAACAGAATTCATTGTCGGGTCGTTAGAGAGAGTATAGAGGGATTTTTCATTTTCAAAATTACTTCAAAAATCAAATATGAGTTGGCACGCATCAAAGTAGGGTGCAAAATATCCATGTCATGAATAACAATAATTCGTCATCAGAAATCATTGTCGGGTCGTCAGAGGGGGTATGGAGGGATATTTCATTTTTAAAATGACTTCAAAAATCAAATATGACTTGGCACGCATCATATTAGGGTGCAAAATATTCATTTCCATCCTATTAACAATAATTCGTCAACAGAAATCATTGTCGGGTCGTCAGAGGGGGTATAGAGGAATTTATCATTTTCAAAATTACCTAAAATATCAAATATGACTTGGCACGCAACATGGTGGGGTGCAGAATATCTATTCCCATCTGAATAACAATAATTCGTCAACAGAAATCATTGTCGGGTCGTCAGAGGGGGTATGGAGGGATTTTTCATTTTTAAAATGACTTCAAAAATCAAATATGACTTGGCACGCATCATATTAGGGTGCAAAATATTCATTTCTATCCCAATAACAATAATTTGTCAACAGAAATCATTGTCGGGTCGTCAGAGGGGGTATGGAGGGATTTTTCATTTTTAAAATGACTTCAAAAATCAAATATGACTTGGCACGCATCATAGTAGGGTGCAATATATTCATTTCCATCTGAATAACGATAATTTGTCAACAGAAATTATTGTCGGGTCGTCAGAGGGGGTATAGAGGAATTTTTCATTTTCAAAATTTCCTAAAATATCAAATATGACTTGGCACGCAACATGGTGTGGTGCCGAATATCTATGTCCATCTGAATAACAATAATTTTTTAACAGAGATCATTGTCGGTGCGTCAGAGGGGTATAGAGGGATTTTTCATTTTCAAAATTACTTCAAAAATCAAATATGAGTTAGCACGCATCATGGTGGGGTACAAAGTATTCATGTCTATCTGAATAACAATAATTCGTCAACAGAAATCATTGTCGGGTCGTCAAAGGGGGCATAGAGGGATTGTTCATTTTCAAAGTTACCTCAAAAATCAAATATGACTTGGCACACATCATATTAGGGTGCAAAATATTCATTTCCATCCTAATAACAATAATTCGTCAACAGAAATCATTGTCGGGTCGTCAGAGGGGGTATAGAGGAATTTTTCATTTTCAAAATTACCTGATATATCTAATATGACTTGGTACGCAACATGGTGTGGTGCAGAATATCTATGTCCATCTGAATAACAATAATTCGTTAATAGAGATCATTGTCCGTTCGTCAGAGGGGTATAGAGGGATTTTTCATTTTCAAAATTACTTCAAAAATCAAATATGAGTTGGCACGCATCATGGTGGGGTACAAAGTATTCATGTCCATCTGAATAACAATAATTCGTCAACAGAAATCATTGTCGGGTAGTCAGAGGGGGTATAGAGGGATTGTTCATTTTCAGAGTTACCTAAAAAATCAAAACTGACTTGGCACGCATCATAGTGGGGTGCAAAATATCCATTTCCATCTGAATAACAATAATTCGTCAACAGAAATCATTGTCGGGTCGTCAGAGGGGGTATAGAGGAATTTTTCATTTTCAAAATTACCTAAAATATCAAATATGACTTGGTACGAAACATGGTGTGGTGCAGAATATCTATGTCCATCTGAATAACAATAATTCGTTAACAGAGATCATTGTCGGTTCGTCAGAGGGGTATAGAGGGATTTTTCATTTTCAAAATTACTTCAAAGATCAAATATGAGTTGGCACGCATCATGGTGTGGTACAAAGTATTCATGTCCATCTGAATAACAATAATTCGTCAACAGAAATCATTGTCGGGTAGTCAGAGGGGGTATAGAGGGATTGTTCATTTTCAAAGTTACCTAAAAAATCAAAAATGACTTGGCACGCATCATAGTGGGGTGCAAAATATCCATTTCCAACTGAATAACAATAATTCGTCAACAGAAATCATTGTCGGGTCGTCAGAGGGGGTATAGAGGAATTTTTCATTTTCAAAATTACCTAAAATATCAAATATGACTTGGTACGCAACATGGTGTGGTGCAGAATATCTATGTCCATCTGAATAACAATAATTTGTTAACAGAGATCATTGTCGGTTCGTCAGAGGGGTATAGCGGGATTTTTCATTTTCAAAATTACTTCAAAGATCAAATATGAGTTGGCACGCATCATGGTGGGGTACAAAGTATTCATGTCCATCTGAATAACAATAATTCGTCAACAGAAATCATTGTCGGGTCGTCAGAGGGGGTATAGAGGAATTTTTCATTTTCAAAATTACCTAAAATATCAAATATGACTTGGTACGCAACATGGTGTGGTGCAGAATATCTATGTTCGTCTGAATAACAATAATTCGTTAACAGTGATCATTGTCGGTTCGTCAGAGGGGTATAGAGGGATTTTTCATTTTCAAAATTACTTCAAAAATCAAATATGAGTTGGCACGCATCATGGTGGGGTACAAAGTATTCATGTCCATCTGAATAATAATAATTCGTCAACACAAATCATTGTCGGGTAGTCAGAGGGGGTATAGAGGGATTTTTCATTATCAAAACGACTTCAAAAATCAAATATGACTTGGCACGCATCATAGCGGGGTGCAAAATATCCATTTTCATCTGAATAAAAATAACTCGTCAACAGAAATCATTGTCGGTTCGTCAGAGGGGTATAGAGGGATTTTTCATTTTCAAAATTACTTCAAAAATCAAATATGAGTTGTCACGCATCATCGTGGGGTACAAAGTACTCATGTCCATCTGAATAACAATAATTCGTCAACAGAAATCATTGTAGGGTCGTCAAAGGGGGCATAGAGGGATTGTTCATTTTCAAAGTTACCTCAAAAATCAAATATGACATGGCACACATCAAAGTAGGGTGCAAAATATCTATGACCAACTGAATAACAATAATTCGTCAACAGAAATCATTGTCGGGTCGTCAGAGGGGGTATGGAGGGATTTTTCACTTTTAAAATGACTTCAAAAATCAAATATGACTTGGCACTTATCATATTAGGGTGCAAAATATTATTTTCCATCCTAATAACAATAATTCGTCAACAGAAATCATTGTCGGATCGTCAGAGGGGGTATAGAGAAATTTTTCATTTTCAAAATTACCTAAAATATCAAATATGACTTGGCACGCAACATGGTGGGGTGCAGAATATCTATTTCCATCTGAATAACAATAACTCGTCAATAGAAATCATTGCCGGGTTGTCAGAGGAGGTATAGAGGGATTTCTCATTTTCAAATTTACTACAAAAATCAAATATGACTTGGCACGCATCATAGTAGGGTGCAAAATATTCATTTCCATCTTAATAACAATAATTCGTCAACTGAAATCATTGTCGGGTCGTCAGAGGGGGTACAGAGGGATTTTTCATTTTCAAAATTACCTCAAAATCAAATATGACTCGGCACGCATTATAGTAGGTTGCAAAATATCCATGTCCATCTGAATAACGATAATTTGTAAACAGAAATCATTGTCGGGTCGTTAGAGGGAGTATAGAGGGATTTTTCATTTTCAAATTTACTTCAAAATTCAAATATGACTTGGCACGCATCATATTAGTGCGCAAAATAGTCATTTCCATCCTAATAACAATAATTCGTCAACAGAAATCATTGTCGGGTCCTCAGAGGGGGTATAGAGGAATTTTTCATTTTCAAAATTACCTAAAATATCAAATATGACTTGGCACGCAACATGGTGGGGTGCAGAATATCTATTTCCATCTGAATAACAATAACTCGTCAACAGAAATCATTGCCGGGTTGTCAGAGGAGGTATAGTGGGATTTTTCAATTTCAATATTACTACAAAAATCAAATATGACTAGGCACGCATCATAATAGGGTGCAAAATATTCATTTCCATCCTAATAACAATAATTCGTCAACTGAAATCATTATCGGGTCGTCAGAGGGGGTACAGAGGGATTTTTCATTTTCAAAATTACCTCAAAATCAAATATGACTCGATACGCATCATAGTATGTTGCAAAATATCCATGTCCATCTGAATAACTATAATTTGTAAACAGAAATCATTGTCGGGTCGTTAGAGGGAGTATAGAGGGATCTTTCATTTTCAAAATTACTTCAAAAATCAAATATGACTTGGCACGCATCATATTAGTGTGCAAAATATTCATTTTCATCCTAATAACAATAATTCGTCAACAGAAATCATTGTCGGGTCGTCAGAGGGGGTATAGAGGGATTTTTCATTTTCAAAATTACCTCAAAATCAAATATGACTTGGCACGCATCATAGTAAGGTGCCAAATATCCATGTCCATCTGAAAAACATTATTCAATTACATAAATCATTGTCGGGTCGTCAGAGGGGTAATAGAGGGATTTTTCATTTTCAAAATTACCTCAAAATCAAATTTGACTTGGCACGCATCATAGTAAGGTGACAAATATCCATGTCCATCTCAATAAACATTATTCAATTACAAAAATCATTGTCGGGTCGTCAGAGGGGGTTTAGAGGGATTTTTCATTTTCAAAATTACTTCAAAAATCAAATATGACGTGGACCGCTACATGGTGGGGTGCAGAATATCCATTTCCATCTGAATAACAATAATTCGTCAACAGAAATCATTGTCGGGTCGTTAGAGGGGGTATAGGATTTTTCATTTTCAAAATTACCTCAAAATAAAATATGACTTGGCACGCATCATAGTAGGGTGTAAAATATCTGTGTTCATCTGAATAACAATAATTCGTTAACAGAAATCATTGTCGGTTCGTCAAAGGGGTATAGAGGGATTTTTCATTTTCAAAATTACTTCAAAAATCAAATATGACTTGGCACGCATCATAGTAGGGTGCAAAATATTCATTTCCATCCAAATAACAATAATTCGTCAACCGAAATCATTGTCGGGTCGTCAGAGGGGGTACAGAGGGATTTTTCAAATTCAAAATTACCTAAAATATCAAGTATGACTTGGCACGCAACATGGTGGGGTGCAGAATATCTATTTCCATCTGAATAACAATAATTCGTCAACAGAAATCATTGCGGGGTTTTCAGAGGAGGTATAGAGGGATTTTTCATTTTTAAAATGACTTCAAAAATCAAATATGACTTGGCACGCATCATAGTAGGGTGCAATATATTCATTTCCATCTGAATAACGATAATTTGTCAACAGAAATTATTGTCGGGTCGTCAGAGGGGATATAGAGGAATTTTTCATTTTTCAAAATTTCCTAAAATATCAAATATGACTTGGCACGCAACATGGTGTGGTGCAGAATATCTATGTCCATCTGAATAACAATAATTTGTTAACAGAGATCATTGTCGGTTCGTCAGAGGGGTATAGAGGGATTTTTCATTTTCAAAATTACTTCAAAAATCAAATATGAGTTGGCACGCATCATGGTGGGGTACAAAGTATTCATGTCCATCTGAATAACAATAATTCGTCAACAGAAATCATTGTCGGGTCGTCAAAGGGGGCATAGAGGGATTGTTCATTTTCAAAGTTACCTCAAAAATCAAATATGACTTGGCACACATCATATTAGGGTGCAAAATATTCATTTCCATCCTAATAACAATAATTCGTCAACAGATATCATTGTCGGGTCGTCAGAGGGGGTATAGAGGAATTTTTCATTTTCAAAATTACCTGAAATGTCAAATATGACTTGGCACGCAACATGGTGTGGTGCAGAATATCTATGTCCATCTGAATAACAATAATTTGTTAACAGAGATCATTGTCGGTTCGTCAGAGGGGTATAGAGGGATTTTTCATTTTCAAAATTACTTCAAAGATCAAATATGAGTTGGAACGCATCATGGTGGGGTACAAAGTATTCATGTCCATCTGAATAACAATATTTCGTCAACAGAAATCATTGTCGGGTAGTCAGAGGGGGTATAGAGGGATTGTTCATTTTCAAAGTTACCTAAAAAATCAAAAATAACTTGGCACGCATCATAGTGGGGTGCAAAATATCCATTTCCATCTGAATAACAATAATTCGTCAACAGAAATCATTGTCGGGTCGTCAGAGGGGGTATAGAGGAATTTTTCATTTTCAAAATTACCTAAAATATCAAATATGACTTGGTACGCAACATGGTGTGATGCAGAATATCTATGTCCATCTGAATAACAATAATTCGTTAACAGAGATCATTGTCGGTTCGTCAGAGGGGTATAGAGGGATTTTTCATTTTCAAAAATCAAATATGAGTTGGCACGCATCATAGTGGGGTACAAAGTATTCATGTCCATCTGAATAACAATAATTCGTCAACACAAATCATTGTCGGGTAGTCAGAGGGGGTATAGAGGGATTTTTCATTATCAAAACGACTTCAAAAATCAAATATGACTTGGCACGCATCATATTAGGGTGCAAAATATTGTTTTCCATCCTAATAACAATAATTCGTCAACAGAAATCATTCTCGGATCGTCAGAGGGGGTATAGAGGAATTTTTCATTTTCAAAATTACCTAAAATATCAAATATGGGTTGGCACGCAAAATGGTGGGTTGCAGAATATCTATTTCCATCTGAATAACAATAATTTGTCAACAGAAATCATTGCCGGGTTGTCAGAGGAGGTACAGAGTGATTTTTCATTTTCAAAATTACCTCAAAATCAAATATGACTCGGCACGCATCATATTAGGGTGCAAAATATTCATTTCCATCCTAATAACAATAATTCGTCAACTGAAATCATTGTCGGGTCGTCAGATGGGGTATAGAGCAATTTTTCATTTTCAAAATTACCTAAAATATCAAATATGACTTGGTACGCAACATGGTGTGGTGCAGAATATCTATGTCCATCTGAATAACAATAATTCGTTAACAGAGATCATTGTCGGTTCGTCAGAGGGGTATAGAGGGATTTTTCATTTTCAAAATTACTTCAAAAATCAAATATGAGTTGGCACGCATCATGGTGGGGTACAAAGTATTTATGTCCATCTGAATAACAATAATTCGTCAACAGAAATCATTGTCGGGTCGTCAAAGGGGGCATAGAGGGATTGTTCATTTTCAAAGTTACCTCAAAAATCAATTATGACTTGGCACACATTAAAGAAGGGTGCAAAATATCTATGTCCAACTGAATAACAATAATTCGTCAACAGAAATCAATGTCGGGTCGTCATAGGGGGTATGGAGGGATTTTTCATTTTTAAAATGACTTCAAAAATCAATTATGACTTGGCACGCATCATATTAGGGTGCAAAATATTCATTTCCATCCTATTAACAATAATTCGTCAACAGAAATCATTGTCGGGTCGTCAGAGGGGGTATAGAGGAATTTTTCGTTTTCAAAATTACCTAAAATATCAAATATGACTTGGCACGCAACATGGTGGGGTGCAGAATATCTATTTCCATCTGAATAACAATAATTCGTCAACAGAAATCATTGTCGCGTCGTCAGAGGGGGTATGGAGGGATTTTTCACTTTTAAAATGACTTCAAAAATCAAATATGACTTGGCACGCATCATATTAGGGTGCAAAATATTCTTTTCCATCCTAATAACAATAATTCGTCAACAGAAATCATTGTCGGATCGTCAGAGGGGGTGTAGAGGAATTTTTCATTTTCAAAATTACCTAAAATATCAAATATGGGTTGGCACGCAAAATGGTGGGGTGCAGAATATCTATTTCCATCTGAATAACAATAATTCGTCAACAGAAATCATTGCCGGGTTGTCAGAGGAGGTATAGAGGGATTTTTCATTTTCAAAATTACTTCAAAATCAAATATGACTTGGCACGCATCATAGTAGGGTTCAAAATATTCATTTCCATCCTTATAATAATAATTCGTCAACCGAAATCATTGTCGGGGCATCAGAGGGGGTACAGAGTGATTTTTCATTTTCAAAATTACCTCAAAATCAAATATGACTCGGCTCGCATCATAGTAGGGTGCAAAATATTCATTTCCATCCTAATAACAATAATTCGTCAACTGAAATCATTCTCGGGTCATCAGAGGGGGTACAGAGGGATTTTTCATTTTCAAAATTACCTCAAAATCAAATATGACTCGGCACGCATCATAGTAGGGTGCAAAATATCCATGTCCATCTGAATAACGATAATTTGTAAACAGAATTCATTGTCGGGTCGTTAGAGGGAGTATATAGGGATTTTTCATTTTCAAAATTACTTCAAAAATCAAATATGACTTGGCACGCATCATATTAGGGTGCAAAATATTCATTTCCATCCTATTAACAATAATTCGTCAACAGAAATCATTGTCGGGTCGTCAGAGGGGGTATAGAGGAATTTATCATTTTCAAAATTACCTAAAATATCAAATATGACTTGGCACGCATCATAGTAGGGTGCAAAATATTCATTTCCATCCTAATAACAATAATTCGTCAACTGAAATCATTCTCGGGTCATCAGAGGGGGTACAGAGGGATTTTTCATTTTCAAAATTACCTCAAAATCAAATATGACTTGGCACACATCAAAGTAGGGTGCAAAATATCTATGTCCAACTGAATAACAATAATTCGTCAACAGAAATCAATGTCGGGTCGTCATAGGGGGTATGGAGGGATTTTTCATTTTTAAAATGACTTCAAAAATCAATTATGACTTGGCACGCATCATATTAGGGTGCAAAATATTCATTTCCATCCTATTAACAATAATTCGTCAACAGAAATCATTGTCGGGTCGTCAGAGGGGGTATAGAAGAATTTTTCGTTTTCAAAATTACCTAAAATATCAAATATGACTTGGCACGCAACATGGTGGGGTGCAGAATATCTATTTCCATCTGAATAACAATAATTCGTCAACAGAAATCATTGCCGGGTTGTCAGAGGAGGTATAGAGGGATTTTTCATTTTCAAAATTACCTCAAAATAAAATATGACTTGGCACGCATCATAGTAGGGTGTAAAATATCTATGTTCATCTGAATAACAATAATTCGTTAACAGAAATCATTGTCGGTTTGTCAGAGGGGTATAGAGGGATTTTTCATTTTCAAAATTACTTCAAAAATCAAATATGACTTGGCACGCATCATAGTAGGGTGCAAAATATTAATTTTCATCCAAATGACAATAATTCGTCAACCGAAATCATTGTCGGGTAGTCAGAGGGGGTACAGAGGGATTTTTCAAATTCAAAATTACCTAAAATATCAAATATGAGTTGGCACGCAAAATGGTGGGGTGCAGAATATCTTTTTCCATCTGAATAACAATAATTCGTCAACAGAAATCATTGCCGGGTTGTCAGAGGAGGTATAGAGGGAGTTTTCATTTTCAAAATTACTTCAAAAATCAAATATGACTTGGCACGCATCATAGTAGGGTGCAAAATATTCATTTCCATCCTAATAACAATAATTCGTCAACTGAAATCATTCTCGGGTGATCAGAGGGGGTACAGAGGGATTTTTCATTTCCAAAATTACCTCAAAATCAAATATGACTCGGCACGCATCATAGTAGGGTGCAAAATATCCATGTCCATCTGAATAACGATAATTTGTAAACAGAATTCATTGTCGGGTCGTTAGAGGGAGTATATAGGGATTTTTCATTCTCAAAATTACTTCAAAAATCAAATATGACTTGGCACGCATCATATTAGGGTGCAAAATATTCATTTCCATCCTATTAACAATAATTCGTCAACAGAAATCATTGTCGGGTCGTCAGAGGGGGTATAGAGGAATTTATCATTTTCAAAATTACCTAAAATATCAAATATGACTTGGCACGCAAAATGGTGGGGTGCAGAATATCTTTTTCCATCTGAATAACAATAATTCGTCAACAGAAATCATTGCCGGGTTGTCAGAGGAGGTATAGAGGGAGTTTTCATTTTCAAAATTACTTCAAAAATCAAATATGACTTGGCACGCATCATAGTAGTGTGCAAAATATTCATTTCCATCCTAATAACAATAATTCGTAAACTGAAATCATTCTCGGGTCATCAGAGGGGTTACAGAGGGATTTTTCATTTTCAAAATTACCTCAAAATCAAATATGACTCGGCACGCATCATAGTAGGGTGCAAAATATCCATGTCCATCTGAATAACTATAATTTGTAAACAGAATTCATTGTCGTGTAGTCAGAGGGGGTATAGAGGGATTGTTCTTTTTCAAAGTTACCTAAAAAATCAAAAATGACTTGGCACGCATCATAGTGGGGTGCAAAATATCCATTTCCATCTGAATAACAATAATTCGTCAACAGAAATCATTGTCGGGTCGTCAGAGGGGGTATAGAGGAATTTTTCATTTTCAAAATTACCTAAAATATCAAATATGACTTGGTACGCAACATGGTGTGGTGCAGAATATCTATGTCCATCTGAATAACAATAATTTGTTAACAGTGATCATTGTCGGTTCGTCAGAGGGGTATAGAGGGATTTTTCATTTTCAAAATTACTTCAAAGATCAAATATGAGTTGGCACGCATCATGGTGGGGTACAAAGTATTTATGTCCATCTGAATAACAATAATTCGTCAACAGAAATCATTGTCGGGTCGTCAAAGGGGGCATAGAGGGATTGTTCATTTTCAAAGTTACCTCAAAAATCAATTATGACTTGGCACACATCAAAGTTGGGTGCAAAATATCTATGTCCAACTGAATAACAATAATTCGTCAACAGAAATCAATGTCGGGTCGTCATAGGGGGTATGGAGGGATTTTTCATTTTTAAAATGACTTCAAAAATCAATTATGACTTGGCACGCATCATATTAGGGTGCAAAATATTCATTTCCATCCTATTAACAATAATTCGTCAACAGAAATCATTGTCGGGTCGTCAGAGGGGGTATAGAGGAATTTTTCGTTTTCAAAATTACCTAAAATATCAAATATGACTTGGCACGCAACATGGTGGGGTGCAGAATATCTATTTCCATCTGAATAACAATAATTCGTCAACAGAAATCATTGTCGCGTCGTCAGAGGGGGTATGGAGGGATTTTTCACTTTTAAAATGACTTCAAAAATCAAATATGACTTGGCACGCATCATATTAGGGTGCAAAATATTCTTTTCCATCCTAATAACAATAATTCGTCAACAGAAATCATTGTCGGATCGTCAGAGGGGGTATAGAGGAATTTTTCATTTTCAAAATTACCTAAAATATCAAATATGGGTTGGCACGCAAAATGGTGGGGTGCAGAATATCTATTTCCATCTGAATAACAATAATTCGTCAACAGAAATCATTGCCGGGTTGTCAGAGGAGGTATAGAGGGATTTTTCATTTTCAAAATTACTTCAAAATCAAATATGACTTGGCACGCATCATAGTAGGGTTCAAAATATTCATTTCCATCCTTATAATAATAATTCGTCAACCGAAATCATTGTCGGGTCATCAGAGGGGGTACAGAGTGATTTTTCATTTTCAAAATTACCTCAAAATCAAATATGACTCGGCTCGCATCATAGTAGGGTGCAAAATATTCATTTCCATCCTAATAACAATAATTCGTCAACTGAAATCATTCTCGGGTCATCAGAGGGGGTACAGAGGGATTTTTCATTTTCAAAATTACCTCAAAATCAAATATGACTCGGCACGCATCATAGTAGGGTGCAAAATATCCATGTCCATCTGAATAACGATAATTTGTAAACAGAATTCATTGTCGGGTCGTTAGAGGGAGTATATAGGGATTTTTCATTTTCAAAATTACTTCAAAAATCAAATATGACTTGGCACGCATCATATTAGGGTGCAAAATATTCATTTCCATCCTATTAACAATAATTCGTCAACAGAAATCATTGTCGGTTCGTCAGAGGGGGTATAGAGGAATTTATCATTTTCAAAATTACCTAAAATATCAAATATGACTTGGCACGCATCATAGTAGGGTGCAAAATATTCATTTCCATCCTAATAACAATAATTCGTCAACTGAAATCATTCTCGGGTCATCAGAGGGGGTACAGAGGGATTTTTCATTTTCAAAATTACCTCAAAATCAAATATGACTTGGCACACATCAAAGTAGGGTGCAAAATATCTATGTCCAACTGAATAACAATAATTCGTCAACAGAAATCAATGTCGGGTCGTCATAGGGGGTATGGAGGGATTTTTCATTTTTAAAATGACTTCAAAAATCAATTATGACTTGGCACGCATCATATTAGGGTGCAAAATATTCATTTCCATCCTATTAACAATAATTCGTCAACAGAAATCATTGTCGGGTCGTCAGAGGGGGTATAGAGGAATTTTTCGTTTTCAAAATTACCTAAAATATCAAATATGACTTGGCACGCATCATAGTGGGGTGCAAAATATCTATGTTCATCTGAATAACAATAATTCGTTAACAGAAATCATTGTCGGTTTGTCAGAGGGGTATAGAGGGATTTTTCATTTTCAAAATTACTTCAAAAATCAAATATGACTTGGCACGCATCATAGTAGGGTGCAAAATATTAATTTTCATCCAAATGACAATAATTCGTCAACCGAAATCATTGTCGGGTAGTCAGAGGGGGTACAGAGGGATTTTTCAAATTCAAAATTACCTAAAATATCAAATATGAGTTGGCACGCAAAATGGTGGGGTGCAGAATATCTTTTTCCATCTGAATAACAATAATTCGTCAACAGAAATCATTGCCGGGTTGTCAGAGGAGGTATAGAGGGAGTTTTCATTTTCAAAATTACTTCAAAAATCAAATATGACTTGGCACGCATCATAGTAGGGTGCAAAATATTCATTTCCATCCTAATAACAATAATTCGTCAACTGAAATCATTCTCGGGTCATCAGAGGGGGTACACAGGGATTTTTCATTTCCAAAATTACCTCAAAATCAAATATGACTCGGCACGCATCATAGTAGGGTGCAAAATATCCATGTCCATCTGAATAACGATAATTTGTAAACAGAATTCATTGTCGGGTCGTTAGAGGGAGTATATAGGGATTTTTCATTCTCAAAATTACTTCAAAAATCAAATATGACTTGGCACGCATCAAAGTAGGGTGCAAAATATCTATGACCAACTGAATAACAATAATTCGTCAACAGAAATCATTGTCGGGTCGTCAGAGGGGGTATGGAGGGATTTTTCACTTTTAAAATGACTTCAAAAATCAAATATGACTTGGCACTTATCATATTAGGGTGCAAAATATTATTTTCCATCCTAATAACAATAATTCGTCAACAGAAATCATTGTCGGATCGTCAGAGGGGGTATAGAGAAATTTTTCATTTTCAAAATTACCTAAAATATCAAATATGACTTGGCACGCAACATGGTGGGGTGCAGAATATCTATTTCCATCTGAATAACAATAACTCGTCAATAGAAATCATTGCCGGGTTGTCAGAGGAGGTATAGAGGGATTTCTCATTTTCAAATTTACTACAAAAATCAAATATGACTTGGCACGCATCATAGTAGGGTGCAAAATATTCATTTCCATCCTAATAACAATAATTCGTCAACTGAAATCATTGTCGGGTCGTCAGAGGGGGTACAGAGGGATTTTTCATTTTCAAAATTACCTCAAAATCAAATATGACTCGGCACGCATTATAGTAGGTTGCAAAATATCCATGTCCATCTGAATAACGATAATTTGTAAACAGAAATCATTGTCGGGTCGTTAGAGGGAGTATAGAGGGATTTTTCATTTTCAAATCTACTTCAAAATTCAAATATGACTTGGCACGCATCATATTAGTGCGCAAAATAGTCATTTCCATCCTAATAACAATAATTCGTCAACAGAAATCATTGTCGGGTCCTCAGAGGGGGTATAGAGGAATTTTTCATTTTCAAAATTACCTAAAATATCAAATATGACTTGGCACGCAACATGGTGGGGTGCAGAATATCTATTTCCATCTGAATAACAATAACTCGTCAACAGAAATCATTGCCGGGTTGTCAGAGGAGGTATAGTGGGATTTTTCAATTTCAATATTACTACAAAAATCAAATATGACTAGGCACGCATCATAATAGGGTGCAAAATATTCATTTCCATCCTAATAACAATAATTCGTCAACTGAAATCATTATCGGGTCGTCAGAGGGGGTACAGAGGGATTTTTCATTTTCAAAATTACCTCAAAATCAAATATGACTCGATACGCATCATAGTATGTTGCAAAATATCCATGTCCATCTGAATAACTATAATTTGTAAACAGAAATCATTGTCGGGTCGTTAGAGGGAGTATAGAGGGATCTTTCATTTTCAAAATTACTTCAAAAATCAAATATGACTTGGCACGCATCATATTAGTGTGCAAAATATTCATTTTCATCCTAATAACAATAATTCGTCAACAGAAATCATTGTCGGGTCGTCAGAGGGGGTATAGAGGGATTTTTCATTTTCAAAATTACCTCAAAATCAAATATGACTTGGCACGCATCATAGTAAGGTGCCAAATATCCATGTCCATCTGAAAAACATTATTCAATTACATAAATCATTGTCGGGTCGTCAGAGGGGTAATAGAGGGATTTTTCATTTTCAAAATTACCTCAAAATCAAATTTGACTTGGCACGCATCATAGTAAGGTGACAAATATCCATGTCCATCTCAATAAACATTATTCAATTACAAAAATCATTGTCGGGTCGTCAGAGGGGGTTTAGAGGGATTTTTCATTTTCAAAATTACTTCAAAAATCAAATATGACGTGGACCGCTACATGGTGGGGTGCAGAATATCCATTTCCATCTGAATAACAATAATTCGTCAACAGAAATCATTGTCGGGTCGTTAGAGGGGGTATAGGATTTTTCATTTTCAAAATTACCTCAAAATAAAATATGACTTGGCACGCATCATAGTAGGGTGTAAAATATCTGTGTTCATCTGAATAACAATAATTCGTTAACAGAAATCATTGTCGGTTCGTCAAAGGGGTATAGAGGGATTTTTCATTTTCAAAATTACTTCAAAAATCAAATATGACTTGGCACGCATCATAGTAGGGTGCAAAATATTCATTTCCATCCAAATAACAATAATTCGTCAACCGAAATCATTGTCGGGTCGTCAGAGGGGGTACAGAGGGATTTTTCAAATTCAAAATTACCTAAAATATCAAGTATGACTTGGCACGCAACATGGTGGGGTGCAGAATATCTATTTCCATCTGAATAACAATAATTCGTCAACAGAAATCATTGCGGGGTTTTCAGAGGAGGTATAGAGGGATTTTTCATTTTTAAAATGACTTCAAAAATCAAATATGACTTGGCACGCATCATAGTAGGGTGCAATATATTCATTTCCATCTGAATAACGATAATTTGTCAACAGAAATTATTGTCGGGTCGTCAGAGGGGATATAGAGGAATTTTTCATTTTTCAAAATTTCCTAAAATATCAAATATGACTTGGCACGCAACATGGTGTGGTGCAGAATATCTATGTCCATCTGAATAACAATAATTTGTTAACAGAGATCATTGTCGGTTCGTCAGAGGGGTATAGAGGGATTTTTCATTTTCAAAATTACTTCAAAAATCAAATATGAGTTGGCACGCATCATGGTGGGGTACAAAGTATTCATGTCCATCTGAATAACAATAATTCGTCAACAGAAATCATTGTCGGGTCGTCAAAGGGGGCATAGAGGGATTGTTCATTTTCAAAGTTACCTCAAAAATCAAATATGACTTGGCACACATCATATTAGGGTGCAAAATATTCATTTCCATCCTAATAACAATAATTCGTCAACAGATATCATTGTCGGGTCGTCAGAGGGGGTATAGAGGAATTTTTCATTTTCAAAATTACCTGAAATGTCAAATATGACTTGGCACGCAACATGGTGTGGTGCAGAATATCTATGTCCATCTGAATAACAATAATTTGTTAACAGAGATCATTGTCGGTTCGTCAGAGGGGTATAGAGGGATTTTTCATTTTCAAAATTACTTCAAAGATCAAATATGAGTTGGAACGCATCATGGTGGGGTACAAAGTATTCATGTCCATCTGAATAACAATATTTCGTCAACAGAAATCATTGTCGGGTAGTCAGAGGGGGTATAGAGGGATTGTTCATTTTCAAAGTTACCTAAAAAATCAAAAATAACTTGGCACGCATCATAGTGGGGTGCAAAATATCCATTTCCATCTGAATAACAATAATTCGTCAACAGAAATCATTGTCGGGTCGTCAGAGGGGGTATAGAGGAATTTTTCATTTTCAAAATTACCTAAAATATCAAATATGACTTGGTACGCAACATGGTGTGATGCAGAATATCTATGTCCATCTGAATAACAATAATTCGTTAACAGAGATCATTGTCGGTTCGTCAGAGGGGTATAGAGGGATTTTTCATTTTCAAAAATCAAATATGAGTTGGCACGCATCATAGTGGGGTACAAAGTATTCATGTCCATCTGAATAACAATAATTCGTCAACACAAATCATTGTCGGGTAGTCAGAGGGGGTATAGAGGGATTTTTCATTATCAAAACGACTTCAAAAATCAAATATGACTTGGCACGCATCATATTAGGGTGCAAAATATTGTTTTCCATCCTAATAACAATAATTCGTCAACAGAAATCATTCTCGGATCGTCAGAGGGGGTATAGAGGAATTTTTCATTTTCAAAATTACCTAAAATATCAAATATGGGTTGGCACGCAAAATGGTGGGTTGCAGAATATCTATTTCCATCTGAATAACAATAATTTGTCAACAGAAATCATTGCCGGGTTGTCAGAGGAGGTACAGAGTGATTTTTCATTTTCAAAATTACCTCAAAATCAAATATGACTCGGCACGCATCATATTAGGGTGCAAAATATTCATTTCCATCCTAATAACAATAATTCGTCAACTGAAATCATTGTCGGGTCGTCAGATGGGGTATAGAGCAATTTTTCATTTTCAAAATTACCTAAAATATCAAATATGACTTGGTACGCAACATGGTGTGGTGCAGAATATCTATGTCCATCTGAATAACAATAATTCGTTAACAGAGATCATTGTCGGTTCGTCAGAGGGGTATAGAGGGATTTTTCATTTTCAAAATTACTTCAAAAATCAAATATGAGTTGGCACGCATCATGGTGGGGTACAAAGTATTTATGTCCATCTGAATAACAATAATTCGTCAACAGAAATCATTGTCGGGTCGTCAAAGGGGGCATAGAGGGATTGTTCATTTTCAAAGTTACCTCAAAAATCAATTATGACTTGGCACACATTAAAGAAGGGTGCAAAATATCTATGTCCAACTGAATAACAATAATTCGTCAACAGAAATCAATGTCGGGTCGTCATAGGGGGTATGGAGGGATTTTTCATTTTTAAAATGACTTCAAAAATCAATTATGACTTGGCACGCATCATATTAGGGTGCAAAATATTCATTTCCATCCTATTAACAATAATTCGTCAACAGAAATCATTGTCGGGTCGTCAGAGGGGGTATAGAGGAATTTTTCGTTTTCAAAATTACCTAAAATATCAAATATGACTTGGCACGCAACATGGTGGGGTGCAGAATATCTATTTCCATCTGAATAACAATAATTCGTCAACAGAAATCATTGTCGCGTCGTCAGAGGGGGTATGGAGGGATTTTTCACTTTTAAAATGACTTCAAAAATCAAATATGACTTGGCACGCATCATATTAGGGTGCAAAATATTCTTTTCCATCCTAATAACAATAATTCGTCAACAGAAATCATTGTCGGATCGTCAGAGGGGGTGTAGAGGAATTTTTCATTTTCAAAATTACCTAAAATATCAAATATGGGTTGGCACGCAAAATGGTGGGGTGCAGAATATCTATTTCCATCTGAATAACAATAATTCGTCAACAGAAATCATTGCCGGGTTGTCAGAGGAGGTATAGAGGGATTTTTCATTTTCAAAATTACTTCAAAATCAAATATGACTTGGCACGCATCATAGTAGGGTTCAAAATATTCATTTCCATCCTTATAATAATAATTCGTCAACCGAAATCATTGTCGGGTCATCAGAGGGGGTACAGAGTGATTTTTCATTTTCAAAATTACCTCAAAATCAAATATGACTCGGCTCGCATCATAGTAGGGTGCAAAATATTCATTTCCATCCTAATAACAATAATTCGTCAACTGAAATCATTCTCGGGTCATCAGAGGGGGTACAGAGGGATTTTTCATTTTCAAAATTACCTCAAAATCAAATATGACTCGGCACGCATCATAGTAGGGTGCAAAATATCCATGTCCATCTGAATAACGATAATTTGTAAACAGAATTCATTGTCGGGTCGTTAGAGGGAGTATATAGGGATTTTTCATTTTCAAAATTACTTCAAAAATCAAATATGACTTGGCACGCATCATATTAGGGTGCAAAATATTCATTTCCATCCTATTAACAATAATTCGTCAACAGAAATCATTGTCGGGTCGTCAGAGGGGGTATAGAGGAATTTATCATTTTCAAAATTACCTAAAATATCAAATATGACTTGGCACGCATCATAGTAGGGTGCAAAATATTCATTTCCATCCTAATAACAATAATTCGTCAACTGAAATCATTCTCGGGTCATCAGAGGGGGTACAGAGGGATTTTTCATTTTCAAAATTACCTCAAAATCAAATATGACTTGGCACACATCAAAGTAGGGTGCAAAATATCTATGTCCAACTGAATAACAATAATTCGTCAACAGAAATCAATGTCGGGTCGTCATAGGGGGTATGGAGGGATTTTTCATTTTTAAAATGACTTCAAAAATCAATTATGACTTGGCACGCATCATATTAGGGTGCAAAATATTCATTTCCATCCTATTAACAATAATTCGTCAACAGAAATCATTGTCGGGTCGTCAGAGGGGGTATAGAAGAATTTTTCGTTTTCAAAATTACCTAAAATATCAAATATGACTTGGCACGCAACATGGTGGGGTGCAGAATATCTATTTCCATCTGAATAACAATAATTCGTCAACAGAAATCATTGCCGGGTTGTCAGAGGAGGTATAGAGGGATTTTTCATTTTCAAAATTACCTCAAAATAAAATATGACTTGGCACGCATCATAGTAGGGTGTAAAATATCTATGTTCATCTGAATAACAATAATTCGTTAACAGAAATCATTGTCGGTTTGTCAGAGGGGTATAGAGGGATTTTTCATTTTCAAAATTACTTCAAAAATCAAATATGACTTGGCACGCATCATAGTAGGGTGCAAAATATTAATTTTCATCCAAATGACAATAATTCGTCAACCGAAATCATTGTCGGGTAGTCAGAGGGGGTACAGAGGGATTTTTCAAATTCAAAATTACCTAAAATATCAAATATGAGTTGGCACGCAAAATGGTGGGGTGCAGAATATCTTTTTCCATCTGAATAACAATAATTCGTCAACAGAAATCATTGCCGGGTTGTCAGAGGAGGTATAGAGGGAGTTTTCATTTTCAAAATTACTTCAAAAATCAAATATGACTTGGCACGCATCATAGTAGGGTGCAAAATATTCATTTCCATCCTAATAACAATAATTCGTCAACTGAAATCATTCTCGGGTGATCAGAGGGGGTACAGAGGGATTTTTCATTTCCAAAATTACCTCAAAATCAAATATGACTCGGCACGCATCATAGTAGGGTGCAAAATATCCATGTCCATCTGAATAACGATAATTTGTAAACAGAATTCATTGTCGGGTCGTTAGAGGGAGTATATAGGGATTTTTCATTCTCAAAATTACTTCAAAAATCAAATATGACTTGGCACGCATCATATTAGGGTGCAAAATATTCATTTCCATCCTATTAACAATAATTCGTCAACAGAAATCATTGTCGGGTCGTCAGAGGGGGTATAGAGGAATTTATCATTTTCAAAATTACCTAAAATATCAAATATGACTTGGCACGCAAAATGGTGGGGTGCAGAATATCTTTTTCCATCTGAATAACAATAATTCGTCAACAGAAATCATTGCCGGGTTGTCAGAGGAGGTATAGAGGGAGTTTTCATTTTCAAAATTACTTCAAAAATCAAATATGACTTGGCACGCATCATAGTAGTGTGCAAAATATTCATTTCCATCCTAATAACAATAATTCGTAAACTGAAATCATTCTCGGGTCATCAGAGGGGTTACAGAGGGATTTTTCATTTTCAAAATTACCTCAAAATCAAATATGACTCGGCACGCATCATAGTAGGGTGCAAAATATCCATGTCCATCTGAATAACTATAATTTGTAAACAGAATTCATTGTCGTGTAGTCAGAGGGGGTATAGAGGGATTGTTCTTTTTCAAAGTTACCTAAAAAATCAAAAATGACTTGGCACGCATCATAGTGGGGTGCAAAATATCCATTTCCATCTGAATAACAATAATTCGTCAACAGAAATCATTGTCGGGTCGTCAGAGGGGGTATAGAGGAATTTTTCATTTTCAAAATTACCTAAAATATCAAATATGACTTGGTACGCAACATGGTGTGGTGCAGAATATCTATGTCCATCTGAATAACAATAATTTGTTAACAGTGATCATTGTCGGTTCGTCAGAGGGGTATAGAGGGATTTTTCATTTTCAAAATTACTTCAAAGATCAAATATGAGTTGGCACGCATCATGGTGGGGTACAAAGTATTTATGTCCATCTGAATAACAATAATTCGTCAACAGAAATCATTGTCGGGTCGTCAAAGGGGGCATAGAGGGATTGTTCATTTTCAAAGTTACCTCAAAAATCAATTATGACTTGGCACACATCAAAGTTGGGTGCAAAATATCTATGTCCAACTGAATAACAATAATTCGTCAACAGAAATCAATGTCGGGTCGTCATAGGGGGTATGGAGGGATTTTTCATTTTTAAAATGACTTCAAAAATCAATTATGACTTGGCACGCATCATATTAGGGTGCAAAATATTCATTTCCATCCTATTAACAATAATTCGTCAACAGAAATCATTGTCGGGTCGTCAGAGGGGGTATAGAGGAATTTTTCGTTTTCAAAATTACCTAAAATATCAAATATGACTTGGCACGCAACATGGTGGGGTGCAGAATATCTATTTCCATCTGAATAACAATAATTCGTCAACAGAAATCATTGTCGCGTCGTCAGAGGGGGTATGGAGGGATTTTTCACTTTTAAAATGACTTCAAAAATCAAATATGACTTGGCACGCATCATATTAGGGTGCAAAATATTCTCTTCCATCCTAATAACAATAATTCGTCAACAGAAATCATTGTCGGATCGTCAGAGGGGGTATAGAGGAATTTTTCATTTTCAAAATTACCTAAAATATCAAATATGGGTTGGCACGCAAAATGGTGGGGTGCAGAATATCTATTTCCATCTGAATAACAATAATTCGTCAACAGAAATCATTGCCGGGTTGTCAGAGGAGGTATAGAGGGATTTTTCATTTTCAAAATTACTTCAAAATCAAATATGACTTGGCACGCATCATAGTAGGGTTCAAAATATTCATTTCCATCCTTATAATAATAATTCGTCAACCGAAATCATTGTCGGGTCATCAGAGGGGGTACAGAGTGATTTTTCATTTTCAAAATTACCTCAAAATCAAATATGACTCGGCTCGCATCATAGTAGGGTGCAAAATATTCATTTCCATCCTAATAACAATAATTCGTCAACTGAAATCATTCTCGGGTCATCAGAGGGGGTACAGAGGGATTTTTCATTTTCAAAATTACCTCAAAATCAAATATGACTCGGCACGCATCATAGTAGGGTGCAAAATATCCATGTCCATCTGAATAACGATAATTTGTAAACAGAATTCATTGTCGGGTCGTTAGAGGGAGTATATAGGGATTTTTCATTTTCAAAATTACTTCAAAAATCAAATATGACTTGGCACGCATCATATTAGGGTGCAAAATATTCATTTCCATCCTATTAACAATAATTCGTCAACAGAAATCATTGTCGGTTCGTCAGAGGGGGTATAGAGGAATTTATCATTTTCAAAATTACCTAAAATATCAAATATGACTTGGCACGCATCATAGTAGGGTGCAAAATATTCATTTCCATCCTAATAACAATAATTCGTCAACTGAAATCATTCTCGGGTCATCAGAGGGGGTACAGAGGGATTTTTCATTTTCAAAATTACCTCAAAATCAAATATGACTTGGCACACATCAAAGTAGGGTGCAAAATATCTATGTCCAACTGAATAACAATAATTCGTCAACAGAAATCAATGTCGGGTCGTCATAGGGGGTATGGAGGGATTTTTCATTTTTAAAATGACTTCAAAAATCAATTATGACTTGGCACGCATCATATTAGGGTGCAAAATATTCATTTCCATCCTATTAACAATAATTCGTCAACAGAAATCATTGTCGGGTCGTCAGAGGGGGTATAGAGGAATTTTTCGTTTTCAAAATTACCTAAAATATCAAATATGACTTGGCACGCATCATAGTGGGGTGCAAAATATCTATGTTCATCTGAATAACAATAATTCGTTAACAGAAATCATTGTCGGTTTGTCAGAGGGGTATAGAGGGATTTTTCATTTTCAAAATTACTTCAAAAATCAAATATGACTTGGCACGCATCATAGTAGGGTGCAAAATATTAATTTTCATCCAAATGACAATAATTCGTCAACCGAAATCATTGTCGGGTAGTCAGAGGGGGTACAGAGGGATTTTTCAAATTCAAAATTACCTAAAATATCAAATATGAGTTGGCACGCAAAATGGTGGGGTGCAGAATATCTTTTTCCATCTGAATAACAATAATTCGTCAACAGAAATCATTGCCGGGTTGTCAGAGGAGGTATAGAGGGAGTTTTCATTTTCAAAATTACTTCAAAAATCAAATATGACTTGGCACGCATCATAGTAGGGTGCAAAATATTCATTTCCATCCTAATAACAATAATTCGTCAACTGAAATCATTCTCGGGTCATCAGAGGGGGTACACAGGGATTTTTCATTTCCAAAATTACCTCAAAATCAAATATGACTCGGCACGCATCATAGTAGGGTGCAAAATATCCATGTCCATCTGAATAACGATAATTTGTAAACAGAATTCATTGTCGGGTCGTTAGAGGGAGTATATAGGGATTTTTCATTCTCAAAATTACTTCAAAAATCAAATATGACTTGGCACGCATCATATTAGGGTGCAAAATATTCATTTCCATCCTATTAACAATAATTCGTCAACAGAAATCATTGTCGGGTCGTCAGAGGGGGTATAGAGGAATTTATCATTTTCAAAATTACCTAAAATATCAAATATGACTTGGCACGCAAAATGGTGGGGTGCAGAATATCTTTTTCCATCTGAATAACAATAATTCGTCAACAGAAATCATTGCCGGGTTGTCAGAGGAGGTATAGAGGGAGTTTTCATTTTCAAAATTACTTCAAAAATCAAATATGACTTGGCACGCATCATAGTAGGGTGCAAAATATTCATTTCCATCCTAATAACAATAATTCGTAAACTGAAATCATTCTCGGGTCATCAGAGGGGTTACAGAGGGATTTTTCATTTTCAAAATTACCTCAAAATCAAATATGACTCGGCACGCATCATAGTAGGGTGCAAAATATCCATGTCCATCTGAATAACGATAATTTGTAAACAGAATTCATTGTCGGGTCGTTAGAGAGAGTGTAGAGGGATTTTTCATTTTCAAAATTACTTCAAAAATCAAATATGAGTTGGCACGCATCAAAGTAGGGTGCAAAATATCCATGTCATGAATAACAATAATTCGTCATCAGAAGTCATTGTCGGGTCGTCAGAGGGGGTATGGAGGGATATTTCATTTTTAAAATGACTTCAAAAATCAAATATGACTTGGCACGCATCATATTAGGGTGCAAAATATTCATTTCCATCCTTTTAACAATAATTCGTCAACAGAAATCATTGTCGGGTCGTCAGAGGGGGTATAGAGGATATTTTCGTTTTCAAAATTACCTAAAATATCAAATATGACTTGGCACGCAACATGGTGGGGTGCAGAATATCTATTTCCATCTGAATAACAATAATTCGTCAACAGAAATCATTGCCGGGTTGTCAGAGGAGGTATAGAGGGATTTTTCATTTTCAAAATTACCTCAAAATAAAATATGACTTGGCACGCATCATATTAGGGTGCAAAATATTCATTTCCATCCTATTAACAATAATTCGTCAACAGAAATCATTGTCGGGTCGTCAGAGGGGGTATAGAGGAATTTTTCGTTTTCAAAATTACCTAAAATATCAAATATGACTTGGCACGCAACATGGTGGGGTGCAGAATATCTACTTCCATCTGAATAACAATAATTCGTCAACAGAAATCATTGTCGGTTTGTCAGAGGGGTATAGAGGGATTTTTCATTTTCAAAATTACTTCAAAAATCAAATATGACTTGGCACGCATCATAGTAGGGTGCAAAATATTCATTTTCATCCAAATGACAATAATTCGTCAACCGAAATCGTTGGCGGGTCGTCAGAGGGGGTAAACAGGGATTTTTCAAATTCAAAATTACCTAAAATATCAAATATGAGTTGGCACGCAAAATGGTGGGGTGCAGAATATCTTTTTCCATCTGAATAACAATAATTCGTCAACAGAAATCATTGCCGGGTTGTCAGAGGAGGTATAGAGGGAGTTTTCACTTTCAAAATTACTTCAAAAATCAAATATGTCTTGGCACGCATCATAGTAGGGTGCAAAATATTCATTTCCATCCTAATAACAATAATTCGTCAACTGAAATCATTCTCGGGTCATCAGAGGGGTTACAGAGGGATTTTTCATTTTCAAAATTACCTCAAAATCAAATATGACTCGGCACGCATCATAGTAGGGTGCAAAATATCCATGTCCATCTGAATAACGATAATTTGTAAACAGAATTCATTGTCGGGTCGTTAGAGAGAGTATAGAGGGATTTTTCATTTTCAAAATTACTTCAAAAATCAAATATGAGTTGGCACGCATCAAAGTAGGGTGCAAAATATCCATGTCATGAATAACAATAATTCGTCATCAGAAATCATTGTCGGGTCGTCAGAGGGGGTATGGAGGGATATTTCATTTTTAAAATGACTTCAAAAATCAAATATGACTTGGCACGCATCATATTAGGGTGCAAAATATTCATTTCCATCCTATTAACAATAATTCGTCAACAGAAATCATTGTCGGGTCGTCAGAGGGGGTATAGAGGAATTTATCATTTTCAAAATTACCTAAAATATCAAATATGACTTGGCACGCAACATGGTGGGGTGCAGAATATCTATTCCCATCTGAATAACAATAATTCGTCAACAGAAATCATTGTCGGGTCGTCAGAGGGGGTATGGAGGGATTTTTCATTTTTAAAATGACTTCAAAAATCAAATATGACTTGGCACGCATCATATTAGGGTGCAAAATATTCATTTCTATCCCAATAACAATAATTTGTCAACAGAAATCATTGTCGGGTCGTCAGAGGGGGTATGGAGGGATTTTTCATTTTTAAAATGACTTCAAAAATCAAATATGACTTGGCACGCATCATAGTAGGGTGCAATATATTCATTTCCATCTGAATAACGATAATTTGTCAACAGAAATTATTGTCGGGTCGTCAGAGGGGGTATAGAGGAATTTTTCATTTTCAAAATTTCCTAAAATATCAAATATGACTTGGCACGCAACATGGTGTGGTGCCGAATATCTATGTCCATCTGAATAACAATAATTTTTTAACAGAGATCATTGTCGGTGCGTCAGAGGGGTATAGAGGGATTTTTCATTTTCAAAATTACTTCAAAAATCAAATATGAGTTAGCACGCATCATGGTGGGGTACAAAGTATTCATGTCTATCTGAATAACAATAATTCGTCAACAGAAATCATTGTCGGGTCGTCAAAGGGGGCATAGAGGGATTGTTCATTTTCAAAGTTACCTCAAAAATCAAATATGACTTGGCACACATCATATTAGGGTGCAAAATATTCATTTCCATCCTAATAACAATAATTCGTCAACAGAAATCATTGTCGGGTCGTCAGAGGGGGTATAGAGGAATTTTTCATTTTCAAAATTACCTGATATATCTAATATGACTTGGTACGCAACATGGTGTGGTGCAGAATATCTATGTCCATCTGAATAACAATAATTCGTTAATAGAGATCATTGTCCGTTCGTCAGAGGGGTATAGAGGGATTTTTCATTTTCAAAATTACTTCAAAAATCAAATATGAGTTGGCACGCATCATGGTGGGGTACAAAGTATTCATGTCCATCTGAATAACAATAATTCGTCAACAGAAATCATTGTCGGGTAGTCAGAGGGGGTATAGAGGGATTGTTCATTTTCAGAGTTACCTAAAAAATCAAAACTGACTTGGCACGCATCATAGTGGGGTGCAAAATATCCATTTCCATCTGAATAACAATAATTCGTCAACAGAAATCATTGTCGGGTCGTCAGAGGGGGTATAGAGGAATTTTTCATTTTCAAAATTACCTAAAATATCAAATATGACTTGGTACGAAACATGGTGTGGTGCAGAATATCTATGTCCATCTGAATAACAATAATTCGTTAACAGAGATCATTGTCGGTTCGTCAGAGGGGTATAGAGGGATTTTTCATTTTCAAAATTACTTCAAAGATCAAATATGAGTTGGCACGCATCATGGTGGGGTACAAAGTATTCATGTCCATCTGAATAACAATAATTCGTCAACAGAAATCATTGTCGGGTAGTCAGAGGGGGTATAGAGGGATTGTTCATTTTCAAAGTTACCTAAAAAATCAAAAATGACTTGGCACGCATCATAGTGGGGTGCAAAATATCCATTTCCAACTGAATAACAATAATTCGTCAACAGAAATCATTGTCGGGTCGTCAGAGGGGGTATAGAGGAATTTTTCATTTTCAAAATTACCTAAAATATCAAATATGACTTGGTACGCAACATGGTGTGGTGCAGAATATCTATGTCCATCTGAATAACAATAATTTGTTAACAGAGATCATTGTCGGTTCGTCAGAGGGGTATAGCGGGATTTTTCATTTTCAAAATTACTTCAAAGATCAAATATGAGTTGGCACGCATCATGGTGGGGTACAAAGTATTCATGTCCATCTGAATAACAATAATTCGTCAACAGAAATCATTGTCGGGTCGTCAGAGGGGGTATAGAGGAATTTTTCATTTTCAAAATTACCTAAAATATCAAATATGACTTGGTACGCAACATGGTGTGGTGCAGAATATCTATGTTCGTCTGAATAACAATAATTCGTTAACAGTGATCATTGTCGGTTCGTCAGAGGGGTATAGAGGGATTTTTCATTTTCAAAATTACTTCAAAAATCAAATATGAGTTGGCACGCATCATGGTGGGGTACAAAGTATTCATGTCCATCTGAATAATAATAATTCGTCAACACAAATCATTGTCGGGTAGTCAGAGGGGGTATAGAGGGATTTTTCATTATCAAAACGACTTCAAAAATCAAATATGACTTGGCACGCATCATAGCGGGGTGCAAAATATCCATTTTCATCTGAATAAAAATAACTCGTCAACAGAAATCATTGTCGGTTCGTCAGAGGGGTATAGAGGGATTTTTCATTTTCAAAATTACTTCAAAAATCAAATATGAGTTGTCACGCATCATCGTGGGGTACAAAGTACTCATGTCCATCTGAATAACAATAATTCGTCAACAGAAATCATTGTAGGGTCGTCAAAGGGGGCATAGAGGGATTGTTCATTTTCAAAGTTACCTCAAAAATCAAATATGACATGGCACACATCAAAGTAGGGTGCAAAATATCTATGACCAACTGAATAACAATAATTCGTCAACAGAAATCATTGTCGGGTCGTCAGAGGGGGTATGGAGGGATTTTTCACTTTTAAAATGACTTCAAAAATCAAATATGACTTGGCACTTATCATATTAGGGTGCAAAATATTATTTTCCATCCTAATAACAATAATTCGTCAACAGAAATCATTGTCGGATCGTCAGAGGGGGTATAGAGAAATTTTTCATTTTCAAAATTACCTAAAATATCAAATATGACTTGGCACGCAACATGGTGGGGTGCAGAATATCTATTTCCATCTGAATAACAATAACTCGTCAATAGAAATCATTGCCGGGTTGTCAGAGGAGGTATAGAGGGATTTCTCATTTTCAAATTTACTACAAAAATCAAATATGACTTGGCACGCATCATAGTAGGGTGCAAAATATTCATTTCCATCCTAATAACAATAATTCGTCAACTGAAATCATTGTCGGGTCGTCAGAGGGGGTACAGAGGGATTTTTCATTTTCAAAATTACCTCAAAATCAAATATGACTCGGCACGCATTATAGTAGGTTGCAAAATATCCATGTCCATCTGAATAACGATAATTTGTAAACAGAAATCATTGTCGGGTCGTTAGAGGGAGTATAGAGGGATTTTTCATTTTCAAATTTACTTCAAAATTCAAATTTGACTTGGCACGCATCATATTAGTGCGCAAAATAGTCATTTCCATCCTAATAACAATAATTCGTCAACAGAAATCATTGTCGGGTCCTCAGAGGGGGTATAGAGGAATTTTTCATTTTCAAAATTACCTAAAATATCAAATATGACTTGGCACGCAACATGGTGGGGTGCAGAATATCTATTTCCATCTGAATAACAATAACTCGTCAACAGAAATCATTGCCGGGTTGTCAGAGGAGGTATAGTGGGATTTTTCAATTTCAATATTACTACAAAAATCAAATATGACTAGGCACGCATCATAATAGGGTGCAAAATATTCATTTCCATCCTAATAACAATAATTCGTCAACTGAAATCATTATCGGGTCGTCAGAGGGGGTACAGAGGGATTTTTCATTTTCAAAATTACCTCAAAATCAAATATGACTCGATACGCATCATAGTATGTTGCAAAATATCCATGTCCATCTGAATAACTATAATTTGTAAACAGAAATCATTGTCGGGTCGTTAGAGGGAGTATAGAGGGATCTTTCATTTTCAAAATTACTTCAAAAATCAAATATGACTTGGCACGCATCATATTAGTGTGCAAAATATTCATTTTCATCCTAATAACAATAATTCGTCAACAGAAATCATTGTCGGGTCGTCAGAGGGGGTATAGAGGGATTTTTCATTTTCAAAATTACCTCAAAATCAAATATGACTTGGCACGCATCATAGTAAGGTGCCAAATATCCATGTCCATCTGAAAAACATTATTCAATTACATAAATCATTGTCGGGTCGTCAGAGGGGTAATAGAGGGATTTTTCATTTTCAAAATTACCTCAAAATCAAATTTGACTTGGCACGCATCATAGTAAGGTGACAAATATCCATGTCCATCTCAATAAACATTATTCAATTACAAAAATCATTGTCGGGTCGTCAGAGGGGGTTTAGAGGGATTTTTCATTTTCAAAATTACTTCAAAAATCAAATATGACGTGGACCGCTACATGGTGGGGTGCAGAATATCCATTTCCATCTGAATAACAATAATTCGTCAACAGAAATCATTGTCGGGTCGTTAGAGGGGGTATAGGATTTTTCATTTTCAAAATTACCTCAAAATAAAATATGACTTGGCACGCATCATAGTAGGGTGTAAAATATCTGTGTTCATCTGAATAACAATAATTCGTTAACAGAAATCATTGTCGGTACGTCAAAGGGGTATAGAGGGATTTTTCATTTTCAAAATTACTTCAAAAATCAAATATGACTTGGCACGCATCATAGTAGGGTGCAAAATATTCATTTCCATCCAAATAACAATAATTCGTCAACCGAAATCATTGTCGGGTCGTCAGAGGGGGTACAGAGGGATTTTTCAAATTCAAAATTACCTAAAATATCAAGTATGACTCGGCACGCAACATGGTGGGGTGCAGAATATCTATTTCCATCTGAATAACAATAATTCGTCAACAGAAATCATTGCGGGGTTTTCAGAGGAGGTATAGAGGGATTTTTCATTTTTAAAATGACTTCAAAAATCAAATATGACTTGGCACGCATCATAGTAGGGTGCAATATATTCATTTCCATCTGAATAACGATAATTTGTCAACAGAAATTATTGTCGGGTCGTCAGAGGGGATATAGAGGAATTTTTCATTTTTCAAAATTTCCTAAAATATCAAATATGACTTGGCACGCAACATGGTGTGGTGCAGAATATCTATGTCCATCTGAATAACAATAATTTGTTAACAGAGATCATTGTCGGTTCGTCAGAGGGGTATAGAGGGATTTTTCATTTTCAAAATTACTTCAAAAATCAAATATGAGTTGGCACGCATCATGGTGGGGTACAAAGTATTCATGTCCATCTGAATAACAATAATTCGTCAACAGAAATCATTGTCGGGTCGTCAAAGGGGGCATAGAGGGATTGTTCATTTTCAAAGTTACCTCAAAAATCAAATATGACTTGGCACACATCATATTAGGGTGCAAAATATTCATTTCCATCCTAATAACAATAATTCGTCAACAGATATCATTGTCGGGTCGTCAGAGGGGGTATAGAGGAATTTTTCATTTTCAAAATTACCTGAAATGTCAAATATGACTTGGCACGCAACATGGTGTGGTGCAGAATATCTATGTCCATCTGAATAACAATAATTTGTTAACAGAGATCATTGTCGGTTCGTCAGAGGGGTATAGAGGGATTTTTCATTTTCAAAATTACTTCAAAGATCAAATATGAGTTGGAACGCATCATGGTGGGGTACAAAGTATTCATGTCCATCTGAATAACAATATTTCGTCAACAGAAATCATTGTCGGGTAGTCAGAGGGGGTATAGAGGGATTGTTCATTTTCAAAGTTACCTAAAAAATCAAAAATAACTTGGCACGCATCATAGTGGGGTGCAAAATATCCATTTCCATCTGAATAACAATAATTCGTCAACAGAAATCATTGTCGGGTCGTCAGAGGGGGTATAGAGGAATTTTTCATTTTCAAAATTACCTAAAATATCAAATATGACTTGGTACGCAACATGGTGTGATGCAGAATATCTATGTCCATCTGAATAACAATAATTCGTTAACAGAGATCATTGTCGGTTCGTCAGAGGGGTATAGAGGGATTTTTCATTTTCAAAAATCAAATATGAGTTGGCACGCATCATAGTGGGGTACAAAGTATTCATGTCCATCTGAATAACAATAATTCGTCAACACAAATCATTGTCGGGTAGTCAGAGGGGGTATAGAGGGATTTTTCATTATCAAAACGACTTCAAAAATCAAATATGACTTGGCACGCATCATATTAGGGTGCAAAATATTGTTTTCCATCCTAATAACAATAATTCGTCAACAGAAATCATTCTCGGATCGTCAGAGGGGGTATAGAGGAATTTTTCATTTTCAAAATTACCTAAAATATCAAATATGGGTTGGCACGCAAAATGGTGGGTTGCAGAATATCTATTTCCATCTGAATAACAATAATTTGTCAACAGAAATCATTGCCGGGTTGTCAGAGGAGGTACAGAGTGATTTTTCATTTTCAAAATTACCTCAAAATCAAATATGACTCGGCACGCATCATATTAGGGTGCAAAATATTCATTTCCATCCTAATAACAATAATTCGTCAACTGAAATCATTGTCGGGTCGTCAGAGGGGGTACAGAGGGATTTTTCATTTTCAAAATTACCTCAAAATCAAATATGACTCGGCACGCATCATATTAGGGTGCAAAATATTCATTTTCATCCTAATAACAATAATTCGTCAACTGAAATCATTGTCGGGTCGTCAGAGGGGTTTAGAGGGATTTTTCATTTTCAAAATTACTTCAAAAATCAAATATGAGTTGGCACGCATCATGGTGGGGTGCAGAATATCTATTTTCATCTGAATAACAATATCTCGTCAATAGAAATCATTGCCGGGTTGTCAGAGGAGGTATAGAGGGATTTCTCATTTTCAAAATTACTACAAAAATCAAATATGACTTGGCACGCATCATAGTAGGGTGCAAAATATTCATTTCCATCCTAATAACAATAATTGGTCAACTGAAATCATTGTCGGGTCGTCAGAGGGGGTACAGAGGGATTTTTCATTTTCAAAATTACCTCAAAATCAAATATGACTCGGCACGCATCATAGTAGGTTGCAAAGTATCCATGTCCATCTGAATAACAATAATTCGTCAACAGAAATCATTGTCGGGTCGTCAGAGGGTGTATAGAGGGATTTTTCATTTTCAAAATTACCTCAAAAATCAAATATGACTTGGCACGCATCATGGTGGTGTGCAACATATCCATGTCCATCTGAATAACAATAATTCGTTAACAGAAATCATTGTCGGGTCGTCAGATGGGGTATAGAGGGAATTTTCATTTTCAAAATTACTTCAAAAACCAAAAATGACTTGGCACGCATCATGGTGGTGTGCAACATATCGATGACTATCTGAATAACAATAATTCGTTAACAGAAATCATTGTCGGGTCGTCAGAGGGGGATAGAAGGATTTATCATTTTCAAAATTACTTCAAAAGTCAGATATGACCTGGCACGAATCATGGTGGGGTGCAGAATATCCATTCCCATCTGAATAACAATAATTCGTCAATAGAAATCACTTTCGGGTCGTTAGAGGGGGTATAGAGAGATTTTTCATTTTCAAAATATCTTCAAAAATCTAATATGACTTGGCACGCATCATGGTGGGGTGCAGAATATCTATTCACAGCTGAATAACAATAATTCATCAACAGAAATCATTGTCGTATCGTCAGAGGAGGTATAGAGGGATTTTTCATTTTCATAATTACTTCAAAAATCTAACATGATTTGGCACGCATCATGGTGGGGTGCAAAGTATCCATGTCCATCTGAATAACAATAATTCGTCAACATAAATCATTGTCGTGTCGTCAGAGGGGGTATAGAGGTATTTTTCATTTTCAAAATTACTTCAAATATCTAATATGACTTGGCACGCATCATGATGTGGTGCAGAATATCCATTTACATCTGAATAACAAAAATTCGCCAACAAAAATCATTGTCGTGTCGTCATAGGGGGTATAGAGGGATTTTTCACTTTCAAAATTACCTCAAAATCAAATATGACTTGGCACGCATCATAGTAGGGTGCCAAATATACATGTCTATCTGAATAAACATTATTCGATAACAGAAATCATTGTCGGGTCGTCAGAGGGGGTATAGAGGGAATTTTCATTTTCAAAATTACTTCAAAAATCAAATATGACCTGGACCGCTAAATGGTGGGGTGCAGAATATCCATTTCCATCTGATTAACAATAATTCGTCAACAGAAATCATTGTCGTGTCGTCAGAGGGGGTATAGAGTGATTTCTCATTTTTAAAATGACTTCAGAAATCAAATATGACTTGGCACGCATCATAGTAGGGTGCATTATATTCATTTTCATCTAAATAACGATGATTCGTCAACAGAAATCATTGTCGGGTCGTTAGAGGGAGTATAGAGGGATTTTACATTTTAAAAATCTTTTCAAAAATCAAATATTTCTTTGCACGCATCATATTAGGGTGCAAAATATTGATTCTCATCCGAATAACAATAAATCGTCAACAGAAATCATTGTCGGGTCTTCAGAGGGGGTATAGAGGGATTTTTCATTTTCAAAATTATCTCAAAATCAAATATGACTTGGCACGCATCATAGTAGGGTGCCAAATATACATGTCTATCTGAATAAACATTATTCGATAACAGAAATCATTGTCGGGTCGTCAGAGGGGGTATAGAGGGATTTTTCATTTTCAAAATTACTTCAAAAATCAAATATGACCTGGACCGCTACATGGTGGGGTGCAGAATATCCATTTCCATCTGAATAACAATAATTCGTCAACAGAAATCATTGTCAGGTCGTCAAAGGGGGTATAGAGGGATTTTTCATTATCAAAATTACCTCAAAATAAAATATGACTTGGCACGCATCATAGTAGGGTGCAAAATATCTATGTCCATCTGAATAACAATAATTCGTCAACAGAAATCATTGTCGTGTCGTCATAGGGGTAATAGAGGGATTTTTCATTTATAAAATTACCGCAAAATCAAATATGACTTGGCACGCATCATAGTAGGGTGCCAAATATCCATGTCTATCTGAATAACAATAATTCGTTAACGGAAAACATTTGTCGGGTCGTTAGAGGGGGTATAGAGGGATTTTTCATTTTCAAAATTACTTCAAAAATCGAATATGACTTGGCACGCATCATAGTAGGGTGCAAAATATTGATTCCCATCCGAATAACAATAATTCGTCAACAGAAATCATTGTCGTGTCGTCAGAGGGGATATAGAGGGATTTTTCATTTTCAAAATTACCTCAAAAATCAAATATGACTTGGCACGCATTATGGTGGTGTGCAACATATCCATGTGCATCTGAATAACATTAATTCGTTGATAGAAATCATTGTCGGGTCGTCAGATGGGGTATAGAGTGATTTTTCATTTTCAAAAGTACTTCAAAAATTAGATATGACCTGGCACGAATCATGGTGGGGCGCAGAATATCCATTCCCATCTGAATAACAATAATTTGTCAACAGAAATCATTGTCGAGTCGTTAGAGGGGTTATTGAGGAATTTTTCATTTTCAAAATTTCTTCAAAAATCTAATATGACTTGGCACGCATCATGGTGGGGAGCAGAATATCCATTTCCAGCTGAATAACAATAATTCGTCAACAGAAATCATTGTCGTGTCGTCAGAGGGAGTATAGAGGGATTTTTCATTTTCAAAATTACTTCAAAAACCTAACATGACTTGGCACGCATCATGGTGGGGTGCAGAATATCCATTTATATCTGAATAACAATGATTCGTCAACAGAAATCATTGTCGGGTCGTCAAAGGGGTTATAGAGGGATTTTTCATTTTCAAAGTTACCTCAAAAATCAAATATGACTTGACACACATCATAGTAGGGTGCCAAATATCCATGTCTATCTGAATAACAATAATTCGTTAACGGAAAACATTTGTCGGGTCGTTAGAGGGGGTATAGAGGGATTTTTCATTTTCAAAATTACTTCAAAAATCGAATATGACTTGGCACGCATCATGGTGGGGTGCAGAATATCCATTTCCATCTGAGTAACAATAATTCATCAACAGAAGTCATTGTCGGGTCGTTAGAGGGGGTATAGAGGGATTTCACATTTTTTAAATTACTTCAAAAATCAAAGATGACTAGGCACGTATCGTAGTTGGGTGCATAATATCCGTTTCCATCTGAATAATAATAATTCGTCAACAGATATCATTGTCGTGTCGTCAGAGGGGGTATAGAGGGATTTCTCATTTTTAAAATGACTTCAGAAATCAAATATGACTTGGCACGCATCAAAGTAGGGTGCAATATATTCATTTTCATCTAAATAACAATAATTCGTCGACTGAAATCTTTGTCGGGTCGTTAGAGGAAGTATAGAGGGATTTTACATTTTCAAAATCACTTCAAAAATCAAATATGACTTGGCACGCATATAGTAGGGTGCAAAATATTGATTTCCATCCGAATAACAATAATTCGTCAACAGAAATCATTGTCGGGTCGTCAAAGGGGGTATAGAGAGATTTTTCATTTTCAAAGTTACCTCAAAAATCAAATATGACTTGGCACACATCATAGTAGGGTGCCAAATATCCATGTCTATCTGAATAACAATAATTCGTTGACAGAAATCATTGTCGGGTCGTCAGATGGGGTATAGAGTGATTTTTCATTTTCAAAATTACTTCAAAAATCAGATATGACCTGGCACGAATCATGGTGGGGCGCAGAATATCCATTCCCATCTGACTAACAATAATTTGTCAACAGAAATCATTGTCGAGTCGTTAGAGGGGTTATTGAGGTATTTTTCATTTTCAAAATTTCTTCAAAAATCTAATATGACTTGGCACGCATCATCGTGGGGAGCAGAATATCCATTTCCAGCTGAATAACAATAATTCGTTAACGGAAAACATTTGTCGGGTCGTTAGAGGGGGTATAGAGGGATTTTTCATTTTCAAAATTACTTCAAAAATCGAATATGACTTGGCACGCATCATGGTGGGGTGCAGAATATCCATTTCCATCTGAGTAACAATAATTCATCAACAGAAGTCATTTTCGGGTCGTTAGAGGGGGTATAGAGGGATTTCACATTTTTAAAATTACTTCAAAAATCAAAGATGACTAGGCACGTATCATAGTTGGGTGCATAATATCCGTTTCCATCTGAATAATAATAATTCGTCAACAGATATCATTGTCGTGTCGTCAGAGGGGGTATAGAGGGATTTCTCATTTTTAAAATGACTTCAGAAATCAAATATGACTTGGCACGCATCCAAGTAGGGTGCAATATATTCATTTTCATCTAAATAACAATAATTCGTCGACTGAAATCTTTGTCGGGTCGTTAGAGGAAGTATAGAGGGATTTTACATTTTCAAAATCACGTGAAAAATCAAATATGACTTGGCACGCATCATAGTAGGGTGCAAAATATTGATTTCCATCCGAATAACAATAATTCGTCAACAGAAATCATTGTCGGGTCGTCAGAGGGGGTATAGAGGTATTTCTCATTTTCAAAATTACCTCAAAAATCAAATATGACTTGGCACGCATTATAGTGGTGTGCAACATATCCATGTACATCTGATTAACAATAATTGTTCAACAGAAATCATTGTCGTGTCGTCAGAGGGGGTATAGAGGTATTTTTCATTTTCAAAATTACTTCAAAAATCTAATATGACTTGGCACGCATCATGATGTGGTGCAGAATATCCATTTACATCTGAATAACAAAAATTCGCCAACAAAAATCATTGTCGTGTCGTCATAGGGGGTATAGAGGGATTTTTCACTTTCAAAATTACTTCAAAAATCTAACATGACTTGGCACGCATCATGGTGGGGTGCAAAGTATCCATGTCTATCTGAATAACAATAATTCGTCAACATAAATCATTGTCGTGTCGTCAGAGGGGGTATAGAGGGATTTTTCATTATCAAAATGACTTCAAAAATCAAATATGACTTGGCACGCATCATGGTGGGGTGCAGAATATCCATTTCCATCTGAATAATAATAATTCGTCAACAGAAATCATTATCGTGTCGTCGGAGGGGGTATAGAGGAATTGATCATTTTCAAAATTACCTCAAAAATAAAATATGACTTGGCACACATCAGAGTAGGGTGCGAAATATTGATTTCCACTCGAATAACAATAATTCGTCAACAGAAATAATTGTCGGGTCGTCAGAGGGGGTATAGAGGAATTTATCATTTTCAAAATTACCTAAAATATCAAATATGACTTGGCACGCAACATGGTGGGGTGCAGAATATCTTTTTCCATCTGAATAACAATAATTCGTCAACAGAAATCATTGCCGGGTTGTCAGATGAGGTATAGAGGGATTTTTCATTTTCAATATTACTTTAAAAATCAAATAAGACTTGGCACGTATCATAGTAGGGTGCAAAATATTCATTTCCATCCTAATAACAATAATTCGTCAACCGAAATCATTGTCGGGTCGTCAGAGGGGGTACAGAGGGATTCTTCATTTTCAGAATTACCTCAAAATCAAATATGACTCGGCACGCATCATATTAGGGTGCAAAATATCCATGTCCATCTGAATAACAATAACTCGTCAACAGAAATCATTGTCGGGTCGTCAGAGGGGCTATAGAGGGATTTTTCATTTTCAAAATTATTTCAAAAATCAAATATGGCTTGGCACGCAACATGGTGGGGCGCAAAATATTCATTTCCATCTGAATACCTATAATTCATCAACAGAAATCATTGTCGGGTCGTAAGAGGGTGTACAGAGGGATTTTACATTTTCAAAATTACTTCAAAAATCTAACATGACTTGGCACGCATCATGGTGGGGTGCAGAATATCCATTTATATCTGAATAACAATAATTCGTCAACGGAAATCATTGTCGGGTCGTCAAAGGGGGTATAGAGGGATTGTTCATTTTCAAAGTTACCTCAAAAATCAAATATGACTTGGCATACATCAAAGTAGTGTGCAAAATATACATGTCCAACTGAATAACAATAATTCGTCAACAGAAATCATTGTCGGGTCGTCGGAGGGGGTATAGAGGAATTGATCATTTTCAAAATTACCTCAAAAATCAAATATGACTTGGCACACATCAGAGTAGGGTGCGAAATATTGATTTCCACTCGAATAACAATAATTCGTCAACAGAAATCCTTGTCGGGTCGTCAGAGGGGGTATAGAGGGTTTTATCATTTTCAAAATTACCTAAAATATCAAATATGACTTGGCACGCAACACGGTGGGGTGCAGAATATCTTTTTCCATCTGAATAACGATAATTTGTCAACAGAAATCATTGCCGGGTTGTCAGATGAGGTATAGAGGGATTTTTCATTTTCAATATTACTTTAAAAATCAAATAAGACTTGGCACGTATCATAGTAGGGTGCAAAATATTCATTTCCATCCTAATAACAATAATTCGTCAACCAAAATCATTGTCGGATCGTCAGAGGGGGTACAGAGGGATTCTTCATTTTCAGAATTACCTCAAAATCAAATATGACTCGGCACGCATCATATTAGGGTGCAAAATATCCATGTCCATCTGAATAACAATAACTCGTCAACAGAAATCATTGTCGGGTCGTCAGAGGGGCTATAGAGGGATTTTTCATTTTCAAAATTATTTCAAAAATCAAATATGGCTTGGCACGCAACATGGTGGGGCGCAAAATATTCATTTCCATCTGAATACCTATAATTCATCAACAGAAATCATTGTCGGGTCGTAAGAGGGTGTACAGAGGGATTTTACATTTTCAAAATCACTTCAAAAATCGAATATGACTTGGCACGCATCATGATGGGGTGCAGAATATTCATTTACATATGAATAACAATAATTCGTCAAGAGAAATCATTGTCGTGTCGTCAGAGGGGGTATGGAGGGATTTTTCATTTTCAAAATTACTTCAAAAATCTAATATGACTTGGCACGCATCATGGTGAGGTGCAGAATACCCATTTCCATCTGAATAACAATAATTCGTCAACAGAAATCATTGTCGGGTCGTCAGAGGGGTATAGAGGGAATTTTCATTTTCAAAATTACTTCAAAAATCAAAAATGACTTGGCACGCATCATGGTGGTGTGCAACATATCCATTTCCATCTGAATAACAATAAGACGTCACCAGAAATCATTGTCGGATCGTCAGAAGGGGTATAGAGGAATATATCATTTTCAAAATGACTTAAAAATCAAATATGACTTTGCAAGCATCATGGTGGGGTGAAAAATATCCATTTCCATTTGAATAACAATAATTCGTCAACAGAAATCAATGTCGTGTCGTCAGAGGGGGTATGAAGTGATTTTTCATTTTCAAAATTACCTCAAAATCAAATATGACTTGGCACGCATTATAGTGGGGTGCAGAATATCCATGTCTAACTGAATAACAATAATTCGTTAACGGAAATCATTGTCGTGTCGTTAGAGGGGGTATAGAGGGATTTCTCATTTTCAAAATTACTTCAAAAATCAAATATGACTTGGCACGCATCATGGTGGGGTGCAGAATATCCATTTCCATATGAATAACAATTATTCATCAACAGAAGTCATTGTCGGGTCGTTAGAGGAGGTATAGAGGGATTTCACATTTTTAAAATTACTTCAAAAATCAAAGATGACTAGGCACGTATCATAGTTGGGTGCATAATATCCGTTTCCATCTTAATAATAATAATTCGTCGACAGATATCATTGTCGTGTCGTCAGAGGGGGTATAGAGGGATTTCTCATTTATAAAATGACTTCAGAAATCAAATATGACTTGGCACGCATCAAAGTAGGGTGCAATATATTCATTCTCATCTAAATAACAATAATTCGTCAACAGATATCATTGTCGGGTCGTTAGAGGAAGTATAGAGGGATTTTACATTTTCAAAATCACTTCAAAAATCAAATATGACTTGGCACGCATCATAGTAGGGTGCAAAATATTGATTTCCATCCGAATAACAATTATTCGTCAACAGAAATCATTGTCGGGTCGTCAGAGGGGGTATAGAGGTATTTTTCATTTTCAAAATTACCTCAGAAATCAAATATGACTTGGCACGCATTATGGTGGTGTGCAACATATCCATGTGCATCTGATTAACAATAATTGTTCAACAGAAATCATTGTCGTGTCGTCAGAGGGGGTATAGAGGGATTTTTCTTTTTCAAAATTACTTCAAAAATCTAACATGACTTGGCACGCATCATGGTGGGGTGCAAAGTATCCATGTCTATCTGAATAACAATAATTCGTCAACATAAATCATTGTCGTGTCGTCAGAGGGCGTATAGAGGGATTTTTCATTATCAAAATGACTTCAAAAATCAAATATGACTTGGCACGCATCATGGTGGGGTGCAGAATATCCATTTCCATCTGAATAATAATAATTCGTCAACAGAAATCATTGTCGTGTCGTCAGAGGGGGTCTAGAGGGATTTTTCATTTTCAAAATTACCTCAAAAACAAATATGACTTTGCATGCATCATGGTAGGGTGCCAAATATCCATGTCCATCTAAATAACAATAATTCGTTAACAGAAATCGTTAGAAGGGGTATAGAGGGATTTATCATTTTCAAAATAACTTCAAATATCAAATATGAGTTTGCACGCATCATGGTGGGGTGCAAAGTATCCATGTCCATCTGAATAACAATAATTCGTCAACAGAAATTATTGTCGGGTCGTCAGAGGGGGTATAGAGGGATTTTTCATTTTCAAAATTACCTCAAAAATCAAATATGACTTGGCACGCATCATGGTGGTGTGCAACATATCCATGTCCATCTGAATAACAATAATTCGTTAACAGAAATCATTGTCGGGTCGTCAGAGGGGGATAGAAGGATTAATCATTTTCAAAATTACTTCAAAAATCAGATATGACCTGGCACGAATCATGGTGGGGTGCAGAATATCCATTCCCATCTGAATAACAATAATTCGTCAATAGAAATCACTTTCGGGTCGTTAGAGGGGGTATAGAGAGATTTTTCATTTTCAAAATATCTTCAAAAATCTAATATGACATGGCACGCATCATGGTGGGGTGCAGAATATCTATTCACAGCTGAATAACAATAATTCATCAACAGAAATCATTGTCGTATCGTCAGAGGAGGTATAGAGGGATTTTTCATTTTCATAATTACTTCAAAAATCTAACATGATTTGGCACGCATCATGGTGGGGTGCAAAGTATCCATGTCCATCTGAATAACAATAATTCGTCAACATAAATCATTGTCGTGTCGTCAAAGGGGGTATAGAGATATTTTTCATTTTCAAAATTACTTCAAAAATCTAATATGACTTGGCACGCATCATGATGGGGTGCAGAATATCCATTTACATCTGATTAACAAAAATTCGTCAACAGAAATCATTGTCGTGTCGTCATAGGGGGTATAGAGGGACTTTTCACTTTCAAAATTACCTCAAAATCAAATATGACTTGACACGCATCATAGTAGGGTGCCAAATATACATGTCTATCTGAATAAACATTATTCGATAACAGAAATCATTGTCGGGTCGTCAGAGGGGGTATAGAGGGATTTTTCATTTTCAAAATTACCTCAAAAATCAAATATGACTTGGCACGCATTATAGTGGTGTGCAACATATCCATGTGCATCTGAATAACAATAATTCGTTGACAGAAATCATTGTCGGGTCGTCAGATGGGGTATAGAGGGATTTTTCATTTTCAAAATTACTTCAAATATCAGATATGACCTGGCACGAATCATGGTGGGGTGCAGAATATCCATTCCTATCTGAATAACAGTAATTCGTCAACAGAAATCATTGTCGAGTCGTTAGAGGGGTTATTGAGGTATTTTTCATTTTCAAAATTTCTTCAAAAATCTAATATGTCTTGGCACGCATCATGGTGGGGTGCAGAATATCCATTTCCATCTGAATAACAATAATTCATCAACAGAAGTCATTGTCGGGTCGTTAGAGGGGGTATAGAGGGATTTCACATTTTCAAAATTACTTCAAAAATCAAATATGACTAGGCACGTATCATAGTTGGGTGCATAATATCCGTTTCCATCTGACTAATAATAATTCGTCAACAGATATCATTGTCGTGTCGTCAGAGGGGGTATAGAGTGATTTCTCATTTTTAAAATGACTTCAGAAATCAAATATGACTTGGCACGCATCATAGTAGGGTGCAATATATTCATTTTCATCTAAATAACAATAATTCGTCAACAGAAATCATTGTCGGGTCGTTAGAGGGAGTATAGAGGGATTTTACATTTTAAAAATTATTTCAAAAATCAAATACTTCTTGACACGCATCATGGTGGGGTGCAGAATATCCATTTATATCTGAATAACAATAATTCGTCAACGGAAATCATTGTCGGGTCGTCAAAGGGGGTATAGAGGGATTGTTCATTTTCAAAGTTACCTCAAAAATCAAATATGACTTGGCACACATCAAAGTAGTGTGCAAAATATCCATGTCCAACTGAATAACAATAATTCGTCAACAGAAATCATTGTCGGGTCGTCGGAGGGGGTATAGAGGAATTGATCATTTTCAAAATTACCTCAAAATTCAAATATGACTTGGCACACATCAGAGTAGGGTGCGAAATATTGATTTCCACTCGAATAACAATAATTCGTCAACAGAAATCATTGTCGGGTCGTCAAAGGGGTTATAGAGGGATTTTTCATTTTCAAAGTTACCTCAAAAATCAAATATGACTTGGCACACATCATAGTAGGGTGCCAAATATCCATTTCCATCTGAGTAACAATAATTCATCAACAGAAGTAATTTTCGGGTCGTTAGAGGGGGTATAGAGGGATTTCACATTTTTAAAATTACTTCAAAAATCAAAGATGACTAGGCACGTATCATAGTTGGGTGCATAATATCCGTTTCCATCTGAATATTAATAATTCGTCAACAGATATCATTGTCGTGGCGTCAGAGGGGGTATAGAGGGATTTCTCATTTTTAAAATGACTTCAGAAATCAAATATGACTTGGCACGCATCAAAGTAGGGTGCAATATATTCATTTTCATCTAAATAACAATAATTCGTCGACTGAACTCTTTGTCGGGTCGTCAGAGGGGGTATAGAGGTATTTTTCATTTTCAAAATTACCTCAAAAATCAAATATGACTTGGCACGCATTATAGTGGTGTGCAACATATCCATGTACATCTGATTAACAATAATTGTTCAACAGAAATCATTGTCGTGTCGTCAGAGGGGGTATAGAGTGATTTTTCATTTTCAAAATTACTTCAAAAATATAACATGACTTGGCACGCATCATGGTGGGGTGCAAAGTATCCATGTCTATCTGAATAACAATAATTCGTCAACATAAATCATTGTCGTGTCGTCAGAGGGGGTATAGAGGGATTTTTCATTATCAAAATGACTTCAAAAATCAAATATGACTTGGCACGCATCATGGTGGGGTGCAGAATATCCATTTCCATCTGAATAATAATAATTCGTCAACAGATATCATTGTCGTGTCGTCAGAGGGGGTCTAGAGGGATTTTTCATTTTCAAAATTACCTCAAAATCAAATATGACTTTGCATGCATCATGGTAGGGTGCCAAATATTTATGTCCTTCTGAATAACAATAATTCGTTAACAGAAATCGTTAGAAGGGGTATAGAGGGATTTATCATTTTCAAAATTACTTCAAATATCAAATATGAGTTTGCACGCATCATGGAGGGGTGCAAAGTAACCATGTCCATCTGAATACCAATAATTCATCAACAGAAATCATTGTCGGGTCGTCAGAGGGGGTATAGAGGGATTTTTCATTTTCAAAATTACCTCAAAAATCAAATATGACTTGGCACGCATCATGGTGGGGTGCAGAATATCTATTCACAGCTGAGTAACAATAATTCATCAACAGAAATCATTGTCGTATCGTCTGAGGGGGTATAGAGGGATTTTTCATTTTCATAATTACTTCAAAAATCTAACATGATTTGGCACGCATCATGGTGGGGTGCAAAGTATCCATGTCCATCTGAATAACAATAATTCGTCAACATAAATCATTGTCGTGTCGTCAGAGGGGGTATAGAGGTATTTTTCATTTTCAAAATTACTTCAAAAATCTAATATGACTTGGCACGCATCATGATGGGGTGCAGAATATCCATTTACATCTGAATATCAAAAATTCGTCAACAGAAATCATTGTCGTGTCGTCATAGGGGGTATAGAGGGATTTTTCATTTTCAAAATTACCTCAAAATCAAATATGACTTGGCACGCATCATAGTAGGGTGCCAAATATACATGTCTATCTGAATAAACATTATTCGATAACAGAAATCATTGTCGGGTCGTCAGAGGGGGTATAGAGGGATTTTTCATTTTCAAAATTACTTCAAAAATCAAATATGACCTGGACCGCTACATGGTGGGGTGCAGAATATCCATTTCCATCTGAAAAACAATAATTCGTCAACAGAAATCATTGTCAGGTCGTCAAAGGGGGTATAGAGGGATTTTTCATTATCAAAATTACCTCAAAATAAAATATGATTTGGCACGCATCATAGTAGGGTGCAAAATATCTATGTCCATCTGAATAACAATAAGTCGTCAACAGAAATCATTGTCGGGTCGTCAGAGGGGGTATAGAGGGATTTTTCATAATCAAAACGACTTCAAAAATCAAATATGAGTTGGCACACATCATAGTAGGGTGCGAAATAACCATGTCTAACTGAATAACAATAATTCGTCAACAGAAATCATTGTCGGGTCGTAAGAGGGTGTACAGAGGGATTTTACATTTTCAAAATCACTTCAAAAATCTAATATGACTTGGCACGCATCATGATGGGGTGCAGAATATCCGTTTACATCAGAACGACAATAATTCGTCAACAGAAATCATTGGCGTGTCGTCATAGGGGTAATAGAGTGATTTTTCTTTTATAAAATTACCGCAAAATCAAATATAACTTGGCACGCATCATAGTAGGGTGCCAAATATTCATGTCTATCTGAATAACAATAATTCGTTAACGGAAATCATTGTCGGGTCGTCAGAGGGGGTATAGAGGGATTTTTCATTTTCAAAATTACCTCAAAAATCAAATATGACTTGGCACGCATCATGGTGGTGTGCAACATATCCATGTCCATCTGAATAACAATAATTCGTCAACAGAAATCATTGTCGGGTCGTCAGAGGGGGTATAGAGGGATTTTTCATTTTCAAAATTACCTCAAAAATCAAATATGACTTGGCACGCATCATGGTGGTGTGTAACATATCCATGTCCATCTGAATAACAATAATTCGTTAACAGAAATCATTGTCGGGTCGTCAGATGGGGTATAGAGGGAATTTTCTTTTTCAAAATTACTTCAAAAATCAAAAATGACTTGGCACGCATCATGGTGGTGTGCAACATATCGATGATTATCTGAATAACAATAATTCGTTAACAGAAATCATTGTCGGGTCGTCAGAGGGGATAGAAGGATTTATCATTTTCAAAATTACTTCAAAAATCAGATATGACCTGGCACGAATCATGGTGGGGTGCAGAATATCCATTCCCATCTGAATAACAATAATTCGTCAATAGAAATCACTTTCGGGTCGTTAGAGGGGGTATAGAGAGATTTTTCATTTTCAAAATATCTTCAAAAATCTAATATGACTTGGCACGCATCATGGTGGGGTGCAGAATATCTATTCACAGCTGAATAACAATAATTCATCAACAGAAATCATTGTCGTATCGTCAGAGGAGGTATAGAGGGATTTTTCATTTTCATAATTACTTCAAAAATCTAACATGATTTGGCACGCATCATGGTGGGGTGCAAAGTATCCATGTCCATCTGAATAACAATAATTCGTTAACATAAATCATTGTCGTGTCGTCAGAGGGGGTATAGAGGTATTTTTCATTTTCAAAATTACTTCAAAAATCTAATATGACTTGGCACGCATCATGATGGGGTGCAGAATATCCATTTACATCTGAATAACAAAAATTCGTCAACAGAAATCATTGTCGTGTCGTCATAGGGGGTATAGAGGGATTTTTCATTTTCAAAATTACCTCAAAAATCAAATATGACTTGGCACGCATCAAGGTGGTGTGCAACATATCCATGTCCATCTGAATAACAATAATTCGTTAACAGAAATCATTGTCGGGTCGTCAGATGGGGTATAGAGGGAATTTTCATTTTCAAAATTACCTCAAAAATCAAATATGACTTGGCACGCATCATGGTGGTGTGCAACATATCCATGTCCATCTGAATAACAATATTTCGTTAACAGAAATCATTGTCGGGTCGTCAGATGGGGTATAGAGGAAATTTTCATTTTCAAAATTACTTCAAAAATCAAAAATGACTTGCACGCATCATGGTGGTGTGCAACATATCGATGATAATCTGAATAACAATAATTCGTTAACAGATATCATTGTCGGGTCGTCAGAGGGGGATAGAAGGATTTATCATTTTCAAAATTACTTCAAAAATCAGATATGACCTGGCACGAATCATGGTGGGGTGCAGAATATCCATTCCCATCTGAATAACAATAATTCGTCAATAGAAATCACTTTCGGGTCGTTAGAGGGGGTATAGAGAGATTTTTCATTTTCAAAATATCTTCAAAAATCTAATATGACTTGGCACGCATCATGGTGGGGTGCAGAATATCTATTCACAGCTGAATAATAATAATTCATCAACAGAAATCATTGTCGTATCGTCAGAGGAGGTATAGAGGGATTTTTCATTTTCATAATTACTTCAAAAATCTAACATGATTTGGCACGCATCATGGTGGGGTGCAAAGTATCCATGTCCAACTGAATAACAATAATTCGTCAACAGAAATCATTGTCGGGTCGTCGGAGGGGGTATAGAGGAATTTATCATTTTTAAAATTACCTAAAATATCAAATATGACTGGGCACGCAACATGGTGGGGTGCAGAATATCTTTTTCCATCTGAATAACAATAACTCGTCAACAGAAATCATTGCCGGGTTGTCAGATGAGGTATAGAGGGATTTTTCATTTTCATTATTACTTTAAAAATCAAATAAGACTTGGCACGTATCATAGTAGGGTGCAAAATATGCATTTCCATCCTAATAACAATAATTCGTAAACCGAAATCATTGTCGGGTCGTTAGAGGGGGTACAGAGGGATTTTTCATTTTCAGAATTACCTCAAAATCAAATATGACTCGGCACGCATCATATTAGGGTGCAAAATATCCATGTCCATCTGAATAACAATAACTCGTCAACAGATATCATTGTCGGGTCGTCAGAGGGGCTATAGAGGGATTTTTCATTTTCAAAATTTCTTCAAAAATCAAATATGACTTGGCACGCATCATAGTAGGGCGCAAAATATTCATTTCCATCTGAATACCTATCATTGTCGGGTCGTAAGAGGGTGTACAGAGGGATTTTACATTTTCAAAATCACTTCAAAAATCGAATATGACTTGGCACGCATCATGATGGGGTGCAGAATATTCATTTACATATGAATAACAATAATTCGTCAAGAGAAATCATTGTCGTGTCGTCAGAGGGGGTATGGAGGGATTTTTCATTTTCAAAATTACTTCAAAAATCTAATATGACTTGGCACGCATCATGGTGAGGTGCAGAATACCCAATTCCATCTGAATAACAATAATTCGTCAACAGAAATCATTGTCGGGTCGTCAGAGGGGTATAGAGGGAATTTTCATTTTCAAAATTACTTCAAAAATCAAAAATGACTTGGCACGCATCATGGTGGTGTGCAACATATCCATTTCCATCTGAATAACAATAAGACGTCACCAGAAATCATTGTCGGATCGTCAGAAGGGGTATAGAGGAATATATCATTTTCAAAATGACTTAAAAATCAAATATGACTTTGCAAGCATCATGGTGGGGTGAAAAATATCCATTTCCATTTGAATAACAATAATTCGTCAACAGAAATCAATGTCGTGTCGTCAGAGGGAGTATGAAGGGATTTTTCATTTTCAAAATTACCTCAAAATCAAATATGACTTGGCACGCATTATAGTGGGGTGCAGAATATCCATGTCTAACTGAATAACAATAATTCGTTAACGGAAATCATTGTCGGGTCGTTAGAGGGGGTATAGAGGGATTTCTCATTTTCAAAATTACTTCAAAAATCGAATATGACTTGGCACGCATCATGGTGGGGTGCAGAATATCCATTTCCATATGAGTAACAATTATTCATCAACAGAAGTCATTGTCGGGTCGTTAGAGGAGGTATAGAGGGATTTCACATTTTTAAAATTACTTCAAAAATCAAAGATGACTAGGCACGTATCATAGTAGGGTGCAATATATTGATTTCCATCCGAATAACAATAATTCGTCAACAGAAATCATTGTCGGGTCGTCAGAGGGGGTATAGAGGTATTTATCATTTTCAAAATTACCTCAGAAATCAAATATGACTTGGCACGCATTATGGTGGTGTGCAACATATCCATGTGCATCTGATTAACAATAATTGTTCAACAGAAATCATTGTCGTGTCGTCAGAGGGGGTACAGAGGGATTTTTCTTTTTCAAAATTACTTCAAAAATCTAACATGACTTGGCACGCATCATGGTGGGGTGCAAAGTATCCATGTCTAACTGAATAACAATAATTCGTCAACATAAATCATTGTCGTGTCGTCAGAGGGCGTATAGAGGGATTTTTCATTATCAAAATGACTTCAAAAATCAAATATGACTTGGCAAGAATCAAAGTAGGGTGCAATATATTCATTCTCATCTAAATAACAATAATTCGTCGACTGAAATCTTTGTCGGGTCGTTAGAGGAAGTATAGAGGGATTTTACATTTTCAAAATCACTTCAAAAATCAAATATGACTTGGCACGCATCATAGTAGGGTGCAAAATATTGATTTTCATCCGAATAACAATAATTCGTCAACAGATATCATTGTCGTGTCGTCAGAGGGGGTATAGAGGGATTTCTCATTTATAAAATGACTTCAGAAATCAAATATGACTTGGCAAGCATCAAAGTAGGGTGCAATATATTCATTCTCATCTAAATAACAATAATTCGTCGACTGAAATCTTTGTCGGGTCGTTAGAGGAAGTATAGAGGGATTTTTCATTATCAAAATGACTTCAAAAATCAAATATGACTTGGCACGCATCATGGTGGGGTGCAGAATACCCAATTCCATCTGAATAACAATAATTCGTCAACAGAAATCATTGTCGGGTCGTCAGAGGGGTATAGAGGGAATTTTCATTTTCAAAATTACTTCAAAAATCAAAAATGACTTGGCACGCATCATAGTAGGGTGCAAAATATTGATTTCCATCCGAATAACAATAATTCGTCAACAGATATCATTGTCGTGTCGTCAGAGGGGGTATAGAGGGATTTCTCATTTATAAAATGACTTCAGAAATCAAATATGACTTGGCAAGCATCAAAGTAGGGTGCAATATATTCATTCTCATCTAAATAACAATAATTCGTCGACTGAAATCTTTGTCGGGTCGTTAGAGGAAGTATAGAGGGATTTTTCATTTTCAAAATTACTTCAAAAATCTAATATGACTTGGCACGCATCATGGTGAGGTGCAGAATACCCAATTCCATCTGAATAACAATAATTCGTCAACAGAAATCATTGTCGGGTCGTCAGAGGGGTATAGAGGGAATTTTCATTTTCAAAATTACTTCAAAAATCAAAAATGACTTGGCACGCATCATGGTGGTGTGCAACATATCCATTTCCATCTGAATAACAATAAGACGTCACCAGAAATCATTGTCGGATCGTCAGAAGGGGTATAGAGGAATATATCATTTTCAAAATGACTTAAAAATCAAATATGACTTTGCAAGCATCATGGTGGGGTGAAAAATATCCATTTCCATTTGAATAACAATAATTCGTCAACAGAAATCAATGTCGTGTCGTCAGAGGGGGTATGAAGGGATTTTTCATTTTCAAAATTACCTCAAAATCAAATATGACTTGGCACGCATTATAGTGGGGTGCAGAATATCCATGTCTAACTGAATAACAATAATTCGTTAACGGAAATCATTGTCGGGTCGTTAGAGGGGGTATAGAGGGATTTATCATTTTCAAAATTACTTCAAATATCAAATATGAGTTTGCACGCATCATGGTGGGGTGCAAAGTATCCATGTCCATCTGATTAACAATAATTCGTCAACAGAAATCATTGTCGGGTCGTCAGAGGGGGTATAGAGGGATTTTTCATTTTCAAAATTACCCCAAAAATCAAATATGACTTGGCACGCATCATGGTGGTGTGCAACATATCCATGTCCATCTGAATAACAATAATTCGTTAACAGAAATCATTGTCGGGTCGTCAGAGGCGGATAGAAGGATTTATCATTTTCAAAATTACTTCAAAAATCAGATATGACCTGGCACGAATCATGGTGGGGTGCAGAATATCCATTCCCATCTGAATAACAATAATTCGTCAATAGAAATCACTTTCGGGTCGTTAGAGGGGGTATAGAGAGATTTTTCATTTTCAAAATATCTTCAAAAATCTAATATGACTTTTAAAGTAATATTGAAAATGAAAAATCCCTCTATACCTCATCTGACAACCCGGCAATGATTTCTGTTGACGAATTATTGTTATTCAGATGGAAAAAGATATTCTGCACCCCACCATGTTGCGTGCCAAGTCATATTTGATATTTTAGGTAATTTTGAAAATGATAAATTCCTCTATACCCCCTCTGACGACCCGACAATGATTTCTGTTGACGAATTATTGTTATTCGAGTGGAAATCAATATTTCGCACCCTACTCTGATGTGTGCCAAGTCATATTTTATTTTTGAGGTAATTTTGAAAATGATCAATTCCTCTATACCCCCTCCGACGACACGATAATGATTTCTGTTGACGAATTACTATTATTCAAATGGAAATGGATATTCTGCACCCCACCATGATGCGTGCCAAGTCATATTTGATTTTTGAAGTCATTTTGATAATGAAAAATCCCTCTATACCCCCTCTGACGACACGACAATGATTTATGTTGACGAATTATTGTTATTCAGATAGACATGGATACTTTGCACCCCACCATGATGCGTGCCAAGTCATGTTAGATTTTTGAAGTAATTTTGAAAATGAAAAATCACTCTATACCCCCTCTGACGACACGACAATGATTTCTGTTGAACAATTATTGTTAATCAGATGTACATGGATATGTTGCACACCACTATAATGCGTGCCAAGTCATATTTGATTTTGAGGTAATTTTGATAATGAAAAATCCCTCTATACCCCTCTGACGACCCGAAAATGATTTCTGTTGACGATTTATTGTTATTCGGATGGGAATCAATATTTTGCACCCTACTATGAAGCGTGCAAAGAAATATTTGATTTTTGAAAAGATTTTTAAAATGTAAAATCCCTTTATACTCCCTCTAACGACCCGACAATGATTTCAGTCGACGAATTATTGTTATTTAGATGAAAATGAATATATTGCACCCTACTATGATGCGTGCCAAGTCATATTTGATTTCTGAAGTCTTTTTGAAAATGAGAAATCACTCTATACCCCCTCTGACGACACGACAATGATATCTGTTGACGAATTAATATTATTCAGATGGAAACGGATATTATGCACCCAACTATGATACGTGCCTAGTCATATTTGATTTTTGAAGTAATTTTGAAAATGTGAAATCCCTCTTTACCCCCTCTAACGACCCGACAATGACATCTGTTGATGAATTATTGTTATTCAGATGGAATTGGATATTCTGCACCCCACCATGATGCGTGCCAAGTCATATTAGATTTTTGAAGTGATTTTGAAAATGTAAAATCCCTCTGTACACCCTCTTACGACCCGACAATGATTTCTGTTGACGAATTATTGTTATTTAGATGAGAATGAATTTATTGCATTTTCATTATCAAAATTACCTCAAAATAAAATATGACTTGGCACGCGTCATAGTAGGGTACAAAATATCTATGTCCATCTGAATAACAATAATTCGTCAACAGAAATCATTGTCGGGTCGTCAGAGGGGGTATAGAGGGATTTTTCATTATCAAAACGACTTCAAAAATCAAATATGACTTGGCACGCATCATAGTAGGGTGCAAAATATTGATTCCCATCCGAATAACAATAATTCGTCAACAGAAATCATTGTCGGGTCGTCAGAGGGGGTATAGAGGGATTTTTCATTTTAAAAAATTACCTCAAAAATCAAATATGACTTGGCACGCTTCATAGTAGGGTGCCAAATATCCATTTCTATCTGAATAACAATAATTCGTCAACAGAAATCATTGTCGGGTCGTCAGAGGGGGTATAGAGGGATTTTTCATTTTCAAAATTACCCCAAAATCAAATATGACTTGGCACGCTTCATAGTAGGGTGCCAAATATCCATTTCTATCTGAATAACAATAATTCGTTAACGGAAATCATTGTCGGGACGTCAGAGGGGGTATAGAGGGATTTTTCATTATCAAAACGACTTCAAAAATCAAATATGACTTGGCACGCATCATAGTAGGGTGCAAAATATTGATTTCCATCCGAATAACAATAATTCGTCAACAGAAATCATTGTCGGGTCGTCAGAGGGGGTATTGAGGTATTTTTCATTTTCAAAATTTCTTCAAAAATCTAATATGACTTGGCACGCATCATCTGGGGAGCAGAATATCCATTTCCAGCTGAATAACAATAATTCGTCAACAGAAATCATTGTCGTGTCGTCAGAGGGAGTATAGAGGGATTTTTCATTTTCAAAATTACTTCAAAAACCTAACATGACTTGGCACGCATCATGGTGGGGTGCAAAGTATATATGTCTATCTGAATAACAATAATTCGTCAACAGAAATCATTGTCAGGTCGTCAGAGGGGGTATAGAGTTATTTTTCATTATCAAAACGACTTCAAAAATCAAATATGACTTGGCACGCATCATGGTGGTGTGCAGAATATCCATGTGCATCTGAATAACAATAATTCGTTGATAGAAATCATTGTCGGGTCGTCAGATGGGGTATAGAGTGATTTTTCATTTTCAAAATTACTTCAAAATTCAGATATGACCTGGCACGAATCATGGTGGGGCGCAGATTATCCATTCCCATCTGAATAACAATAATTTGTCAACAGAAATCATTGTCGAGTCGTTAGAGGGGTTATTGAGGAATTTTTCATTTTCAAAATTTCTTCAAAAATCTAATATGACTTGGCACGCATCATGGTGGGGAGCAGAATATCCATTTCCAGCTGAATAACAATAATTCGTCAACAGAAATCATTGTCGTGTCGTCAGAGGGAGTATAGAGGGATTTTTCATTTTCAAAATTACTTCAAAAACCTAACATGACTTGGCACGCATCATGGTGGGGTGCAGAATATCCATTTATATCTGAATAACAATGATTCGTCAACAGAAATCATTGTCGGGTCGTCAAAGGGGTTATAGAGGGATTTTTCATTTTCAAAGTTACCTCAAAAATCAAATATGACTTGACACACATCATAGTAGGGTGCCAAATATCCATGTCTATCTGAATAACAATAATTAATTAACGGAAAACATTTGTCGGGTCGTTAGAGGGGGTATAGAGGGATTTTTCATTTTCAAAATTACTTCAAAAATCGAATATGACTTGGCACGCATCATGGTGGGGAGCAGAATATCCATTTCCATCTGAGTAACAATTATTCATCAACAGAAGTCATTTTCGGGTCGTTAGAGGGGGTATAGAGGGATTTCACATTTTTAAAATTACTTCAAAAATCAAAGATGACTAGGCACGTATCATAGTTGGGTGCATAATATCCGTTTCCATCTGAATAATAATAATTCGTCAACAGATATCATTGTCGTGTCGTCAGAGGGGGTATAGAGGGATTTCTCATTTTTTAAATGACTTCAGAAATCAAATATGACTTGGCACGCATCAAAGTAGGGTGCAATATATTCATTTTCATCTAAATAACAATAATTCGTTGACTGAAATCTTTGTCGGGTCGTTAGAGGAAGTATAGAGGGATTTTACATTTTCAAAATCACGTGAAAAATCAAATATGACTTGGCACGCATCATAGTAGGGTGCAAAATATTGATTTCCATCCGAATAACAATAATTCGTCAACAGAAATCATTATCGGGTCGTCAGAGGGGGTATAGAGGTATTTTTCATTTTCAAAATTACCTCAAAAATCAAATATGACTTGGCACGCATTATAGTGGTGTGCAACATATCCATGTACATCTGATTAACAATAATTGTTCAACAGAAATCATTGTCGTGTCGTCAGAGGGGGTATAGAGTGATTTTTCATTTTCAAAATTACTTCAAAAATCTAACATGACTTGGCACGCATCATGGTGGGGTGCAAAGTATCCATGTCTATCTGAATAACAATAATTCGTCAACATAAATCATTGTCGTGTCGTCAGAGGGGGTATAGAGGGATTTTTCATTATCAAAATGACTTCAAAAATCAAATATGACTTGGCACGCATCATGGTGGGGTGCAGAATATCCATTTCCATCTGAATAATAATAATTCGTCAACAGAAATCATTGTCGTGTCGTCGGAGGGGGTATAGAGGAATTGATCATTTTCAAAATTACCTCAAAAATAAAATATGACTTGGCACACATCAGAGTAGGGTGCGAAATATTGATTTCCACTCGAATAACAATAATTCGTCAACAGAAATCATTGTCGGGTCGTCAGAGGGGGTATAGAGGAATTTATCATTTTCAAAATTACCTAAAATATCAAATATGACTTGGCACGCAACATGGTGGGGTGCAGAATATCTTTTTCCATCTGAATAACAATAATTCGTCAACAGAAATCATTGCCGGGTTGTCAGATGAGGTATAGGGGGATTTTTCATTTTCAATATTACTTTAAAAATCAAATAAGACTTGGCACGTATCATAGTAGGGTGCAAAATATTCATTTCCATCCTAATAACAATAATTCGTCAACCGAAATCATTGTCGGGTCGTCAGAGGGGGTACAGAGGGATTCTTCATTTTCAGAATTACCTCAAAATCAAATATGACTCGGCACGCATCATATTAGGGTGCAAAATATCCATGTCCATCTGAATAACAATAACTCTTCAAAAGAAATCATTGTCGGGTCGTCAGAGGGGCTATAGAGTGATTTCTCATTTTCAAAATTATTTCAAAAATCGAATATGACTTGGCACGCATCATGATGGGGTGCAGAATATTCATTTACATATGAATAACAATAATTCGTCAAGAGAAATCATTGTCGTGTCGTCAGAGGGGGTATGGAGGGATTTTTCATTTTCAAAATTACTTCAAAAGTCTAATATGACTTGGCACGCATCATGGTGAGGTGCAGAATACACAATTCCATCTGAATAACAATAATTCGTCAACAGAAATCATTGTCGGGTCGTCAGAGGGGTATAGAGGGAATTTTCATTTTCAAAATTACTTCAAAAATCAAAAATGACTTGGCACGCATCATGGTGGTGTGCAACATATCCATTTCTATCTGAATAACAATAAGACGTCACCAGAAATCAATGTCGGATCGTCAGAAGGGGTATAGAGGAATATATCATTTTCAAAATGACTTAAAAATCAAATATGACTTTGCAAGCATCATGGTGGGGTGAAAAATATCCATTTCCATTTGAATAACAATAATTCGTCAACAGAAATCAATGTCGTGTCGTCAGAGGGGGTATGAAGGGATTTTTCATTTTCAAAATTACCTCAAAATCAAATATGACTTGGCACGCATTATAGTGGGGTGCAGAATATCCATGTCCATCTGAATAACAATAACTCGTCAACAGAAATCATTGTCGGGTCGTCAGAGGGGGTATAGAGGAATTTATCAATTTCAAAATTACTTAAAATATCAAATATGACTTGGCACGCAACATGGTGGGGTGCAGAATATCTTTTTCCATCTGAATAACAATAGTTCGTCAACAGAAATCATTGCCGGGTTGTCAGATGAGGTATAGAGGGATTTTTCATTTTCAATATTACTTTAAAAATTAAATATGACTTGGCACGCATCATAGTAGGGTGCAAAATATCCAAGTCCATCTGAATAACAATAACTCGTCAACAGAAATCATTGTCGGGTCGTCAGAGGTGCTATAGAGGGATTTCTCATTTTCAAAATTACTTCAAAAATCAAATATGGCTTGGCACGCAACATAGTGGGGCGCAAAATATTCATTTCCATCTGAATACCTATAATTCATCAACAGAAATCATTGTCGGGTCGTAAGAGGGTGTACAGAGGGATTTTACATTTTCAAAATCACTTCAAAAATCTAATATGACTTGGCACGCATCATGTTGGGGTGCAGAATATTCATTTACATCTTAATAACAATAATTCATCAACGGAAATCATTGTCGGGTCGTCAGAGGGGGTATAGAGAGATTTCTCATTTTTAAAATGACTTCAGAAATCAAATATGACTTGGCATGCATCATAGTAGGGTGCAATATATTCATTTTCATCTAATTAACAATAATTCGTCAACAGAAATCATTGTCGGGTCGTAAGAGGGAGTATAGAGGGATTTTACATTTTAAAAATCTTTTCAAAAATCAAATATTTCTTTGCATGCATCATAGTAGGGTGCAAAATATTGATTCCCATCCGAATAACAATAATTCGACAACAGAAATCATTGTCGTGTCGTCAGAGGGAGTATAGAGGGATTTTTCATTTTCAAAATTACTTCAATAATCAAACATGACTTGGCACGCATCATGGTGGGGTGCAAAGTATCCATGTCTATCTGAATAACAATAAATCGTCAACAGAAATCATTGTCGGGTCGTCAGAGGTGGTATAGAGTTATTTTTCATTATCAAAACGACTTCAAAAATCAAATATGACTTGGTACGCATATAGTAGGGTGCAAAATATTGATTTCCTTCCGAATAACAATAATTCGTCAACAGAAATCATTGTCGGGTCGTCAAAGGGGGTATAGAGAGATTTTTCATTTTCAAAGTTACCTCAAAAATCAAATATGACTTGGCACACATCATAGTAGGGTGCCAAATATCCATGTCTATCTGAATAACAATAATTCGTTGACAGAAATCATTGTCGGGTCGTCAGATGGGGTATAGAGTGATTTTTCATTTTCAAAATTACTTCAAAAATCAGATATGACCTGGCACGAATCATGGTGGGGTGCAGAATATCCATTCCCATCTGAATAACAATAATTCGTCAACAGAAATTATTGTCGTGTCGTCAGAGGGGGTATAGAGGTATTTTTCATTTTCAAAATTACCTCAAAAATCAAATATGACTTGGCACGCATTATAGTGGTGTGCAACATATCCATGTACATCTGATTAACAATAATTGTTCAACAGAAATCATTGTCGTGTCGTCAGAGGGGGTATAGAGTGATTTTTCATTTTCAAAATTACTTCAAAAATCTAACATGACTTGGCACGCATCATGGTGGGGTGCAAAGTATCCATGTCTATCTGAATAACAATAATTCGTCAACATAAATCATTGTCGTGTCGTCAGAGGGGGTATAGAGGGATTTTTCATTATCAAAATGACTTCAAAAATCAAATATGACTTGGCACGCATCATGGTGGGGTGCAGAATATCCATCTCCATCTGAATAATAGTAATTCGTCAACAGAAATCATTATCGTGTCGTCGGAGGGGGTATAGAGGAATTGATCATTTTCAAAATTACCTCAAAAATAAAATATGACTTGGCACACATCAGAGTAGGGTGCGAAATATTGATTTCCACTCGAATAACAATAATTCGTCAACAGAAATCATTGTCGGGTCGTCAGAGGGGGTATAGAGGAATTTATCAATTTCAAAATTACTTAAAATATCAAATATGACTTGGCACGCAACATGGTGGGGTGCAGAATATCTTTTTCCATCTGAATAACAATAGTTCGTCAACAGAAATCATTGCCGGGTTGTCAGATGAGGTATAGAGGGATTTTTCATTTTCAATATTACTTTAAAAATTAAATATGACTTGGCACGCATCATAGTAGGGTGCAAAATATCCAAGTCCATCTGAATAACAATAACTCGTCAACAGAAATCATTGTCGGGTCGTCAGAGGTGCTATAGAGGGATTTCTCATTTTCAAAATTACTTCAAAAATCAAATATGGCTTGGCACGCAACATAGTGGGGCGCAAAATATTCATTTCCATCTGAATACCTATAATTCATCAACAGAAATCATTGTCGGGTCGTAAGAGGGTGTACAGAGGGATTTTACATTTTCAAAATCACTTCAAAAATCTAATATGACTTGGCACGCATCATGTTGGGGTGCAGAATATTCATTTACATCTTAATAACAATAATTCATCAACGGAAATCATTGTCGGGTCGTCAGAGGGGGTATAGAGAGATTTCTCATTTTTAAAATGACTTCAGAAATCAAATATGACTTGGCATGCATCATAGTAGGGTGCAATATATTCATTTTCATCTAATTAACAATAATTCGTCAACAGAAATCATTGTCGGGTCGTAAGAGGGAGTATAGAGGGATTTTACATTTTAAAAATCTTTTCAAAAATCAAATATTTCTTTGCATGCATCATAGTAGGGTGCAAAATATTGATTCCCATCCGAATAACAATAATTCGACAACAGAAATCATTGTCGTGTCGTCAGAGGGAGTATAGAGGGATTTTTCATTTTCAAAATTACTTCAATAATCAAACATGACTTGGCACGCATCATGGTGGGGTGCAAAGTATCCATGTCTATCTGAATAACAATAAATCGTCAACAGAAATCATTGTCGGGTCGTCAGAGGTGGTATAGAGTTATTTTTCATTATCAAAACGACTTCAAAAATCAAATATGACTTGGTACGCATATAGTAGGGTGCAAAATATTGATTTCCTTCCGAATAACAATAATTCGTCAACAGAAATCATTGTCGGGTCGTCAAAGGGGGTATAGAGAGATTTTTCATTTTCAAAGTTACCTCAAAAATCAAATATGACTTGGCACACATCATAGTAGGGTGCCAAATATCCATGTCTATCTGAATAACAATAATTCGTTGACAGAAATCATTGTCGGGTCGTCAGATGGGGTATAGAGTGATTTTTCATTTTCAAAATTACTTCAAAAATCAGATATGACCTGGCACGAATCATGGTGGGGTGCAGAATATCCATTCCCATCTGAATAACAATAATTCGTCAACAGAAATTATTGTCGTGTCGTCAGAGGGGGTATAGAGGTATTTTTCATTTTCAAAATTACCTCAAAAATCAAATATGACTTGGCACGCATTATAGTGGTGTGCAACATATCCATGTACATCTGATTAACAATAATTGTTCAACAGAAATCATTGTCGTGTCGTCAGAGGGGGTATAGAGTGATTTTTCATTTTCAAAATTACTTCAAAAATCTAACATGACTTGGCACGCATCATGGTGGGGTGCAAAGTATCCATGTCTATCTGAATAACAATAATTCGTCAACATAAATCATTGTCGTGTCGTCAGAGGGGGTATAGAGGGATTTTTCATTATCAAAATGACTTCAAAAATCAAATATGACTTGGCACGCATCATGGTGGGGTGCAGAATATCCATCTCCATCTGAATAATAGTAATTCGTCAACAGAAATCATTATCGTGTCGTCGGAGGGGGTATAGAGGAATTGATCATTTTCAAAATTACCTCAAAAATAAAATATGACTTGGCACACATCAGAGTAGGGTGCGAAATATTGATTTCCACTCGAATAACAATAATTCGTCAACAGAAATCATTGTCGGGTCGTCAGAGGGGGTATAGAGGAATTTATCATTTTCAAAATTACCTAAAATATCAAATATGACTTGGCACGCAACATGGTGGGGTGCAGAATATCTTTTTCCATCTGAATAACAATAATTCGTCAATAGAAATCATTGCCGGGTTGTCAGATGAGGTATAGAGGGATTTTTCATTTTCAATATTACTTTAAAAATCAAATAAGACTTGGCACGTATCATAGTAGGGTGCAAAATATTCATTTCCATCCTAATAACAATAATTCGTCAACCGAAATCATTGTCGGGTCGTCAGAGGGGGTACAGAGGGATTCTTCATTTTCAGAATTACCTCAAAATCAAATATGACTCGGCACGCATCATATTAGGGTGCAAAATATCCATGTCCATCTGAATAACAATAACTCGTCAACAGAAATCATTGTCGGGTCGTCAGAGGGGCTATAGAGGGATTTTTCATTTTCAAAATTATTTCAAAAATCAAATATGGCTTGGCACGCAACATGGTGGGGCGCAGAATACCCAATTCCATCTGAATAACAATAATTCGTCAACAGAAATCATTGTCGGGTCGTCAGAGGGGTATAGAGGGAATTTTCATTTTCAAAATTACTTCAAAAATCAAATATGACTTGGCACACATCATAGTAGGGTGCCAAATATCCATGTCTATCTGAATAACAATAATTCGTTGACAGAAATCATTGTCGGGTCGTCAGATGGGGTATAGAGTGATTTTTCATTTTCAAAATTACTTCAAAAATCAGATATGACCTGGCACGAATCATGGTGGGGTGCAGAATATCCATTCCCATCTGAATAACAATAATTCGTCAACAGAAATCATTGTCGTGTCGTCAGAGGGGGTATAGAGGTATTTTTCATTTTCAAAATTACCTCAAAATCAAATATGACTTGGCACGCATTATAGTGGGGTGCAGAATATCCATGTCTAACTGAATAACAATAATTCGTTAACGGAAATCATTGTCGGGTCGTTAGAGGGGGTATAGAGGGATTTCTCATTTTCAAAATTACTTCAAAAATCGAATATGACTTGGCACGCATCATGGTGGGGTGCAGAATATCCATTTCCATATGAGTAACACTTATTCATCAACAGAAGTCATTGTCGGGTCGTTAGAGGAGGTATAGAGGGATTTCACATTTTTAAAATTACTTCAAAAATCAAAGATGACTAGGCACGTATCATAGTAGGGTGCAATATATTGATTTCCATCCGAATAACAATAATTCGTCAACAGAAATCATTGTCGGGTCGTCAGAGGGGGTATAGAGGTATTTTTCATTTTCAAAATTACCTCAGAAATCAAATATGACTTGGCACGCATTATGGTGGTGTGCAACATATCCATGTGCATCTGATTAACAATAATTGTTCAACAGAAATCATTGTCGTGTCGTCAGAGGGGGTACAGAGGGATTTTTCTTTTTCAAAATTACTTCAAAAATCTAACATGACTTGGCACGCATCATGGTGGGGTGCAAAGTATCCATGTCTAACTGAATAACAATAATTCGTCAACATAAATCATTGTCGTGTCGTCAGAGGGCGTATAGAGGGATTTTTCATTATCAAAATGACTTCAAAAATCAAATATGACTTGGCAAGCATCAAAGTAGGGTGCAATATATTCATTCTCATCTAAATAACAATAATTCGTCGACTGAAATCTTTGTCGGGTCGTTAGAGGAAGTATAGAGGGATTTTACATTTTCAAAATCACTTCAAAAATCAAATATGACTTGGCACGCATCATAGTAGGGTGCAAAATATTGATTTCCATCCGAATAACAATAATTCGTCAACAGATATCATTCTCGTGTCGTCAGAGGGGGTATAGAGGGATTTCTCATTTATGAAATGACTTCAGAAATCAAATATGACTTGGCAAGCATCAAAGTAGGGTGCAATATATTCATTCTCATCTAAATAACAATAATTCGTCGACTGAAATCTTTGTCGGGTCGTTAGAGGAAGTATAGAGGGATTTTTCATTATCAAAATGACTTCAAAAATCAAATATGACTTGGCACGCATCATGGTGGGGTGCAGAATATCCATTTCCATCTGAATAATAATAATTCGTCAACAGAAATCATTATCGTGTCGTCGGAGGGGGTATAGAGGAATTGATCATTTTCAAAATTACCTCAAAAATAAAATATGACTTGGCACACATCAGAGTAGGGTGCGAAATATTGATTTCCACTCGAATAACAATAATTCGTCAACAGAAATCATTGTCGGGTCGTCAGAGGGGGTATAGAGGAATTTATCATTTTCAAAATTACCTAAAATATCAAATATGACTTGGCACGCAACATGGTGGGGTGCAGAATATCTTTTTCCATCTGAATAACAATAATTCGTCAACAGAAATCATTGCCGGGTTGTCAGATGAGGTATAGAGGGATTTTTCATTTTCAATATTACTTTAAAAATCAAATAAGACTTGGCACGTATCATAGTAGGGTGCAAAATATTCATTTCAATCCTAATAACAATAATTCGTCAACCGAAATCATTGTCGGGTCGTCAGAGGGGGTACAGAGGGATTCTTCATTTTCAGAATTACCTCAAAATCAAATATGACTCGGCACGCATCATATTAGGGTGCAAAATATCCATGTCCATCTGAATAACAATAACTCGTCAACAGAAATCATTGTCGGGTCATCAGAGGGGCTATAGAGGGATTTTTCATTTTCAAAATTATTTCAAAAATCAAATATGGCTTGGCACGCAACATGGTGGGGCGCAGAATATCCATTCCCATCTGAATAACAATAATTTGTCAACAGAAATCATTGTCGAGTCGTTAGAGGGGTTATTGAGGTATTTTTCATTTTCAAAATTTCTTCAAAAATCTAATATGACTTGGCACGCATCATCGTGGGGAGCAGAATATCCATTTCCAGCTGAATAACAATAATTCGTCAACAGAAATCATTGTCGTGTCGTCAGAGGGAGTATAGAGGGATTTTTCATTTTCAAAATTACTTCAAAAACCTAACATGACTTGGCACGCATCATGGTGGGGTGCAAAGTATATATGTCTATCTGAATAACAATAATTCGTCAACAGAAATCATTGTCGGGTCGTCAGAGGGGGTATAGAGTTATTTTTCATTTTCAAAGTTACCTCAAAAATCAAATATGACTTGGCACGCATCATGGTGGGGTGCAGAATATCCATTTATATCTGAATAACAATGATTTGTCATTAGAAATCATTGTCGGGTCGTCAAAGGGGTTATAGAGGGATTTTTCATTTTCAAAGTTACCTCAAAAATCAAATATGACTTGGCACACATCATAGTAGGGTGCCAAATATCCATGTCTATCTGAATAACAATAATTCGTTAACGGAAAACATTTGTCGGGTCGTTAGAGGGGGTATAGAGGGATTTTTCATTTTCAAAATTACTTCAAAAATCGAATATGACTTGGAACGCATCATGGTGAGGTGCAGAATACCCAATTCCATCTGAATAACAATAATTCGTCAACAGAAATCATTGTCGGGTCGTCAAAGGTGGTATAGAGAGATTTTTCATTTTCAAAGTTACCTCAAAAATCAAATATGACTTGGCACACATCATAGTAGGGTGCCAAATATCCATGTCTATCTGAATAACAATAATTCGTTGACAGAAATCATTGTCGGGTCGTCAGATGGGGTATAGAGTGATTTTTCATTTTCAAAATTACTTCAAAAATCAGATATGACCTGGCACGAATCATGGTGGGGCGCAGAATATCCATTCCCATCTGAATAACAATAATTTGTCAACAGAAATCATTGTCGAGTCGTTAGAGGGGTTATTGAGGTATTTTTCATTTTCAAAATTTCTTCAAAAATCTAATATGACTTGGCACGCATCATCGTGGGGAGCAGAATATCCATTTCCAGCTGAATAACAATAATTCGTCAACAGAAATCATTGTCGTGTCGTCAGAGGGAGTATAGAGGGATTTTTCATTTTCAAAATTACTTCAAAAACCTAACATGACTTGGCACGCATCATGGTGGGGTGCAAAGTATATATGTCTATCTGAATAACAATAATTCGTCAACAGAAATCATTGTCGGGTCGTCAGAGGGGGTATAGAGTTATTTTTCATTTTCAAAGTTACCTCAAAAATCAAATATGACTTGGCACGCATCATGGTGGGGTGCAGAATATCCATTTATATCTGAATAACAATGATTTGTCATTAGAAATCATTGTCGGGTCGTCAAAGGGGTTATAGAGGGATTTTTCATTTTCAAAGTTACCTCAAAAATCAAATATGACTTGGCACACATCATAGTAGGGTGCCAAATATCCATGTCTATCTGAATAACAATAATTCGTTAACGGAAAACATTTGTCGGGTCGTTAGAGGGGGTATAGAGGGATTTTTCATTTTCAAAATTACTTCAAAAATCGAATATGACTTGGAACGCATCATGGTGGGGTGCAGAATATCCATTTCCATCTGAGTAACAATAATTCATCAACAGAAGTCATTTTCGGGTCGTTAGAGGGGGTATAGAGGGATTTCACATTTTTAAAATTACTTCAAAAATCAAAGATGACTAGGCACGTATCATAGTTGGGTGCATAATATCCGTTTCCATCTGAATAATAATAATTCGTCAACAGATATCATTGTCGTGTCGTCAGAGGGGGTATAGAGGGATTTCTCATTTTTAAAATGACTTCAGAAATCAAATATGACTTGGCACGCATCAAAGTAGGGTGCAATATATTCATTTTCATCTAAATAACAATAATTCGTCGACTGAAATCTTTGTCGGGTCGTTAGAGGAAGTATAGAGGGATTTTACATTTTCAAAATCACTTCAAAAATCAAATATGACTTGGCACGCATCATAGTAGGGTGCAAAATATTGATTTCCATCCGAATAACAATAATTCGTCTACAGATATCATTGTCGTGTCGTCAGAGGGGGTATAGAGGGATTTCTCATTTATAAAATGACTTCAGAAATCAAATATGACTTGGCAAGCATCAAAGTAGGGTGCAATATATTCATTCTCATCTAAATAACAATAATTCGTCGACTGAAATCTTTGTCGGGTCGTTAGAGCAAGTATAGAGGGATTTTTCATTATCAAAATGACTTCAAAAATCAAATATGACTTGGCACGCATCATGGTGGGGTGCAGAATATCCATTTCCATCTGAATAATAATAATTCGTCAACAGAAATCATTATCGTGTCGTCGGAGGGGGTATAGAGGAATTGATCATTTTCAAAATTACCTCAAAAATAAAATATGACTTGGCACACATCAGAGTAGGGTGCGAAATATTGATTTCCACTCGAATAACAATAATTCGTCAACAGAAATCATTGTCGGGTCGTCAGAGGGGGTATAGAGGAATTTATCATTTTCAAAATTACCTAAAATATCAAATATGACTTGGCACGCAACATGGTGGGGTGCAGAATATCTTTTTCCATCTGAATAACAATAATTCGTCAACAGAAATCATTGCCGGGTTGTCAGATGAGGTATAGAGGGATTTTTCATTTTCAATATTACTTTAAAAATCAAATAAAACTTGGCACGTATCATAGTAGGGTGCAAAATATTCATTTCCATCCTAATAACAATAATTCGTCAACCGAAATCATTGTCGGGTCGTCAGAGGGGGTACAGAGGGATTCTTCATTTTCAGAATTACCTCAAAATCAAATATGACTCGGCACGCATCATATTAGGGTGCAAAATATCCATGTCCATCTGAATAACAATAACTCGTCAACAGAAATCATTGTCGGGTCGTCAGAGGGGCTATAGAGGGATTTTTCATTTTCAAAATTATTTCAAAAATCAAATATGGCTTGGCACGCAACATGGTGGGGCGCAAAATATTCATTTCCATCTGAATACCTATAATTCATCAACAGAAATCATTGTCGGGTCGTAAGAGGGTGTACAGAGGGATTTTACATTTTCAAAATCACTTCAAAAATCGAATATGACTTGGCACGCATCATGATGGGGTGCAGAATATTCATTTACATATGAATAACAATAATTCGTCAAGAGAAATCATTGTCGTGTCGTCAGAGGGGGTATGGAGGGATTTTTCATTTTCAAAATTACTTCAAAAATCTAATATGACTTGGCACGCATCATGGTGAGGTGCAGAATACCCAATTCCATCTGAATAACAATAATTCGTCAACAGAAATCATTGTCGGGTCGTCAGAGGGGTATAGACGGAATTTTCATTTTCAAAATTACTTCAAAAATCAAAAATGACTTGGCACGCATCATGGTGGTGTGCAACATATCCATTTCCATCTGAATAACAATAAGACGTCACCAGAAATCATTGTCGGATCGTCAGAAGGGGTATAGAGGAATATATCATTTTCAAAATGACTTAAAAATCAAATATGACTTTGCAAGCATCATGGTGGGGTGAGAAATATCCATTTCCATTTGAATAACAATAATTCGTCAACAGAAATCAATGTCGTGTCGTCAGAGGGGGTATGAAGGGATTTTTCATTTTCAAAATTACCTCAAAATCAAATATGACTTGGCACGCATTATAATGGGGTGCAGAATATCAATGTCTAACTGAATAACAATAATTCGTTAACGGAAATCATTGTCGGGTCGTTAGAGGGGGTATAGAGGGATTTCTCATTTTCAAAATTACTTCAAAAATCGAATATGACTTGGCACGCATCATGGTGGGTTGCAGAATATCCATTTCCATATGAGTAACAATTATTCATCAACAGAAGTCATTGTCGGGTCGTTAGAGGAGGTATAGAGGGATTTCACATTTTTAAAATTACTTCAAAAATCAAAGATGACTAGGCACGTATCATAGTTGGGTGCATAATATCCGTTTCCATCTTAATAATAATAATTCGTCGACAGATATCATTGTCGTGTCGTCAGAGGGGGTATAGAGGGATTTCTCATTTATAAAATGACTTCAGAAATCAAATATGACTTGGCAAGCATCAAAGTAGGGTGCAATATATTCATTCTCATCTAAATAACAATAATTCGTCGACTGAACTCTTTGTCGGGTTGTTAGAGGAAGTATAGAGGGATTTTACATTTTCAAAATCACTTCAAAAATCAAATATGACTTGGCACGCATCATAGTAGGGTGCAAAATATTGATTTCCATCCGAATAACAATAATTCGTCAACAGAAATCATTGTCGGGTAGTCAGAGGGGGTATAGAGGTATTTTTCATTTTCAAAATTACCTCAGAAATCAAATATGACTTGGCACGCATTATGGTGGTGTGCAACATATCCATGTGCATCTGATTACCAATAATTGTTCAACAGAAATCATTGTCGTGTCGTCAGAGGGGGTACAGAGGGATTTTTCTTTTTCAAAATTACTTCAAAAATCTAACATGACTTGGCACGCATCATGGTGGGGTGCAAAGTATCCATGTCTAACTGAATAACAATAATTCGTCAACATAAATCATTGTCGTGTCGTCAGAGGGCGTATAGAGGGATTTTTCATTATCAAAATGACTTCAAAAATCAAATATGACTTGGCACGCATCATGGTGGGGTGCATAATATCCATTTCCATCTGAATAATAATAATTCGTCAACTGAAATCATTGTCGTGTCGTCAGAGGGGGTCTAGAGGGATTTTTCATTTTCAAAATTACCTCAAAATCAAATATGACTTTGCATGCATCATGGTAGGGTGCCAAATATCCATGTCCATCTGAATAACAATAATTCGTCAATAGAAATCACTTTCGGGTCGTTAGAGGGGGTATAGAGAGATTTTTCATTTTCAAAATTACTTCAAAAATCGAATATGACTTGGCACGCATCATGGTGAGGTGCAGAATATCCATTTCCATATGAGTAACAATTATTCATCAACAGAAGTCATTGTCGGGTCGTTAGAGGGGGTATAGAGGGATTTCACATTTTTAAAATTACTTCAAAAATCAAAGATGACTAGGCACGTATCATAGTAGGGTGCATAATATCCGTTTCCATCTTAATAATTATAATTCGTCAACAGATATCATTGTCGTGTCGTCAGAGGGGGTATAGAGGGATTTCTCATTTATAAAATGACTTCAGAAATCAAATATGACTTGGCACGCATCAAAGTAGGGTGCAATATATTCATTTCCATCTAAATAACAATAATTCGTCGACTGAAATCATTGTCGTGTCGTCAGAGGGGGTATAGAGGGATTTCTCATTTTCAAAATTACTTCAAAAATCTAACATGACTTGGCACGCATCATGGTGGGGTGCAAAGTATCCATGTCTATCTGAATTACAATAATTCGTCCACAGAAATCATTGTCGGGTCGTCAGAGGGGGTATAGAGTGATTTCTCATTTTTAAAATGACTTCAGAAATCAAATATGACTTGGCACGCATCATAGTAGGGTGCAATATATTCATTTTCATCTGAATAACAATAATTCGTCAACAGAAATCATTGTCGGGTCGTTAGAGGGAGTATAGAGGGATTTTACATTTTTTAAATCTTTTCAAAAATCAAATATTTCTTTGCACGCATCATAGTAGGGTGCAAAATATTGATTCTCATCCGAATAACAATAATTCGTCAACAGAAATCATTGTCGGGTCGTCAGAGGGGGTATAGAGGGATTTTTCATTTTCAAAATTACCTCAAAAATCAAATATGACTTGGCACGCATTATGGTGGTGTGCAACATATCCATGTGCATCTGAATAACAATAATTCGTTGACAGAAATCATTGTCGTGTCGTCAGAGGGAGTATAGAGGGATTTTTCATTTTCAAAATTACTTCAAAAACCTAACATGACTTGGCACGCATCATGGTGGGGTGCAGATTATCCATTTCCATCTGAATAACAATAATTTGTCAACAGAAATCATTGTCGAGTCGTTAGAGGGGTTATTGAGGAATTTTTCATTTTCAAAATTTCTTCAAAAATCTAATATGACTTGGCACGCATCATGGTGGGGAGCAGAATATCCATTTCCAGCTGAATAACAATAATTCGTCAACAGAAATCATTGTCGTGTCGTCAGAGGGAGTATAGAGGGATTTTTCATTTTCAAAATTACTTCAAAAACCTAACATGACTTGGCACGCATCATGGTGGGGTGCAGAATATCCATTTATATCTGAATAACAATGATTCGTCAAAAGAAATCATTGTCGGGTCGTCAAAGGGGTTATAGAGGGATTTTTCATTTTCAAAGTTACCTCAAAAATCAAATATGACTTGACACTCATCATAGTAGGGTGCCAAATATCCATGTCTATCTGAATAACAATAACTCGTTAACGGACAACATTTGTCGGGTCGTTAGAGGGGGTATAGAGGGATTTTTCATTTTCAAAATTACTTCAAAAATCGAATATGACTTGGCACGCATCATGGTGGGGTGCAGAATATCCATTTCCATCTGAGTAACAATAATTCATCAACAGAAGTCATTGTCGGGTCGTTAGAGAGGGTATAGAGGGATTTCACATTTTTTAAATTACTTCATAAATCAAAGATGACTAGGCACGTATCGTAGTTGGGTGCATAATATCCGTTTCCATCTGAATAATAATAATTCGTCAACAGATATCATTGTCGTGTCGTCAGAGGGGGTATAGAGGGATTTCTCATTTTTAAAATGACTTCAGAAATCAAATATGACTTGGCACGCATCAAAGTAGGGTGCAATATATTCATTTTCATCTAAATAACAATAATTCGTCGACTGAAATCTTTGTGGGGTCGTTAGAGGAAGTATAGAGGGATTTTACATTTTCAAAATAACTTCAAAAATCAAATATGACTTGGCACGCATATAGTAGGGTGCAAAATATTGATTTCCATCCGAATAACAATAATTCGTCAACAGAAATCATTGTCGGGTCGTCAAAGGGGGTATAGAGAGATTTTTCATTTTCAAAGTTACCTCAAAAATCAAATATGACTTGGCACACATCATAGTAGGGTGCCAAATATCCATGTCTATCTGAATAACAATAATTCGTTGACAGAAATCATTGTCGGGTCGTCAGATGGGGTATAGAGTGATTTTTCATTTTCAAAATTACTTCAAAAATCAGATATGACCTGGCACGAATCATGGTGGGGCGCAGAATATCCATTCCCATCTGAATAACAATAATTTGTCAACAGAAATCATTGTCGAGTCGTTAGAGGGGTTATTGAGGTATTTTTCATTTTCAAAATTTCTTCAAAAATCTAATATGACTTGGCACGCATCATCGTGGGGAGCAGAATATCCATTTCCAGCTGAATAACAATAATTCGTCAACAGAAATCATTGTCGTGTCGTCAGAGGGAGTATAGAGGGATTTTTCATTTTCAAAATTACTTCAAAAACCTAACATGACTTGGCACGCATCATGGTGGGGTGCAAAGTATATATGTCTATCTGAATAACAATAATTCGTCAACAGAAATCATTGTCGGGTCGTCAGAGGGGGTATAGAGTTATTTTTCATTATCAAAACGACTTCAAAAATCAAATATGACTTGGCACGCATCATGGTGGTGTGCAGAATATCCATTTATATCTGAATAACAATGATTTGTCATTAGAAATCATTGTCGGGTCGTCAAAGGGGTTATAGAGGAATTTTTCATTTTCAAAGTTACCTCAAAAATCAAATATGACTTGGCACACATCATAGTAGGGCGCCAAATATCCATGTCTATCTGAATAACAATAATTCGTTAACGGAAAACATTTGTCGGGTCGTTAGAGGGGGTATAGAGGGATTTTTCATTTTCAAAATTACTTCAAAAATCGAATATGACTTGGCACGCATCATGGTGGGGAGCACAATATCCATTTCCATCTGAGTAACAATAATTCATCAACAGAAGTCATTTTCGGGTCGTTAGAGGGGGTATAGAGGGATTTCACATTTTTAAAATTACTTCAAAAATCAAAGATGACTAGGCACGTATCATAGTTGGGTGCATAATATCCGTTTCCATCTGAATAATAATAATTCGTCAACAGATATCATTGTCGTGTCGTCAGAGGGGGTATAGAGGGATTTCTCATTTTTAAAATGACTTCAGAAATCAAATATGACTTGGCACGCATCAAAGTAGGGTGCAATATATTCATTTTCATCTAAATAACAATAATTCGTCGACTGAAATCTTTGTCGGGTCGTTAGAGGAAGTATAGAGGGATTTTACATTTTCAAAATCACGTGAAAAATCAAATATGACTTGGCACGCATCATAGTAGGGTGCAAAATATTGATTTCCATCCGAATAACAATAATTCGTCAACAGAAATCATTATCGGGTCGTCAGAGGGGGTATAGAGGTATTTTTCATTTTCAAAATTACCTCAAAAATCAAATATGACTTGGCACGCATTATAGTGGTGTGCAACATATCCATGTACATCTGATTAACAATAATTGTTCAACAGAAATCATTGTCGTGTCGTCAGAGGTGGTATAGAGTGATTTTTCATTTTCAAAATTACTTCAAAAATCTAACATGACTTGGCACGCATCATGGTGGGGTGCAAAGTATCCATGTCTATCTGAATAACAATAATTCGTCAACATAAATCATTGTCGTGTCGTCAGAGGGGGTATAGAGGGATTTTTCATTATCAAAATGACTTCAAAAATCAAATAAGACTTGGCACGCATCATGGTGGGGTGCAGAATATCCATTTCCATCTGAATAATAATAATTCGTCAACAGAAATCATTGTCGTGTCGTCGGAGGGGGTATAGAGGAATTGATCATTTTCAAAAATACCTCAAAAATAAAATATGACTTGGCACACATCAGAGTAGGGTGCGAAATATTGATTTCCACTCGAATAACAATAATTCGTCAACAGAAATCATTGTCGGGTCGTCAGAGGGGGTATAGAGGAATTTATCATTTTCAAAATTACCTAAAATATCAAATATGACTTGGCACGCAACATGGTGGGGTGCAGAATATCTTTTTCCATCTGAATAACAATAATTCGTCAACAGAAATCATTGCCGGGTTGTCAGATGAGGTATAGGGGGATTTTTCATTTTCAATATTACTTTAAAAATCAAATAAGACTTGGCACGTATCATAGTAGGGTGCAAAATATTCATTTCCATCCTAATAACAATAATTCGTCAACCGAAATCATTGTCGGGTCGTCAGAGGGGGTACAGAGGGATTCTTCATTTTCAGAATTACCTCAAAATCAAATATGACTCGGCACGCATCATATTAGGGTGCAAAATATCCATGTCCATCTGAATAACAATAACTCGTCAAAAGAAATCATTGTCGGGTCGTCAGAGGGGCTATAGAGGGATTTTTCATTTTCAAAATTATTTCAAAAATCGAATATGACTTGGCACGCATCATGATGGGGTGCAGAATATTCATTTACATATGAATAACAATAATTCGTCAAGAGAAATCATTGTCGTGTCGTCAGAGGGGGTATGGAGTGATTTTTCATTTTCAAAATTACTTCAAAAGTCTAATATGACTTGGCACGCATCATGGTGAGGTGCAGAATACCCAATTCCATCTGAATAACAATAATTCGTCAACAGAAATCATTGTCGGGTCGTCAAAGGGGTTATAGAGGGATTTTTCATTTTCAAAGTTACCTCAAAAATCAAATATGACTTGACACACATCATAGTAGGGTGCCAAATATCCATGTCTATCTGAATAACAATAATTAATTAACGGAAAACATTTGTCGGGTCGTTAGAGGGGGTATAGAGGGATTTTTCATTTTCAAAATTACTTCAAAAATCGAATATGACTTGGCACGCATCATGGTGGGGAGCAGAATATCCATTTCCATCTGAGTAACAATTATTCATCAACAGAAGTCATTTTCGGGTCGTTAGAGGGGGTATAGAGGGATTTCACATTTTTAAAATTACTTCAAAAATCAAAGATGACTAGGCACGTATCATAGTTGGGTGCATAATATCCGTTTCCATCTGAATAATAATAATTCGTCAACAGATATCATTGTCGTGTCGTCAGAGGGGGTATAGAGGGATTTCTCATTTTTTAAATGACTTCAGAAATCAAATATGACTTGGCACGCATCAAAGTAGGGTGCAATATATTCATTTTCATCTAAATAACAATAATTCGTTGACTGAAATCTTTGTCGGGTCGTTAGAGGAAGTATAGAGGGATTTTACATTTTCAAAATCACGTGAAAAATCAAATATGACTTGGCACGCATCATAGTAGGGTGCAAAATATTGATTTCCATCCGAATAACAATAATTGTTCAACAGAAATCATTGTCGTGTCGTCAGAGGGGGTATAGAGTGATTTTTCATTTTCAAAATTACTTCAAAAATCTAACATGACTTGGCACGCATCATGGTGGGGTGCAAAGTATCCATGTCTATCTGAATAACAATAATTCGTCAACATAAATCATTGTCGTGTCGTCAGAGGGGGTATAGAGGGATTTTTCATTATCAAAATGACTTCAAAAATCAAATATGACTTGGCACGCATCATGGTGGGGTGCAGAATATCCATTTCCATCTGAATAATAATAATTCGTCAACAGAAATCATTGTCGTGTCGTCGGAGGGGGTATAGAGGAATTGATCATTTTCAAAATTACCTCAAAAATAAAATATGACTTGGCACACATCAGAGTAGGGTGCGAAATATTGATTTCCACTCGAATAACAATAATTCGTCAACAGAAATCATTGTCGGGTCGTCAGAGGGGGTATAGAGGAATTTATCATTTTCAAAATTACCTAAAATATCAAATATGACTTGGCACGCAACATGGTGGGGTGCAGAATATCTTTTTCCATCTGAATAACAATAATTCGTCAACAGAAATCATTGCCGGGTTGTCAGATGAGGTATAGGGGGATTTTTCATTTTCAATATTACTTTAAAAATCAAATAAGACTTGGCACGTATCATAGTAGGGTGCAAAATATTCATTTCCATCCTAATAACAATAATTCGTCAACCGAAATCATTGTCGGGTCGTCAGAGGGGGTACAGAGGGATTCTTCATTTTCAGAATTACCTCAAAATCAAATATGACTCGGCACGCATCATATTAGGGTGCAAAATATCCATGTCCATCTGAATAACAATAACTCGTCAAAAGAAATCATTGTCGGGTCGTCAGAGGGGCTATAGAGTGATTTTTCATTTTCAAAATTATTTCAAAAATCGAATATGACTTGGCACGCATCCTGATGGGGTGCAGAATATTCATTTACATATGAATAACAATAATTCGTCAAGAGAAATCATTGTCGTGTCGTCAGAGGGGGTATGGAGGGATTTTTCATTTTCAAAATTACTTCAAAAGTCTAATATGACTTGGCACGCATCATGGTGAGGTGCAGAATACCCAATTCCATCTGAATAACAATAATTCGTCAACAGAAATCATTGTCGGGTCGTCAGAGGGGTATAGAGGGAATTTTCATTTTCAAAATTACTTCAAAAATCAAAAATGACTTGGCACGCATCATGGTGGTGTGCAACATATCCATTTCTATCTGAATAACAATAAGACGTCACCAGAAATCAATGTCGGATCGTCAGAAGGGGTATAGAGGAATATATCATTTTCAAAATGACTTAAAAATCAAATATGACTTTGCAAGCATCATGGTGGGGTGAAAAATATCCATTTCCATTTGAATAACAATAATTCGTCAACAGAAATCAATGTCGTGTCGTCAGAGGGGGTATGAAGGGATTTTTCATTTTCAAAATTACCTCAAAATCAAATATGACTTGGCACGCATTATAGTGGGGTGCAGAATATCCATGTCCATCTGAATAACAATAACTCGTCAACAGAAATCATTGTCGGGTCGTCAGAGGGGGTATAGAGGAATTTATCAATTTCAAAATTACTTAAAATATCAAATATGACTTGGCACGCAACATGGTGGGGTGCAGAATATCTTTTTCCATCTGAATAACAATAGTTCGTCAACAGAAATCATTGCCGGGTTGTCAGATGAGGTATAGAGGGATTTTTCATTTTCAATATTACTTTAAAAATTAAATATGACTTGGCACGCATCATAGTAGGGTGCAAAATATCCAAGTCCATCTGAATAACAATAACTCGTCAACAGAAATCATTGTCGGGTCGTCAGAGGTGCTATAGAGGGATTTCTCATTTTCAAAATTACTTCAAAAATCAAATATGGCTTGGCACGCAACATAGTGGGGCGCAAAATATTCATTTCCATCTGAATACCTATAATTCATCAACAGAAATCATTGTCGGGTCGTAAGAGGGTGTACAGAGGGATTTTACATTTTCAAAATCACTTCAAAAATCTAATATGACTTGGCACGCATCATGTTGGGGTGCAGAATATTCATTTACATCTTAATAACAATAATTCATCAACGGAAATCATTGTCGGGTCGTCAGAGGGGGTATAGAGAGATTTCTCATTTTTAAAATGACTTCAGAAATCAAATATGACTTGGCATGCATCATAGTAGGGTGCAATATATTCATTTTCATCTAATTAACAATAATTCGTCAACAGAAATCATTGTCGGGTCGTAAGAGGGAGTATAGAGGGATTTTACATTTTAAAAATCTTTTCAAAAATCAAATATTTCTTTGCATGCATCATAGTAGGGTGCAAAATATTGATTCCCATCCGAATAACAATAATTCGACAACAGAAATCATTGTCGTGTCGTCAGAGGGAGTATAGAGGGATTTTTCATTTTCAAAATTACTTCAATAATCAAACATGATTTGGCACGCATCATGGTGGGGTGCAAAGTATCCATGTCTATCTGAATAACAATAAATCGTCAACAGAAATCATTGTCGGGTCGTCAGAGGTGGTATAGAGTTATTTTTCATTATCAAAACGACTTCAAAAATCAAATATGACTTGGTACGCATATAGTAGGGTGCAAAATATTGATTTCCTTCCGAATAACAATAATTCGTCAACAGAAATCATTGTCGGGTCGTCAAAGGGGGTATAGAGAGATTTTTCATTTTCAAAGTTACCTCAAAAATCAAATATGACTTGGCACACATCATAGTAGGGTGCCAAATATCCATGTCTATCTGAATAACAATAATTCGTTGACAGAAATCATTGTCGGGTCGTCAGATGGGGTATAGAGTGATTTTTCATTTTCAAAATTACTTCAAAAATCAGATATGACCTGGCACGAATCATGGTGGGGTGCAGAATATCCATTCCCATCTGAATAACAATAATTCGTCAACAGAAATTATTGTCGTGTCGTCAGAGGGGGTATAGAGGTATTTTTCATTTTCAAAATTACCTCAAAAATCAAATATGACTTGGCACGCATTATAGTGGTGTGCAACATATCCATGTACATCTGATTAACAATAATTGTTCAACAGAAATCATTGTCGTGTCGTCAGAGGGGGTATAGAGTGATTTTTCATTATCAAAATTACTTCAAAAATCTAACATGACTTGGCACGCATCATGGTGGGGTGCAAAGTATCCATGTCTATCTGAATAACAATAATTCGTCAACATAAATCATTGTCGTGTCGTCAGAGGGGGTATAGAGGGATTTTTCATTATCAAAATGACTTCAAAAATCAAATATGACTTGGCACGCATCATGGTGGGGTGCAGAATATCCATCTCCATCTGAATAATAGTAATTCGTCAACAGAAATCATTATCGTGTCGTCGGAGGGGGTATAGAGGAATTGATCATTTTCAAAATTACCTCAAAAATAAAATATGACTTGGCACACATCAGAGTATGGTGCGAAATATTGATTTCCACTCGAATAACAATAATTCGTCAACAGAAATCATTGTCGGGTCGTCAGAGGGGGTATAGAGGAATTTATCATTTTCAAAATTACCTAAAATATCAAATATGACTTGGCACGCAACATGGTGGGGTGCAGAATATCTTTTTCCATCTGAATAACAATAATTCGTCAATAGAAATCATTGCCGGGTTGTCAGATGAGGTATAGAGGGATTTTTCATTTTCAATATTACTTTAAAAATCAAATAAGACTTGGCACGTATCATAGTAGGGTGCAAAATATTCATTTCCATCCTAATAACAATAATTCGTCAACCGAAATCATTGTCGGGTCGTCAGAGGGGGTACAGAGGGATTCTTCATTTTCAGAATTACCTCAAAATCAAATATGACTCGGCACGCATCATATTAGGGTGCAAAATATCCATGTCCATCTGAATAACAATAACTCGTCAACAGAAATCATTGTCGGGTCGTCAGAGGGGCTATAGAGGGATTTTTCATTTTCAAAATTATTTCAAAAATCAAATATGGCTTGGCACGCAACATGGTGGGGCGCAGAATACCCAATTCCATCTGAATAACAATAATTCGTCAACAGAAATCATTGTCGGGTCGTCAGAGGGGTATAGAGGGAATTTTCATTTTCAAAATTACTTCAAAAATCAAATATGACTTGGCACACATCATAGTAGGGTGCCAAATATCCATGTCTATCTGAATAACAATAATTCGTTGACAGAAATCATTGTCGGGTCGTCAGATGGGGTATAGAGTGATTTTTCATTTTCAAAATTACTTCAAAAATCAGATATGACCTGGCACGAATCATGGTGGGGTGCAGAATATCCATTCCCATCTGAATAACAATAATTCGTCAACAGAAATCATTGTCGTGTCGTCAGAGGGGGTATAGAGGTATTTTTCATTTTCAAAATTACCTCAAAATCAAATATGACTTGGCACGCATTATAGTGGGGTGCAGAATATCCATGTCTAACTGAATAACAATAATTCGTTAACGGAAATCATTGTCGGGTCGTTAGAGGGGGTATAGAGGGATTTCTCATTTTCAAAATTACTTCAAAAATCGAATATGACTTGGCACGCATCATGGTGGGGTGCAGAATATCCATTTCCATATGAGTAACACTTATTCATCAACAGAAGTCATTGTCGGGTCGTTAGAGGAGGTATAGAGGGATTTCACATTTTTAAAATTACTTCAAAAATCAAAGATGACTAGGCACGTATCATAGTAGGGTGCAATATATTGATTTCCATCCGAATAACAATAATTCGTCAACAGAAATCATTGTCGGGTCGTCAGAGGGGGTATAGAGGTATTTTTCATTTTCAAAATTACCTCAGAAATCAAATATGACTTGGCACGCATTATGGTGGTGTGCAACATATCCATGTGCATCTGATTAACAATAATTGTTCAACAGAAATCATTGTCGTGTCGTCAGAGGGGGTACAGAGGGATTTTTCTTTTTCAAAATTACTTCAAAAATCTAACATGACTTGGCACGCATCATGGTGGGGTGCAAAGTATCCATGTCTAACTGAATAACAATAATTCGTCAACATAAATCATTGTCGTGTCGTCAGAGGGCGTATAGAGGGATTTTTCATTATCAAAATGACTTCAAAAATCAAATATGACTTGGCAAGCATCAAAGTAGGGTGCAATATATTCATTCTCATCTAAATAACAATAATTCGTCGACTGAAATCTTTGTCGGGTCGTTAGAGGAAGTATAGAGGGATTTTACATTTTCAAAATCACTTCAAAAATCAAATATGACTTGGCACGCATCATAGTAGGGTGCAAAATATTGATTTCCATCCGAATAACAATAATTCGTCAACAGATATCATTCTCGTGTCGTCAGAGGGGGTATAGAGGGATTTCTCATTTATAAAATGACTTCAGAAATCAAATATGACTTGGCAAGCATCAAAGTAGGGTGCAATATATTCATTCTCATCTAAATAACAATAATTCGTCGACTGAAATCTTTGTCGGGTCGTTAGAGGAAGTATAGAGGGATTTTTCATTATCAAAATGACTTCAAAAATCAAATATGACTTGGCACGCATCATGGTGGGGTGCAGAATATCCATTTCCATCTGAATAATAATAATTCGTCAACAGAAATCATTATCGTGTCGTCGGAGGGGGTATAGAGGAATTGATCATTTTCAAAATTACCTCAAAAATAAAATATGACTTGGCACACATCAGAGTAGGGTGCGAAATATTGATTTCCACTCGAATAACAATAATTCGTCAACAGAAATCATTGTCGGGTCGTCAGAGGGGGTATAGAGGAATTTATCATTTTCAAAATTACCTAAAATATCAAATATGACTTGGCACGCAACATGGTGGGGTGCAGAATATCTTTTTCCATCTGAATAACAATAATTCGTCAACAGAAATCATTGCCGGGTTGTCAGATGAGGTATAGAGGGATTTTTCATTTTCAATATTACTTTAAAAATCAAATAAGACTTGGCACGTATCATAGTAGGGTGCAAAATATTCATTTCAATCCTAATAACAATAATTCGTCAACCGAAATCATTGTCGGGTCGTCAGAGGGGGTACAGAGGGATTCTTCATTTTCAGAATTACCTCAAAATCAAATATGACTCGGCACGCATCATATTAGGGTGCAAAATATCCATGTCCATCTGAATAACAATAACTCGTCAACAGAAATCATTGTCGGGTCATCAGAGGGGCTATAGAGGGATTTTTCATTTTCAAAATTATTTCAAAAATCAAATATGGCTTGGCACGCAACATGGTGGGGCGCATAATATCCATTCCCATCTGAATAACAATAATTTGTCAACAGAAATCATTGTCGAGTCGTTAGAGGGGTTATTGAGGTATTTTTCATTTTCAAAATTTCTTCAAAAATCTAATATGACTTGGCACGCATCATCGTGGGGAGCAGAATATCCATTTCCAGCTGAATAACAATAATTCGTCAACAGAAATCATTGTCGTGTCGTCAGAGGGAGTATAGAGGGATTTTTCATTTTCAAAATTACTTCAAAAACCTAACATGACTTGGCACGCATCATGGTGGGGTGCAAAGTATATATGTCTATCTGAATAACAATAATTCGTCAACAGAAATCATTGTCGGGTCGTCAGAGGGGGTATAGAGTTATTTTTCATTTTCAAAGTTACCTCAAAAATCAAATATGACTTGGCACGCATCATGGTGGGGTGCAGAATATCCATTTATATCTGAATAACAATGATTTGTCATTAGAAATCATTGTCGGGTCGTCAAAGGGGTTATAGAGGGATTTTTCATTTTCAAAGTTACCTCAAAAATCAAATATGACTTGGCACACATCATAGTAGGGTGCCAAATATCCATGTCTATCTGAATAACAATAATTCGTTAACGGAAAACATTTGTCGGGTCGTTAGAGGGGGTATAGAGGGATTTTTCATTTTCAAAATTACTTCAAAAATCGAATATGACTTGGAACGCATCATGGTGGGGTGCAGAATATCCATTTCCATCTGAGTAACAATAATTCATCAACAGAAGTCATTTTCGGGTCGTTAGAGGGGGTATAGAGGGATTTCACATTTTTAAAATTACTTCAAAAATCAAAGATGACTAGGCACGTATCATAGTTGGGTGCATAATATCCGTTTCCATCTGAATAATAATAATTCGTCAACAGATATCATTGTCGTGTCGTCAGAGGGGGTATAGAGGGATTTCTCATTTTTAAAATGACTTCAGAAATCAAATATGACTTGGCACGCATCAAAGTAGGGTGCAATATATTCATTTTCATCTAAATAACAATAATTCGTCGACTGAAATCTTTGTCGGGTCGTTAGAGGAAGTATAGAGGGATTTTACATTTTCAAAATCACGTGAAAAATCAAATATGACTTGGCACGCATCATAGTAGGGTGCAAAATATTGATTTCCATCCGAATAACAATAATTCGTCAACAGAAATCATTGTCGGGTCGTCAGAGGGGGTATAGAGGTATTTTTCATTTTCAAAATTACCTCAAAAATCAAATATGACTTGGCACGCATTATAGTGGTGTGCAACATATCCATGTACATCTGATTAACAATAATTGTTCAACAGAAATCATTGTCGTGTCGTCAGAGGGGGTATAGAGTGATTTTTCATTTTCAAAATTACTTCAAAAATCTAACATGACTTGGCACGCATCATGGTGGGGTGCAAAGTATCCATGTCTATCTGAATAACAATAATTCGTCAACATAAATCATTGTCGTGTCGTCAGAGGGGGTATAGAGGGATTTTTCATTATCAAAATGACTTCAAAAATCAAATATGACTTGGCACGCATCATGGTGGGGTGCAGAATATCCATTTCCATCTGAATAATAATAATTCGTCAACAGAAATCATTATCGTGTCGTCGGAGGGGGTATAGAGGAATTGATCATTTTCAAAATTACCTCAAAAATAAAATATGACTTGGCACACATCAGAGTAGGGTGCGAAATATTGATTTCCACTCGAATAACAATAATTCGTCAACAGAAATCATTGTCGGGTCGTCAGAGGGGGTATAGAGGAATTTATCATTTTCAAAATTACCTAAAATATCAAATATGACTTGGCACGCAACATGGTGGGGTGCAGAATATCTTTTTCCATCTGAATAACAATAATTCGTCAACAGAAATCATTGCCGGGTTGTCAGATGAGGTATAGAGGGATTTTTCATTTTCAATATTACTTTAAAAATCAAATAAAACTTGGCACGTATCATAGTAGGGTGCAAAATATTCATTTCCATCCTAATAACAATAATTCGTCAACCGAAATCATTGTCGGGTCGTCAGAGGGGGTACAGAGGGATTTTTCATTATCAAAATGACTTCAAAAATCAAATATGACTTGGCAAGCATCAAAGTAGGGTGCAATATATTCATTCTCATCTAAATAACAATAATTCGTCGACTGAAATCTTTGTCGGGTCGTTAGAGGAAGTATAGAGGGATTTTACATTTTCAAAATCACTTCAAAAATCAAATATGACTTGGCACGCATCATAGTAGGGTGCAAAATATTGATTTCCATCCGAATAACAATAATTCGTCTACAGATATCATTGTCGTGTCGTCAGAGGGGGTATAGAGGGATTTCTCATTTATAAAATGACTTCAGAAATCAAATATGACTTGGCAAGCATCAAAGTAGGGTGCAATATATTCATTCTCATCTAAATAACAATAATTCGTCGACTGAAATCTTTGTCGGGTCGTTAGAGCAAGTATAGAGGGATTTTTCATTATCAAAATGACTTCAAAAATCAAATATGACTTGGCACGCATCATGGTGGGGTGCAGAATATCCATTTCCATCTGAATAATAATAATTCGTCAACAGAAATCATTATCGTGTCGTCGGAGGGGGTATAGAGGAATTGATCATTTTCAAAATTACCTCAAAAATAAAATATGACTTGGCACACATCAGAGTAGGGTGCGAAATATTGATTTCCACTCGAATAACAATAATTCGTCAACAGAAATCATTGTCGGGTCGTCAGAGGGGGTATAGAGGAATTTATCATTTTCAAAATTACCTAAAATATCAAATATGACTTGGCACGCAACATGGTGGGGTGCAGAATATCTTTTTCCATCTGAATAACAATAATTCGTCAACAGAAATCATTGCCGGGTTGTCAGATGAGGTATAGAGGGATTTTTCATTTTCAATATTACTTTAAAAATCAAATAAAACTTGGCACGTATCATAGTAGGGTGCAAAATATTCATTTCCATCCTAATAACAATAATTCGTCAACCGAAATCATTGTCGGGTCGTCAGAGGGGGTACAGAGGGATTCTTCATTTTCAGAATTACCTCAAAATCAAATATGACTCGGCACGCATCATATTAGGGTGCAAAATATCCATGTCCATCTGAATAACAATAACTCGTCAACAGAAATCATTGTCGGGTCGTCAGAGGGGCTATAGAGGGATTTTTCATTTTCAAAATTATTTCAAAAATCAAATATGGCTTGGCACGCAACATGGTGGGGCGCAAAATATTCATTTCCATCTGAATACCTATAATTCATCAACAGAAATCATTGTCGGGTCGTAAGAGGGTGTACAGAGGGATTTTACATTTTCAAAATCACTTCAAAAATCGAATATGACTTGGCACGCATCATGATGGGGTGCAGAATATTCATTTACATATGAATAACAATAATTCGTCAAGAGAAATCATTGTCGTGTCGTCAGAGGGGGTATGGAGGGATTTTTCATTTTCAAAATTACTTCAAAAATCTAATATGACTTGGCACGCATCATGGTGAGGTGCAGAATACCCAATTCCATCTGAATAACAATAATTCGTCAACAGAAATCATTGTCGGGTCGTCAGAGGGGTATAGAGGGAATTTTCATTTTCAAAATTACTTCAAAAATCAAAAATGACTTGGCACGCATCATGGTGGTGTGCAACATATCCATTTCCATCTGAATAACAATAAGACGTCACCAGAAATCATTGTCGGATCGTCAGAAGGGGTATAGAGGAATATATCATTTTCAAAATGACTTAAAAATCAAATATGACTTTGCAAGCATCATGGTGGGGTGAGAAATATCCATTTCCATTTGAATAACAATAATTCGTCATCAGAAATCAATGTCGTGTCGTCAGAGGGGGTATGAAGGGATTTTTCATTTTCAAAATTACCTCAAAATCAAATATGACTTGGCACGCATTATAATGGGGTGCAGAATATCAATGTCTAACTGAATAACAATAATTCGTTAACGGAAATCATTGTCGGGTCGTTAGAGGGGGTATAGAGGGATTTCTCATTTTCAAAATTACTTCAAAAATCGAATATGACTTGGCACGCATCATGGTGGGTTGCAGAATATCCATTTCCATATGAGTAACAATTATTCATCAACAGAAGTCATTGTCGGGTCGTTAGAGGAGGTATAGAGGGATTTCACATTTTTAAAATTACTTCAAAAATCAAAGATGACTAGGCACGTATCATAGTTGGGTGCATAATATCCGTTTCCATCTTAATAATAATAATTCGTCGACAGATATCATTGTCGTGTCGTCAGAGGGGGTATAGAGGGATTTCTCATTTATAAAATGACTTCAGAAATCAAATATGACTTGGCAAGCATCAAAGTAGGGTGCAATATATTCATTCTCATCTAAATAACAATAATTCGTCGACTGAACTCTTTGTCGGGTTGTTAGAGGAAGTATAGAGGGATTTTACATTTTCAAAATCACTTCAAAAATCAAATATGACTTGGCACGCATCATAGTAGGGTGCAAAATATTGATTTCCATCCGAATAACAATAATTCGTCAACAGAAATCATTGTCGGGTAGTCAGAGGGGGTATAGAGGTATTTTTCATTTTCAAAATTACCTCAGAAATCAAATATGACTTGGCACGCATTATGGTGGTGTGCAACATATCCATGTGCATCTGATTACCAATAATTGTTCAACAGAAATCATTGTCGTGTCGTCAGAGGGGGTACAGAGGGATTTTTCTTTTTCAAAATTACTTCAAAAATCTAACATGACTTGGCACGCATCATGGTGGGGTGCAAAGTATCCATGTCTAACTGAATAACAATAATTCGTCAACATAAATCATTGTCGTGTCGTCAGAGGGCGTATAGAGGGATTTTTCATTATCAAAATGACTTCAAAAATCAAATATGACTTGGCACGCATCATGGTGGGGTGCATAATATCCATTTCCATCTGAATAATAATAATTCGTCAACTGAAATCATTGTCGTGTCGTCAGAGGGGGTCTAGAGGGATTTTTCATTTTCAAAATTACCTCAAAATCAAATATGACTTTGCATGCATCATGGTAGGGTGCCAAATATCCATGTCCATCTGAATAACAATAATTCGTCAATAGAAATCACTTTCGGGTCGTTAGAGGGGGTATAGAGAGATTTTTCATTTTCAAAATTACTTCAAAAATCGAATATGACTTGGCACGCATCATGGTGAGGTGCAGAATATCCATTTCCATATGAGTAACAATTATTCATCAACAGAAGTCATTGTCGGGTCGTTAGAGGGGGTATAGAGGGATTTCACATTTTTAAAATTACTTCAAAAATCAAAGATGACTAGGCACGTATCATAGTAGGGTGCATAATATCCGTTTCCATCTTAATAATTATAATTCGTCAACAGATATCATTGTCGTGTCGTCAGAGGGGGTATAGAGGGATTTCTCATTTATAAAATGACTTCAGAAATCAAATATGACTTGGCACGCATCAAAGTAGGGTGCAATATATTCATTTCCATCTAAATAACAATAATTCGTCGACTGAAATCATTGTCGTGTCGTCAGAGGGGGTATAGAGGGATTTCTCATTTTCAAAATTACTTCAAAAATCTAACATGACTTGGCACGCATCATGGTGGGGTGCAAAGTATCCATGTCTATCTGAATTACAATAATTCGTCCACAGAAATCATTGTCGGGTCGTCAGAGGGGGTATAGAGTGATTTCTCATTTTTAAAATGACTTCAGAAATCAAATATGACTTGGCACGCATCATAGTAGGGTGCAATATATTCATTTTCATCTGAATAACAATAATTCGTCAACAGAAATCATTGTCGGGTCGTTAGAGGGAGTATAGAGGGATTTTACATTTTTTAAATCTTTTCAAAAATCAAATATTTCTTTGCACGCATCATAGTAGGGTGCAAAATATTGATTCTCATCCGAATAACAATAATTCGTCAACAGAAATCATTGTCGGGTCGTCAGAGGGGGTATAGAGGGATTTTTCATTTTCAAAATTACCTCAAAAATCAAATATGACTTGGCACGCATTATGGTGGTGTGCAACATATCCATGTGCATCTGAATAATAATAATTCGTTGACAGAAATCATTGTCGTGTCGTCAGAGGGAGTATAGAGGGATTTTTCATTTTCAAAATTACTTCAAAAACCTAACATGACTTGGCACGCATCATGGTGGGGTGCAGATTATCCATTTCCATCTGAATAACAATAATTTGTCAACAGAAATCATTGTCGAGTCGTTAGAGGGGTTATTGAGGAATTTTTCATTTTCAAAATTTCTTCAAAAATCTAATATGACTTGGCACGCATCATGGTGGGGAGCAGAATATCCATTTCCAGCTGAATAACAATAATTCGTCAACAGAAATCATTGTCGTGTCGTCAGAGGGAGTATAGAGGGATTTTTCATTTTCAAAATTACTTCAAAAACCTAACATGACTTGGCACGCATCATGGTGGGGTGCAGAATATCCATTTATATCTGAATAACAATGATTCGTCAAAAGAAATCATTGTCGGGTCGTCAAAGGGGTTATAGAGGGATTTTTCATTTTCAAAGTTACCTCAAAAATCAAATATGACTTGACACTCATCATAGTAGGGTGCCAAATATCCATGTCTATCTGAATAACAATAACTCGTTAACGGACAACATTTGTCGGGTCGTTAGAGGGGGTATAGAGGGATTTTTCATTTTCAAAATTACTTCAAAAATCGAATATGACTTGGCACGCATCATGGTGGGGTGCAGAATATCCATTTCCATCTGAGTAACAATAATTCATCAACAGAAGTCATTGTCGGGTCGTTAGAGAGGGTATAGAGGGATTTCACATTTTTTAAATTACTTCATAAATCAAAGATGACTAGGCACGTATCGTAGTTGGGTGCATAATATCCGTTTCCATCTGAATAATAATAATTCGTCAACAGATATCATTGTCGTGTCGTCAGAGGGGGTATAGAGGGATTTCTCATTTTTAAAATGACTTCAGAAATCAAATATGACTTGGCACGCATCAAAGTAGGGTGCAATATATTCATTTTCATCTAAATAACAATAATTCGTCGACTGAAATCTTTGTGGGGTCGTTAGAGGAAGTATAGAGGGATTTTACATTTTCAAAATAACTTCAAAAATCAAATATGACTTGGCACGCATATAGTAGGGTGCAAAGTATTGATTTCCATCCGAATAACAATAATTCGTCAACAGAAATCATTGTCGGGTCGTCAAAGGGGGTATAGAGAGATTTTTCATTTTCAAAGTTACCTCAAAAATCAAATATGACTTGGCACACATCATAGTAGGGTGCCAAATATCCATGTCTATCTGAATAACAATAATTCGTTGACAGAAATCATTGTCGGGTCGTCAGATGGGGTATAGAGTGATTTTTCATTTTCAAAATTACTTCAAAAATCAGATATGACCTGGCACGAATCATGGTGGGGCGCAGAATATCCATTCCCATCTGAATAACAATAATTTGTCAACAGAAATCATTGTCGAGTCGTTAGAGGGGTTATTGAGGTATTTTTCATTTTCAAAATTTCTTCAATAATCTAATATGACTTGGCACGCATCATCGTGGGGAGCAGAATATCCATTTCCAGCTGAATAACAATAATTCGTCAACAGAAATCATTGTCGTGTCGTCAGAGGGAGTATAGAGGGATTTTTCATTTTCAAAATTACTTCAAAAACCTAACATGACTTGGCACGCATCATGGTGGGGTGCAAAGTATATATGTCTATCTGAATAACAATAATTCGTCAACAGAAATCATTGTCGGGTCGTCAGAGGGGGTATAGAGTTATTTTTCATTATCAAAACGACTTCAAAAATCAAATATGACTTGGCACGCATCATGGTGGTGTGCAGAATATCCATTTATATCTGAATAACAATGATTTGTCATTAGAAATCATTGTCGGGTCGTCAAAGGGGTTATAGAGGAATTTTTCATTTTCAAAGTTACCTCAAAAATCAAATATGACTTGGCACACATCATAGTAGGGCGCCAAATATCCATGTCTATCTGAATAACAATAATTCGTTAACGGAAAACATTTGTCGGGTCGTTAGAGGGGGTATAGAGGGATTTTTCATTTTCAAAATTACTTCAAAAATCGAATATGACTTGGCACGCATCATGGTGGGGAGCACAATATCCATTTCCATCTGAGTAACAATAATTCATCAACAGAAGTCATTTTCGGGTCGTTAGAGGGGGTATAGAGGGATTTCACATTTTTAAAATTACTTCAAAAATCAAAGATGACTAGGCACGTATCATAGTTGGGTGCATAATATCCGTTTCCATCTGAATAATAATAATTCGTCAACAGATATCATTGTCGTGTCGTCAGAGGGGGTATAGAGGGATTTCTCATTTTTAAAATGACTTCAGAAATCAAATATGACTTGGCACGCATCAAAGTAGGGTGCAATATATTCATTTTCATCTAAATAACAATAATTCGTCGACTGAAATCTTTGTCGGGTCGTTAGAGGAAGTATAGAGGGATTTTACATTTTCAAAATCACGTGAAAAATCAAATATGACTTGGCACGCATCATAGTAGGGTGCAAAATATTGATTTCCATCCGAATAACAATAATTCGTCAACAGAAATCATTATCGGGTCGTCAGAGGGGGTATAGAGGTATTTTTCATTTTCAAAATTACCTCAAAAATCAAATATGACTTGGCACGCATTATAGTGGTGTGCAACATATCCATGTACATCTGATTAACAATAATTGTTCAACAGAAATCATTGTCGTGTCGTCAGAGGTGGTATAGAGTGATTTTTCATTTTCAAAATTACTTCAAAAATCTAACATGACTTGGCACGCATCATGGTGGGGTGCAAAGTATCCATGTCTATCTGAATAACAATAATTCGTCAACATAAATCATTGTCGTGTCGTCAGAGGGGGTATAGAGGGATTTTTCATTATCAAAATGACTTCAAAAATCAAATAAGACTTGGCACGCATCATGGTGGGGTGCAGAATATCCATTTCCATCTGAATAATAATAATTCGTCAACAGAAATCATTGTCGTGTCGTCGGAGGGGGTATAGAGGAATTGATCATTTTCAAAAATACCTCAAAAATAAAATATGACTTGGCACACATCAGAGTAGGGTGCGAAATATTGATTTCCACTCGAATAACAATAATTCGTCAACAGAAATCATTGTCGGGTCGTCAGAGGGGGTATAGAGGAATTTATCATTTTCAAAATTACCTAAAATATCAAATATGACTTGGCACGCAACATGGTGGGGTGCAGAATATCTTTTTCCATCTGAATAACAATAATTCGTCAACAGAAATCATTGCCGGGTTGTCAGATGAGGTATAGGGGGATTTTTCATTTTCAATATTACTTTAAAAATCAAATAAGACTTGGCACGTATCATAGTAGGGTGCAAAATATTCATTTCCATCCTAATAACAATAATTCGTCAACCGAAATCATTGTCGGGTCGTCAGAGGGGGTACAGAGGGATTCTTCATTTTCAGAATTACCTCAAAATCAAATATGACTCGGCACGCATCATATTAGGGTGCAAAATATCCATGTCCATCTGAATAACAATAACTCGTCAAAAGAAATCATTGTCGGGTCGTCAGAGGGGCTATAGAGGGATTTTTCATTTTCAAAATTATTTCAAAAATCGAATATGACTTGGCACGCATCATGATGGGGTGCAGAATATTCATTTACATATGAATAACAATAATTCGTCAAGAGAAATCATTGTCGTGTCGTCAGAGGGGGTATGGAGGGATTTTTCATTTTCAAAATTACTTCAAAAGTCTAATATGACTTGGCACGCATCATGGTGAGGTGCAGAATACCCAATTCCATCTGAATAACAATAATTCGTCAACAGAAATCATTGTCGGGTCGTCAGAGGGGTATAGAGGGAATTTTCATTTTCAAAATTACTTCAAAAATCAAAAATGACTTGGCACGCATCATGGTGGTGTGCAACATATCCATTTCCATCTGAATAACAATAAGACGTCACCAGAAATCATTGTCGGATCGTCAGAAGGGGTATAGAGGAATATATCATTTTCAAAATGACTTAAAAATCAAATATGACTTTGCAAGCATCATGGTGGGGTGAAAAATATCCATTTCCATTTGAATAACAATAATTCGTCAACAGAAATCAATGTCGTGTCGTCAAAGGGGGTATGAAGGGATTTTTCATTTTCAAAATTACCTCAAAATCAAATATGACTTGGCACGCATTATAGTGGGGTGCAGAATATCCATGTCTAACTGAATAACAATAATTCGTTAACGGAAATCATTGTCGGGTCGTTAGAGGGGGTATAGAGGGATTTCTCATTTTCAAAATTACTTCAAAAATCGAATATGACTTGGCACGCATCATGGTGGGGTGCAGAATATCCATTTCCATATGAGTAACAATTATTCATCAACAGAAGTCATTGTCGGGTCGTTAGAGGAGGTATAGAGGGATTTCACATTTTTTAAAATTACTTCAAAAATCAAAGATGACTAGGCACGTATCATAGTTGGGCGCATAATATCCGTTTCCATCTTAATAATAATAATTCGTCGACAGATATCATTGTCGTGTCGTCAGAGGGGGTATAGAGGGATTTCTCATTTATAAAATGACTTCAGAAATCAAATATGACTTGGCAAGCATCAAAGTAGGGTGCAATATATTCATTCTCATCTATATAACAATAATTCGTCGACTGAACTCTTTGTCGGGTCGTTAGAGGTAGTATAGAGGGATTTTACATTTTCAAAATCACTTCAAAAATCAAATATGACTTGGCACGCATTATAGTAGGGTGCAAAATGTTGATTTCCATCCGAATCACAATAATTCGTCAACAGAAATCATTGTCGGGTCGTCAGAGGGGGTATAGAGGTATTTTTCATTTTCAAAATTACCTCAGAAATCAAATATGACTTGGCACGCATTATGGTGGTGTGCAACATATCCATGTGCATTTGATTAACAATAATTGTTCAACAGAAATCATTGTCGTGTCGTCAGAGGGGGTACAGAGGGATTTTTCTTTTTCAAAATTACTTCAAAAATCTAACATGACTTGGCACGCATCATGGTGGGGTGCAAAGTATCCATGTCTAACTGAATAACAATAATTCGTCAACATAAATAATTGTCGTGTCGTCAGAGGGCGTATAGAGGGATTTTTCATTATCAAAATGACTTCAAAAATCAAATATGACTTGGCACGCATCATGGTGGGGTGCAGAATATCCATTTCCATCTGAATAATAATAATTCGTCAACTGAAATCATTGTCGTGTCGTCAGAGGGGGTCTAGAGGGATTTTTCATTTTCAAAATTACCTCAAAATCAAATATGACTTTGCATGCATCATGGTAGGGTGCCAAATATCCATGTCCATCTGAATAACAATAATTCGTCAATAGAAATCACTTTCGGGTCGTTAGAGGGGGTATAGAGAGATTTTTCATTTTCAAAATTACTTCAAAAATCGAATATGACTTGGCACGCATCATGGTGGGGTGCAGAATATCCATTTCCATATGAGTAACAATTATTCATCAACAGAAGTCATTGTCGGGTCGTTAGAGGGGGTTTAGAGGGATTTCACATTTTTAAAATTACTTCAAAAATCAAAGATGACTAGGCACGTATCATAGTAGGGTGCATAATATCCGTTTCCATCTTAATAATTATAATTCGTCAACAGATATCATTGTCGTGTCGTCAGAGGGGGTATAGAGGGATTTCTCATTTATAAAATGACTTCAGAAATCAAATATGACTTGGCACGCATCAAAGTAGGGTGCAATATATTCATTTCTATCTAAATAACAATAATTCGTCGACTGAAATCATTGTCGTGTCGTCAGAGGGGGTATAGAGGGAATTTTCATTTTCAAAATTACTTCAAAAATCTATCATGACTTGGCACGCATCATGGTGGGGTGCAAAGTATCCATGTCTATCTGAATTACAATAATTCGTCCACAGAAATCATTGTCGGGTCGTCAGAGGAGGTATAGAGTGATTTCTCATCTTTAAAATGACTTCAGAAATCAAATATGACTTGGCACGTATCATAGTAGGGTGCAATATATTCATTTTCATCTGAATAACAATAATTCGTCAACAGAAATCATTGTCGGGTCGTTAGAGGGAGTATAGAGGGATTTTACATTTTTAAAATCTTTTCAAAAATCAAATATTTCTTTGCACGCATCATAGTAGGGTGCAAAATATTGATTCTCATCCGAATAACAATAATTCGTCAACAGAAATCATTGTCGGGTCGTCAGAGGGGTATAGAGGGATTTTTCATTTTCAAAATTACCTCAAAAATCAAATATGACTTGGCACGCATTATGGTGGTGTGCAACATATCCATGTGCATCTGAATAACAATAATTCGTTGATAGAAATCATTGTCGGGTCGTCAGATGGGGTATAGAGTGATTTTTCATTTTCAAAATTACTTCAAAAATCAGATATGACCTGGCACGAATCATGGTGGGGCGCAGATTATCCATTCTCATCTGAATAACAATAATTTGTCAACAGAAATCATTGTCGAGTCGTTAGAGGGGTTATTGAGGAATTTTTCATTTTCAAAATTTCTTCAAAAATCTAATATGACTTGGCACGCATCATGGTGGGGAGCAGAATATCCATTTCCAGCTGACTAACAATAATTCGTCAACAGAAATCATTGTCGTGTCGTCAGAGGGAGTATAGAGGGATTTTTCATTTTCAAAATTACTTCAAAAACCTAACATGACTTGGCACGCATCATGGTGGGGTGCAGAATATCCATTTATATCTGAATAACAATGATTCGTCAACAGAAATCATTGTCGGGTCGTCAAAGGGGTTATAGAGGGATTTTTCATTTTCAAAGTTACCTCAAAAATCAAATATGACTTGACACACATCATAGTAGGGTGCCAAATATCCATGTCTATCTGAATAACAATAATTCGTTAACGGAAAACATTTGTCGGGTCGTTAGAGGGGGTATAGAGGGATTTTTCATTTTCAAAATTACTTCAAAAATCGAATATGACTTGGCACGCATCATAATGGGGTGCAGAATATCCATTTCCATCTGAGTAACAATAATTCATCAACAGAAGTCATTGTCGGGTCGTTTGAGAGGGTATAGAGGGATTTCACATTTTTTAAATTACTTCAAAAATCAAAGATGACTAGGCACGTACCGTAGTTGGGTGCATAATATCCGTTTCCATCTGAATAATAATAATTCGTCAACAGATATCATTGTCGTGTCGTCAGAGGGGGTATAGAGGGATTTCTCATTTTTAAAATGACTTCAGAAATCAAATATGACTTGGCACGCATCAAAGTAGGGTGCAATATATTCATTTTCATCTAAATAACAATAATTCGTCGACTGAAATCTTTGTCGTGTCGTTAGAGGATGTATAGAGGGATTTTACATTTTCAAAATAACTTCAAAAATCATATATGACTTGGCACGCATATAGTAGGGTGCAAAACATTGATTTCCATCCGAATAACAATAATTCGTCAACAGAAATCATTGTCGGGTCGTCAAAGGGGGTATAGAGAGATTTCTCATTTTCAAAGTTACCTCAAAAATCAAATATGACTTGGCACACATCATAGTAGGGTGCCAAATATCCATGTCTATCTGAATAACAATAATTCGTTGACAGAAATCATTGTCGGGTCGTCAGATGGGGTATAGAGTGATTTTTCATTTTCAAAATTACTTCAAAAATCAGATATGACCTGGCACGAATCATGGTGGGGCGCAGAATATCCATTCCCATCTGAATAACAATAATTTGTCAACAGAAATCATTGTCGAGTCGTTAGAGGGGTTATTGAGGTATTTTTCATTTTCAAAATTTCTTCAAAAATCTAATATGACTTGGCACGCATCATCGTGGGGAGCAGAATATCCATTTCCAGCTGAATAACAATAATTCGTCAACAGAAATCATTGTCGGGTCGTCAGAGGGGGTATAGAGTTATTTTTCATTATCAAAACGACTTCAAAAATCAAATATGACTTGGCACGAATCATGGTGGTGTGCAGAATATCCATTTATATCTGAATAACAATGATTTGTCATTAGAAATCATTGTCGGGTCGTCAAAGGGGTTATAGAGGAATTTTTCATTTTCAAAGTTACCTCAAAAATCAAATATGACTTGGCACGCATTATAGTGGTGTGCAACATATCCATGTACATCTGATTAACAATAATTGTTCAACGGAAATCATTGTCGTGTCGTCAGAGGGGGTATAGAGTGATTTTTCATTTTCAAAATTACTTCAAAAATCTAACATGACTTGGCACGCATCATGGTGGGGTGCAAAGTATCCATGTCTATCTGAATAACAATAATTCGTCAACATAAATCATTGTCGTGTCGTCAGAGGGGGTATAGAGGGATTTTTCATTATCAAAATGACTTCAAAAATCAAATATGACTTGGCACGCATCATGGTGGGGTGCAGAATAACCATTTCCATCTGAATAATAATAATTCGTCAACAGAAATCATTGTCGTGTCGTCGGAGGGGGTATAGAGGAATTGATCATTTTCAAAATTACCTCAAAAATAAAATATGACTTGGCACACATCAGAGTAGGGTGCGAAATATTGATTTCCACTCGAATAACAATAATTCGTCAACCGAAATCATTGTCGGGTCGTCAGATGAGGTATAGGGGGATTTTTCATTTTCAATATTACTTTAAAAATCAAATAAGACTTGGCACGTATCATAGTAGGGTGCAAAATATTCATTTCCATCCTAATAACAATAATTCGTCAACCGAAATCATTGTCGGGTCGTCAGAGGGGGTACAGAGGGATTCTTCATTTTCAGAATTACCTCAAAATCAAATATGACTCGGCACGCATCATATTAGGGTGCAAAATATCCATGTCCATGTGAATAACAATAACTCGTCAAAAGAAATCATTGTCGGGTCGTCAGAGGGGCTATAGAGTGATTTTTCATTTTCAAAATTATTTCAAAAATCGAATATGACTTGGCACGCATCATGATGGGGTGCAGAATATTCATTTACATATGAATAACAATAATTCGTCAAGAGAAATCATTGTCGGGTCGTCAGAGGGGTATAGAGGGAATTTTCATTTTCAAAATTACTTCAAAAATCAAAAATGACTTGGCACGCATCATGGTGGTGTGCAACATATCCATTTCTATCTGAATAACAATAAGACGTCACCAGAAATCAATGTCGGATCGTCAGAAGGGGTATAGAGGAATATATCATTTTCAAAATGACTTAAAAATCAAATATGACTTTGCAAGCATCATGGTGGGGTGAAAAATATCCATTTCCATTTGAATAACAATAATTCGTCAACAGAAATCAATGTCGTGTCGTCAGAGGGGGTATGAAGGGATTTTTCATTTTCAAAATTACTTCAAAAGTCTAATATGACTTGGCACGCATCATGGAGAGGTGCAGAATACCCAATTCCATCTGAATAACAATAATTCGTCAACAGAAATCATTGTCGGGTCGTCAGAGGGGTATAGAGGGAATTTTCATTTTCAAAATTACTTCAAAAATCAAAAATGACTTGGCACGCATCATGGTGGTGTGCAACATATCCATTTCTATCTGAATAACAATAAGACGTCACCAGAAATCAATGTCGGATCGTCAGAAGGGGTATAGAGGAATATATCATTTTCAAAATGACTTAAAAATCAAATATGACTTTGCAAGCATCATGGTGGGGTGAAAAATATCCATTTCCATTTGAATAACAATAATTCGTCAACAGAAATCAATGTCGTGTCGTCAGAGGGGGTATGAAGGGATTTTTCATTTTCAAAATTACCTCAAAATCAAATATGACTTGGCACGCATTATAGTGGGGTGCAGAATATCCATGTCCATCTGAATAACAATAACTCGTCAACAGAAATCATTGTCGGGTCGTCAGAGGGGGTATAGAGGAATTTATCATTTTTAAAATTACCTAAAATATCAAATATGACTTGGCACGCAACATGATGGGGTGCAGAATATCTTTTTCCATCTGAATAACAATAATTCGTCAACAGAAATCATTGCCGGGTTGTCAGATGAGGTATAGAGGGATTTCTCATTTTCAATATTACTTTAAAAATCAAATATGACTTGGCACGCATCATAGTAGGGTGCAAAATATTCATTTCCATCCTAATAACAATAATTTGTCAACCGAAATCATTGTCGGGTCGTCAGAGGGGGTACAGAGGGATTTTTCATTTTCAAAATTACCTCTAAATCAAATATGACTCGGCACGCATCATATTAGGGTGCAAAATATCCATGTCCATCTGAATAACAATAACTCGTCAACAGAAATCATTGTCGTGTCGTCAGAGGGGGTATAGAGGGATTTTTCATTTTCTAAATTACTTCAAAAATCAAATATGGCTTGGCACGCAACATGGTGGGGCGCAAAATATTCATTTCCATCTGAATACCTATAATTCATCAACAGAAATCATTGTCGGGTCGTAAGAGGGTGTACAGAGGGATTTTACATTTTCAAAATCACTGCAAAAATCTAATATGACTTGGCATGCATCATGATGGGGTGCAGAATATTCATTTACATCTGAATAACATTAATTCGTCAACGGAAATTATTGTCGGGTCGTCAGAGGGGGTATAGAGGGATTTTTCATTTTCAAAATTACCTCTAAATCAAATATGACTCGGCACGCATCATATTAGGGTGCAAAATATCCATGTCCATCTGAATAACAATAACTCGTCAACAGAAATCATTGTCGTGTCGTCAGAGGGGGTATAGAGGGATTTTTCATTTTCAAAATTACTTCAAAAATCTAACATTACTTGGCACGCATCATGGTGGGGTGCAAAGTATCCATGTCTATCTGAATAACAATAATTCGTCCACAGAAATCATTGTCGGGTCGTCAGAGGGGGTATAGAGTTATTTTTCATTATCAAAACGACTTCAAAAATCAAATATGACTTGGCAGGCATCATGGTGGGGTGCAGAATATCCATTTATATCTGAATAACAATAATTCGTCAACAGAAATCATTGTCGGGTCGTCAAAGGGGGTATAGAGGGATTGTTCATTTTCAAAGTTACCTCAAAAATCAAATATGACTTAGCACACATCATAGTAGTGTGCAAAATATCCATGTCCAACTGATTAACAATAATTAGTCAACCGAAATCATTGTCGGGTCGTCGGAGGGGGTATAGAGTTATTTTTCATTTTCAAAATTACTTCAAAAATCTAACATTACTTGGCACGCATCATGGTGGGGTGCAAAGTATCCATGTCTATCTGAATAACAATAATTCGTCCACAGAAATCATTGTCGGGTCGTCAGAGGGGGTATAGAGTTATTTTTCATCATCAAAACGACTTCAAAAATCAAATATGACTTGGCAGGCATCATGGTGGGGTGCAGAATATCCATTTATATCTGAATAACAATAATTCGTCAACAGAAACCATTGTCGGGTCGTCAAAGGGGGTATAGAGGGATTGTTCATTTTCAAAATTACCTCAAAAATCAAATATGACTTTGCACACATCATAGTAGGGTGCAAAATATTGATTTCCACTCGAATAACAATAATTCGTCAACAGAAATCATTGTTGGGTCGTCAGAGGGGGTATAGAGGAATTTATCAATTTCAAAATTACCTAAAATATCAAATATGACTTGGCACGCAATATGATGGGGTGCAGAATATCTTTTTCCATCTGAATAACAATAGTTCGTCAACAGAAATCATTGCCGGGTTGTCAGATGAGGTATAGAGGGATTTTTCATTTTCAATATTACTTTAAAAATTAAATATGACTTGGCACGCATCATAGTAGGGTGCAAAATATCCAAGTCCATCTGAATAACAATAACTCGTCAACAGAAATCATTGTCGGGTCGTCAGAGGTGCTATAGAGGGATTTCTCATTTTCAAAATTACTTCAAAAATCAAATATGGCTTGGCACGCAACATGGTGGGGCGCAAAATATTCATTTCCATCTGAATACCTATAATTCATCAACAGAAATCATTGTCGGGTCGTAAGAGGGTGTACAGAGGGATTTTACATTTTCAAAATCACTTCAAAAATCTAATATGACTTGGCACGCATCATGTTGGGGTGCAGAATATTCATTTACATCTGAATAACAATAATTCATCAACGGAAATCATTGTCGGGTCGTCAGAGGGGGTATAGAGTGATTTCTCATTTTTAAAATGACTTCAGAAATCAAATATGACTTGGCATGCATCATAGTAGGGTGCAATATATTCATTTTCATCTAATTAACAATAATTCGTCAACAGAAATCATTGTCGGGTCGTAAGAGGGAGTATAGAGGGATTTTACATTTTAAAAATCTTTTCAAAAATCAAATATTTCTTTGCATGCATCATAGTAGGGTGCAAAATATTGATTCCCATCCGAATAACAATAATTCGTCAACAGAAATCATTGTCGGGTCGTCAGAGGGGGTATAGAGGGATTTTTCATTTCCAAAATTACCTCAAAAATCAAATATGACTTGGCACGCATTATGGTGGTGTGCAACATATCCATGTGCATCTGAATAACAATAATTCGTTGACAGAAATCATTGTCGAGTCGTTAGAGGGGTTATTGAGGTATTTTTCATTTTCAAAATTTCTTCAAAAATCTAATATGACTTGGCACGCATCATGGTGGGGAGCAGAATATCCATTTCCAGCTGAATAACAATAATTCGACAACAGAAATCATTGTCGTGTCGTCAGAGGGAGTATAGAGGGATTTTTCATTTTCAAAATTACTTCAATAATCAAACATGACTTGGCACGCATCATGGTGGGGTGCAAAGTATCCATGTCTATCTGAATAACAATAAATCGTCAACAGAAATCATTGTCGGGTCGTCAGAGGTGGTATAGAGTTATTTTTCATTATCAAAACGACTTCAAAAATCAAATATGACTTGGTACGCATATAGTAGGGTGCAAAATATTGATTTCCTTCCGAATAACAATAATTCGTCAACAGAAATCATTGTCGGGTCGTCAGAGGGGTATAGAGGGAATTTTCATTTTCAAAATTACTTCAAAAATCAAATATGACTTGGCACACATCATAGTAGGGTGCCAAATATCCATGTCTATCTGAATAACAATAATTCGTTGACAGAAATCATTGTCGGGTCGTCAGATGGGGTATAGAGTGATTTTTCATTTTCAAAATTACTTCAAAAATCAGATATGACCTGGCACGAATCATGGTGGGGTGCAGAATATCCATTCCCATCTGAATAACAATAATTCGTCAACAGAAATCATTGTCGTGTCGTCAGAGGGGGTATAGAGGTATTTTTCATTTTCAAAATTACCTCAAAATCAAATATGACTTGGCACGCATTATAGTGGGGTGCAGAATATCCATGTCTAACTGAATAACAATAATTCGTTAACGGAAATCATTGTCGGGTCGTTAGAGGGGGTATAGAGGGATTTCTCATTTTCAAAATTACTTCAAAAATCGAATATGACTTGGCACGCATCATGGTGGGGTGCAGAATATCCATTTCCATATGAGTAACACTTATTCATCAACAGAAGTCATTGTCGGGTCGTTAGAGGAGGTATAGAGGGATTTCACATTTTTAAAATTACTTCAAAAATCAAAGATGACTAGGCACGTATCATAGTAGGGTGCAATATATTGATTTCCATCCGAATAACAATAATTCGTCAACAGAAATCATTGTCGGGTCGTCAGAGGGGGTATAGAGGTATTTTTCATTTTCAAAATTACCTCAGAAATCAAATATGACTTGGCACGCATTATGGTGGTGTGCAACATATCCATGTGCATCTGATTAACAATAATTGTTCAACAGAAATCATTGTCGTGTCGTCAGAGGGGGTACAGAGGGATTTTTCTTTTTCAAAATTACTTCAAAAATCTAACATGACTTGGCACGCATCATGGTGGGGTGCAAAGTATCCATGTCTAACTGAATAACAATAATTCGTCAACATAAATCATTGTCGTGTCGTCAGAGGGCGTATAGAGGGATTTTTCATTATCAAAATGACTTCAAAAATCAAATATGACTTGGCAAGCATCAAAGTAGGGTGCAATATATTCATTCTCATCTAAATAACAATAATTCGTCGACTGAAATCTTTGTCGGGTCGTTAGAGGAAGTATAGAGGAATTTTACATTTTCAAAATCACTTCAAAAATCAAATATGACTTGGCACGCATCATAGTAGGGTGCAAAATATTGATTTCCATCCGAATAACAATAATTCGTCAACAGATATCATTGTCGTGTCGTCAGAGGGGGTATAGAGGGATTTCTCATTTATAAAATGACTTCAGAAATCAAATATGACTTGGCAAGCATCAAAGTAGGGTGCAATATATTCATTCTCATCTAAATAACAATAATTCGTCGACTGAAATCTTTGTCGGGTCGTTAGAGGAAGTATAGAGGGATTTTTCATTATCAAAATGACTTCAAAAATCAAATATGACTTGGCACGCATCATGGTGGGGTGCAGAATATCCATTTCCATCTGAATAATAATAATTCGTCAACAGAAATCATTATCGTGTCGTCGGAGGGGGTATAGAGGAATTGATCATTTTCAAAATTACCTCAAAAATAAAATATGACTTGGCACACATCAGAGTAGGGTGCGAAATATTGATTTCCACTCGAATAACAATAATTCGTCAACAGAAATCATTGTCGGGTCGTCAGAGGGGGTATAGAGGAATTTATCATTTTCAAAATTACCTAAAATATCAAATATGACTTGGCACGCAACATGGTGGGGTGCAGAATATCTTTTTCCATCTGAATAACAATAATTCGTCAACAGAAATCATTGCCGGGTTGTCAGATGAGGTATAGAGGGATTTTTCATTTTCAATATTACTTTAAAAATCAAATAAGACTTGGCACGTATCATAGTAGGGTGCAAAATATTCATTTCAATCCTAATAACAATAATTCGTCAACCGAAATCATTGTCGGGTCGTCAGAGGGGGTACAGAGGGATTCTTCATTTTCAGAATTACCTCAAAATCAAATATGACTCGGCACGCATCATATTAGGGTGCAAAATATCCATGTCCATCTGAATAACAATTACTCGTCAACAGAAATCATTGTCGGGTCATCAGAGGGGCTATAGAGGGATTTTTCATTTTCAAAATTATTTCAAAAATCAAATATGGCTTGGCACGCAACATGGTGGGGCGCAGAATATCCATTCCCATCTGAATAACAATAATTTGTCAACAGAAATCATTGTCGAGTCGTTAGAGGGGTTATTGAGGTATTTTTCATTTTCAAAATTTCTTCAAAAATCTAATATGACTTGGCACGCATCATCGTGGGGAGCAGAATATCCATTTCCAGCTGAATAACAATAATTCGTCAACAGAAATCATTGTCGTGTCGTCAGAGGGAGTATAGAGGGATTTTTCATTTTCAAAATTACTTCAAAAACCTAACATGACTTGGCACGCATCATGGTGGGGTGCAAAGTATATATGTCTATCTGAATAACAATAATTCGTCAACAGAAATCATTGTCGGGTCGTCAGAGGGGGTATAGAGTTATTTTTCATTTTCAAAGTTACCTCAAAAATCAAATATGACTTGGCACGCATCATGGTGGGGTGCAGAATATCCATTTATATCTGAATAACAATGATTTGTCATTAGAAATCATTGTCGGGTCGTCAAAGGGGTTATAGAGGGATTTTTCATTTTCAAAGTTACCTCAAAAATCAAATATGACTTGGCACACATCATAGTAGGGTGCCAAATATCCATGTCTATCTGAATAACAATAATTCGTTAACGGAAAACATTTGTCGGGTCGTTAGAGGGGGTATAGAGGGATTTTTCATTTTCAAAATTACTTCAAAAATCGAATATGACTTGGAACGCATCATGGTGAGGTGCAGAATACCCAATTCCATCTGAATAACAATAATTCGTCAACAGAAATCATTGTCGGGTCGTCAAAGGGGGTATAGAGAGATTTTTCATTTTCAAAGTTACCTCAAAAATCAAATATGACTTGGCACACATCATAGTAGGGTGCCAAATATCCATGTCTATCTGAATAACAATAATTCGTTGACAGAAATCATTGTCGGGTCGTCAGATGGGGTATAGAGTGATTTTTCATTTTCAAAATTACTTCAAAAATCAGATATGACCTGGCACGAATCATGGTGGGGCGCAGAATATCCATTCCCATCTGAATAACAATAATTTGTCAACAGAAATCATTGTCGAGTCGTTAGAGGGGTTATTGAGGTATTTTTCATTTTCAAAATTTCTTCAAAAATCTAATATGACTTGGCACGCATCATCGTGGGGAGCAGAATATCCATTTCCAGCTGAATAACAATAATTCGTCAACAGAAATCATTGTCGTGTCGTCAGAGGGAGTATAGAGGGATTTTTCATTTTCAAAATTACTTCAAAAACCTAACATGACTTGGCACGCATCATGGTGGGGTGCAAAGTATATATGTCTATCTGAATAACAATAATTCGTCAACAGAAATCATTGTCGGGTCGTCAGAGGGGGTATAGAGTTATTTTTCATTTTCAAAGTTACCTCAAAAATCAAATATGACTTGGCACGCATCATGGTGGGGTGCAGAATATCCATTTATATCTGAATAACAATGATTTGTCATTAGAAATCATTGTCGGGTCGTCAAAGGGGTTATAGAGGGATTTTTCATTTTCAAAGTTACCTCAAAAATCAAATATGACTTGGCACACATCATAGTAGGGTGCCAAATATCCATGTCTATCTGAATAACAATAATTCGTTAACGGAAAACATTTGTCGGGTCGTTAGAGGGGGTATAGAGGGATTTTTCATTTTCAAAATTACTTCAAAAATCGAATATGACTTGGAACGCATCATGGTGAGGTGCAGAATACCCAATTCCATCTGAATAACAATAATTCGTCAACAGAAATCATTGTCGGGTCGTCAAAGGGGGTATAGAGAGATTTTTCATTTTCAAAGTTACCTCAAAAATCAAATATGACTTGGCACACATCATAGTAGGGTGCCAAATATCCATGTCTATCTGAATAACAATAATTCGTTGACAGAAATCATTGTCGGGTCGTCAGATGGGGTATAGAGTGATTTTTCATTTTCAAAATTACTTCAAAAATCAGATATGACCTGGCACGAATCATGGTGGGGCGCAGAATATCCATTCCCATCTGAATAACAATAATTTGTCAACAGAAATCATTGTCGAGTCGTTAGAGGGGTTATTGAGGTATTTTTCATTTTCAAAATTTCTTCAAAAATCTAATATGACTTGGCACGCATCATCGTGGGGAGCAGAATATCCATTTCCAGCTGAATAACAATAATTCGTCAACAGAAATCATTGTCGTGTCGTCAGAGGGAGTATAGAGGGATTTTTCATTTTCAAAATTACTTCAAAAACCTAACATGACTTGGCACGCATCATGGTGGGGTGCAAAGTATATATGTCTATCTGAATAACAATAATTCGTCAACAGAAATCATTGTCGGGTCGTCAGAGGGGGTATAGAGTTATTTTTCATTTTCAAAGTTACCTCAAAAATCAAATATGACTTGGCACGCATCATGGTGGGGTGCAGAATATCCATTTATATCTGAATAACAATGATTTGTCATTAGAAATCATTGTCGGGTCGTCAAAGGGGTTATAGAGGGATTTTTCATTTTCAAAGTTACCTCAAAAATCAAATATGACTTGGCACACATCATAGTAGGGTGCCAAATATCCATGTCTATCTGAATAACAATAATTCGTTAACGGAAAACATTTGTCGGGTCGTTAGAGGGGGTATAGAGGGATTTTTCATTTTCAAAATTACTTCAAAAATCGAATATGACTTGGAACGCATCATGGTGGGGTGCAGAATATCCATTTCCATCTGAGTAACAATAATTCATCAACAGAAGTCATTTTCGGGTCGTTAGAGGGGGTATAGAGGGATTTCACATTTTTAAAATTACTTCAAAAATCAAAGATGACTAGGCACGTATCATAGTTGGGTGCATAATATCCGTTTCCATCTGAATAATAATAATTCGTCAACAGATATCATTGTCGTGTCGTCAGAGGGGGTATAGAGGGATTTCTCATTTTTAAAATGACTTCAGAAATCAAATATGACTTGGCACGCATCAAAGTAGGGTGCAATATATTCATTTTCATCTAAATAACAATAATTCGTCGTCTGAAATCTTTGTCGGGTCGTTAGAGGAAGTATAGAGGGATTTTACATTTTCAAAATCACGTGAAAAATCAAATATGACTTGGCACGCATCATAGTAGGGTGCAAAATATTGATTTCCATCCGAATAACAATAATTCGTCAACAGAAATCATTGTCGGGTCGTCAGAGGGGGTATAGAGGTATTTTTCATTTTCAAAATTACCTCAAAAATCAAATATGACTTGGCACGCATTATAGTGGTGTGCAACATATCCATGTACATCTGATTAACAATAATTGTTCAACAGAAATCATTGTCGTGTCGTCAGAGGGGGTATAGAGTGATTTTTCATTTTCAAAATTACTTCAAAAATCTAACATGACTTGGCACGCATCATGGTGGGGTGCAAAGTATCCATGTCTATCTGAATAACAATAATTCGTCAACATAAATCATTGTCGTGTCGTCAGAGGGGGTATAGAGGGATTTTTCATTATCAAAATGACTTCAAAAATCAAATATGACTTGGCACGCATCATGGTGGGGTGCAGAATATCCATTTCCATCTGAATAATAATAATTCGTCAACAGAAATCATTATCGTGTCGTCGGAGGGGGTATAGAGGAATTGATCATTTTCAAAATTACCTCAAAAATAAAATATGACTTGGCACACATCAGAGTAGGGTGCGAAATATTGATTTCCACTCGAATAACAATAATTCGTCAACAGAAATCATTGTCGGGTCGTCAGAGGGGGTATAGAGGAATTTATCATTTTCAAAATTACCTAAAATATCAAATATGACTTGGCACGCAACATGGTGGGGTGCAGAATATCTTTTTCCATCTGAATAACAATAATTCGTCAACAGAAATCATTGCCGGGTTGTCAGATGAGGTATAGAGGGATTTTTCATTTTCAATATTACTTTAAAAATCAAATAAGACTTGGCACGTATCATAGTAGGGTGCAAAATATTCATTTCCATCCTAATAACAATAATTCGTCAACCGAAATCATTGTCGGGTCGTCAGAGGGGGTACAGAGGGATTCTTCATTTTCAGAATTACCTCAAAATCAAATATGACTCGGCACGCATCATATTAGGGTGCAAAATATCCATGTCCATCTGAATTACAATAACTCGTCAACAGAAATCATTGTCGGGTCGTCAGAGGGGCTATAGAGGGATTTTTCATTTTCAAAATTATTTCAAAAATCAAATATGGCTTGGCACGCAACATGGTGGGGCGCAAAATATTCATTTCCATCTGAATACCTATAATTCATCAACAGAAATCATTGTCGGGTCGTAAGAGGGTGTACAGAGGGATTTTACATTTTCAAAATCACTTCAAAAATCGAATATGACTTGGCACGCATCATGATGGGGTGCAGAATATTCATTTACATATGAATAACAATAATTCGTCAAGAGAAATCATTGTCGTGTCGTCAGAGGGGGTATGGAGGGATTTTTCATTTTCAAAATTACTTCAAAAATCTAATATGACTTGGCACGCATCATGGTGAGGTGCAGAATACCCAATTCCATCTGAATAACAATAATTCGTCAACAGAAATCATTGTCGGGTCGTCAGAGGGGTATAGAGGGAATTTTCATTTTCAAAATTACTTCAAAAATCAAAAATGACTTGGCACGCATCATGGTGGTGTGCAACATATCCATTTCCATCTGAATAACAATAAGACGTCACCAGAAATCATTGTCGGATCGTCAGAAGGGGTATAGAGGAATATATCATTTTCAAAATGACTTAAAAATCAAATATGACTTTGCAAGCATCATGGTGGGGTGAAAAATATCCATTTCCATTTGAATAACAATAATTCGTCAACAGAAATCAATGTCGTGTCGTCAGAGGGGGTATGAAGGGATTTTTCATTTTCAAAATTACCTCAATAGCAAATATGACTTGGCACGCATTATAGTGGGGTGCAGAATATCCATGTCTAACTGAATAACTATAATTCGTTAACGGAAATCATTGTCGGGTCGTTAGAGGGGGTATAGAGGGATTTCTCATTTTCAAAATTACTTCAAAAATCGAATATGACTTGGCACGCATCATGGTGGGGTGCAGAATATCCATTTCCATATGAGTAACAATTATTCATCAACAGAAGTCATTGTCGGGTCGTTAGAGGAGGTATAGAGGGATTTCACATTTTTAAAATTACTTCAAAAATCAAAGATGACTAGGCACGTATCATAGTTGGGTGCATAATATCCGTTTCCATCTTAATAATAATAATTCGTCGACAGATATCATTGTCGTGTCGTCAGAGGGGGTATAGAGGGATTTCTCATTTATAAAATGACTTCAGAAATCAAATATGACTTGGCAAGCATCAAAGTAGGGTGCAATATATTCATTCTCATCTAAATAACAATAATTCGTCGACTGAAATCTTTGTCGGGTCGTTAGAGGAAGTATAGAGGGATTTTACATTTTCAAAATCACTTCAAAAATCAAATATGACTTGGCACGCATCATAGTAGGGTGCAAAATATTGATTTCCATCCGAATAACAATAATTCGTCAACAGAAATCATTGTCGGGTCGTCAGAGGGGGTATAGAGGTATCTTTCATTTTCAAAATTACCTCAGAAATCAAATATGACTTGGCACGCATTATGGTGGTGTGCAACATATCCATGTGCATCTGATTAACAATAATTGTTCAACAGAAATCATTGTCGTGTCGTCAGAGGGGGTACAGAAGTATTTTTCTTTTTCAAAATTACTTCAAAAATCTAACATGACTTGGCACGCATCATGGTGGGGTGCAAAGTATCCATGTCTAACTGAATAACAATAGTTCGTCAACATAAATCATTGTCGTGTCGTCAGAGGGCGTATAGAGGGATTTTTCATTATCAAAATGACTTCAAAAATCAAATATGACTTGGCAAGCATCAAAGTAGGGTGCAATATATTCATTCTCATCTAAATAACAATAATTCGTCGACTGAAATCTTTGTCGGGTCGTTAGAGGAAGTATAGAGGGATTTTACATTTTCAAAATCACTTCAAAAATCAAATATGACTTGGCACGCATCATAGTAGGGTGCAAAATATTGATTTCCATCCGAATAACAATAATTCGTCAACAGATATCATTGTCGTGTCGTCAGAGGGGGTATAGAGGGATTTCTCATTTATAAAATGACTTCAGAAATCAAATATGACTTGGCAAGCATCAAAGTAGGGTGCAATATATTCATTCTCATCTAAATAACAATAATTCGTCGACTGAAATCTTTGTCGGGTCGTTAGAGCAAGTATAGAGGGATTTTTCATTATCAAAATTACTTCAAAAATCAAATATGACTTGGCACGCATCATGGTGGGGTGCAGAATATCCATTTCCATCTGAATAATAATAATTCGTCAACAGAAATCATTATCGTGTCGTCGGAGGGGGTATAGAGGAATTGATCATTTTCAAAATTACCTCAAAAATAAAATATGACTTGGCACACATCAGAGTAGGGTGCGAAATATTGATTTCCACTCGAATAACAATAATTCGTCAACAGAAATCATTGTCGGGTCGTCAGAGGGGGTATAGAGGAATTTATCATTTTCAAAATTACCTAAAATATCAAATATGACTTGGCACGCAACATGGTGGGGTGCAGAATATCTTTTTCCATCTGAATAACAATAATTCGTCAACAGAAATCATTACCGGGTTGTCAGATGAGGTATAGAGGGATTTTTCATTTTCAATATTACTTTAAAAATCAAATAAAACTTGGCACGTATCATAGTAGGGTGCAAAATATTCATTTCCATCCTAATAACAATAATTCGTCAACCGAAATCATTGTCGGGTCGTCAGAGGGGGTACAGAGGGATTCTTCATTTTCAGAATTACCTCAAAATCAAATATGACTCGGCACGCATCATATTAGGGTGCAAAATATCCATGTCCATCTGAATAACAATAACTCGTCAACAGAAATCATTGTCGGGTCGTCAGAGGGGCTATAGAGGGATTTTTCATTTTCAAAATTATTTCAAAAATCAAATATGGCTTGGCACGCAACATGGTGGGGCGCAAAATATTCATTTCCATCTGAATACCTATAATTCATCAACAGAAATCATTGTCGGGTCGTAAGAGGGTGTACAGAGGGATTTTACATTTTCAAAATCACTTCAAAAATCGAATATGACTTGGCACGCATCATGGTGGGTTGCAGAATATCCATTTCCATATGAGTAACAATTATTCATCAACAGAAGTCATTGTCGGGTCGTTAGAGGAGGTATAGAGGGATTTCACATTTTTAAAATTACTTCAAAAATCAAAGATGACTAGGCACGTATCATAGTTGGGTGCATAATATCCGTTTCCATCTTAATAATAATAATTCGTCGACAGATATCATTGTCGTGTCGTCAGAGGGGGTATAGAGGGATTTCTCATTTATAAAATGACTTCAGAAATCAAATATGACTTGGCAAGCATCAAAGTAGGGTGCAATATATTCATTCTCATCTAAATAACAATAATTCGTCGACTGAACTCTTTGTCGGGTTGTTAGAGGAAGTATAGAGGGATTTTACATTTTCAAAATCACTTCAAAAATCAAATATGACTTGGCACGCATCATAGTAGGGTGCAAAATATTGATTTCCATCCGAATAACAATAATTCGTCTACAGAAATCATTGTCGGGTCGTCAGAGGGGGTATAGAGGTATTTTTCATTTTCAAAATTACCTCAGAAATCAAATATGACTTGGCACGCATTATGGTGGTGTGCAACATATCCATGTGCATCTGATTACCAATAATTGTTCAACAGAAATCATTGTCGTGTCGTCAGAGGGGGTACAGAGGGATTTTTCTTTTTCAAAATTACTTCAAAAATCTAACATGACTTGGCACGCATCATGGTGGGGTGCAAAGTATCCATGTCTAACTGAATAACAATAATTCGTCAACATAAATCATTGTCGTGTCGTCAGAGGGCGTATAGAGGGATTTTTCATTATCAAAATGACTTCAAAAATCAAATATGACTTGGCACGCATCATGGTGGGGTGCATAATATCCATTTCCATCTGAATAATAATAATTCGTCAACTGAAATCATTGTCGTGTCGTCAGAGGGGGTCTAGAGGGATTTTTCATTTTCAAAATTACCTCAAAATCAAATATGACTTTGCATGCATCATGGTAGGGTGCCAAATATCCATGTCCATCTGAATAACAATAATTCGTCAATAGAAATCACTTTCGGGTCGTTAGAGGGGGTATAGAGAGATTTTTTATTTTCAAAATTACTTCAAAAATCGAACATGACTTGGCACGCATCATGGTGAGGTGCAGAATATCCATTTCCATATGAGTAACAATTATTCATCAACAGAAGTCATTGTCGGGTCGTTAGAGGGGGTATAGAGGGATTTCACATTTTTAAAATTACTTCAAAAATCAAAGATGACTAGGCACGTATCATAGTAGGGTGCAATATATTCATTTTCATCTGAATAACAATAATTCGTCAACAGAAATCATTGTCGGGTCGTTAGAGGGAGTATAGAGGGATTTTACATTTTTAAAATGACTTCAGAAATCAAATATGACTTGGCACGCATCAAAGTAGGGTGCAATATATTCATTTCCATCTAAATAACAATAATTCGTCGACTGAAATCATTGTCGTGTCGTCAGAGGGGGTATAGAGGGATTTCTCATTTTCAAAATTACTTCAAAAATCTAACATGACTTGGCACGCATCATGGTGGGGTGCAAAGTATCCATGTCTATCTGAATTACAATAATTCGTCCACAGAAATCATTGTCGGGTCGTCAGAGGGGGTATAGAGTGATTTCTCATTTTTAAAATGACTTCAGAAATCAAATATGACTTGGCACGCATCATAGTAGGGTGCAATATATTCATTTTCATCTGAATAACAATAATTCGTCAACAGAAATCATTGTCGGGTCGTTAGAGGGAGTATAGAGGGATTTTACATTTTTAAAATCTTTTCAAAAATCAAATATTTCTTTGCACGCATCATAGTAGGGTGCAAAATATTGATTCTCATCCGAATAACAATAATTCGTCAACAGAAATCATTGTCGGGTCGTCAGAGGGGGTATAGAGGGATTTTTCATTTTCAAAATTACCTCAAAAATCAAATATGACTTGGCACGCATTATGGTGGTGTGCAACATATCCATGTGCATCTGAATAACAATAATTCGTTGACAGAAATCATTGTCGTGTCGTCAGAGGGAGTATAGAGGGATTTTTCATTTTCAAAATTACTTCAAAAACCTAACATGACTTGGCACGCATCATGGTGGGGTGCAAAGTATCCATGTCTATCTGAATAACAATAATTCGTCAACAGAAATCATTGTCGGGTCGTCAGAGGGGGTATAGAGTTATTTTTCATTATCAAAACGACCTCAAAAATCAAATATGACTTGGCACGCATTATGGTGGTGTGCAACATATCCATGTGCATCTGAATAACAGTAATTCGTTGATAGAAATCATTGTCGGGTCGTCAGATGAGGTATAGAGTGATTTTTCATTTTCAAAATTACTTCAAAAATCAGATATGACCTGGCACGAATCATGGTGGGGCGCAGATTATCCATTCCCATCTGAATAACAATAATTTGTCAACAGAAATCATTGTCGAGTCGTTAGAGGGGTTATTGAGGAATTTTTCATTTTCAAAATTTCTTCAAAAATCTAATATGACTTAGCACGCATCATGGTGGGGAGCAGAATATCCATTTATATCTGAATAACAATGATTCGTCAAAAGAAATCATTGTCGGGTCGTCAAAGGGGTTATAGAGGGATTTTTCATTTTCAAAGTTACCTCAAAAATCAAATATGACTTGACACACATCATAGTAGGGTGCCAAATATCCATGTCTATCTGAATAACAATAACTCGTTAACGGACAACATTTGTCGGGTCGTTAGAGGGGGTATAGAGGGATTTTTCATTTTCAAAATTACTTCAAAAATCGAATATGACTTGGCACGCATCATGGTGGGGTGCAGAATATCCATTTCCATCTGAGTAACAATAATTCATCAACAGAAGTCATTGTCGGGTCGTTAGAGAGGGTATAGAGGGATTTCACATTTTTTAAATTACTTCATAAATCAAAGATGACTAGGCACGTATCGTAGTTGGGTGCATAATATCCGTTTCCATCTGAATAATAATAATTCGTCAACAGATATCATTGTCGTGTCGTCAGAGGGGGTATAGAGGGATTTCTCATTTTTAAAATGACTTCAGAAATCAAATATGACTTGGCACGCATCAAAGTAGGGTGCAATATATTCATTTTCATCTAAATAACAATAATTCGTCGACTGAAATCTTTGTGGGGTCGTTAGAGGAAGTATAGAGGGATTTTACATTTTCAAAATAACTTCAAAAATCAAATATGACTTGGCACGCATATAGTAGGGTGCAAAATATTGATTTCCATCCGAATAACAATAATTCGTCAACAGAAATCATTGTCGGGTCGTCAAAGGGGGTATAGAGAGATTTTTCATTTTCAAAGTTACCTCAAAAATCAAATATGACTTGGCACACATCATAGTAGGGTGCCAAATATCCATATCTATCTGAATAACAATAATTCGTTGACAGAAATCATTGTCGGGTCGTCAGATGGGGTATAGAGTGATTTTTCATTTTCAAAATTACTTCAAAAATCAGATATGACCTGGCTCGAATCATGGTGGGGCGCAGAATATCCATTCCCATCTGAATAACAATAATTTGTCAACAGAAATCATTGTCGAGTCGTTAGAGGGGTAATTGAGGTATTTTCCATTTTCAAAATTTCTTCAAAAATCTAATATGACTTGGCACGCATCATCGTTGGGAGCAGAATATCCATTTCCAGCTGAATAACAATAATTCGTCAACAGAAATCATTGTCGTGTCGTCAGAGGGAGTATAGAGGGATTTTTCATTTTCAAAATTACTTCAAAAACCTAACATGACTTGGCACGCATCATGGTGGGGTGCAAAGTATATATGTCTATCTGAATAACAATAATTCGTCAACAGAAATCATTGTCGGGTCGTCAGAGGGGGTATAGAGTTATTTTTCATTTTTAAAATGACTTCAGAAATCAAATATGACTTGGCACGCATCATAGTAGGGTGCAATATATTCATTTTCATCTGAATAACAATAATTCGTCAACAGAAATCATTGTCGGGTCGTTAGAGGGAGTATAGAGGGATTTTACATTTTTAAAATCTTTTCAAAAATCAAATATTTCTTTGCACGCATCATAGTAGGGTGCAAAATATTGATTCTCATCCGAATAACAATAATTCGTCAACAGAAATCATTGTCGGGTCGTCAGAGGGGGTATAGAGGGATTTTTCATTTTCAAAATTACCTCAAAAATCAAATATGACTTGGCACGCATTATGGTGGTGTGCAACATATCCATGTGCATCTGAATAACAATAATTCGTTGACAGAAATCATTGTCGTGTCGTCAGAGGGAGTATAGAGGGATTTTTCATTTTCAAAATTACTTCAAAAACCTAACATGACTTGGCACGCATCATGGTGGGGTGCAAAGTATCCATGTCTATCTGAATAACAATAATTCGTCAACAGAAATCATTGTCGGGTCGTCAGAGGGGGTATAGAGTTATTTTTCATTATCAAAACGACCTCAAAAATCAAATATGACTTGGCACGCATTATGGTGGTGTGCAACATATCCATGTGCATCTGAATAACAGTAATTCGTTGATAGAAATCATTGTCGGGTCGTCAGATGAGGTATAGAGTGATTTTTCATTTTCAAAATTACTTCAAAAATCAGATATGACCTGGCACGAATCATGGTGGGGCGCAGATTATCCATTCCCATCTGAATAACAATAATTTGTCAACAGAAATCATTGTCGAGTCGTTAGAGGGGTTATTGAGGAATTTTTCATTTTCAAAATTTCTTCAAAAATCTAATATGACTTGGCACGCATCATGGTGGTGAGCAGAATATCCATTTATATCTGAATAACAATGATTCGTCAAAAGAAATCATTGTCGGGTCGTCAAAGGGGTTATAGAGGGATTTTTCATTTTCAAAGTTACCTCAAAAATCAAATATGACTTGACACACATCATAGTAGGGTGCCAAATATCCATGTCTATCTGAATAACAATAACTCGTTAACGGACAACATTTGTCGGGTCGTTAGAGGGGGTATAGAGGGATTTTTCATTTTCAAAATTACTTCAAAAATCGAATATGACTTGGCACGCATCATGGTGGGGAGCACAATATCCATTTCCATCTGAGTAACAATAATTCATCAACAGAAGTCATTTTCGGGTCGTTAGAGGGGGTATAGAGGGATTTCACATTTTTAAAATTACTTCAAAAATCAAAGATGACTAGGCACGTATCATAGTTGGGTGCATAATATCCGTTTCCATCTGAATAATAATAATTCGTCAACAGATATCATTGTCGTGTCGTCAGAGGGGGTATAGAGGGATTTCTCATTTTTAAAATGACTTCAGAAATCAAATATGACTTGGCACGCATCAAAGTAGGATGCAATATATTCATTTTCATCTAAATAACAATAATTCGTCGACTGAAATCTTTGTCGGGTCGTTAGAGGAAGTATAGAGGGATTTTACATTTTCAAAATCACGTGAAAAATCAAATATGACTTGGCACGCATCATAGTAGGGTGCAAAATATTGATTTCCACCCGAATAACAATAATTCGTCAACAGAAATCATTATCGGGTCGTCAGAGGGGGTATAGAGGTATTTTTCATTTTCAAAATTACCTCAAAAATCAAATATGACTTGGCACGCATTATAGTGGTGTGCAACATATCCATGTACATCTGATTAACAATAATTGTTCAACAGAAATCATTGTCGTGTCGTCAGAGGTGGTATAGAGTGATTTTTCATTTTCAAAATTACTTCAAAAATCTAACATGACTTGGCACGCATCATGGTGGGGTGCAAAGTATCCATGTCTATCTGAATAACAATAATTCGTCAACATAAATCATTGTCGTGTCGTCAGAGGGGGTATAGAGGGATTTTTCATTATCAAAATGACTTCAAAAATCAAATATGACTTGGCACGCATCATGGTGGGGTGCAGAATATCCATTTCCATCTGAATAATAATAATTCGTGAACAGAAATCATTGTCGTGTCGTCGGAGGGGGTATAGAGGAATTGATCATTTTCAAAATTACCTCAAAAATAAAATATGACTTGGCACACATCAGAGTAGGGTGCGAAATATTGATTTCCACTCGAATAACAATAATTCGTCAACAGAAATCATTGTCGGGTCGTCAGAGGGGGTATAGAGGAATTTATCATTTTCAAAATTACCTAAAATATCAAATATGACTTGGCACGCAACATGGTGGGGTGCAGAATATCTTTTTCCATCTGAATAACAATAATTCGTCAACAGAAATCATTGCCGGGTTGTCAGATGAGGTATAGGGGGATTTTTCATTTTCAATATTACTTTAAAAATCAAATAAGACTTGGCACGTATCATAGTAGGGTGCAAAATATTCATTTCCATCCTAATAACAATAATTCGTCAACCGAAATCATTGTCGGGTCGTCAGAGGGGGTACAGAGGGATTCTTCATTTTCAGAATTACCTCAAAATCAAATATGACTCGGCACGCATCATATTAGGGTGCAAAATATCCATGTCCATCTGAATAACAATAACTCGTCAAAAGAAATCATTGTCGGGTCGTCAGAGGGGCTATAGAGGGATTTTTCATTTTCAAAATTATTTCAAAAATCGAATATGACTTGGCACGCATCATGATGGGGTGCAGAATATTCATTTACATATGAATAACAATAATTCGTCAAGAGAAATCATTGTCGTGTCGTCAGAGGGGGTATGGAGGGATTTTTCATTTTCAAAATTACTTCAAAAGTCTAATATGACTTGGCACGCATCATGGTGAGGTGCGGAATACCCAATTCCATCTGAATAACAATAATTCGTCAACAGAAATCATTGTCGGGTCGTCAGAGGGGTATAGAGGGAATTTTCATTTTCAAAATTACTTCAAAAATCAAAAATGACTTGGCACGCATCATGGTGGTGTGCAACATATCCATTTCCATCTGAATAACAATAAGACGTCACCAGAAATCATTGTCGGATCGTCAGAAGGGGTATAGAGGAATATATCATTTTCAAAATGACTTAAAAATCAAATATGACTTTGCAAGCATCATGGTGGGGTGAAAAATATCCATTTCCATTTGAATAACAATAATTCGTCAACAGAAATCAATGTCGTGTCGTCAGAGGGGGTATGAAGGGATTTTTCATTTTCAAAATTACCTCAAAATCAAATATGACTTGGCACGCATTATAGTGGGGTGCAGAATATCCATGTCTAACTGAATAACAATAATTCGTTAACGGAAATCATTGTCGGGTCGTTAGAGGGGGTATAGAGGGATTTCTCATTTTCAAAATTACTTCAAAAATCGAATATGACTTGGCACGCATCATGGTGGGGTGCAGAATATCCATTTCCATATGAGTAACAATTATTCATCAACAGAAGTCATTGTCGGGTCGTTAGAGGAGGTATAGAGGGATTTCACATTTTTAAAATTACTTCAAAAATCAAAGATGACTAGGCACGTATCATAGTTGGGCGCATAATATCCGTTTCCATCTTAATAATAATAATTCGTCGACAGATATCATTGTCGTGTCGTCAGAGGGGGTATAGAGGGATTTCTCATTTATAAAATGACTTCAGAAATCAAATATGACTTGGCAAGCATCAAAGTAGGGTGCAATATATTCATTCTCATCTATATAACAATAATTCGTCGACTGAACTCTTTGTCGGGTCGTTAGAGGAAGTATAGAGGGATTTTACATTTTCAAAATCACTTCAAAAATCAAATATGACTTGGCACGCATCATAGTAGGGTGCAAAATATTGATTTCCATCCGAATCACAATAATTCGTCAACAGAAATCATTGTCGGGTCGTCAGAGGGGGTATAGAGGTATTTTTCATTTTCAAAATTACCTCAGAAATCAAATATGACTTGGCACGCATTATGGTGGTGTGCAACATATCCATGTGCATTTGATTAACAATAATTGTTCAACAGAAATCATTGTCGTGTCGTCAGAGGGGGTACAGAGGGATTTTTCTTTTTCAAAATTACTTCAAAAATCTAACATGACTTGGCACGCATCATGGTGGGGTGCAAAGTATCCATGTCTAACTGAATAACAATAATTCGTCAACATAAATAATTGTCGTGTCGTCAGAGGGCGTATAGAGGGATTTTTCATTATCAAAATGACTTCAAAAATCAAATATGACTTGGCACGCATCATGGTGGGGTGCAGAATATCCATTTCCATCTGAATAATAATAATTCGTCAACTGAAATCATTGTCGTGTCGTCAGAGGGGGTCTAGAGGGATTTTTCATTTTCAAAATTACCTCAAAATCAAATATGACTTTGCATGCATCATGGTAGGGTGCCAAATATCCATGTCCATCTGAATAACAATAATTCGTCAATAGAAATCACTTTCGGGTCGTTAGAGGGGGTATAGAGGGATTTCACATTTTTAAAATTACTTCAAAAATCAAAGATGACTAGGCACGTATCATAGTAGGGTGCATAATATCCGTTTCCATCTTAATAATTATAATTCGTCAACAGATATCATTGTCGTGTCGTCAGAGGGGGTATAGAGGGATTTCTCATTTATAAAATGACTTCAGAAATCAAATATGACTTGGCACGCATCAAAGTAGGGTGCAATATATTCATTTCCATCTAAATAACAATAATTCGTCGACTGAAATCATTGTCGTGTCGTCAGAGGGGGTATAGAGGGAATTTTCATTTTCAAAATTACTTCAAAAATCTATCATGACTTGGCACGCATCATGGTGGGGTGCAAAGTATCCATGTCTATCTGAATTACAATAATTCGTCCACAGAAATCATTGTCGGGTCGTCAGAGGGGGTATAGAGTGATTTCTCATTTTTAAAATGACTTCAGAAATCAAATATGACTTGGCACGCATCATAGTAGGGTGCAATATATTCATTTTCATCTGAATAACAATAATTCGTCAACAGAAATCATTGTCGGGTCGTTAGAGGGAGTATAGAGGGATTTTACATTTTTAAAATCTTTTCAAAAATCAAATATTTCTTTGCACGCATCATAGTAGGGTGCAAAATATTGATTCTCATCCGAATAACAATAATTCGTCAACAGAAATCATTGTCGGGTCGTCAGAGGGGTATAGAGGGATTTTTCATTTTCAAAATTACCTCAAAAATCAAATATGACTTGGCACGCATTATGGTGGTGTGCAACATATGCATGTGCATCTGAATAACAATAATTCGTTGACAGAAATCATTGTCGTGTCGTCAGAGGGAGTATAGAGGGATTTTTCATTTTCAAAATTACTTCAAAAACCTAACATGACTTGGCACGCATCATGGTGGGGTGCAAAGTATCCATGTCTATCTGAATAACAATAATTCGTCAACAGAAATCATTGTCGGGTCGTCAGAGGGGGTATAGAGTTATTTTTCATTATCAAAACGACCTCAAAAATCAAATATGACTTGGCACGCATTATGGTGGTGTGCAACATATCCATGTGCATCTGAATAACAATAATTCGTTGATAGAAATCATTGTCGGGTCGTCAGATGGGGTATAGAGTGATTTTTCATTTTCAAAATCACTTCAAAAATCAGATATGACCTGGCACGAATCATGGTGGGGCGCAGATTATCCATTCTCATCTGAATAACAATAATTTGTCAACAGAAATCATTGTCGAGTCGTTAGAGGGGTTATTGAGGAATTTTTCATTTTCAAAATTTCTTCAAAAATCTAATATGACTTGGCACGCATCATGGTGGGGAGCAGAATATCCATTTCCAGCTGACTAACAATAATTCGTCAACAGAAATCATTGTCGTGTCGTCAGAGGGAGTATAGAGGGATTTTTCATTTTCAAAATTACTTCAAAAACCTAACATGTCTTGGCACGCATCATGGTGGGGTGCAGAATATCCATTTATATCTGAATAACAATGATTCGTCAACAGAAATCATTGTCGGGTCGTCAAAGGGGTTATAGAGGGATTTTTCATTTTCAAAGTTACCTCAAAAATCAAATATGACTTGACACACATCATAGTAGGGTGCCAAATATCCATGTCTATCTGAATAACAATAATTCGTTAACGGAAAACATTTGTCGGGTCGTTAGAGGGGGTATAGAGGGATTTTTCATTTTCAAAATTACTTCAAAAATCGAATATGACTTGGCACGCATCATAATGGGGTGCAGAATATCCATTTCCATCTGAGTAACAATAATTCATCAACAGAAGTCATTGTCGGGTCGTTTGAGAGGGTATAGAGGGATTTCACATTTTTTAAATTACTTCAGAAATCAAAGATGACTAGGCACGTATCGTAGTTGGGTGCATAATATCCGTTTCCATCTGAATAATAATAATTCGTCAACAGATATCATTGTCGTGTCGTCAGAGGGGGTATAGAGGGATTTCTCATTTTTAAAATGACTTCAGAAATCAAATATGACTTGGCACGCATCAAAGTAGGGTGCAATATATTCATTTTCATCTAAATAACAATAATTCGTCGACTGAAATCTTTGTCGGGTCGTTAGAGGATGTATAGAGGGATTTTACATTTTCAAAATAACTTCAAAAATCAAATATGACTTGGCACGCATATAGTAGGGTGCAAAACATTGATTTCCATCCGAATAACAATAATTCGTCAACAGAAATCATTGTCGGGTCGTCAAAGGGGGTATAGAGAGATTTCTCATTTTCAAAGTTACCTCAAAAATCAAATATGACTTGGCACACATCATAGTAGGGTGCCAAATATCCATGTCTATCTGAATAACAATAATTCGTTGACAGAAATCATTGTCGGGTCGTCAGATGGGGTATAGAGTGATTTTTCATTTTCAAAATTACTTCAAAAATCAGATATGACCTGGCACGAATCATGGTGGGGCGCAGAATATCCATTCCCATCTGAATAACAATAATTTGTCAACAGAAATCATTGTCGAGTCGTTAGAGGGGTTATTGAGGTATTTTTCATTTTCAAAATTTCTTCAAAAATCTAATATGACTTGGCACGCATCATCGTGGGGAGCAGAATATCCATTTCCAGCTGAATAACAATAATTCGTCAACAGAAATCATTGTCGGGTCGTCAGAGGGGGTATAGAGTTATTTTTCATTATCAAAACGACTTCAAAAATCAAATATGACTTGGCACGAATCATGGTGGTGTGCAGAATATCCATTTATATCTGAATAACAATGATTTGTCATTAGAAATCATTGTCGGGTCGTCAAAGGGGTTATAGAGGAATTTTTCATTTTCAAAGTTACCTCAAAAATCAAATATGACTTGGCACACATCATAGTAGGGCGCCAAATATCCATGTCTATCTGAATAACAATAATTCGTTAACGGAAAACATTTGTCGGGTCGTTAGAGGGGGTATAGAGGGATTTTTCATTTTCAAAATTACTTCAAAAATCGAATATGACTTGGCACGCATCATGGTGGGGAGCAGAATATCCATTTCCATCTGAGTAACAATAATTCATCAACAGAAGTCATTTTCGGGTCGTTAGAGGGGGTATAGAGGGATTTCACATTTTTAAAATTACTTCAAAAATCAAAGATGACTAGGCACGTATCATAGTTGGGTGCATAATATCCGTTTCCATCTGAATAATAATAATTCGTCAACAGATATCATTGTCGTGTCGTCAGAGGGGGTATAGAGGGATTTCTCATTTTTAAAATGACTTCAGAAATCAAATATGACTTGGCACGCATCAAAGTAGGGTGCAATATATTCATTTTCATCTAAATAACAATAATTCGTCGACTGAAATCTTTGTCGGGTCGTTAGAGGAAGTATAGAGGGATTTTACATTTTCAAAATCACGTGAAAAATCAAATATGACTTGGCACGCATCATAGTAGGGTGCAAAATATTGATTTCCATCCGAATAACAATAATTCGTCAACAGAAATCATTATCGGGTCGTCAGAGGGGGTATAGAGGTATTTTTCATTTTCAAAATTACCTCAAAAATCAAATATGACTTGGCACGCATTATAGTGGTGTGCAACATATCCATGTACATCTGATTAACAATAATTGTTCAACAGAAATCATTGTCGTGTCGTCAGAGGGGGTATAGAGTGATTTTTCATTTTCAAAATTACTTCAAAAATCTAACATGACTTGGCACGCATCATGGTGGGGTGCAAAGTATCCATGTCTATCTGAATAACAATAATTCGTCAACATAAATCATTGTCGTGTCGTCAGAGGGGGTATAGAGGGATTTTTCATTATCAAAATGACTTCAAAAATTAAATATGACTTGGCACGCATCATGGTGGGGTGCAGAATATCCATTTCCATCTGAATAATAATAATTCGTCAACAGAAATCATTGTCGTGTCGTCGGAGGGGGTATAGAGGAATTGATCATTTTCAAAATTACCTCAAAAATAAAATATGACTTGGCACACATCAGAGTAGGGTGCGAAATATTGATTTCCACTCGAATAACAATAATTCGTCAACCGAAATCATTGTCGGGTCGTCAGAGGGGGTACAGAGGGATTCTTCATTTTCAGAATTACCTCAAAATCAAATATGACTCGGCACGCATCATATTAGGGTGCAAAATATCCATGTCCATCTGAATAACAATAACTCGTCAAAAGAAATCATTGTCGGGTCGTCAGAGGGGCTATAGAGGGATTTTTCATTTTCAAAATTATTTCAAAAATCGAATATGACTTGGCACGCATCATGATGGGGTGCAGAATATTCATTTACATATGAATAACAATAATTCGTCAAGAGAAATCATTGTCGTGTCGACAGAGGGGGTATGGAGGGATTTTTCATTTTCAAAATTTCTTCAAAAGTCTAATATGACTTGGCACGCATCATGGTGAGGTGCAGAATACCCAATTCCATCTGAATAACAATAATTCGTCAACAGAAATCATTGTCGGGTCGTCAGAGGGGTATAGAGGGAATTTTCATTTTCAAAATTACTTCAAAAATCAAAAATGACTTGGCACGCATCATGGTGGTGTGCAACATATCCATTTCCATCTGAATAACATTAAGACGTCACCAGAAATCATTGTCGGATCGTCAGAAGGGGTATAGAGGAATATATCATTTTCAAAATGACTTAAAAATCAAATATGACTTTGCAAGCATCGTGGTGGGGTGAAAAATATCCATTTCCATTTGAATAACAATAATTCGTCAACAGAAATCAATGTCGTGTCGTCAGAGGGGGTATGAAGGGATTTTTCATTTTCAAAATTACCTCAAAATCAAATATGACTTGGCACGCATTATAGTGGGGTGCAGAATATCCATGTCTAAATGAATAACAATAATTCGTTAACGGAAATCATTGTCGGGTCGTTAGAGGGGGTATAGAGGGATTTCTCATTTTCAAAATTACTTCAAAAATCGAATATGACTTGGCACGCATCATGGTGGGGAGCAGAATATCCATTTCCATCTGAGTAACAATAATTCATCAACAGAAGTCATTTTCGGGTCGTTAGAGGGGGTATAGAGGGATTTCACATTTTTAAAATTACTTCAAAAATCAAAGATGACTAGGCACGTATCATAGTTGGGTGCATAATATCCGTTTCCATCTGAATAATAATAATTCGTCAACAGATATCATTGTCGTGTCGTCAGAGGGGGTATAGAGGGATTTCTCATTTTTAAAATGACTTCTGAAATCAAATATGACTTGGCACGCATCAAAGTAGGGTGCAATATATTCATTTTCATCTAAATAACAATAATTCGTCGACTGAAATCTTTGTCGGGTCGTTAGAGGAAGTATAGAGGGATTTTACATTTTCAAAATCACGTGAAAAATCAAATATGACTTGGCACGCATCATAGTAGGGTGCAAAATATTGATTTCCATCCGAATAACAATAATTCGTCAACAGAAATCATTATCGGGTCGTCAGAGGGGGTATAGAGGTATTTTTCATTTTCAAAATTACCTCAAAAATCAAATATGACTTGGCACGCATTATAGTGGTGTGCAACATATCCATGTACATCTGATTAACAATAATTGTTCAACAGAAATCATTGTCGTGTCGTCAGAGGGGGTATAGAGTGATTTTTCATTTTCAAAATTACTTCAAAAATCTAACATGACTTGGCACGCATCATGGTGGGGTGCAAAGTATCCATGTCTATCTGAATAACAATAATTCGTCAACATAAATCATTGTCGTGTCGTCAGAGGGGGTATAGAGGGATTTTTCATTATCAAAATGACTTCAAAAATCAAATATGACTTGGCACGCATCATGGTGGGATGCAGAATATCCATTTCCATCTGAATAATAATAATTCGTCAACAGAAATCATTGTCGTGTCGTCGGAGGGGGTATAGAGGAATTGATCATTTTCAAAATTACCTCAAAAATAAAATATGACTTGGCACACATCAGAGTAGGGTGCGAAATATTGATTTCCACTCGAATAACAATAATTCGTCAACAGAAATCATTGTCGGGTCGTCAGAGGGGGTACAGAGGGATTCTTCATTTTCAGAATTACCTCAAAATCAAATATGACTCGGCACGCATCATATTAGGGTGCAAAATATCCATGTCCATCTGAATAACAATAACTCGTCAAAAGAAATCATTGTCGGGTCGTCAGAGGGGCTATAGAGGGATTTTTCATTTTCAAAATTATTTCAAAAATCGAATATGACTTGGCACGCATCATGATGGGGTGCAGAATATTCATTTACATATGAATAACAATAATTCGTCAACAGAAATCATTGCCGGGTTGTCAGATGAGGTATAGGGGGATTTTTCATTTTCAATATTACTTTAAAAATCGAATAAGACTTGGCACGTCTCATAGTAGGGTGCAAAATATTCATTTCCATCCTAATAACAATAATTCGTCAACCGAAATCATTGTCGGGTCGTCAGAGGGGGTACAGAGGGATTCTTCATTTTCAGAATTACCTCAAAATCAAATATGACTCGGCACGCATCATATTAGGGTGCAAAATATCCATGTCCATCTGAATAACAATAACTCGTCAAAAGAAATAATTGTCGGGTCGTCAGAGGGGCTATAGAGGGATTTTTCATTTTCAAAATTATTTCAAAAATCGAATATGACTTGGCACGCATCATGATGGGGTGCAGAATATTCATTTACATATGAATAACAATAATTCGTCAAGAGAAATCATTGTCGTGTCGACAGAGGGGGTATGGAGGGATTTTTCATTTTCAAAATTTCTTCAAAAGTCTAATATGACTTGGCACGCATCATGGTGAGGTGCAGAATACCCAATTCCATCTGAATAACAATAATTCGTCAACAGAAATCATTGTCGGGTCGTCAGAGGGGTATAGAGGGAATTTTCATTTTCAAAATTACTTCAAAAATCAAAAATGACTTGGCACGCATCATGGTGGTGTGCAACATTTCCATTTCCATCTGAATAACATTAAGACGTCACCAGAAATCATTGTCGGATCGTCAGAAGGGGTATAGAGGAATATATCATTTTCAAAATTACTTAAAAATCAAATATGACTTTGCAAGCATCATGGTGGGGTGAAAAATATCCATTTCCATTTTAATAACAATAATTCGTCAACAGAAATCAATGTCGTGTCGTCAGAGGGGGTATGAAGGGATTTTTCATTTTCAAAATTACGTCAAAATCAAATATGACTTGGCACGCATTATAGTGGGGTGCAGAATATCCATGTCTAAATGAATAACAATAATTCGTTAACGGAAATCATTGTCGGGTCGTTAGAGGGGGTATAGAGGGATTTCTCATTTTCAAAATTACTTCAAAAATCGAATATGACTTGGCACGCAACATGGTGGGGCGCAAAATATTCATTTCCATCTGAATACCTATAATTCATCAACAGAAATCATTGTCGGGTCGTAAGAGGGTGTACAGAGGGATTTTACATTTTCAAAATCACTTCAAAAATCGAATATGACTTGGCACGCATCATGATGGGGTGCAGAATATTCATTTACATATGAATAACAATAATTCGTCAAGAGAAATCATTGTCGTGTCGTCAGAGGGGGTATGGAGGGATTTTTCATTTTCAAAATTACTTCAAAAATCTAATATGACTTGGCACGCATCATGGTGAGGTGCAGAATACCCAATTCCATCTGAATAACAATAATTCGTCAACAGAAATCATTGTCGGGTCGTCAGAGGGGTATAGAGGGAATTTTCATTTTCAAAATTACTTCAAAAATCAAAAATGACTTGGCACGCATCATGGTGGTGTGCAACATATCCATTTCCATCTGAATAACAATAAGACGTCACCAAAAATCATTGTCGGATCGTCAGAAGGGGTATAGAGGAATATATCATTTTCAAAATGACTTAAAAATCAAATATGACTTTGCAAGCATCATGGTGGGGTGAAAAATATCCATTTCCATTTGAATAACAATAATTCGTCAACAGAAATCAATGTCGTGTCGTCAGAGGGGTATAGAGGGATTTTTCATTTTCAAAATTACCTCAAAATCAAATATGGCTTGGCACGCATTATAGTGGGGTGCAGAATATCCATGTCTAACTGAATAACAATAATTCGTTAACGGAAATCATTGTCGGGTCGTTAGAGGGGGTATAGAGGGATTTCTCATTTTCAAAATTACTTCAAAAATCGAATATGACTTGGCACGCATCATGGTGGGGTGCAGAATATCCATTTCCATATGAGTAACAATTATTCATCAACAGAAGTCATTGTCGGGTCGTTAGAGGAGGTATAGAGGGATTTCACATTTTTAAAATTACTTCAAAAATCAAAGATGACTAGGCACGTATCATAGTTGGGTGCATAATATCCGTTTCCATCTTAATAATAATAATTCGTCGACAGATATCATTGTCGTGTCATCAGAGGGGGTATAGAGGGATTTCTCATTTATAAAATGACTTCAGAAATCAAATATGACTTGGCAAGCATCAAAGTAGGGTGCAATATATTCATTCTCATCTAAATAACAATAATTCGTCGACTGAAATCTTTGTCGGGTCGTTAGAGGAAGTATAGAGGGATTTTACATTTTCAAAATCACTTCAAAAATCAAATATGACTTGGCACGCATCATAGTAGGGTGCAAAATATTGATTTCCATCCGAATAACAATAATTCGTCAACAGAAATCATTGTCGGGTCGTCAGAGGGGGTATAGAGGTATTTTTCATTTTCAAAATTACCTCAGAAATCAAATATGACTTGGCACGCATTATGGTGGTGTGCAACATATCCATGTGCATCTGATTAACAATAATTGTTCAACAGAAATCATTGTCGTGTCGTCAGAGGGGGTACAGAGGGATTTTTCTTTTTCAAAATTACTTCAAAAATCTAACATGACTTGGCACGCATCATGGTGGGGTGCAAAGTATCCATGTCTAACTGAATAACAATAATTCGTCAACATAAATCATTGTCGTGTCGTCAGAGGGCGTATAGAGGGATTTTTCATTATCAAAATGACTTCAAAAATCAAATATGACTTGGCACGCATCATGGTGGGGTGCAGAATATCCATTTCCATCTGAATAATAATAATTCGTCAACAGAAATCATTGTCGTGTCGTCAGAGGGTGTCTAGAGGGATTTTTCATTTTCAAAATTACCTCAAAATCAAATATGACTTTGCATGCATCATGGTAGGGTGCCAAATATCCATGTCCATCTGAATAACAATAATTCGTCAATAGAAATCACTTTCGGGTCGTTAGAGGGGGTATAGAGAGATTTTTCATTTTCAAAATTACTTCAAAAATCGAATATGACTTGGCACGCATCATGGTGGGGTGCAGAATATCCATTTCCATATGAGTAACAATTATTCATCAACAGAAGTCATTGTCGGGTCGTTAGAGGGGGTATAGAGGGATTTCACATTTTTAAAATTACTTCAAAAATCAATGATGACTAGGCACGTATCATAGTAGGGTGCATAATATCCGTTTCCATCTTAATAATTATAATTCGTCAACAGATATCATTCTCGTGTCGTCAGAGGGGGTATAGAGGGATTTCTCATTTATAATATGACTTCAGAAATCAAATACGACTTGGCACGCATCAAAGTAGGGTGCAATATATTCATTTCCATCTAAATAACAATAATTCGTCGACTGAAATCATTGTCGTGTCGTCAGAGGGGGTATAGAGGGATTTTTCATTTTCAAAATTACTTCAAAAATCTAACATGACTTGGCACGCATCATGGTGGGGTGCAAAGTATCCATGTCTATCTGAATTACAATAATTCGTAAACAGAAATCATTGTCGGGTCGTCAGAGGGGGTATAGAGTGATTTCTCATTTTTAAAATGACTTCAGAAATCAAATATGACTTGGCACGCATCATAGTAGGGTGCAATATATTCATTTTCATCTGAATAACAATAATTCGTCAACAGAAATCGTTGTCGGGTCGTTAGAGGGAGTATAGAGGGATTTTACATTTTTAAAATCTTTTCAAAAATCAAATATTTCTTTGCACGCATCATAGTAGGGTGCAAAATATTGATTCTCATCCGATTAACAATAATTCGTCAACAGAAATCATTGTCGGGTCGTCAGAGGGGGTATAGAGGGATTTTTCATTTTCAAAATTACCTCAAAAATCAAATATGACTTGGCACGCATTATGGTGGTGTGCAACATATCCATGTGCATCTGAATAACAATAATTCGTTGACAGAAATCATTGTCGTGTCGTCAGAGGGAGTATAGAGGGATTTTTCATTTTCAAAATTACTTCAAAAACCTAACATGACTTGGCACGCATCATGGTGGGGTGCAAAGTATCCATGTCTATCTGAATAACAATAATTCGTCAACAGAAATCATTGTCGGGTCGTCAGAGGGGGTATAGAGTTATTTTTCATTATCAAAACGACTTCAAAAATCAAATATGACTTGGCACGCATCATGGTGGGGTGCAGAATATCCATTTATATCTGAATAACAATGATTTGTCATTAGAAATCATTGTCGGGTCGTCAAAGGGGTTATAGAGGGATTTTTCATTTTCAAAGTTACCTCAAAAATCAAATATGACTTGGCACACATCATAGTAGGGTGCCAAATATCCATGTCTATCTGAATAACAATAATTCGTTAACAATAAACATTTGTCGGGTCGTTAGAGGGGGTATAGAGGGATTTTTCATTTTCAAAATTACTTCAAAAATCGAATATGACTTGGCACGCATCATGGTGGGGTGCAGAATATCCATTTCCATCTGAGTAACAATAATTCATCAACAGAAGTCATTTTCGGGTCGTTAGAGGGGGTATAGAGGGATTTCACATTTTTAAAATTACTTCAAAAATCAAAGATGACTAGGCACGTATCATAGTTGGGTGCATAATATCCGTTTCCATCTGAATAATAATAATTCGTCAACAGATATCATTGTCGTGTCGTCAGAGGGGGTATAGAGGGATTTCTCATTTTTAAAATGACTTCAGAAATCAAATATGACTTGGCACGCATCAAAGTAGGGTGCAATATATTCATTTTCATCTAAATAACAATAATTCGTCGACTGAAATCTTTGTCGGGTCGTTAGAGGAAGTATAGAGGGATTTTACATTTTCAAAATCACGTGAAAAATCAAATATGACTTGGCACGCATCATAGTAGGGTGCAAAATATTGATTTCCGTCCGAATAACAATAATTCGTCAACAGAAATCATTGTCGGGTCGTCAGAGGGGGTATAGAGGTATTTTTCATTTTCAAAATTACCTCAAAAATCAAATATGACTTGGCACGCATTATAGTGGTGAGCAACATATCCATGTACATCTGATTAACAATAATTGTTCAACAGAAATCATTGTCGTGTCGTCAGAGGGGGTATAGAGTGATTTCACATTTTCAAAATTACTTCAAAAATCAAATATGACTAGGCACGTATCATAGTTTGGTGCATAATATCCGTTTCCATCTGAATAATAATAATTCGTCAACAGATATCATTGTCGTGTCGTCAGAGGGGTATAGAGTGATTTCTCATTTTTAAAATGACTTCAGAAATCAAATATGACTTGGCACGCATCATAGTAGTGTGCAAAATATCCATGTCCAACTGAATAACAATAATTCGTCAACAGAAATCATTGTCGGGTCGTCAGAGGGGTATAGAGGGAATTTTCATTTTCAAAATTACTTCAAAAATCAAAAATGACTTGGCACGCATCATGGTGGTGTGCAACATATCCATTTCCATCTGAATAACATTAAGACGTCACCAGAAATCATTGTCGGATCGTCAGAAGGGGTATAGAGGAATATATCATTTTCAAAATGACTTAAAAATCAAATATGACTTTGCAAGCATCGTGGTGGGGTGAAAAATATCCATTTCCATTTGAATAACAATAATTCGTCAACAGAAATCAATGTCGTGTCGTCAGAGGGGGTATGAAGGGATTTTTCATTTTCAAAATTACCTCAAAATCAAATATGACTTGGCACGCATTATAGTGGGGTGCAGAATATCCATGTCTAAATGAATAACAATAATTCGTTAACGGAAATCATTGTCGGGTCGTTAGAGGGGGTATAGAGGGATTTCTCATTTTCAAAATTACTTCAAAAATCGAATATGACTTGGCACGCATCATGGTGGGGAGCAGAATATCCATTTCCATCTGAGTAACAATAATTCATCAACAGAAGTCATTTTCGGGTCGTTAGAGGGGGTATAGAGGGATTTCACATTTTTAAAATTACTTCAAAAATCAAAGATGACTAGGCACGTATCATAGTTGGGTGCATAATATCCGTTTCCATCTGAATAATAATAATTCGTCAACAGATATCATTGTCGTGTCGTCAGAGGGGGTATAGAGGGATTTCTCATTTTTAAAATGACTTCAGAAATCAAATATGACTTGGCACGCATCAAAGTAGGGTGCAATATATTCATTTTCATCTAAATAACAATAATTCGTCGACTGAAATCTTTGTCGGGTCGTTAGAGGAAGTATAGAGGGATTTTACATTTTCAAAATCACGTGAAAAATCAAATATGACTTGGCACGCATCATAGTAGGGTGCAAAATATTGATTTCCATCCGAATAACAATAATTCGTCAACAGAAATCATTATCGGGTCGTCAGAGGGGGTATAGAGGTATTTTTCATTTTCAAAATTACCTCAAAAATCAAATATGACTTGGCACGCATTATAGTGGTGTGCAACATATCCATGTACATCTGATTAACAATAATTGTTCAACAGAAATCATTGTCGTGTCGTCAGAGGGGGTATAGAGTGATTTTTCATTTTCAAAATTACTTCAAAAATCTAACATGACTTGGCACGCATCATGGTGGGGTGCAAAGTATCCATGTCTATCTGAATAACAATAATTCGTCAACATAAATCATTGTCGTGTCGTCAGAGGGGGTATAGAGGGATTTTTCATTATCAAAATGACTTCAAAAATCAAATATGACTTGGCACGCATCATGGTGGGATGCAGAATATCCATTTCCATCTGAATAATAATAATTCGTCAACAGAAATCATTGTCGTGTCGTCGGAGGGGGTATAGAGGAATTGATCATTTTCAAAATTACCTCAAAAATAAAATATGACTTGGCACACATCAGAGTAGGGTGCGAAATATTGATTTCCACTCGAATAACAATAATTCGTCAACAGAAATCATTGTCGGGTCGTCAGAGGGGGTACAGAGGGATTCTTCATTTTCAGAATTACCTCAAAATCAAATATGACTCGGCACGCATCATATTAGGGTGCAAAATATCCATGTCCATCTGAATAACAATAACTCGTCAAAAGAAATCATTGTCGGGTCGTCAGAGGGGCTATAGAGGGATTTTTCATTTTCAAAATTATTTCAAAAATCGAATATGACTTGGCACGCATCATGATGGGGTGCAGAATATTCATTTACATATGAATAACAATAATTCGTCAACAGAAATCATTGCCGGGTTGTCAGATGAGGTATAGGGGGATTTTTCATTTTCAATATTACTTTAAAAATCGAATAAGACTTGGCACGTCTCATAGTAGGGTGCAAAATATTCATTTCCATCCTAATAACAATAATTCGTCAACCGAAATCATTGTCGGGTCGTCAGAGGGGGTACAGAGGGATTCTTCATTTTCAGAATTACCTCAAAATCAAATATGACTCGGCACGCATCATATTAGGGTGCAAAATATCCATGTCCATCTGAATAACAATAACTCGTCAAAAGAAATAATTGTCGGGTCGTCAGAGGGGCTATAGAGGGATTTTTCATTTTCAAAATTATTTCAAAAATCGAATATGACTTGGCACGCATCATGATGGGGTGCAGAATATTCATTTACATATGAATAACAATAATTCGTCAAGAGAAATCATTGTCGTGTCGACAGAGGGGGTATGGAGGGATTTTTCATTTTCAAAATTTCTTCAAAAGTCTAATATGACTTGGCACGCATCATGGTGAGGTGCAGAATACCCAATTCCATCTGAATAACAATAATTCGTCAACAGAAATCATTGTCGGGTCGTCAGAGGGGTATAGAGGGAATTTTCATTTTCAAAATTACTTCAAAAATCAAAAATGACTTGGCACGCATCATGGTGGTGTGCAACATATCCATTTCCATCTGAATAACATTAAGACGTCACCAGAAATCATTGTCGGATCGTCAGAAGGGGTATAGAGGAATATATCATTTTCAAAATTACTTAAAAATCAAATATGACTTTGCAAGCATCATGGTGGGGTGAAAAATATCCATTTCCATTTTAATAACAATAATTCGTCAACAGAAATCAATGTCGTGTCGTCAGAGGGGGTATGAAGGGATTTTTCATTTTCAAAATTACGTCAAAATCAAATATGACTTGGCACGCATTATAGTGGGGTGCAGAATATCCATGTCTAAATGAATAACAATAATTCGTTAACGGAAATCATTGTCGGGTCGTTAGAGGGGGTATAGAGGGATTTCTCATTTTCAAAATTACTTCAAAAATCGAATATGACTTGGCACGCATCATGGTGGGGAGCAGAATATCCATTTCCATCTGAGTAACAATAATTCATCAACAGAAGTCATTTTCGGGTCGTTAGAGGGGGTATAGAGGGATTTCACATTTTTAAAATTACTTCAAAAATCAAAGATGACTAGGCACGTATCATAGTTGGGTGCATAATATCCGTTTCCATCTGAATAATAATAATTCGTCAACAGATATCATTGTCGTGTCGTCAGAGGGGGTATAGAGGGATTTCTCATTTTTAAAATGACTTCAGAAATCAAATATGACTTGGCACGCATCAAAGTAGGGTGCAATATATTCATTTTCATCTAAATAACAATAATTCGTCGACTGAAATCTTTGTCGGGTCGTTAGAGGAAGTATAGAGGGATTTTACATTTTCAAAATCACGTGAAAAATCAAATATGACTTGGCACGCATCATAGTAGGGTGCAAAATATTGATTTCCATCCGAATAACAATAATTCGTCAACAGAAATCATTATCGGGTCGTCAGAGGGGGTATAGAGGTATTTTTCATTTTCAAAATTACCTCAAAAATCAAATATGACTTGGCACGCATTATAGTGGTGTGCAACATATCCATGTACATCTGATTAACAATAATTGTTCAACAGAAATCATTGTCGTGTCGTCAGAGGGGGTATAGAGTGATTTTTCATTTTCAAAATTACTTCAAAAATCTAACATGACTTGGCACGCATCATGGTGGGGTGCAAAGTATCCATGTCTATCTGAATAACAATAATTCGTCAACATAAATCATTGTCGTGTCGTCAGAGGGGGTATAGAGGGATTTTTCATTATCAAAATGACTTCAAAAATCAAATATGACTTGGCACGCATCATGGTGGGATGCAGAATATCCATTTCCATCTGAATAATAATAATTCGTCAACAGAAATCATTGTCGTGTCGTCGGAGGGGGTATAGAGGAATTGATCATTTTCAAAATTACCTCAAAAATAAAATATGACTTGGCACACATCAGAGTAGGGTGCGAAATATTGATTTCCACTCGAATAACAATAATTCGTCAACAGAAATCATTGTCGGGTCGTCAGAGGGGGTACAGAGGGATTCTTCATTTTCAGAATTACCTCAAAATCAAATATGACTCGGCACGCATCATATTAGGGTGCAAAATATCCATGTCCATCTGAATAACAATAACTCGTCAAAAGAAATCATTGTCGGGTCGTCAGAGGGGCTATAGAGGGATTTTTCATTTTCAAAATTATTTCAAAAATCGAATATGACTTGGCACGCATCATGATGGGGTGCAGAATATTCATTTACATATGAATAACAATAATTCGTCAACAGAAATCATTGCCGGGTTGTCAGATGAGGTATAGGGGGATTTTTCATTTTCAATATTACTTTAAAAATCGAATAAGACTTGGCACGTCTCATAGTAGGGTGCAAAATATTCATTTCCATCCTAATAACAATAATTCGTCAACCGAAATCATTGTCGGGTCGTCAAAGGGGTTATAGAGGAATTTTTCATTTTCAAAGTTACCTCAAAAATCAAATATGACTTGGCACACATCATAGTAGGGCGCCAAATATCCATGTCTATCTGAATAACAATAATTCGTTAACGGAAAACATTTGTCGGGTCGTTAGAGGGGGTATAGAGGGATTTTTCATTTTCAAAATTACTTCAAAAATCGAATATGACTTGGCACGCATCATGGTGGGGAGCAGAATATCCATTTCCATCTGAGTAACAATAATTCATCAACAGAAGTCATTTTCGGGTCGTTAGAGGGGGTATAGAGGGATTTCACATTTTTAAAATTACTTCAAAAATCAAAGATGACTAGGCACGTATCATAGTTGGGTGCATAATATCCGTTTCCATCTGAATAATAATAATTCGTCAACAGATATCATTGTCGTGTCGTCAGAGGGGGTATAGAGGGATTTCTCATTTTTAAAATGACTTCAGAAATCAAATATGACTTGGCACGCATCAAAGTAGGGTGCAATATATTCATTTTCATCTAAATAACAATAATTCGTCGACTGAAATCTTTGTCGGGTCGTTAGAGGAAGTATAGAGGGATTTTACATTTTCAAAATCACGTGAAAAATCAAATATGACTTGGCACGCATCATAGTAGGGTGCAAAATATTGATTTCCATCCGAATAACAATAATTCGTCAACAGAAATCATTATCGGGTCGTCAGAGGGGGTATAGAGGTATTTTTCATTTTCAAAATTACCTCAAAAATCAAATATGACTTGGCACGCATTATAGTGGTGTGCAACATATCCATGTACATCTGATTAACAATAATTGTTCAACAGAAATCATTGTCGTGTCGTCAGAGGGGGTATAGAGTGATTTTTCATTTTCAAAATTACTTCAAAAATCTAACATGACTTGGCACGCATCATGGTGGGGTGCAAAGTATCCATGTCTATCTGAATAACAATAATTCGTCAACATAAATCATTGTCGTGTCGTCAGAGGGGGTATAGAGGGATTTTTCATTATCAAAATGACTTCAAAAATCAAATATGACTTGGCACGCATCATGGTGGGGTGCAGAATATCCATTTCCATCTGAATAATAATAATTCGTCAACAGAAATCATTGTCGTGTCGTCGGAGGGGGTATAGAGGAATTGATCATTTTCAAAATTACCTCAAAAATAAAATATGACTTGGCACACATCAGAGTAGGGTGCGAAATATTGATTTCCACTCGAATAACAATAATTCGTCAACCGAAATCATTGTCGGGTCGTCAGAGGGGGTACAGAGGGATTCTTCATTTTCAGAATTATCTCAAAATCAAATATGACTCGGCACGCATCATATTAGGGTGCAAAATATCCATGTCCATCTGAATAACAATAACTCGTCAAAAGAAATCATTGTCGGGTCGTCAGAGGGGCTATAGAGGGATTTTTCATTTTCAAAATTATTTCAAAAATCGAATATGACTTGGCACGCATCATGATGGGGTGCAGAATATTCATTTACATATGAATAACAATAATTCGTCAAGAGAAATCATTGTCGTGTCGACAGAGGGGGTATGGAGGGATTTTTCATTTTCAAAATTTCTTCAAAAGTCTAATATGACTTGGCACGCATCATGGTGAGGTGCAGAATACCCAATTCCATCTGAATAACAATAATTCGTCAACAGAAATCATTGTCGGGTCGTCAGAGGGGTATAGAGGGAATTTTCATTTTCAAAATTACTTCAAAAATCAAAAATGACTTGGCACGCATCATGGTGGTGTGCAACATATCCATTTCCATCTGAATAACATTAAGACGTCACCAGAAATCATTGTCGGATCGTCAGAAGGGGTATAGAGGAATATATCATTTTCAAAATGACTTAAAAATCAAATATGACTTTGCAAGCATCGTGGTGGGGTGAAAAATATCCATTTCCATTTGAATAACAATAATTCGTCAACAGAAATCAATGTCGTGTCGTCAGAGGGGGTATGAAGGGATTTTTCATTTTCAAAATTACCTCAAAATCAAATATGACTTGGCACGCATTATAGTGGGGTGCAGAATATCCATGTCTAAATGAATAACAATAATTCGTTAACGGAAATCATTGTCGGGTCGTTAGAGGGGGTATAGAGGGATTTCTCATTTTCAAAATTACTTCAAAAATCGAATATGACTTGGCACGCATCATGGTGGGGAGCAGAATATCCATTTCCATCTGAGTAACAATAATTCATCAACAGAAGTCATTTTCGGGTCGTTAGAGGGGGTATAGAGGGATTTCACATTTTTAAAATTACTTCAAAAATCAAAGATGACTAGGCACGTATCATAGTTGGGTGCATAATATCCGTTTCCATCTGAATAATAATAATTCGTCAACAGATATCATTGTCGTGTCGTCAGAGGGGGTATAGAGGGATTTCTCATTTTTAAAATGACTTCAGAAATCAAATATGACTTGGCACGCATCAAAGTAGGGTGCAATATATTCATTTTCATCTAAATAACAATAATTCGTCGACTGAAATCTTTGTCGGGTCGTTAGAGGAAGTATAGAGGGATTTTACATTTTCAAAATCACGTGAAAAATCAAATATGACTTGGCACGCATCATAGTAGGGTGCAAAATATTGATTTCCATCCGAATAACAATAATTCGTCAACAGAAATCATTATCGGGTCGTCAGAGGGGGTATAGAGGTATTTTTCATTTTCAAAATTACCTCAAAAATCAAATATGACTTGGCACGCATTATAGTGGTGTGCAACATATCCATGTACATCTGATTAACAATAATTGTTCAACAGAAATCATTGTCGTGTCGTCAGAGGGGGTATAGAGTGATTTTTCATTTTCAAAATTACTTCAAAAATCTAACATGACTTGGCACGCATCATGGTGGGGTGCAAAGTATCCATGTCTATCTGAATAACAATAATTCGTCAACATAAATCATTGTCGTGTCGTCAGAGGGGGTATAGAGGGATTTTTCATTATCAAAATGACTTCAAAAATCAAATATGACTTGGCACGCATCATGGTGGGATGCAGAATATCCATTTCCATCTGAATAATAATAATTCGTCAACAGAAATCATTGTCGTGTCGTCGGAGGGGGTATAGAGGAATTGATCATTTTCAAAATTACCTCAAAAATAAAATATGACTTGGCACACATCAGAGTAGGGTGCGAAATATTGATTTCCACTCGAATAACAATAATTCGTCAACAGAAATCATTGTCGGGTCGTCAGAGGGGGTACAGAGGGATTCTTCATTTTCAGAATTACCTCAAAATCAAATATGACTCGGCACGCATCATATTAGGGTGCAAAATATCCATGTCCATCTGAATAACAATAACTCGTCAAAAGAAATCATTGTCGGGTCGTCAGAGGGGCTATAGAGGGATTTTTCATTTTCAAAATTATTTCAAAAATCGAATATGACTTGGCACGCATCATGATGGGGTGCAGAATATTCATTTACATATGAATAACAATAATTCGTCAACAGAAATCATTGCCGGGTTGTCAGATGAGGTATAGGGGGATTTTTCATTTTCAATATTACTTTAAAAATCGAATAAGACTTGGCACGTCTCATAGTAGGGTGCAAAATATTCATTTCCATCCTAATAACAATAATTCGTCAACCGAAATCATTGTCGGGTCGTCAGAGGGGGTACAGAGGGATTCTTCATTTTCAGAATTACCTCAAAATCAAATATGACTCGGCACGCATCATATTAGGGTGCAAAATATCCATGTCCATCTGAATAACAATAACTCGTCAAAAGAAATAATTGTCGGGTCGTCAGAGGGGCTATAGAGGGATTTTTCATTTTCAAAATTATTTCAAAAATCGAATATGACTTGGCACGCATCATGATGGGGTGCAGAATATTCATTTACATATGAATAACAATAATTCGTCAAGAGAAATCATTGTCGTGTCGACAGAGGGGGTATGGAGGGATTTTTCATTTTCAAAATTTCTTCAAAAGTCTAATATGACTTGGCACGCATCATGGTGAGGTGCAGAATACCCAATTCCATCTGAATAACAATAATTCGTCAACAGAAATCATTGTCGGGTCGTCAGAGGGGTATAGAGGGAATTTTCATTTTCAAAATTACTTCAAAAATCAAAAATGACTTGGCACGCATCATGGTGGTGTGCAACATTTCCATTTCCATCTGAATAACATTAAGACGTCACCAGAAATCATTGTCGGATCGTCAGAAGGGGTATAGAGGAATATATCATTTTCAAAATTACTTAAAAATCAAATATGACTTTGCAAGCATCATGGTGGGGTGAAAAATATCCATTTCCATTTTAATAACAATAATTCGTCAACAGAAATCAATGTCGTGTCGTCAGAGGGGGTATGAAGGGATTTTTCATTTTCAAAATTACGTCAAAATCAAATATGACTTGGCACGCATTATAGTGGGGTGCAGAATATCCATGTCTAAATGAATAACAATAATTCGTTAACGGAAATCATTGTCGGGTCGTTAGAGGGGGTATAGAGGGATTTCTCATTTTCAAAATTACTTCAAAAATCGAATATGACTTGGCACGCAACATGGTGGGGCGCAAAATATTCATTTCCATCTGAATACCTATAATTCATCAACAGAAATCATTGTCGGGTCGTAAGAGGGTGTACAGAGGGATTTTACATTTTCAAAATCACTTCAAAAATCGAATATGACTTGGCACGCATCATGATGGGGTGCAGAATATTCATTTACATATGAATAACAATAATTCGTCAAGAGAAATCATTGTCGTGTCGTCAGAGGGGGTATGGAGGGATTTTTCATTTTCAAAATTACTTCAAAAATCTAATATGACTTGGCACGCATCATGGTGAGGTGCAGAATACCCAATTCCATCTGAATAACAATAATTCGTCAACAGAAATCATTGTCGGGTCGTCAGAGGGGTATAGAGGGAATTTTCATTTTCAAAATTACTTCAAAAATCAAAAATGACTTGGCACGCATCATGGTGGTGTGCAACATATCCATTTCCATCTGAATAACAATAAGACGTCACCAAAAATCATTGTCGGATCGTCAGAAGGGGTATAGAGGAATATATCATTTTCAAAATGACTTAAAAATCAAATATGACTTTGCAAGCATCATGGTGGGGTGAAAAATATCCATTTCCATTTGAATAACAATAATTCGTCAACAGAAATCAATGTCGTGTCGTCAGAGGGGTATAGAGGGATTTTTCATTTTCAAAATTACCTCAAAATCAAATATGGCTTGGCACGCATTATAGTGGGGTGCAGAATATCCATGTCTAACTGAATAACAATAATTCGTTAACGGAAATCATTGTCGGGTCGTTAGAGGGGGTATAGAGGGATTTCTCATTTTCAAAATTACTTCAAAAATCGAATATGACTTGGCACGCATCATGGTGGGGTGCAGAATATCCATTTCCATATGAGTAACAATTATTCATCAACAGAAGTCATTGTCGGGTCGTTAGAGGAGGTATAGAGGGATTTCACATTTTTAAAATTACTTCAAAAATCAAAGATGACTAGGCACGTATCATAGTTGGGTGCATAATATCCGTTTCCATCTTAATAATAATAATTCGTCGACAGATATCATTGTCGTGTCATCAGAGGGGGTATAGAGGGATTTCTCATTTATAAAATGACTTCAGAAATCAAATATGACTTGGCAAGCATCAAAGTAGGGTGCAATATATTCATTCTCATCTAAATAACAATAATTCGTCGACTGAAATCTTTGTCGGGTCGTTAGAGGAAGTATAGAGGGATTTTACATTTTCAAAATCACTTCAAAAATCAAATATGACTTGGCACGCATCATAGTAGGGTGCAAAATATTGATTTCCATCCGAATAACAATAATTCGTCAACAGAAATCATTGTCGGGTCGTCAGAGGGGGTATAGAGGTATTTTTCATTTTCAAAATTACCTCAGAAATCAAATATGACTTGGCACGCATTATGGTGGTGTGCAACATATCCATGTGCATCTGATTAACAATAATTGTTCAACAGAAATCATTGTCGTGTCGTCAGAGGGGGTACAGAGGGATTTTTCTTTTTCAAAATTACTTCAAAAATCTAACATGACTTGGCACGCATCATGGTGGGGTGCAAAGTATCCATGTCTAACTGAATAACAATAATTCGTCAACATAAATCATTGTCGTGTCGTCAGAGGGCGTATAGAGGGATTTTTCATTATCAAAATGACTTCAAAAATCAAATATGACTTGGCACGCATCATGGTGGGGTGCAGAATATCCATTTCCATCTGAATAATAATAATTCGTCAACAGAAATCATTGTCGTGTCGTCAGAGGGTGTCTAGAGGGATTTTTCATTTTCAAAATTACCTCAAAATCAAATATGACTTTGCATGCATCATGGTAGGGTGCCAAATATCCATGTCCATCTGAATAACAATAATTCGTCAATAGAAATCACTTTCGGGTCGTTAGAGGGGGTATAGAGAGATTTTTCATTTTCAAAATTACTTCAAAAATCGAATATGACTTGGCACGCATCATGGTGGGGTGCAGAATATCCATTTCCATATGAGTAACAATTATTCATCAACAGAAGTCATTGTCGGGTCGTTAGAGGGGGTATAGAGGGATTTCACATTTTTAAAATTACTTCAAAAATCAATGATGACTAGGCACGTATCATAGTAGGGTGCATAATATCCGTTTCCATCTTAATAATTATAATTCGTCAACAGATATCATTCTCGTGTCGTCAGAGGGGGTATAGAGGGATTTCTCATTTATAATATGACTTCAGAAATCAAATACGACTTGGCACGCATCAAAGTAGGGTGCAATATATTCATTTCCATCTAAATAACAATAATTCGTCGACTGAAATCATTGTCGTGTCGTCAGAGGGGGTATAGAGGGATTTTTCATTTTCAAAATTACTTCAAAAATCTAACATGACTTGGCACGCATCATGGTGGGGTGCAAAGTATCCATGTCTATCTGAATTACAATAATTCGTAAACAGAAATCATTGTCGGGTCGTCAGAGGGGGTATAGAGTGATTTCTCATTTTTAAAATGACTTCAGAAATCAAATATGACTTGGCACGCATCATAGTAGGGTGCAATATATTCATTTTCATCTGAATAACAATAATTCGTCAACAGAAATCGTTGTCGGGTCGTTAGAGGGAGTATAGAGGGATTTTACATTTTTAAAATCTTTTCAAAAATCAAATATTTCTTTGCACGCATCATAGTAGGGTGCAAAATATTGATTCTCATCCGATTAACAATAATTCGTCAACAGAAATCATTGTCGGGTCGTCAGAGGGGGTATAGAGGGATTTTTCATTTTCAAAATTACCTCAAAAATCAAATATGACTTGGCACGCATTATGGTGGTGTGCAACATATCCATGTGCATCTGAATAACAATAATTCGTTGACAGAAATCATTGTCGTGTCGTCAGAGGGAGTATAGAGGGATTTTTCATTTTCAAAATTACTTCAAAAACCTAACATGACTTGGCACGCATCATGGTGGGGTGCAAAGTATCCATGTCTATCTGAATAACAATAATTCGTCAACAGAAATCATTGTCGGGTCGTCAGAGGGGGTATAGAGTTATTTTTCATTATCAAAACGACTTCAAAAATCAAATATGACTTGGCACGCATCATGGTGGGGTGCAGAATATCCATTTATATCTGAATAACAATGATTTGTCATTAGAAATCATTGTCGGGTCGTCAAAGGGGTTATAGAGGGATTTTTCATTTTCAAAGTTACCTCAAAAATCAAATATGACTTGGCACACATCATAGTAGGGTGCCAAATATCCATGTCTATCTGAATAACAATAATTCGTTAACGGAAAACATTTGTCGGGTCGTTAGAGGGGGTATAGAGGGATTTTTCATTTTCAAAATTACTTCAAAAATCGAATATGACTTGGCACGCATCATGGTGGGGTGCAGAATATCCATTTCCATCTGAGTAACAATAATTCATCAACAGAAGTCATTTTCGGGTCGTTAGAGGGGGTATAGAGGGATTTCACATTTTTAAAATTACTTCAAAAATCAAAGATGACTAGGCACGTATCATAGTTGGGTGCATAATATCCGTTTCCATCTGAATAATAATAATTCGTCAACAGATATCATTGTCGTGTCGTCAGAGGGGGTATAGAGGGATTTCTCATTTTTAAAATGACTTCAGAAATCAAATATGACTTGGCACGCATCAAAGTAGGGTGCAATATATTCATTTTCATCTAAATAACAATAATTCGTCGACTGAAATCTTTGTCGGGTCGTTAGAGGAAGTATAGAGGGATTTTACATTTTCAAAATCACGTGAAAAATCAAATATGACTTGGCACGCATCATAGTAGGGTGCAAAATATTGATTTCCGTCCGAATAACAATAATTCGTCAACAGAAATCATTGTCGGGTCGTCAGAGGGGGTATAGAGGTATTTTTCATTTTCAAAATTACCTCAAAAATCAAATATGACTTGGCACGCATTATAGTGGTGAGCAACATATCCATGTACATCTGATTAACAATAATTGTTCAACAGAAATCATTGTCGTGTCGTCAGAGGGGGTATAGAGTGATTTCACATTTTCAAAATTACTTCAAAAATCAAATATGACTAGGCACGTATCATAGTTTGGTGCATAATATCCGTTTCCATCTGAATAATAATAATTCGTCAACAGATATCATTGTCGTGTCGTCAGAGGGGTATAGAGTGATTTCTCATTTTTAAAATGACTTCAGAAATCAAATATGACTTGGCACGCATCATAGTAGTGTGCAAAATATCCATGTCCAACTGAATAACAATAATTCGTCAACAGAAATCATTGTCGTGTCGTCAGAGGGGGTATAGAGGGATATTTCATTTTCAAAATTACTTCAAAAATCTAACATGACTTGGCACGCATCATGGTGGGGTGCAGAATATCCATTTATATCTGAATAACAATAATTCGTCAACGGAAATCATTGTCGGGTCGTCAAAGGTGGTATAGAGGGATTGTTCATTTTCAAAGTTACCTCAAAAATCAAATATGACTTGGCACTCATCAAAGTAGTGTGCAAAATATCCATGGCCAACTGAATAACAATAATTCGTCAACAGAAATCATTGTCGGGTCGTCGGAGGGGGTACAGAGGAATTGATCATTTTCAAAATTACCTCAAAAATCAAATATGACTTTGCACACATCAGAGTAGGGTGAGAAATATTGATTTCCACTCGAATAACAATAATTCGTCAACAGAAATCATTGTCGGGTCGTCAGAGGGGGTATAGAGGAATTTATCATTTTCAAAATTACCTAAAATATCAAATATGACTTGGCACGCAACATGGTGGGGTGCAGAATATCTTTTTCCATCTGAATAACGATAATTCGTCAACAGAAATCATTGCCGGGTTGTCAGATGAGGTATAGAGGGATTTTTCATTTTCAATATTACTTTAAAAATCAAATAAGACTTGTCACGTATCATAGTAGGGTGCAAAATATTCATTTCCATCATAATAACAATAATTCGTCAACCGAAATCATTGTCGGGTCGTCAGAGGGGGTACAGAGGGATTCTTCATTTTCAGAATTACCTCAAAATCAAATATGACTCGGCACGCATCATATTAGGGTGCAAAATATCCATGTCCATCTGAATAACAATAACTCGTCAACAGAAATCATTGTCGGGTCGTCAGAGGGGCTATAGAGGGATTTTTCATTTTCAAAATTGTTTCAAAAATCAAATATGGCTTGGCACGCAACATGGTGGGGCGCAAAATATTCATTTCCATCTGAATACCTATAATTCATCAACAGAAATCATTGTCGGGTCGTAAGAGGGTGTACAGAGGGATTTTACATTTTCAAAATCACTTCAAAAATCGAATATGACTTGGCACGCATCATGATGGGGTGCAGAATATTCATTTACATATGAATAACAATAATTCGTCAAGAGAAATCATTGTCGTGTCGTCAAAGGGGGTATGGAGGGATTTTTCATTTTCAAAATTACTTCAAAAATCTAATATGACTTGGCACGCATCATGGTGAGGTGCAGAATACCCATTTCCATCTGAATAACAATAATTCGTCAACAGAAATCATTGTCGGGTCGTCAGAGGGGTATAGAGGGAATTTTCATTTTCAAAATTACTGCAAAAATCAAAAATGACTTGGCACGCATCATGGTGGTGTGCAACATATCCATTTCCATCTGAATAACAATAAGACGTCACCAGAAATCATTGTCGGATCGTCAGAAGGGGTATAGAGGAATATATCATTTTCAAAATGACTTAAAAATCAAATATGACTTTGCAAGCATCATGGTGGGGTGAAAAATATCCATTTCCATTTGAATAACAATAATTCGTCAACAGAAATCAATGTCGTGTCGTCAGAGGGGGTATGAAGGGATTTTTCATTTTCAAAATTACCTCAAAATCAAATATGACTTGGCACGCATTATAGTGGGGTGCAGAATATCCATGTCTAACTGAATAACAATAATTCGTTAACGGAAATCATTGTCGGGTCGTTAGAGGGGGTATAGAGGGATTTCTCATTTTCAAAATTACTTCAAAAATCGAATATGACTTGGCACGCATCATGGTGGGGTGCAGAATATCCATTTCCATATGAGTAACAATTATTCATCAACAGAAGTCATTGTCGGGTCGTTAGAGGAGGTATAGAGGGATTTCACATTTTTAAAATTACTTCAAAAATCAAAGATGACTAGGCACGTATCATAGTTGGGTGCATAATATCCGTTTCCATCTTAATAATAATTATTCGTCAACAGAAATCAATGTCGGGTCGTCAGAGGGGGTATAGAGGTATTTCTCATTTTCAAAATTACCTCAGAAATCAAATATGACTTGGCACGCATTATGGTGGTGTGCAACATATCCATGTGCATCTGATTAACAATAATTGTTCAACAGAAATCATTGTCGTGTCGTCAGAGGGGGTATAGAGGGATTTTTCTTTTTCAAAACTACTTCAAAAATCTAACATGACTTGGCACGCATCATGGTGGGGTGCAAAGTATCCATGTCTATCTGAATAACAATAATTCGTCAACATAAATCATTGTCGTGTCGTCAGAGGGCGTATAGAGGGATTTTTCATTATCAAAATGACTTCAAAAATCAAATATGACTTGGCACGCATCATGGTGGGGTGCAGAATATCCATTTCCATCTGAATAATAATAATTCGTCAACAGAAATCATTGTCGTGTCGTCAGAGGGGGTCTAGAGGGATTTCTCATTTTCAAAATTACCTCAAAATCAAATATGACTTTGCATGCATCATGGTAGGGTGCCAAATATCCATGTCCATCTGAATAACAATAATTCGTTAACAGAAATCGTTAGAAGGGGTATAGAGGGATTTATCATTTTCAAAATAACTTCAAATATCAAATATGAGTTTGCACGCATCATGGTGGGGTGCAAAGTATCCATGTCCATCTGAATAACAATAATTCGTCAACAGAAATCATTGTCGGGTCGTCAGAGGGGTTATAGAGGGATTATTCATTTTCAAAGTTACCTCAAAAATCAAATATGACTTGGCACACATCATAGTAGGGTGCCAAATATCCATGTCTAACTGAATAACAATAATTCGTTTACGGAAATCATTGTCGGGTCGTTAGAGGGGGTATAGAGGGATTTTTCATTTTCAAAATTACTTCAAAAATCGAATATGACTTGGCACGCATCATGGTGGGGTGCAGAATATCCATTTCCATCTGAATGACAATAATTCGTCAACAGAAATCATTGTCGGGTAGTCAGAGGGGGTATAGAGGGATTTTTCATTTTCAAAATTACTTCAAAAATCAAATATGAGTTGGCACGCATCATGGTGGGGTGCAGAATATCTATTTCCATCTGAATAACAATAATTCGTCAACAGAAATCATTGCCGGGTTGTCAGAGGAGGTATAGAGGGATTTTTCATTTTCAAAATTACTTCAAAAATCGAATATGACTTGGCACGCATCATGGTGGGGTGCAGAATATTCATTTCCATCTGAATAACAATAATTCGTCAACAGAAATCATTGTCGGGTCGTCAGAGGGGGTATGGAGGGATTTTTCATTTTTAAAATGACTTCAAAAATCTAATATGACTTGGCACGCATCATAGTAGGGTGCAAATTATTGATTTCCATCTGAATAACAATACCTCGTCAAAAGAAATCATTGCCGGGTTGTCAGAGGAGGTATGGAGGCATTTTTCGTTTTCAAATTTACTTCAAAAATCAAATATGACTTGGCACGCATCATGATGGGGTGCAGAATATCCATTTACATCTAAATAACAATAATTCGTCAACGGAAATCATTGTCGGGTCGTCAGAGGGGGTATAGAGGGATTTTTCATTTTCAAAATTACCTAAAATATTAAATATGACTTGGCACGCAACATATTGGGGTGCGGAATATCTATTTCCATCTGAATAACAATAACTTGTCAACAGAAATCATTGCCGGGTCGTCAGAGGAGGTATGGCGGGATTTTTCATTTTCAAAATGATTTCAAAAATCAAATATGACTTGGCACGCATCATATTAGAGTGCAAAATATTCATTTCCACCCCAATATCAATAATTCGTCAACAGAAATCATTGTCGGGTCGTCAGAGGGGGTATAGAGGAATTTTTCATTTTCAAAATTACCTAAAATATCAAATATGACTTGGCACGCATCATGATGGGGTGCAGAATATCCATTTACATCTAAATAACAATAATTCGTCAACGGAAATCATTGTCGGGTCGTCAGAGGGGGTATAGAGGGATTTTTCATTTTCAAAATTACTTCAAAAATCAAATATGACTTGGCACGCATCATAGTATGGTGCAAAATATTCATTTCCATCCGAATAACAATAATTCGTCAACCAAAATCATTGTCGGTCGTCAGAGGGGGTACAGAGGGATTTCTCAAATTCAAAATTACCTAAAATATCAAATATGACTTGGCACGCAACATGGTGGGGTGAAGAATATCTATTTCCATCCGAATAACAATAATTCGTCAACAGAAATCATTGCCGGGTTTTCAGAAGAGGTATAGAGGGATTTTTCATTTTCAAAATTTCTTCAAAATTCAAATATGACTTGGCACGCATCATAGTATGGTGCAAAATATTCATTTCCATCCGAATAACAATAATTCGTCAACCAAAATCATTGTCGGTCGTCAGAAGGGGTACAGAGGGATTTCTCAAATTCAAAATTACCTAAAATATCAAATATGACTTGGCACGCAACATGGTGGGGTGCAGAATATCTATTTCCATCTGAATAACAATAATTCGTCAACAGAAATCATTGTCGGGTCGTCAGAGGGGGTATAGAGGGATTTTTCATTTTCAAAATTACTTCAAAAATCGAATATGACTTGGCACTTATCATGGTGGGGTGCAGAATATCCATTTCCATCTGAATAACAATAATTCGTCAACAGAAATCATTGTCGGGTAGTCAGAGGGGGTATAGAGGGATTTTTCATTATCAAAACGACATCAAAAATTAAATATGACTTGGCACGCATCATAGTGGGGGGCAAAATATCCATTTCCATCTGAATAACAATAATTCGTCAACAGAAATCATTGTCGGTTCGTCAGAGGGGTATAGAGGGATTTTTCATTTTCAAAATTACTTCAAAAATCAAATATGAGTTGGCACGCATCATGGTGGGGTGCAGAATATCTATTTCCATCTGAATAACAATAATTCGTCAACAGAAATCATTGCCGGGTTGTCAGAGGAGGTATAGAGGGATTTTTCATTTTCAAAATTACTTCAAAAATCGAATATGACTTGGCACGAATCATAGTAGGGTGCCAAATATCCATGTCCATCTGAATAAACATTATTCAATAACAGAAATCATTGTCGGGTCGTCAGAGGGGGTTAAGAGGGATTTCTCATTTTCAAAATTACTTCAAAAATCAAATATGACTTGGACCGCTACATGGTGGGGTGCAGAATATCCATTTCCATCTGAATAACAATAATTCGTCAACAGAAATCATTGTCGGGTCGTTAGAGGGGGTATAGGATTTTTCATTTTCAAAATTACCTCAAAATAAAATATGACTTGGCACGCATCATACTAGGGTGCAAAATATCTACGTTCATCTGAATAACAATAATTCGTTAACAGAAATCATTGTCGGGTCGTCAGAGGGGTATAGAAGGATTTTTCATTTTCAAAATTACTTCAAAAATCAAATATGAGTTGGCACGCATCAAAGTAGGGTGCAAAATATCCATGTCATGAATAACAATAATTCGTCATTAGAAATCATTGTCGGGTCGTCAAAGGGGTTATAGAGGAATTTTTCATTTTCAAAGTTACCTCAAAAATCAAATATGACTTGGCACACATCATAGTAGGGCGCCAAATATCCATGTCTATCTGAATAACAATAATTCGTTAACGGAAAACATTTGTCGGGTCGTTAGAGGGGGTATAGAGGAATTTTTCATTTTCAAAATTACTTCAAAAATCGAATATGACTTGGCACGCATCATGGTGGGGAGCAGAATATCCATTTCCATCTGAGTAACAATAATTCATCAACAGAAGTCATCTTCGGGTCGTTAGAGGGGGTATAGAGGGATTTCACATTTTTAAAATTACTTCAAAAATCAAAGATGACTAGGCACGTATCATAGTTGGGTGCATAATATCCGTTTCCATCTGAATAATAATAATTCGTCAACAGATATCATTGTCGTGTCGTCAGAGGGGGTATAGAGGGATTTCTCATTTTTAAAATGACCTCAGAAATCAAATATGACTTGGCACGCATCAAAGTAGGGTGCAATATATTCATTTTCATCTAAATAACAATAATTCGTCGACTGAAATCTTTGTCGGGTCGTTAGAGGAAGTATAGAGGGATTTTACATTTTCAAAATCACGTGAAAAATCAAATATGACTTGGCACGCATCATAGTAGGGTGCAAAATATTGATTTCCATCCGAATAACAATAATTCGTCAACAAAAATCATTATCGGGTCGTCAGAGGGGGTATAGAGGTATTTTTCATTTTCAAAATTACCTCAAAAATCAAATATGACTTGGCACGCATTATAGTGGTGTGCAACATATCCATGTACATCTGATTAACAATAATTGTTCAACAGAAATCATTGTCGTGTCGTCAGAGGTGGTATAGAGTGATTTTTCATTTTCAAAATTACTTCAAAAATCTAACATGACTTGGCACGCATCATGGTGGGGTGCAAAGTATCCATGTCTATCTGAATAACAATAATTCGTCAACATAAATCATTGTCGTGTCGTCAGAGGGGGTATAGAGGGATTTTTCATTATCAAAATGACTTCAAAAATCAAATATGACTTGGCACGCATCATGGTGGGGTGCAGAATATCCATTTCCATCTGAATAATAATAATTCGTCAACAGAAATCATTGTCGTGTCGTCGGAGGGGGTATAGAGGAATTGATCATTTTCAAAATTACCTCAAAAATAAAATATGACTTGGCACACATCAGAGTAGGGTGCGAAATATTGATTTCCACTCGAATAACAATAATTCGTCAACAGAAATCATTGTCGGGTCGTCAGAGGGGGTATAGAGGAATTTATCATTTTCAAAATTACCTAAAATATCAAATATGACTTGGCACGCAACATGGTGGGGTGCAGAATATCTTTTTCCATCTGAATAACAATAATTCGTCAACAGAAATCATTGCCGGGTTGTCAGATGAGGTATAGGGGGATTTTTCATTTTCAATATTACTTTAAAAATCAAATAAGACTTGGCACGTATCATAGTAGGGTGCAAAATATTCATTTCCATCCTAATAACAATAATTCGTCAACCGAAATCATTGTCGGGTCGTCAGAGGGGGTACAGAGGGATTCTTCATTTTCAGAATTACCTCAAAATCAAATATGACTCGGCACGCATCATATTAGGGTGCAAAATATCCATGTCCATCTGAATAACAATAACTCGTCAAAAGAAATCATTGTCGGGTCGTCAGAGGGGCTATAGAGGGATTTTTCATTTTCAAAATTATTTCAAAAATCGAATATGACTTGGCACGCATCATGATGGGGTGCAGAATATTCATTTACATATGAATAACAATAATTCGTCAAGAGAAATCATTGTCGTGTCGTCAGAGGGGGTATGGAGGGATTTTTCATTTTCAAAATTACTTCAAAAGTCTAATATGACTTCGCACGCATCATGGTGAGGTGCAGAATACCCAATTCCATCTGAATAACAATAATTCGTCAACAGAAATCATTGTCGGGTCGTCAGAGGGGTATAGAGGGAATTTTCATTTTCAAAATTACTTCAAAAATCAAAAATGACTTGGCACGCATCATGGTGGTGTGCAACATATCCATTTCCATCTGAATAACAATAAGACGTCACCAGAAATCATTGTCGGATCGTCAGAAGGGGTATAGAGGAATATATCATTTTCAAAATGACTAAAAATCAAATATGTCTCTGCAAGCATCATGGTGGGGTGAAAATTATCCATTTCCATTTGAATAACAATAATTCGTCAACAGAAATCAATGTCGTGTCGTCAGAGGGGGTATGAAGGGATTTTTCATTTTCAAAATTACCTCAAAATCAAATATGACTTGGCACGCATTATAGTGGGGTGCAGAATATCCATGTCTAACTGAATAACAATAAATCGTTAACGGAAATCATTGTCGGGTCGTTAGAGGGGGTATAGAGGGATTTCTCATTTTCAAAATTACTTCAAAAATCGAATATGACTTGGCACGCATCATGGTGGGGTGCAGAATATCCATTTCCATATGAGTAACAATTATTCATCAACAGAAGACATTGTCGGGTCGTTAGAGGAGGTATAGAGGGATTTCACATTTTTAAAATTACTTCAAAAATCAAAGATGACTAGGCACGTATCATAGTTGGGTGCATAATATCCGTTTCCATCTTAATAATAATAATTCGTCGACAGATATCATTGTCGTGTCGTCAGAGGGGGTATAGAGGGATTTCTCATTTATAAAATGACTTCAGAAATCAAATATGACTTGGCAAGCATCAAAGTAGGGTGCAATATATTCATTCTCATCTAAATAACAATAATTTGTCGACTGAACTCTTTGTCGGGTCGTTAGAGGAGGTATAGAGGGATTTTACATTTTCAAAATCACTTCAAAAATCAAATATGACTTGGCACGCATCATAGTAGGGTGCAAAATATTGATTTCCATCCGAATCACAATAATTCGTCAACAGAAATCATTGTCGGGTCGTCAGAGGGGGTATAGAGGTATTTTTCATTTTCAAAATTACCTCAGAAATCAAATATGACTTGGCACGCATTATGGTGGTGTGCAACATATCCATGTGCATTTGATTAACAATAATTGTTCAACAGAAATCATTGTCGTGTCGTCAGAGGGGGTACAGAGGGATTTTTCTTTTTCAAAATTACTTCAAAAATCTAACATGACTTGGCACGCATCATGGTGGGGTGCAAAGTATCCATGTCTAACTGAATAACAATAATTCGTCAACATAAATCATTGTCGTGTCGTCAGAGGGCGTATAGAGGGATTTTTCATTATCAAAATGACTTCAAAAATCAAATATGACTTGGCACGCATCAAGGTGGGGTGCAGAATATCCATGTCCATCTGAATAACAATAATTCGTCAATAGAAATCACTTTCGGGTCGTTAGAGGGGGTATAGAGAGATTTTTCATTTTCAAAATTACTTCAAAAATCGAATATGACTTGGCACGCATCATGGTGGGGTGCAGAATATCCATTTCCATATGAGTAACAATTATTCATCAACAGAAGTCATTGTCGGGTCGTTAGAGGGGGTATAGAGGGATTTCACATTTTTAAAATTACTTCAAAAATCAAAGATGACTAGGCACGTATCATAGTAGGGTGCATAATATCCGTTTCCATCTTAATAATTATAATTCGTCAACAGATATCATTGTCGTGTCGTCAGAGGGGGTATAGAGGGATTTCTCATTTATAAAATGACTTCAGAAATCAAATATGACTTGGCACGCATCAAAGTAGGGTGCAATATATTCATTTCCATCTAAATAACAATAATTCGTCGACTGAAATCATTGTCGTGTCGTCAGAGGGGGTATAGAGGGAATTTTCATTTTCAAAATTACTTCAAAAATCTATCATGACTTGGCACGCATCATGGTGGGGTGCAAAGTATCCATGTCTATCTGAATTACAATAATTCGTCCACAGAAATCATTGTCGGGTCGTCAGAGGGGGTATAGAGTGATTTCTCATTTTTAAAATGACTTCAGAAATCAAATATGACTTGGCACGCATCATAGTAGGGTGCAATATATTCATTTTCATCTGAATAACAATAATTCGTCAACAGAAATCATTGTCGGGTCGTTAGAGGGAGTATAGAGGGATTTTACATTTTTAAAATCTTTTCAAAAATCAAATATTTCTTTGCACGCATCATAGTAGGGTGCAAAATATTGATTCTCATCCGAATAACAATAATTCGTCAACAGAAATCATTGTCGGGTCGTCAGAGGGGTATAGAGGGATTTTTCATTTTCAAAATTACCTCAAAAATCAAATATGACTTGGCACGCATTATGGTGGTGTGCAACATATCCATGTGCATCTGAATAACAATAATTCGTTGACAGAAATCATTGTCGTGTCGTCAGAGGGAGTATAGAGGGATTTTTCATTTTCAAAATTACTTCAAAAACCTAACATGACTTGGCACGCATAATGGTGGGGTGCAAAGTATCCATGTCTATCTGAATAACAATAATTCGTCAACAGAAATCATTGTCGGGTCGTCAGAGGGGGTATAGAGTTATTTTTCATTATCAAAACGACCTCAAAAATCAAATATGACTTGGCACGCATTATGGTGGTCTGCAACATATCCATGTGCATCTGAATAACAATAATTCGTTGATAGAAATCATTGTCGGGTAGTCAGATGGGGTATAGAGTGATTTTTCATTTTCAAAATTACTTCAAAAATCAGATATGACCTGGCACGAATCATGGTGGGGCGCAGATTATCCATTCCCATCTGAATAACAATAATTTGTCAACAGAAATTATTGTCGAGTCGTTAGAGGGGTTATTGAGGAATTTTTCATTTTCAAAATTTCTTCAAAAATCTAATATGACTTGGCACGCATCATGGTGGGGAGCAGAATATCCATTTCCAGCTGACTAACAATAATTCGTCAACAGAAATCATTGTCGTGTCGTCAGAGGGAGTATAGAGGGATTTTTCATTTTCAGAATTACTTCAAAAACCTAACATGACTTGGCACGCATCATGGTGGGGTGCAGAATATCCATTTATATCTGAATAACAATGATTCGTCAACAGAAATCATTGTCGGGTCGTCAAAGGGGTTATAGATGGATTTTTCATTTTCAAAGTTACCTCAAAAATCAAATATGACTTGACACACATCATAGTAGGGTGCAAAATATCCATGTCTATCTGAATAACAATAATTCGTTAACGGAAAACATTTGTCGGGTCGTTAGAGGGGGTATAGAGGGATTTTTCATTTTCAAAATTACTTCAAAAATCGAATATGACTTGGCACGCATCATAATGGGGTGCAGAATATCCATTTCCATCTGAGTAACAATAATTCATCAACAGAAGTCATTGTCGGGTCGTTTGAGAGGGTATAGAGGGATTTCACATTTTTTAAATTACTTCAAAAATCAAAGATGACTAGGCACGTATCGTAGTTGGGTGCATAATATCCGTTTCCATCTGAATAATAATAATTCGTCAACAGATATCATTGTCGTGTCGTCAGAGGGGGTATAGAGGGATTTCTCATTTTTAAAATGACTTCAGAAATCAAATATGACTTGGCACGCATCAAAGTAGGGTGCAATATATTCATTTTCATCTAAATAACAATAATTCGTCGACTGAAATCTTTGTCGGGTCGTTAGAGGATGTATAGAGGGATTTTACATTTTCAAAATAACTTCAAAAATCAAATATGACTTGGCACGCATATAGTAGGGTGCAAAATATTGATTTCCATCCGAATAACAATAATTCGTCAACAGAAATCATTGTCGGGTCGTCAAAGGGGGTATAGAGAGATTTTTCATTTTCAAAGTTACCTCAAAAATCAAATATGACTTGGCACACATCATAGTAGGGTGCCAAATATCCATGTCTATCTGAATAACAATAATTCGTTGACAGAAATCATTGTCGGGTCGTCAGATGGGGTATAGAGTGATTTTTCATTTTCAAAATTACTTCAAAAATCAGATATGACCTGGCACGAATCATGGTGCGGCGCAGAATATCCATTCCCATCTGAATGACAATAATTTGTCAACAGAAGTCATTGTCGAGTCGTTAGAGGGGTTATTGAGGTATTTTTCATTTTCAAAATTTCTTCAAAAATCTAATATGACTTGGCACGCATCATCGTGGGGAGCAGAATATCCATTTCCAGCTGAATAACAATAATTCGTCAACAGAAATCATTGTCGTGTCGTCAGAGGGAGTATAGAGGGATTTTTTATTTTCAAAATTACTTCAAAAACCTAACATGGCTTGACACGCATCATGGTGGGGTGCAAAGTATATATGTCTATCTGAATAACAATAATTCGTCAACAGAAATCATTGTCGGGTCGTCAGAGGGGGTATAGAGTTATTTTTCATTATCAAAACGACTTCAAAAATCAAATATGACTTGGCACGCATCATGGTGGTGTGCAGAATATCCATTTATATCTGAATAACAATGATTTGTCATTAGAAATCATTGTCGGGTCGTCAAAGGGGTTATAGAGGAATTTTTCATTTTCAAAGTTACCTCAAAAATCAAATATGACTTGGCACACATCATAGTAGGGCGCCAAATATCCATGTCTATCTGAATAACAATAATTCGTTAACGGAAAACATTTGTCGGGTCGTTAGAGGGGGTATAGAGGAATTTTTCATTTTCATAATTACTTCAAAAATCGAATATGACTTGGCACGCATCATGGTGGGGTGCAGAATATCCATTTCCATCTGAATAACAATAATTCATCAACAGAAGTCATTGTTGGGTCGTTAGAAGGGGTATAGAGGGATTTCACATTTTTAAAATTACTTCAAAAATCAAAGATGACTAGGCACGTATCATAGTTGGGTGCATAATATCCGTTTCCATCTGAATAATAATAATTCGTCAACAGATATCATTGTCGTGTCGTCAGAGGGGGTATAGAGGGATTTCTCATTTTTAAAATGACTTCAGAAATCAAATATGACTTGGCACGCATCAAAGTAGGGTGCAATATATTCATTTTCATCTAAATAACAATAATTCGTCGACTGAAATCTTTGTCGGGTCGTTAGAGGAAGTATAGAGGGATTTTACATTTTCAAAATCACGTGAAAAATCAAATATGACTTGGCACGCATCATAGTAGGGTGCAAAATATTGATTTCCATCCGAATAACAATAATTCGTCAACAGAAATCATTATCGGGTCGTCAGAGGGGGTATAGAGGTATTTTTCATTTTCAAAATTACCTCAAAAATCTAACATGACTTGGCACGCATCATGGTGGGGTGCAAAGTATCCATGTCTATCTGAATAACAATAATTCGTCAACATAAATCATTGTCGTGTCGTCAGAGGGGGTATAGAGGGATTTTTCATTATCAAAATGACTTCAAAAATCAAATATGACTTGGCACGCATCATGGTGGGGTGCAGAATATCCATTTCCATCTGAATAATAATAATTCGTCAACAGAAATCATTGTCGTGTCGTCGGAGGGGGTATAGAGTGATTTTTCATTTTCAAAATTACTTCAAAAATCTAACATGACTTGGCACGCATCATGGTGGGGTGCAAAGTATCCATGTCTATCTGAATAACAATAATTCGTCAACATAAATCATTGTCGTGTCGTCAGAGGGGGTATAGAGGGATTTTTCATTATCAAAATGACTTCAAAAATCAAATATGACTTGGCACGCATCATGGTGGGGTGCAGAATATCCATTTCCATCTGAATAATAATAATTCGTCAACAGAAATCATTGTCGTGTCGTCGGAGGGGGTATAGAGGAATTGATCATTTTCAAAATTACCTCAAAAATCAAATATGGCTTGGCACGCAACATGGTGGGGCGCAAAATATTCATTTCCATCTGAATACCTATAATTCATCAACAGAAATCATTGTCGGGTCGTAAGAGGGTGTACAGAGGGATTTTACATTTTCAAAATCACTTCAAAAATCGAATATGACTTGGCACGCATCATGATGGGGTGCAGAATATTCATTTACATATGAATAACAATAATTCGTCAAGAGAAATCATTGTCGTGTCGTCAGAGGGGGTATGGAGGGATTTTTCATTTTCAAAATTACTTCAAAAATCTAATATGACTTGGCACGCATCATGGTGAGGTGCAGAATACCCATTTCCATCTGAATAACAATAATTCGTCAACAGAAATCATTGTCGGGTCGTCAGAGGGGTATAGAGGGAATTTTCATTTTCAAAATTACTTCAAAAATCAAAAATGACTTGGCACGCATCATGGTGGTGTGCAACATATCCATTTCCATCTGAATAACAATAAGACGTCACCAGAAATCATTGTCGGATCGTCAGAAGGGGTATAGAGGAATATATCATTTTCAAAATGACTTAAAAATCAAATATGACTTTGCAAGCATCATGGTGGGGTGAAAAATATCCATTTCCATTTGAATAACAATAATTCGTCAACAGAAATCAATGTCGTGTCGTCAGAGGGGGTATGAAGGGATTTTTCATTTTCAAAATTACCTCAAAATCAAATATGACTTGGCACGCATTATAGTGGGGTGCAGAATATCCATGTCTAAATGAATAACAATAATTCGTTAACGGAAATCATTGTCGGGTCGTTAGAGGGGGTATAGAGGGATTTCTCATTTTCAAAATTACTTCAAAAATCGAATATGACTTGGCACGCAACATGGTGGGGCGCAAAATATTCATTTCCATCTGAATACCTATAATTCATCAACAGAAATCATTGTCGGGTCGTAAGAGGGTGTACAGAGGGATTTTACATTTTCAAAATCACTTCAAAAATCGAATATGACTTGGCACGCATCATGGTGGGGTGCAGAATATCCATTTCCATATGAGTAACAATTATTCATCAACAGAAGTCATTGTCGGGTCGTTAGAGGAGGTATAGAGGGATTTCACATTTTTAAAATTACTTCAAAAATCAAAGATGACTAGGCACGTATCATAGTTGGGTGCATAATATCCGTTTCCATCTTAATAATAATAATTCGTCGACAGATATCATTGTCGTGTCGTCAGAGGGGGTATAGAGGGATTTCTCATTTATAAAATGACTTCAGAAATCAAATATGACTTGGCAAGCATCAAAGTAGGGTGCAATATATTCATTCTCATCTAAATAACAATAATTCGTCGACTGAAATCTTTGTCGGGTCGTTAGAGGAAGTATAGAGGGATTTTACATTTTCAAAATCACTTCAAAAATCAAATATGACTTGGCACGCATCATAGTAGGGTGCAAAATATTGATTTCCATCCGAATAACAATAATTCGTCAACAGAAATCATTGTCGGGTCGTCAGAGGGGGTATAGAGGTATTTTTCATTTTCAAAATTACCTCAGAAATCAAATATGACTTGGCACGCATTATGGTGGTGTGCAACATATCCATGTGCATCTGATTAACAATAATTGTTCAACAGAAATCATTGTCGTGTCGTCAGAGGGGGTACAGAGGGATTTTTCTTTTTCAAAATTACTTCAAAAATCTAACATGACTTGGCACGCATCATGGTGGGGTGCAAAGTATCCATGTCTAACTGAATAACAATAATTCGTCAACATAAATCATTGTCGTGTCGTCAGAGGGCGTATAGAGGGATTTTTCATTATCAAAATGACTTCAAAAATCAAATATGACTTGGCACGCATCATGGTGAGGTGCAGAATATCCATTTCCATCTGAATAATAATAATTCGTCAACAGAAATCATTGTCGTGTCGTCAGAGGGGGTCTAGAGGGATTTTTCATTTTCAAAATTACCTCAAAATCAAATATGACTTTGCATGCATCATGGTAGGGTGCCAAATATCCATGTCCATCTGAATAACAATTATTCATCAACAGAAGTCATTGTCGGGTCGTTAGAGGGGGTATAGAGGAATTTCACATTTTTAAAATTACTTCAAAAATCAATGATGACTAGGCACGTATCATAGTAGGGTGCATAATATCCGTTCCCATCTTAATAATTATAATTCGTCAACAGATATCATTCTCGTGTCGTCAGAGGGGGTATAGAGGGATTTCTCATTTATAAAATGACTTCAGAAATCAAATATGACTTGGCACGCATCAAAGTAGGGTGCAATATATTCATTTCCATCTAAATAACAATAATTCGTCGACTGAAATCATTGTCGGGTCGTCAGAGGGGGTATAGAGTGATTTCTCATTTTTAAAATGACTTCAGAAATCAAATATGACTTGGCACGCATCATAGTAGGGTGCAATATATTCATTTTCATCTGAATAACAATAATTCGTCAACAGAAATCATTGTCGGGTCGTTAGAGGGAGTATAGAGGGATTTTACATTTTTAAAATCTTTTCAAAAATCAAATATTTCTTTGCACGCATCATAGTAGGGTGCAAAATATTGATTCTCATCCGAATAACAATAATTCGTCAACAGAAATCATTGTCGGGTCGTCAGAGGGGGTATAGAGGGATTTTTCATTTTCAAAATTACCTCAAAAATCAAATATGACTTGGCACGCATTATGGTGGTGTGCAACATATCCATGTGCATCTGAATAACAATAATTCGTTGACAGAAATCATTGTCGTGTCGTCAGAGGGAGTATAGAGGGATTTTTCATTTTCAAAATTACTTCAAAAACCTAACATGACTTGGCACGCATCATGGTGGGGTGCAAAGTATCCATGTCTATCTGAATAACAATAATTCGTCAACAGAAATCATTGTCGGGTCGTCAGAGGGGGTATAAAGTTATTTTTCATTATCAAAACGACTTCAAAAATCAAATATGACTTGGCACGCATCATGGTGGGGTGCAGAATATCCATTTATATCTGAATAACAATGATTTGTCATTAGAAATCATTGTCGGGTTCTCAAAGGGGTTATAGAGGGATTTTTCATTTTCAAAGTTACCTCAAAAATCAAATATGACTTGGCACACATCATAGTAGGGTGCCAAATATCCATGTCTATCTGAATAACAATAATTCGTTAACGGAAAACATTTGTCGGGTCGTTAGAGGGGGTATAGAGGGATTTTTCATTTTCAAAATTACTTCAAAAATCGAATATGACTTGGCACGCATCATGGTGGGGTGCAGAATATCCATTTCCATCTGAGTAACAATAATTCATCAACAGAAGTCATTTTCGTGTCGTTAGAGGGGGTATAGAGGGATTTCACATTTTTAAAATTACTTCAAAAATCAAAGATGACTAGGCAGGTATCATAGTTGGGTGCATAATATCCGTTTCCATCTGAATAATAAGAATTCGTCAACAGATATCATTGTCGTGTCGTCAGAGGGGGTATAGAGGGATTTCTCATTTTTAAAATGACTTCAGAAATCAAATATGACTTGGCACGCATCAAAGTAGGGTGCAATATATTCATTTTCATCTAAATAACAATAATTCGTCGACTGAAATCTTTGTCGGGTCGTTAGAGGAAGTATAGAGGGATTTTACATTTTCAAAATCACGTGAAAAATCAAATATGACTTGGCACGCATCATAGTAGGGTGCAAAATATTGATTTCTATCCGAATAACAATAATTCGTCAACAGAAATCATTGTCGGGTCGTCAGAGGGGGTATAGAGGTATTTTTCATTTTCAAAATTACCTCAAAAATCAAATATGACTTGGCACGCATTATAGTGGTGTGCAACATATCCATGTACATCTGATTAACAATAATTGTTCAACAGAAATCATTGTCGTGTCGTCAGAGGGGGTATAGAGTGATTTTTCATTATCAAAATGACTTCAAAAATCAAATATGACTTGGCACGCATCATGGTGGGGTGCAGAATATCCATTTCCATCTGAATAATAATAATTCGTCAACAGAAATCATTGTCGTGTCGTCGGAGGGGGTATAGAGGAATTGATCATTTTCAAAATTACCTCAAAAATAAAATATGACTTGGCACACATCAGAGTAGGGTGCGAAATATTGATTTCCACTCGAATAACAATAATTCGTCAACAGAAATCATTGTCGGGTCGTCAGAGGGGGTATAGAGGAATTTATCATTTTCAAAATTACCTAAAATATCAAATATGACTTGGCACGCAACATGGTGGGGTGCAGAATATCTTTTTCCATCTGAATAACAATAATTCGTCAACAGAAATCATTGCCGGGTTGTCAGATGAGGTATAGAGGGATTTTTCATTTTCAATATTACTTTAAAAATCAAATAAGACTTGGCACGTATCATAGTAGGGTGCAAAATATTCATTTCCATCCTAATAACAATAATTCGTCAACCGAAATCATTGTCGGGTCGTCAGAGGGGGTACAGAGGGATTCTTCATTTTCAGAATTACCTCAAAATCAAATATGACTCGGCACGCATCATATTAGGGTGCAAAATATCCATGTCCATCTGAATAACAATAACTCGTCAACAGAAATCATTGTCGGGTCGTCAGAGGGGCTATAGAGGGATTTTTCATTTTCAAAATTCTTTCAAAAATCAAATATGGCTTGGCACGCAACATGGTGGGGCGCAAAATATTCACTTCCATCTGAATACCTATAATTCATCAACAGAAATCATTGTCGGGTCGTAAGAGAGTGTACAGAGGGATTTTACATTTTCAAAATCACTTCTAAAATCGAATATGACTTGGCACGCATCATGATGGGGTGCAGAATATTCATTTACATATGAATAACAATGAGACGTCACCAGAAATCATTGTCGGATCGTCAGAAGGGGTATAGAGGAATATATCATTTTCAAAATGACTTAAAAATCAAATATGACTTTGCAAGCATCATGGTGGGGTGAAAAATATCCATTTCCATTTGAATAACAATAATTCGTCAACAGAAATCATTGTCGGGTCGTCAGAGGGGGTATAGAGGTATTTTTCATTTTCAAAATTACCTCAGAAATCAAATATGACTTGGCACGCATTATGGTGGTGTGCAACATATCCATGTGCATCTGATTAACAATAATTGTTCAACAGAAATCATTGTCGTGTCGTCAGAGGGGGTACAGAGGGATTTTTCTTTTTCAAAATTACTTCAAAAATCTAACATGACTTGGCACGCATCATGGTGGGGTGCAAAGTATCCATGTCTAACTGAATAACAATAATTCGTCAACATAAATCATTGTCGTGTCGTCAGAGGGCGTATAGAGGGATTTTTCATTATCAAAATGACTTCAAAAATCAAATATGACTTGGCACGCATCATGGTGGGGTGCAGAATATCCATTTCCATCTGAATAATAATAATTCGTCAACAGAAATCATTGTCGTGTCGTCAGAGGGGGTCTAGAGGGATTTTTCATTTTCAAAATTACCTCAAAATCAAATATGACTTTGCATGCATCATGGTAGGGTGCCAAATATCCATGTCCATCTGAATAACAATAATTCGTCAATAGAAATCACTTTCGGGTCGTTAGAGGGGGTATAGAGAGATATTTCATTTTCAAAATTACTTCAAAAATCGAATATGACTTGGCACGCATCATGGTGGGGTGCAGAATATCCATTTCCATATGAGTAACAATTATTCATCAACAGAAGTCATTGTCGGGTCGTTAGAGGGGGTATAGAGGGATTTCACATTTTTAAAATTACTTCAAAAATCAAAGATGACTAGGCACGTATCATAGTAGGGTGCATAATATCCGTTTCCATCTTAATAATTATAATTCGTCAACAGATATCATTGTCGTGTCGTCAGAGGGGGTATAGAGGGATTTCTCATTTATAAAATGACTTCAGAAATCAAATATGACTTGGCACGCATCAAAGTAGGGTGCAATATATTCATTTCCATCTAAATAACAATAATTCGTCGACTGAAATCATTGTCGTGTCGTCAGAGGGGGTATAGAGGGATTTTTCATTTTCAAAATTACTTCAAAAATCTAACATGACTTGGCACGCATCATGGTGGGGTGCAAAGTATCCATGTCTATCTGTATTACAATAATTCGTCCACATAAATCATTGTCGGGTCGTCAGAGGGGGTATAGAGTGATTTCTCATTTTTAAAATGACTTCAGAAATCAAATATGACTTGGCACGCATCATAGTAGGGTGCAATATATTCATTTTCATCTGAATAACAATAATTCGTCAACAGAAATCATTGTCGGGTCGTTAGAGGGAGTATAGAGGGATTTTACATTTTTAAAATCTTTTCAAAAATCAAATATTTCTTTGCACGCATCATAGTAGGGTGCAAAATATTGATTCTCATCCGAATAACAATAATTCGTCAACAGAAATCATTGTCGGGTCGTCAGAGGGGGTATAGAGGGATTTTTCATTTTCAAAATTACCTCAAAAATCAAATATGACTTGGCACGCATTATGGTGGTGTGCAACATATCCATGTGCATCTGAATAACAATAAGTCGTTGACAGAAATCATTGTCGGGTCGTCAGATGGGGTATAGAGGGATTTTTCATTTTCAAAATTACTTCAAATATCAGATATGACCTGGCACGAATCATGGTGGGGTGCAGAATATCCATTCCTATCTGAATAACAATAATTCGTCAACAGAAATCATTGTCGAGTCGTTAGAGGGGTTATTCAGGTATTTTTCATTTTCAAAATTTCTTCAAAAATCTAATATGACTTGGCACGCATCATGGTGGGGTGCAGAATATCCATTTCCATCTGAATAACTATAATTCATCAACAGAAGTCATTGTCGGGTCGTTAGAGGGGGTATAGAGGGATTTCACATTTTCAAAATTACTTCAAAAATCAAATATGACTAGGCACGTATCATAGTTGGGTGCATAATATCCGTTTCCATCTGAATAATAATAATTCGTCAACAGATATCATTGTCGTGTCGTCAGAGGGGGTATAGAGTGATTTCTCATTTTTAAAATGACTTCAGAAATCAAATATGACTTGGCACGCATCATAGTAGGGTGCAATATATTCATTTTCATCTAAATAACAATAATTCGTCAACAGAAATCATTGTCGGGTCGTTAGAGGGAGTATAGAGGGATTTTACATTTTAAAAATTATTTCAAAAATCAAATATTTCTTGGCACGCATCATAGTAGGGTGCAAAATATTGATTTCCATCCGAATAACAATAATTCGTCAACAGAAATCATTGTCGAGTCGTTAGAGGGGTTATTGAGGTATTTTTCATTTTCAAAATTTCTTCAAAAATCTAATATGACTTGGCACGCATCATAGTGGGGTGCAGAATATCCATTTCCATCTAGATAACAATGATTCATCAACAGAAGTCATTGTCGGGTCGTTAGAGGGGGTATAGAGGGATTTCACATTTTCAAAATTACTTCAAAAATCAAATATGACTAGGCACGTATCATAGTTTGGTGCATAATATCCGTTTCCATCTGAATAATAATAATTCGTCAACAGATATCATTGTCGTGTCGTCAGAGGGGTATAGAGTGATTTCTCATTTTTAAAATGACTTCAGAAATCAAATATGACTTGGCACGCATCATAGTAGTGTGCAAAATATCCATGTCCAACTGAATAACAATAATTCGTCAACAGAAATCATTGTCGTGTCGTCAAAGGGGGTATAGAGGGATATTTCATTTTCAAAATTACTTCAAAAATCTAACATGACTTGGCACGCATCATGGTGGGGTGCAGAATATCCATTAATATCTGAATAACAATAATTCGTCAACGGAAATCATTGTCGGGTCGTCAAAGGTGGTATAGAGGGATTGTTCATTTTCAAAGTTACCTCAAAAATCAAATATGACTTGGCACACATCAAAGTAGTGTGCAAAATATCCATGGCCAACTGAATAACAATAATTCGTCAACAGAAATCATTGTCGGGTCGTCGGAGGGGGTATAGAGGAATTGATCATTTTCAAAATTACCTCAAAAATCAAATATGACTTGGCACACATCAGAGTAGGGTGCGAAATATTGATTTCCACTCGAATAACAATAATTCGTCAACAGAAATCATTGTCGGGTCGTCAGAGGGGGTATAGAGGAATTTATCATTTTCAAAATTACCTAAAATATCAAATATGACTTGGCACGCAACATGGTGGGGTGCAGAATATCTTTTTCCATCTGAATAACGATAATTCGTCAACAGAAATCATTGCCGGGTTGTCAGATGAGGTATTGAGGGATTTTTCATTTTCAATATTACTTTAAAAATCAAATAAGACTTGGCACGTATCATAGTAGGGTGCAAAATATTCATTTTCATCCTAATAACAATAATTCGTCAACCGAAATCATTGTCGGGTCGTCAGAGGGGGTACAGAGGGATTCTTCATTTTCAGAATTACCTCAAAATCAAATATGACTCGGCACGCATCATATTAGGGTGCAAAATATCCATGTCCATCTGAATAACAATAACTCGTCAACAGAAATCATTGTCGGGTCGTCAGAGGGGCTATAGAGGGATTTTTCATTTTCAAAATTATTTCAAAAATCAAATATGGCTTGGCACGCAACATGGTGGGGCGCAAAATATTCATTTCCATCTGAATACCTATAATTCATCAACAGAAATCATTGTCGGGTCGTAAGAGGGTGTACAGAGGGATTTTACATTTTCAAAATCACTTCAAAAATCGAATATGACTTGGCACGCATCATGGTGAGGTGCAGAATACCCATTTCCATCTGAATAACAATAATTCGTCAACAGAAATCATTGTCGGGTCGTCAGAGGGGTATAGAGGGAATTTTCATTTTCAAAATTACTGCAAAAATCAAAAATGACTTGGCACGCATCATGGTGGTGTGCAACATATCCATTTCCATCTGAATAACAATAAGACGTCACCAGAAATCATTGTCGGATCGTCAGAAGGGGTATAGAGGAATATATCATTTTCAAAATGACTTAAAAATCAAATATGACTTTGCAAGCATCATGGTGGGGTGAAAAATATCCATTTCCATTTGAATAACAATAATTCGTCAACAGAAATCAATGTCGTGTCGTCAGAGGGGGTATGAAGGGATTTTTCATTTTCAAAATTACCTCAAAATCAAATATGACTTGGCACGCATTATAGTGGGGTGCAGAATATCCATGTCTAACTGAATAACAATAATTCGTTAACGGAAATCATTGTCGGGTCGTTAGAGGGGGTATAGAGGGATTTCTCATTTTCAAAATTACTTCAAAAATCGAATATGACTTGGCACGCATCATGGTGGGGTGCAGAATATCCATTTCCATATGAGTAACAATTATTCATCAACAGAAGTCATTGTCGGGTCGTTAGAGGAGGTATAGAGGGATTTCACATTTTTAAAATTACTTCAAAAATCAAAGATGACTAGGCACGTATCATAGTTGGGTGCATAATATCCGTTTCCATCTTAATAATAATTATTCGTCAACAGAAATCATTGTCGGGTCGTCAGAGGGGGTATAGAGGTATTTTTCATTTTCAAAATTACCTCAGAAATCAAATATGACTTGGCACGCATTATGGTGGTGTGCAACATATCCATGTGCATCTGATTAACAATAATTGTTCAACAGAAATCATTGTCGTGTCGTCAGAGGGGGTATAGAGGGATTTTTCTTTTTCAAAACTACTTCAAAAATCTAACATGACTTGGCACGCATCATGGTGGGGTGCAAAGTATCCATGTCTATCTGAATAATAATAATTCGTCAACATAAATCATTGTCGTGTCGTCAGAGGGCGTATAGAGGGATTTTTCATTATCAAAATGACTTCAAAAATCAAATATGACTTGGCACGCATCATGGTGGGGTGCAGAATATCCATTTCCATCTGAATAATAATAATTCGTCAACAGAAATCATTGTCGTGTCGTCAGAGGGGGTCTAGAGGGATTTTTCATTTTCAAAATTACCTCAAAATCAAATATGACTTTGCATGCATCATGGTAGGGTGCCAAATATCCATGTCCATCTGAATAACAATAATTCGTTAACAGAAATCGTTAGAAGGGGTATAGAGGGATTTATCATTTTCAAAATAACTTCAAATATCAAATATGAGTTTGCACGCATCATGGTGGGGTGCAAAGTATCCATGTCCATCTGAATAACAATAATTCGTCAACAGAAATTATTGTCGGGTCGTCAGAGGGGGTATAGAGGGATTTTTCATTTTCAAAATTACCTCAAAAATCAAATATGACTTGGCACGCATCATGGTGGTGTGCAACATATCCATGTCCATCTGAATAACAATAATTCGTTAACAGAAATCATTGTCGGGTCGTCAGATGGGGTATAGAGGGAATTTTCATTTTCAAAATTACTTCAAAAATCGAAAATGACTTGGCACGCATCATGGTGGTGTGCAACATATCGATGATTATCTGAATAACAATAATTCGTTAACAGAAATCATTGTCGGGTCGTCAGAGGGGGATAGAAGGATTAATCATTTTCAAAATTACTTCAAAAATCAGATATGACCTGGCACGAATCATGGTGGGGTGCAGAATATCCATTCCCATCTGAATAACAATAATTCGTCAATAGAAATCACTTTCGGGTCGTTAGAGGGGGTATAGAGAGATTTTTCATTTTCAAAATATCTTCAAAAATCTAATTTGACATGGCACGCATCATGGTGGGGTGCAGAATATCTATTCACAGCTGAATAACAATAATTCCACAACAGAAATCATTGTCGTATCGTCAGAGGAGGTATAGAGGGATTTTTCATTTTCAAAATTACTTCAAAAATCTAATATGACTTGGCACGCATCATGATGGGGTGCAGAATATCCATTTACATCTGAATAACAAAAATTCGTCAACAGAAATCATTGTCGTGTCGTCAGAGGGGGTATAGAGGGATTTTTCATTTTCAAAATTACTTCAAAAATCAAATATGACCTGGACCGCTAAATGGTGGGGTGCAGAATATCCATTTCCATCTGAATAACAATAATTCGTCAACAGAAATCATTGTCGGGTCGTTAGAGGGAGTATAGAGGGATTTTACATTTTAAAAATCTTTTCAAAAATCAAATATTTTTTTGCACGCATCATAGTAGGGTGCAAAATATTGATTCTCATCCGAATGACAATAAATCGTCAACAGAAATCATTGTCGGGTCTTCAGAGGGGGTATAGAGGGATTTTTCATTTTCAAAATTACCTCAAAATCAAATATGACTTGGCACGCATCATAGTAGGGTGCCAAATATACATGTCTATCTGAATAAACATTATTCGATAACAGAAATCATTGTCGGGTCGTCAGAGGGGGTATAGAGGGATTTTCCATTTTCAAAATTACTTCAAAAATCAAATATGACCTGGACCGCTACATGGTGGGGTGCAGAATATCCATTTCCATCTGAATAACAATAATTCGTCAACAGAAATCATTGTCAGGTCGTCAAAGGGGGTATAGAGGGATTTTTCATTATCAAAATTACCTCCAAATAAAATATGACTTGGCACGCATCATAGTAGGGTGCAAAATATCTATGTCCATCTGAATAACAATAATTCGTCAACAGAAATCATTGTCGGGTCGTCAGAGGGGGTATAGAGGGATTTTTAATTATCAAAACGACTTCAAAAATCAAATATGAGTTGGCACACATCATAGTAGGGTGCGAAATATCCATGTCTAACTGAATAACAATAATTTGTCAACAGAAATCATTGTCGGGTCGATAGAGGGTGTACAAAGGGATTTCACATTTTCAAAATCACTTCAAAAATCTAATATGACTTGGCACGCATCATGATGGGGTGCAGAATATCCGTTTACATCTGAATGACAATAATTCGTCAACAGAAATCATTGTCGTGTCGTCATAGGGGTAATAGAGGGATTTTTCATTTATAAAATTACCGCAAAATCAAATATGACTTGGCACGCATCATAGTAGGGTGCCAAATATCCATGTCTATCTGAATAACAATAATTCGTTAACGGAAATCATTGTCGGGTCGTTAAAGGGGGTATAGAGGGATTTCACATTTTCAAAATTACTTCAAAAATCAAATATGACTAGGCACGTATCATAGTTGGGTGCATAATATCCGTTTCCATCTGAATAATAATAATTCGTCAACAGATATCATTGTCGTGTCGTCAGAGGGGGTATAGAGTGATTTCTCATTTTTAAAATGACTTCAGAAATTAAATATGACTTGGCACGCATCATAGTAGGGTGCAATATATTCATTTTCATCTAAATAACAATAACTCGTCAACAGAAATCATTGTCGGGTCGTTAGAGGAAGTATAGAGGGATTTTACATTTTAAAAATCTTTTCAAAAATCAAATATTTCTTTGCACGCATCTTAGTAGGGTGCAAAATATTGATTCCCATCCGAATAACAATAATTCGTCAACAGAAATCATTGTCGTGTCGTCAGAGGGGGTATAGAGGGATTTTTCATTTTCAAAATTACCTCAAAAATCAAATATGACTTGGCACGCATTATGGTGGTGTGCAACATATCCATGTGCATCTGAATAACAATAATTCGTTGATAGAAATCATTGTCGGGTCGTCAGATGGGGTATAGAGTGATTTTTCATTTTCAAAATTACTTCAAAAATCAGATATGACCTGGCACGAATCATGGTGGGGCGCAGAATATCCATTCCCATCTGAATAACAATAATTTGTCAACAGAAATCATTGTCGAGTCGTTAGAGGGGTTATTGAGGAATTTTTCATTTTCAAAATTTCTTCAAAAATCTAATATGACTTGGCACGCATCATGGTGGGGAGCAGAATATCCATTTCCAGCTGAATAACAATAATTCGTCAAAAGAAATCATTGTCGTGTCGTCAGAGGGAGTATAGAGGGATTTCTCTTTTTCAAAATTACTTCAAAAACCTAACATGACTTGGCACGCATCATGGTGGGGTGCAGAATATCCATTTATATCTGAATAACAATGATTCGTCAACAGAAATCATTGTCGGGTCGTCAAAGGGGTTATAGAGGGATTTTTCATTTTCAAAGTTACCTCAAAAATCAAATATGACTTGACACACATCATAGTAGGGTGCCAAATATCCATGTCTATCTGAATAACAATAATTCGTTAACGGAAAACATTTGTCGGGTCGTTAGAGGGGGTATAGAGGGATTTTTCATTTTCAAAATTACTTCAAAAATCGAATATGACTTGGCACGCATCATGGTGGGGTGCAGAATATCCATTTCCATCTGGGTAACAATAATTCATCAACAGAAGTCATTGTCGGGTCGTTAGAGGGGGTATAGAGGGATTTCACATTTTTTAAATTACTTCAAAAATCAAAGATGACTAGGCACGTATCATAGTTGGGTGCATAATATCCGTTTCCATCTGAATAATAATAATTCGTCAACAGATATCATTGTCGTGTCGTCAGAGGGGGTATAGAGGGATTTCTCATTTTTAAAATGACTTCAGAAATCAAATATGACTTGGCACGCATCAAAGTAGGGTGCAATATATTCATTTTCATCTAAATAACAATAATTCGTCGACTGAAATCTTTGTCGGGTCGTTAGAGGAAGTATAGAGGGATTTTACATTTTCAAAATCACTTCAAAAATCAAATATGACTTGGCACGCATCATAGCAGGGTGCAAAATATTGATTTCCATCCGAATAACAATAATTCGTCAACAGAAATCCTTGTCGGGTCGTCAAAGGGGGTATAGAGAGATTTTTCATTTTCAAAGTTACCTCAAAAATCAAATATGACTTGGCACACATCATAGTAGGGTGCCAAATATCCATGTCTATCTGAATAACAATAATTCGTTGACAGAAATCATTGTCGGGTCGTCAGATGGGGTATAGAGTGATTTTTCATTTTCAAAATTACTTCAAAAATCAGATATGACCTGGCACGAATCATGGTGGGGCGCAGAATATCCATTCCCATCTGAATAACAATAATTTGTCAACAGAAATCATTGTCGAGTCGTTAGAGGGGTTATTGAGGTATTTTTCATTTTCAAAATTTCTTCAAAATTCTAATATGACTTGGCACGCATCATCGTGGGGAGCAGAATATCCATTTCCAGCTGAATAACAATAATTCGTCAACAGAAATCATTGTCGTGTCGTCAGACGGAGTATAGGGGGATTTTTCATTTTCAAAATTACTTCAAAAACCTAACATGACTTGGCACGCATCATGGTGGGGTGCAAAGTATCCATGTCTATCTGAATAACAATAATTCGTCAACAGAAATCATTGTCGGGTCGTCAGAGGGGGTATAGAGTTATTTTTCATTATCAAAACGACTTCAAAAATCAAATATGACTTGGCAGGCATCATGGTGGGGTGCAAAATATCCATTTATATCTGAATAACAATGATTTGTCAACAGAAATCATTGTCGGGTCGTCAAAGGGGTTATAGAGGGATTTTTCATTTTCAAAGTTACCTCAAAAATCAAATATGACTTGGCACACATCATAGTAGGGTGCCAAATATCCATGTCTATCTGAATAAAAATAATTCGTTAACGGAAAACATTTGTCGGGTCGTTAGAGGGGGTATAGAGGGATTTTTCATTTTCAAAATTACTTCAAAAATCGAATATGACATGGCACGCATCATGGTGGGGTGCAGAATATCCATTTCCATCTGAGTAACAATAATTCGTCAACAGATATCATTGTCGGGTCGTCAGAGGGGGTATAGAGGGATTTCTCATTTTTAAAATGACTTCAGAAATCAAATATGACTTGGCACGCATCAAAGTAGGGTGCAATATATTCATTTTCATCTAAATAACAATAATTCGTCGACTGAAATCTTTGTCGGGTCGTTAGAGGAAGTATAGAGGGATTTTACATTTTCAAAATCACGTCAAAAATCAAATATGACTTGGCACGCATCATAGTTGGGTGCAAAATATTGATTTCCATCCGAATAACAATAATTCGTCAACAGAAATCATTGTCGGGTCGTCAGAGGGGGTATAGAGGTATTTTTCATTTTCAAAATTACCTCAAAAATCAAATATGACTTGGAACGCATTATAGTGGTGTTCAACATATCCATGTACATCTGATTAACAATAATTGTTCAACAGAAATCATTGTCGTGTCGTCAGAGGGGGTATAGAGTGATTTTTCATTTTCAAAATTACTTCAAAAATCTAACATGACTTGGCACGCATCATGGTGGGGTGCAAAGTATCCCTGTCTATCTGAATAACAATAATTCGTCAACATAAATCATTGTCGTGTCGTCAGAGGGGGTATAGAGGGATTTATCATTTTCAAAATTACTTCAAATATCAAATATGAGTTTGCACGCATCATGGTGGGGTGCAAAGTATCCATGTCCATCTGAATACCAATAATTCATCAACAGAAATCATTGTCGGGTCGTCAGAGGGGGTATAGAGGGATTTTTCATTTTCAAAATTACCTCAAAAATCAAATATGACTTGGCACGCATCATGGTGGGGTGCAGAATATCTATTCACAGCTGAGTAACAATAATTCATCAACAGAAATCATTGTCGTATCGTCAGAGGGGGTATATAGGGATTTTTCATTTTCATAATTACTTCAAAAATCTAACATGATTTGGCACGCATCATGGTGGGGTGCAAAGTATCCATGTCCATCTGAATAACAATAATTCGTCAACATAAATCATTGTCGTGTCGTCAGAGGGGGTATAGAGGTATTTTTCATTTTCAAAATTACTTCAAAAATCTAATATGACTTGGCACGCATCATGATGGGGTGCAGAATATCCATTTACATCTGAATATCAAAAATTCGTCAACAGAAATCATTGTCGTGTCGTCATAGGGGGTATAGAGGGATTTTTCATTTTCAAAATTACCTCAAAATCAAATATGACTTGGCACGCATCATAGTAGGGTGCCAAATATACATGTCTATCTGAATAAACATTATTCGATAACAGAAATCATTGTCGGGTCGTCAGAGGGGGTATAGAGGGATTTTTCATTTTCAAAATTACTTCAAAAATCAAATATGACCTGGACCGCTACATGGTGGGGTGCAGGATATCCATTTCCATCTGAAAAACAATAATTCGTCAACAGAAATCATTGTCAGGTCGTCAAAGGGGGTATAGAGGGATTTTTCATTATCAAAATTACCTCAAAATAAAATATGATTTGGCACGCATCATAGTAGGGTGCAAAATATCTATGTCCATCTGAATAACAATAAGTCGTCAACAGAAATCATTGTCGGGTCGTCAGAGGGGGTATAGAGGGATTTTTCATAATCAAAACGACTTCAAAAATCAAATATGAGTTGGCACACATCATAGTAGGGTGCGAAATATCCATGTCTAACTGAATAACAATAATTCGTCAACAGAAATCATTGTCGGGTCGTAAGAGGGTGTACAGAGGGATTTTACATTTTCAAAATCACTTCAAAAATCTAATATGACTTGGCACGCATCATGATGGGGTGCAGAATATCCGTTTACATCTGAATGACATTAATTCGTCAACAGAAATCATTGGCGTGTCGTCATAGGGGTAATAGAGTGATTTTTCATTTATAAAATTACCGCAAAATCAAATATGACTTGGCACGCATCATGGTGGTGTGCAACAAATCCATGTCCATCTGAATAACAATAATTCGTCAACAGAAATCATTGTCGGGTCGTCAGAGGGGGTATAGAGGGATTTTTCATTTTCAAAATTACCTCAAAAATCAAATATGACTTGGCACGCATCATGGTGGTGTGCAACAAATCCATGTCCATCTGAATAACAATAATTCGTTAACAGAAATCATTGTCGGGTCGTCAGATGGGGTATAGAGGGAATTTTCATTTTCAAAATTACTTCAAAAATCAAAAATGACTTGGCACGCATCATGGTGGTGTGCAACATATCGATGATTATCTGAATGACAATAATTCGTTAACAGAAATCATTGTCGGTTCGTCAGAGGGGGATAGAAGGATTTATCATTTTCAAAATTACTTCAAAAATCAGATATGACCTGGCACGAATCGTGGTGGGGTGCAGAATATCCATTTCTATCTGAATAACAATAATTCGTCAATAGAAATCACTTTCGGGTCGTTAGAGGGGGTATAGAGAGATTTTTCATTTTCAAAATATCTTCAAAAATCTAATATGACTTGGCACGCATCATGGTGGGGTGCAGAATATCTATTCACAGCTGAATAACAATAATTCATCAACAGAAATTATTGTCGTATCGTCAGAGGAGGTATAGAGGGATTTTTCATTTTCATAATTACTTCAAAAATCTAACATGATTTGGCACGCATCATGGTGGGGTGCAGAATATCCATTTACATCTGAATAACAAAAATTCGTCAACAGAAATCATTGTCGTGTCGTCATAGGGGGTATAGAGGGATTTATCATTTTCAAAATTACTTCAAAAATCAGATATGACCTGGCACGAATCGTGGTGGGGTGCAGAATATCCATTTCCATCTGAATAACAATAATTCGTCAATAGAAATCACTTTCGGGTCGTTAGAGGGGGTATAGAGAGATTTTTCATTTTCAAAATATCTTCAAAAATCTAATATGACTTGGCACGCATCATGGTGGGGTGCAGAATATCTATTCACAGCTGAATAACAATAATTCATCAACAGAAATCATTGTCGTATCGTCAGAGGAGGTATAGAGGGATTTTTCATTTTCATAATTACTTCAAAAATCTAACATGATTTGGCACGCATCATGGTGGGGTGCAGAATATCCATTTACATCTGAATAACAAAAATTCGTCAACAGAAATCATTGTCGTGTCGTCATAGGGGGTATAGAGGGATTTTTCATTTTCAAAATTACCTCAAAAATCAAATATGACTTGGCACGCATCAAGGTGGTGTGCAACATATCCATGTCCATCTGAATAACAATAATTCGTTAACAGAAATCATTGTCGGGTCGTAAGATGGGGTATAGAGGGAATTTTCATTTTCAAAATTACCTCAAAAATCAAATATGACTTGGCACGCATCATGGTGGTGTGCAACATATCCATGTCCATCTGAATAACAATAATTCGTTAACAGAAATCATTGTCGGGTCGTCAGATGTGGTATAGAGGGAATTTTCATTTTCAGAATTACTTCAAAAATCAAAAATGACTTGGCACGCATCATGGTGGTGTGCAACATATCGATGATTATCTGAATAACAATAATTCGTTAACAGAAATCATTGTCGGGTCGTCAGAGGGGGATAGAAGGATTTATCATTTTCAAAATTACTTCAAAAATCAGATATGACCTGGCACGAATCATGGTGGGGTCCAGAATATCCATACCCATCTGAATAACAATAATTCGTCAATAGAAATCACTTTCGGGTCGTTAGAGGGGGTATAGAGAGATTTTTCATTTTCAAAATATCTTCAAAAATCTAATATGACTTGGCACGCATCATGGTGGGGTGCAGAATATCTATTCACAGCTGAATAACAATAATTCATCAACAGAAATCATTGTCGTATCGTCAGAGGAGGTATAGAGGGATTTTTCATTTTCATAATTACTTCAAAAATCTAACATGATTTGGCACGCATCATGGTGGGGTGCAAAGTATCCATGTCCATCTGAATAACAATAATTCGTCAACATAAATCATTGTCGTGTCGTCAGATGGGGTATAGAGGTATTTTTCATTCTCAAAATTACTTCAAAAATCTAATATGACTTGGCACGCATCATGATGGGGTGCAGAATATCCATTTACATCTGAATAACAAAAATTCGTCAACAGAAATCATTGTCGTGTCGTCATAGGGGGTATAGAGGGATTTTTCACTTTCAAAATTACCTCAAAATCATATATGACTTGGCACGCATCATAGTAGGGTGCCAAATATACATGTCTATCTGAATAAACATTATTCGATAACAGAAATCATTGTCGGGTCGTCAGAGGGGGTATAGAGGGATTTTTCGTTTTTAAAATTATTTCAAAAATCAAATATGACCTGGACCGCTAAATGGTGGGGTGCAGAATATCCATTTCCATCTGAACAACAATAATTCGTCAACAGAAATCATTGTCGTGTCGTCATAGGGGGTATAGAGTGATTTCTCATTTTTAAAATGTCTTCAGAAATCAAATATGACTTGGCACGCATCATAGTAGGGTGCAATATATTCATTTTCATCTAAATAACAATGATTCGTCAACAGAAATCATTGTCGGGTCGTTAGAGGGAGTATAGAGGGATTTTACATTTTAAAAATCTTTTCAAAAATCAAATATTTCTTTGCACGCATCATAGTAGGGTGCAAAATATTGATTCCCATCCGAATAACAATAAATCGTCAACAGAAATCATTGTCGGGTCTTCAGAGGGGGTATAGAGGGATTTTTCATTTTCAAAATTACCTCAAAATCAAATATGACTTGGCACGCATCATAGTAGGGTGCCAAATATACATGTCTATCTGAATAAAAATTATTCGATAACAGAAATCATTGTCGGGTCGTCAGAGGGGGTATAGAGGGATTTTTCATTTTCAAAATTACTTCAAAAATCAAATATGACCTGGACCGCTACATGGTGGGGTGCAGAATATCCATTTCCATCTGAATAACATTAATTCGTCAACAGAAATCATTGTCAGGTCGTCAAAGGGGGTATAGAGGGATTTTTCAATATCAAAATCACCTCAAAATAAAATATGAATTGGCACGCATCATAGTAGGGTGCAAAATATCTATGTCCATCTGAATAACAATAATTCGTCAACAGAAATCATTGTCGGGTCGTCAGAGGGGGTATAGAGGGATTTTTCATTATCAAAACGACTTCAAAAATCAAATATGAGTTGGCACACATCATAGTAGGGTGCGAAATATCCATGTCTATCTGAATAACAATAATTCGTTAACGGAAATCATTGTCGGGTCGTTAAAGGGGGTATAGAGGGATTTCACATTTTCAAAATTACTTCAAAAATCAAATATGACTAGGCACGTATCATAGTTGGGTGCATAATATCCGTTTCCATCTGAATAATAATAATTCGTCAACAGAAATCATTGTCGTGTCGTCATAGGGGTAATAGAGGGATTTTTCATTTATAAAATTACCGCAAAATCAAATATGACTTGGCACGCATCATAGTAGGGTGCCAAATATCCATGTCTATCTGAATAACAATAATTAGTTAACGGAAATCATTGTCGGGTCGTTAAAGGGGGTATAGAGGGATTTCACATTTTCAAAATTACTTCAAAAATCAAATATGACTAGGCACGTATCATAGTTTGGTGCATAATATCCGTTTCCATCTGAATAATAATAATTCGTCAACAGATATCATTGTCGTGTCGTCAGAGGGGGTTTAGAGTGATTTCTCATTTTTAAAATGACTTCAGAAATTAAATATGACTTGGCACGCATCATAGTAGGGTGCAATATATTCATTTTCATCTAAATAACAATAACTCGTCAACAGAAATCATTGTCGGGTCGTTAGAGGGAGTATAGAGGGATTTTACATTTTAAAAATCTTTTCAAAAATCAAATATTTCTTTGCACGCATCATAGTAGGGTGCAAAGTATTGATTCCCATCTGAATAATATTAATTCGTCAACAGATATCATTGTCGTGTCGTCAGAGGGGGTATAGAGTGATTTCTCATTTTCAAAAAGACTTCAGAAATCAAATATGACTTGGCACGCATCATAGTAGGGTGCAATATATTAATTTTCATCTAAATAACAATGATTCGTTTACATTTTAAAAATCTTTTCAAAAATCAAATATTTCTTTACACGCATCATAGTAGGGTGCAAAATATTGATTCCCATCCGAATAACAATATACCGTCAACAGAAATCATTTTCGGGTCGTCAGAGGGGGTATAGAGGGATTTTTCATTATCAAAACGACTTCAAAATTCAAATATGAGTTGGCACGCATCAAAGTAGGGTGCAAAATATCCATGTCATGAATAACAATAATTCGTCAACAGAAATCATTGTCGGGTCGTCAGAGGGGGTATGGAGGGATTTGTCATTTTTAAAATGACTTCAAAAATCAAATATGACTTGGCACGCATCATATTAGGGTGCAAAATATTGATTTCCATCTGAATAACAATAATTTGTCAACAGAAATCATTGCCGGGTTGTCAGAGGAGGTATAGAGGGATTTTTCGTTTTCAAAATTACTTCAAAAATCAAATATGACTTGGCACGCATCATAGTAGGGTGAAAAATATTGATTTCCATCCGAATAACAATAATTCGTCATCAGAAATCATTGTCGGGTCGTCAGAGGGGGTATAGAGGAATTTTTCATTTTCAAAATAACCTAAAATATCAAATATGACTTGGCACGCATCATGATGGGTTGCAGAATATCCATTTACATCTAAATAACAATAATTCGTCAACGGAAATCATTGTCGGGTCGTCAGAGGGGGTATAGAGGGATTTTTCATTTTCAAAATTACCTAAAATATCAAATATGACTTGGCACGCATCATATTAGGGTGCAAAATATTGATTTCCATCTGAATAACAATAACTCGTCAACAGAAATCATTGCCGGGTTGTCAGAGGAGGTATAGAGGGATTTTTCATTTTCAAAATGATTTCAAAAATCAAATATGACTTGGCACGCATCATGATGGGGTGCAGAATATCCATTTACATCTAAATAACAATAATTCGTCAACGGAAATCTTTGTCGGGTCGTCTGAGGGGGTATAGAGGGATTTTTCATTTTCAAAATTACCTAAAATATCAAATATGACTTGGCACGCATCATATTAGGGTGCAAAATATTGATTTCCATCCGAATAACAATAATTCGTCAACCAAAATCATTGTCGGGTCGTCAGAGGGGGTACAGAGGGATTTCTCAAATTCAAAATTACCTAAAATATCAAATATGACTTGGCACGCAACATAGTGGGGTGCAGAATATCTATTTCCATCTGAATAACAATAATTCGTCAACAGAAATCATAGCCGTGTATTCAGAGGAGGTATAGAGGGATTTTTCATTTTCAAAATTACTTCAAAAATCAAATATGACTTGTCACGCTTCATATTAGGGTGCAAAATATTCATTTCCATCCTAATAACAATAATTTGTCAACTGAAATCATTGTCGGGTCGTCAGAGGGGGTACAGAGGGATTTCTCATTTTCAAAATCACCTCAAAATCAAATATGACTCGGCACGCATCATAGTAGGGTGCAAAATATCAATGTCCATCTGAATAACAATAATTTGTCAACAGAAATCATTGTCGGGTCGTAAGAGGGTGTACAGAGGGATTTTACATTTTCAAAATCACTTCAAAAATCAAATATGACTTGGACCGCTACAAGGTGGAGTGCAGAATATCCATTTCCATTTGAATAACAATAATTCGTCAACAGAAATCATTGTCGGGTCGTTAGAAGGGGTATAGGATTTTTCATTTTCAAAATTACCTCAAAATAAAATATGACTTGGCACGCATCATAGTAGGGTGCAAAATATCTATGTCCATCTGAATTACAATAATTCGTAAACAGAAATCATTGTCGGGTCGTCAGAGGGGGCATAAAGGGATTTTTCATTTTCAAAATTACTTCAAAAATCAAATATGACTTGGCACGCATCATATTATGGTGCAAAGTATTCATTTCCATCCAAATAACAATAATTTGTCAACCAAAATCATTGTCGGGTCGTCAGAGGGGGTATAGAGGGATTTTTCATTTTCAAAATTACTTCAAAAATCAAATATGACTTGGCACGCATCATATTATGGTGCAAAATATTCATTTCCATCCAAATAACAATAATTCGTCAACAAAAATCATTGTCGTGTCGTCAGAGGGGGTATAGAGGGATTTTTCATTTTCAATATTACCTCAAAATCAAATATGACTTGGCACGCATCATAGTGGGGTGCAGAATATCCATGTCTAACTGAATAACAATAATTCGTTAACGGAAATCATTGTCGGGTCGTTAGAGGGTGTATAGAGGGATTTTTCATTTTCAAAATTACTTCAAGAATCGAATATGACTTGGCACGCATCATGGTGGGGTGCAGAATATCCATTTCCATCTGAATAACAATAATTCATCAACAGAAGTCATTGTCGGGTCGTTAGAGGGGGTATAGAGGGATTTTACATTTTCAAAATTACTTCAAAATTACTTCAAAAATCAAATATGACTAGGCATAGTTGGGTGCATTATATCCGTTTCCATCTGAATAATAATAATTCGTCAACAGATATCATTGTCGTGTCGTCAGAGGGGGTATAGAGGAATTTCTCATTTTTAAAATGACTTCAGAAATCAAATATGACTTGGCACGCATCATAGTAGGGTGCAATATATTCATTTTTATCTAAATAACAATAATTCGTCAACAGAAATCATTGTCGGGTCGTCAGAGGGGGTATAGAGGTATTTTTCATTTTCAAAATTACCCCAAAATCAAATATGACTAGACACGCATTATGGTGGTGTGCAACATATCCATGTGCATCTGAATAACAATAATTCGTCAACAGAAATCATTGTCGGGTCGTTAGAGGGAGTATAGAGGGATTTTACATTTTCAAAATCACTTCAAAAATCAAATATGACTTGGCACGCATCATAGTAGGGTGCAAAATATTGATTTCCATCCGAATAACAATAATTCGTCAACAGAAATCATTGTCGGGTCGTCAGAGGAGGTATAGAGGGATTTTTCATTTTCAAAATTACTTCAAAAATCGAATATGCTTTGGCACGAATCATGGTGGGGTGCAAAATATTTATGTCCATCTAAATAACGACAATTTGTAAACAGAAATCATTGTCGGGTCGTTAGAGGGAGTATAGAGGGATTTTTCATTTTCAAAATTACTTCAAAAATCAAATATGACTTGGCACGCATCATATTATGGTGCAAAATATTCATTTCCATCCAAATAACAATAATTCGTCAACCAAAATCAGTGTCGGGTCGTCAGAGGGGGTATAGAGGGATTTTTCATTTTCAAAATTACTTCAAAAATCGAATATGCTTTGGCACGCATCTTGGTGGGGTGCAGAATATTCATTTCCATCTGAACAATGATAATTCGTCAACAGAAATCATTGTCGTGTCGTCAGAGGGGGTATAGAGGGATTTTTCATTTTCAATATTACCTCAAAATCAAATATGACTTGGCACGCATCATAGTGGGGTGCAGAATATCCATGTCTAACTGAATAACAATAATTCGTTAACGGAAATCATTGTCGGGTCGTTAGAGGGTGTATAGAGAGATTTTTCATTTTCAAAATTACTTCAAGAATCGAATATGACTTGGCACGCATCATGGTGGGGTGCAGAATATCCATTTCCATCTGAATAACAATAATTCATCAACAGAAGTCATTGTCGGGTCGTTAGAGGGGGTATAGAGGGATTTCACATTTTCAAAATTACTTCAAAATTACTTCAAAAATCAAATATGACTAGGCACGTATCATAGTTGGGTGCATTATATCCGTTTCCATCTGAATAATAATAATTCGTCAACAGATATCATTGTCGTGTCGTCAGAGGGGGTATAGAGGAATTTCTCATTTTTAAAATGACTTCAGAAATCAAATATGACTTGGCACGCATCATAGTAGGGTGCAATATATTCATTTTTATCTAAATAACAATAATTCGTCAACAGATATCATTGTCGGGTCGTTAGAGGGAGTATAGAGGGATTTTACATTTTCAAAATCACTTCAAAAATCAAATATGACTTGGCACGCATCATAGTAGGGTGCAAAATATTGATTGCCATCTGAATAACAATAATTCGTCAACAGAAATCATTGACGGGTCGTCAGAGGGGGTATAGAGGTATTTTTCATTTTCAAAATTACCTCAAAATCAAATATGACTTGGCACGCATTATGGTGGTGTGCAACATATCCATGTGCATCTGAATAACAATAATTTGTCAACAGAAATCATTGTCGGGTCGTTAGAGGGAGTATAGAGGGATTTTACATTTTCAAAATCACTTCAAAAATCAAATATGACTTGGCACGCATCATAGTATGGTGCAAAATATTGATTTCCATCCGAATAACAATAATTCGTCAACAGAAATCATTGTCGGGTCGTCAGAGGGGGTATAGAGGGATTTTTCATTTTCAAAATTACTTCAAAACTCGAATATGACTTGGCACGAATCATGGTGGGGTACAAAATATCCATGTCCATCTGAATAACGACAATTTGTAAACAGAAATCATTGTCGGGTCGTTAGAGGGAGTATAGAGGGATTTTTCATTTTCAAAATTACTTCAAAAATCAAATATGACTTGGCACGCATCATATTATGGTGCAAAATATTCATTTCCATCCAAATAACAATAATTCGTCAACCAAAATCATTGTCGGGTCGTCAGAGGGGGTATAGAGGGATTTTTCATTTTCAAAATACTTCAAAAATCGAATATGCTTTGGCACGCATCTTGGTGGGGTGCAGAATATTCATATCCATCTGAACAATGATAATTCGTCAACAGAAATCATTGTCGTGTCGTCAGAGGGGGTATAGAGGGATTTTTCATTTTCAATATTACCTCAAAATCAAATATGACTTGGCACGCATCATAGTGGGGTGCAGAATATCCATGTCTAACTGAATAACAATAATTCGTTAACGGAAATCATTGTCGGGTCGTTAGAGGGTGTATAGAGAGATTTTTCATTTTCAAAATTACTTCAAGAATCGAATATGACTTGGCACGCATCATGGTGGGGTGCAGATTATCCATTTCCATCTGAATAACAATAATTCGTTAACAGAAATCATTGTCGGGTCGTAAGATGGGGTATAGAGGGAATTTTCATTTTCAAAATTACCTCAAAAATCAAATATGACATGGCACGCATCATGGTGGTGTGCAACATATCCATGTCCATCTGAATAACAATAATTCGTTAACAGAAATCATTGTCGGGTCGTCAGATGGGGTATAGAGGGAATTTTCATTTTCAGAATTACTTCAAAAATCAAAAATGACTTGGCACGCATCATGGTGGTGTGCAACATATCGATGATTATCTGAATAACAATAATTCGTTAACAGAATTCATTGTCGTATCGTCAGAGGAGGTATAGAGGTATTTTTCATTCTCAAAATTACTTCAAAAATCTAATATGACTTGGCACGCATCATGATGGGGTGCAGAATATCCATTTACATCTGAATAACAAAAATTCGTCAACAGAAATCATTGTCGTGTCGTCATAGGGGGTATAGAGGGATTTTTCACTTTCAAAATTACCTCAAAATCAAATAAGACTTGGCACGCATCATAGTAGGGTGCAAAATATCCATGTCCATCTGAATAACAATAACTCGTCAACAGATATCATTGTCGGGTCGTCAGAGGGGCTATAGAGGGATTTTTCATTTTCAAAATTATTTCAAAAATCAAATATGGCTTGGCACGCAACATGGTGGGGCGCAAAATATTCATTTCCATCTGAATACCTATAATTCATCAACAGAAGTCATTGTCGGGTCGTTAGAGGGGGTATAGAGGGATTGTTCATTTTCAAAGTTACCTCAAAAATCAAATATGACTTGGCACACATCAAAGTAGTGTGCAAAATATCCATGTCCAACTGAATAACAATAATTCGTCAACAGAAATCATTGTCGGGTCGTCGGAGGGGGTATAGAGGAATTTATCATTTTCAAAATTACCTAAAATATCAAATATGACTGGGCACGCAACATGGTGGGGTGCAGAATATCTTTTTCCATCTGAATAACAATAATTCGTCAACAGAAATCATTGCCGGGTTGTCAGATGAGGTATAGAGGGATTTATCATTTTCAATATTACTTTAAAAATCAAATAAGACTTGGCACGTATCATAGTAGGGTGCAAAATATTCATTTCCATCCTAATAACAATAATTCGTCAACCGAAATCATTGTCGGGTCGTTAGAGGGGGTACAGAGGGATTTTTCATTTTCAGAATTACCTCAAAATCAAATATGACTCGGCACGCATCATATTAGGGTGCAAAATATCCATGTCCATCTGAATAACAATAACTCGTCAACAGATATCATTGTCGGGTCGTCAGAGGGGCTATAGAGGGATTTTTCATTTTCAAAATTATTTCAAAAATCAAATATGGCTTGGCACGCAACATGGTGGGGCGCAAAATATTCATTTCCATCTGAATACCTATAATTCATCAACAGAAGTCATTGTCGGGTCGTTAGAGGGGGTATAGACGGATTTCACATTTTCAAAATTACTTCAAAAATCAAATATGACTAGGCACGTATCATAGTTGGGTGCATAATATCCGTTTCCTTTTGAATAATAATAATTCGTCAACAGATATCATTGTCGTGTCGTCAGAGGGGGTATAGAGTGATTTCTCATTTTTAAAATGACTTCAGAAATCAAATATGACTTGGCACACATCAAAGTAGTGTGCAAAATATCCATGTCCAACTGAATAACAATAATTCGTCAACAGAAATCATTGTCGGGTCGTCGAAGGGGGTATAGAGGAATTGATCATTTTCAAAATTACCTCAAAAATCAAATATGACTTGGCACACATCAGAGTAGGTTGCGAAATATTGATTTCCACTCGAATAACAATAATTCGTCAACAGAAATCATTGTCGTGTCGTTAGAGGGGGTATAGGGGGATTTTTCATTTTCAAAATTACTTCAAAAATCTAACATGACTTGGCACGCATCATGGTGGGGTGCAGAATATCCATTTATATCTGAATAACAATAATTCGTCAACGGAAATCATTGTCGGGTCGTCAAAGGGGGTATAGAGTGATTGTTCATTTTCAAAGTTACCTCAAAAATCAAATATGACTTGGCACACATCAAAGTAGTGTGCAAAATATCCATGTCCAACTGAATAACAATAATTCGTCAACAGAAATCATTGTCGGGTCGTCGGAGGGGGTATAGAGGAATTTATCATTTTCAAAATTACCTAAAATATCAAATATGACTTGGCACGCAACATGGTGGGGTGCAGAATATCTTTTTCCATCTGAATAACAATAATACGTCAACAGAAATCATTGCCGGGTTGTCAGATGAGGTATAGAGGGATTTTTCATTTTCAATATTACTTTAAAAATCAAATAAGACTTGGCACGTATCATAGTAGGGTGCAAAATATTCATTTCCATCCTAATAACAATAATTCGTCAACCGAAATCATTGTCGGGTCGTCAGAGGGGGTACAGAGGGATTTTTCATTTTCAGAATTACCTCAAAATCAAATATGACTCGGCACGCATCATATTAGGGTGCAAAATATCCATGTCCATCTGAATAACAATAACTCGTCAACAGAAATCATTGTCGGGGCGTCAGAGGGGCTATAGAGGGATTTTTCATTTTCAAAATTATTTCAAAAATCAAATATGGCTTGGCACGCAACATGGTGGGGCGCAAAATATTCATTTCCATCTGAATACCTATAATTCATCGACAGAAATCAATAAGACGTCACCAGAAATCATTGTCGGATCGTCAGAAGGGGTATAGAGGAATTTATCATTTTCAAAATGACTTAAAAATCAAATATGACTTTGCAAGCATCATGGTGGGGTGAAAAATATCCATTTCCATTTGAATAACAATAATTCGTCAACAGAAATCAATGTCGTGTCGTGAGAGGGGGTATGAAGGGATTTTTCATTTTCAAAATTACCTCAAAATCAAATATGACTTGGCACGCATTATAGTGGGGTGCAGAATATCAATGTCTAACTGAATAACAATAATTCGTTAACGGAAATCATTGTCGGGTCGTTAGAGGGGGTATAGAGGGATTTTTCATTTTCAAAATTACTTCAAAAATCGAATATGACTTGGCACGCATCATGGTGGGGTGCAGAATATCCATTTCCCTATGAGTAACAATTATTCATCAACAGAAGTCATTGTCGGGTCGTTAGAGGAGGTATAGAGGGATTTCACATTTTTAAAATTACTTCAAAAATCAAAGATGACTAGGCACGTATCATAGTTGGGTGCATAATTTCCGTTTCCATCTTAATAATAATAGTTCGTCGACAGATATCATTGTCGTGTCGTCAGAGGGGGTATAGAGGGATTTCTCATTTATAAAATGACTTCAGAAATCAAATATGACTTGGCACGCATCAAAGTAGGGTGCAATATATTCATTCTCATCTAAATAACAATAATTCGTCGGCTGAAATCTTTGTCGGGTCGTTAGAGGAAGTATAGAGGGATTTTACATTTTCGAAATCACTTCAAAAATCAAATATGACTTGGCACGCATCATAGTAGGGTGCAAAATATTGATTTTTATCCGAATAACAATAATTCGTCAACAGAAATCATTGTCGTGTCGTCAGAGGGGGTATAGAGGGATTTCTCATTATCAAAATGACTTCAAAAATCAAATATGACTTGGCACGCATCATGGTGGGGTGCAAAGTATCCATGTCTATCTGAATAACAATAATTCGTCAACATAAATCATTGTCGTGTCGTCAGAGGGCGTTAGAGGGATTTTTCATTATCAAAATGACTTCAAAAATCAAATATGACTTGGCACGCATCATGGTGGGGTGCAGAATATCCATTTCCATCTGAATAATAATAATTCGTCAACAGAAATCATTGTCGTGTCGTCAGAGGGGGTCTAGAGGGATTTTTCATTTTCAAAATTACCTCAAAATCGAATATGACTTTGCATGCATCATGGTAGGGTGCCAAATATCCATGTACATCTGAATAACAATAATTCGTTAACAGAAATCGTTAGAAGGGGTATAGAGGGATTTATCATTTTCAAAATTACTTCAAATATCAAATATGAGTTTGCACGCATCATGGTGGGGTGCAAAGTATCCATGTCCATCTGAATAACAATAATTCGTCAACAGAAATCATTGTCGGGTCGTCAGAGGGGGTATAGAGGGATTTTTCATTTTCAAAATTACCCCAAAAATCAAATATGACTTGGCACGCATCATGGTGGTGTGCAACATATCCATGTCCATCTGAATAACAATAATTCGTCAACAGAAATCATTGTCGGGTCGTCAGATGGGGTATAGAGGGAATTTTCATTTTCAAAATTACTTCAAAAATCAAAAATGACTTGGCACGCATCATGCTGGTGTGCAACATATCGATGATTATCTGAATAACAATAATTCGTTAACAGAAATCATTGTCGGGTCGTCAGAGGCGGATAGAAGGATTTATCATTTTCAAAATTACTTCAAAAATCAGATATGACCTGGCACGAATCATGGTGGGGTGCAGAATATCCATTCCCATCTGAATAACAATAATTCGTCAATAGAAATCACTTTCGGGTCGTTAGAGGAGGTATAGAGGGATTTTTCATTTTCATAATTACTTCAAAAATCTAACATGATTTGGCACGCATCATGGTGGGGTGCAAAGTATCCACGTCCATCTGAATAACAATAATTCGTCAACATAAATCATTGTCGTGTCGTCAGAGGGGGTATAGAGGTATTTTTCATTTTCAAAATTACTTCAAAAATCTAATATGACTTGGCACGCATCATGATGGGGTGCAGAATATCCATTTACATCTTAATAACAAAAATTCGTCAACAGAAATCATTGTCGTGTCGTCATAGGGGGTATAGAGGGATTTTTCACTTTCAAAATTACCTCAAAATCATATATGACTTGGCACGCATCATAGTAGGGTGCCAAATATACATGTCTATCTGAATAAACATTATTCGATAACAGAAATCATTGTCGGGTCGTCAGAGGGGGTATAAAGGGATTTTTCGTTTTCAAAATTACTTCAAAAATGAAATATGACCTGGACCGCTACATGGTGGGGTGCAGAATATCCATTTCCATCTGAATAACAATAATTCGTCAACAGAAAACATTGTCAGGTCGTCAAAGGGGGTATAGAGGGATTTTTCATTATCAAAATCACCTCAAAATAAAATATGACTTGGCACGCATCATAGTAGGGTGCAAAATATCTATGTCCATCTGAATAACAATAATTCGTTAACGGAAATCATTGTCGGGTCGTTAAAGGGGGTATAGAGGGATTTCACATTTTCAAAATTACTTCAAAAATCAAATATGACTAGGCACGTATCATAGTTGGGTGCATAATATCCGTTTCCATCTGAATAATAATAATTCGTCAACAGAAATCATTGTCGTGTCGTCATAGGGGTAATAGAGGGATTTTTCATTTATAAAATTACCGCAAAATCAAATATGACTTGGCACGCATCATAGTAGGGTGCCAAATATCCATGTCTATCTGAATAACAATAATTCGTTAACGGAAATCATTGTCGGGTCGTCAGAGGGGGTATAGAGGGATTTTTCATTATCAAAACGACTTCAAAAATCAAATATGAGTTGGCACACATCATAGTAGGGTGCGAAATATCCATGTCTATCTGAATAACAATAATTCGTTAACGGAAATCATTGTCGGGTCGTTAAAGGGGGTATAGAGGGATTTCACATTTTCAAAATTACTTCAAAAATCAAATATGACTAGGCACGTATCATAGTTGGGTGCATAATATCCGTTTCCATCTGAATAATGATAATTCGTCAACAGAAATCATTGTCGTGTCGTCATAGGGGTAATAGAGGGATTTTTCATTTATAAAATTACCGCAAAATCAAATATGACTTGGCACGCATCATAGTAGGGTGCCAAATATCCATGTCTATCTGAATAACAATAATTCGTTAACGGAAATCATTGTCGTGTCGTTAAAGGGGGTATAGAGGGATTTCACATTTTCAAAATTACTTCAAAAATCAAATATGACTAGGCACGTATCATAGTTGGGTGCATAATATCCGTTTCCATCTGAATAATAATAATTCGTCAACAGATATCATTGTCGTGTCGTCAGAGGGGGTATAGAGTGATTTCTCATTTTTAAAATGACTTCAGAAATTAAATATGACTTGGCACGCATCATAGTAGGGTGCAATATATTCATTTTCATCTAAATAACAATAACTCGTCAACAGAAATCATTGTCGGGTCGTTAGAGGGAGTATAGAGGGATTTTACATTTTAAAAATCTTTTCAAAAATCAAATATTTCTTTGCACGCATCATAGTAGGGTGCAAAATATTGATTCCCATCCGAATAACAATAATTCGTCAACAGAAATCATTGTCGTGTCGTCAGAGGGGGTATAGAGGGATTTTTCATTTTCAAAATTACCTCAATAATCAAATATGACTTGGCACGCATTATGGTGGTGTGCAACATATCCATGTGCATCTGAATAACAATAATTCGTTGATAGAAATCATTGTCGGGTCGTCAGATGGGGTACAGAGTGATTTTTCATTTTCAAAAAGACTTCAGAAATCAAATATGACTTGGCACGCATCATAGTAGGGTGCAATATATTAATTTTCATCTAAATAACAATGATTCGTCAACAGAAATCATTGTCGGGTCGTTAGAAGGAGTATAGAGGGATTTTACATTTTAAAAATCTTTTCAAAAATCAAATATTTCTTTGCACGCATCATAGTAGGGTGCAAAATATTGATTCCCATCCGAATAACAATATATCGTCAACAGAAATCATTTTCGGGTCGTCAGAGGGGGTATAGAGGGATTTTTCATTATCAAAACGACTTCAAAATTCAAATATGAGTTGGCACGCATCAAAGTAGGGTGCAAAATATCCATGTCATGAATAACAATAATTCGTCAACAGAAATCATTGTCGGGTCGTCAGAGGGGGTATGGAGGGATTTGTCATTTTTAAAATGACTTCAAAAATCAAATATGACTTGGCACGCATCATATTAGGGTGCAAAATATTGATTTCCATCTGAATAACAATAACTTGTCAACAGAAATCATTGCCGGGTTGTCAGAGGAGGTATAGAGGGAGTTTTCGTTTTCAAAATTACTTCAAAAATCAAATATGACTTGGCACGCATCATAGTAGGGTGCAAAATATTGATTCCCATCCGAATAACAATAATTCGTCATCAGAATTCAATGTCGGGTCGTCAGAGGGGGTATAGAGGAATTTTTCATTTTCAAAATTACCTAAAATATCAAATATGACTTGGCACGCATCATGACGGGTTGCAGAATATCCATTTACATCTAAATAACAATAATACGTCAACGGAAATCATTGTCGGGTCGTCAGAGGGGGTATAGAGGGATTTTTCATTTTCAAAATTACCTAAAATATCAAATATGACTTGGCACGCATCATATTAGGGTGCAAAATATTGATTTCCATCTGAATAACAATAACTCGTCAACAGAAATCATTGCTGGGTTGTCAGAGGAGGTATAGAGGGATTTTTCATTTTCAAAATGATTTCAAAAATCAAATATGACTTGGCACGCATCATGATGGGGTGCAGAATATCCATTTACATCTAAATAACAATAATTCGTCAACGGAAATCATTGTCGGGTCGTCTGAGGGGGTATAGAGGGATTTTTCATTTTCAAAATTACCTAAAATATCAAATATGACTTGGCACGCATCATATTAGGGTGCAAAATATTGATTTCCATCTGAATAACAATAACTCGTTAACAGAAATCATTGCCGGGTTGTCAGAGGAGGTATAGAGGGATTTTTCATTTTCAAAATGATTTCAAAAATCAAATATGACTTGGCACGCATCATGATGGGGTGCAGAATATCCATTTACATCTAAATAACAATAATTCGTCAACGGAAATCATTGTCGGGTCGTCAGAGGGGGTATAGAGGGATTTTTCATTTTCAAAATTACTTCAAAAATCAAATATGACTAGGCACGCATCATAGTGTGGTGCAAAATATTCATTTCCATCCGAATAACAATAATTCGTCAACCAAAATCATTGTCGGGTCGTCAGAGGGGGTACAGAGGGATTTCTCAAATTCAAAATTACCTAAAATATCAAATATGACTTGGCACGCAACATAGTGGGGTGCAGAATATCTATTTCCATCTGAATAACAATAATTCGTCAACAGAAATCATTGCCGGGTTTTCAGAGGAGGTATAGAGGGATTTTTCATTTTCAAAATCACCTCAAAATCAAATATGACTCGGCACGCATCATAGTAGGGTGCAAAATATCAATTTCCATCTGAATAACAATAACTCGTCAAAAGAAATAATTGTCGGGTCGTCAGAGGGGCTATAGAGGGATTTTTCATTTTCAAAATTATTTCAAAAATCGAATATGACTTGGCACGCATCATGATGGGGTGCAGAATATTCATTTACATATGAATAACAATAATTCGTCAAGAGAAATCATTGTCGTGTCGACAGAGGGGGTATGGAGGGATTTTTCATTTTCAAAATTTCTTCAAAAGTCTAATATGACTTGGCACGCATCATGGTGAGGTGCAGAATACCCAATTCCATCTGAATAACAATAATTCGTCAACAGAAATCATTGTCGGGTCGTCAGAGGGGTATAGAGGGAATTTTCATTTTCAAAATTACTTCAAAAATCAAAAATGACTTGGCACGCATCATGGTGGTGTGCAACATATCCATTTCCATCTGAATAACATTAAGACGTCACCAGAAATCATTGTCGGATCGTCAGAAGGGGTATAGAGGAATATATCATTTTCAAAATTACTTAAAAATCAAATATGACTTTGCAAGCATCATGGTGGGGTGAAAAATATCCATTTCCATTTTAATAACAATAATTCGTCAACAGAAATCAATGTCGTGTCGTCAGAGGGGGTATGAAGGGATTTTTCATTTTCAAAATTACGTCAAAATCAAATATGACTTGGCACGCATTATAGTGGGGTGCAGAATATCCATGTCTAAATGAATAACAATAATTCGTTAACGGAAATCATTGTCGGGTCGTTAGAGGGGGTATAGAGGGATTTCTCATTTTCAAAATTACTTCAAAAATCGAATATGACTTGGCACGCAACATGGTGGGGCGCAAAATATTCATTTCCATCTGAATACCTATAATTCATCAACAGAAATCATTGTCGGGTCGTAAGAGGGTGTACAGAGGGATTTTACATTTTCAAAATCACTTCAAAAATCGAATATGACTTGGCACGCATCATGATGGGGTGCAGAATATTCATTTACATATGAATAACAATAATTCGTCAAGAGAAATCATTGTCGTGTCGTCAGAGGGGGTATGGAGGGATTTTTCATTTTCAAAATTACTTCAAAAATCTAATATGACTTGGCACGCATCATGGTGAGGTGCAGAATACCCAATTCCATCTGAATAACAATAATTCGTCAACAGAAATCATTGTCGGGTCGTCAGAGGGGTATAGAGGGAATTTTCATTTTCAAAATTACTTCAAAAATCAAAAATGACTTGGCACGCATCATGGTGGTGTGCAACATATCCATTTCCATCTGAATAACAATAAGACGTCACCAAAAATCATTGTCGGATCGTCAGAAGGGGTATAGAGGAATATATCATTTTCAAAATGACTTAAAAATCAAATATGACTTTGCAAGCATCATGGTGGGGTGAAAAATATCCATTTCCATTTGAATAACAATAATTCGTCAACAGAAATCAATGTCGTGTCGTCAGAGGGGTATAGAGGGATTTTTCATTTTCAAAATTACCTCAAAATCAAATATGGCTTGGCACGCATTACAGTGGGGTGCAGAATATCCATGTCTAACTGAATAACAATAATTCGTTAACGGAAATCATTGTCGGGTCGTTAGAGGGGGTATAGAGGGATTTCTCATTTTCAAAATTACTTCAAAAATCGAATATGACTTGGCACGCATCATGGTGGGGTGCAGAATATCCATTTCCATATGAGTAACAATTATTCATCAACAGAAGTCATTGTCGGGTCGTTAGAGGAGGTATAGAGGGATTTCACATTTTTAAAATTACTTCAAAAATCAAAGATGACTAGGCACGTATCATAGTTGGGTGCATAATATCCGTTTCCATCTTAATAATAATAATTCGTCGACAGATATCATTGTCGTGTCATCAGAGGGGGTATAGAGGGATTTCTCATTTATAAAATGACTTCAGAAATCAAATATGACTTGGCAAGCATCAAAGTAGGGTGCAATATATTCATTCTCATCTAAATAACAATAATTCGTCGACTGAAATCTTTGTCGGGTCGTTAGAGGAAGTATAGAGGGATTTTACATTTTCAAAATCACTTCAAAAATCAAATATGACTTGGCACGCATCATAGTAGGGTGCAAAATATTGATTTCCATCCGAATAACAATAATTCGTCAACAGAAATCATTGTCGGGTCGTCAGAGGGGGTATAGAGGTATTTTTCATTTTCAAAATTACCTCAGAAATCAAATATGACTTGGCACGCATTATGGTGGTGTGCAACATATCCATGTGCATCTGATTAACAATAATTGTTCAACAGAAATCATTGTCGTGTCGTCAGAGGGGGTACAGAGGGATTTTTCTTTTTCAAAATTACTTCAAAAATCTAACATGACTTGGCACGCATCATGGTGGGGTGCAAAGTATCCATGTCTAACTGAATAACAATAATTCGTCAACATAAATCATTGTCGTGTCGTCAGAGGGCGTATAGAGGGATTTTTCATTATCAAAATGACTTCAAAAATCAAATATGACTTGGCACGCATCATGGTGGGGTGCAGAATATCCATTTCCATCTGAATAATAATAATTCGTCAACAGAAATCATTGTCGTGTCGTCAGAGGGTGTCTAGAGGGATTTTTCATTTTCAAAATTACCTCAAAATCAAATATGACTTTGCATGCATCATGGTAGGGTGCCAAATATCCATGTCCATCTGAATAACAATAATTCGTCAATAGAAATCACTTTCGGGTCGTTAGAGGGGGTATAGAGAGATTTTTCATTTTCAAAATTACTTCAAAAATCGAATATGACTTGGCACGCATCATGGTGGGGTGCAGAATATCCATTTCCATATGAGTAACAATTATTCATCAACAGAAGTCATTGTCGGGTCGTTAGAGGGGGTATAGAGGGATTTCACATTTTTAAAATTACTTCAAAAATCAATGATGACTAGGCACGTATCATAGTAGGGTGCATAATATCCGTTTCCATCTTAATAATTATAATTCGTCAACAGATATCATTCTCGTGTCGTCAGAGGGGGTATAGAGGGATTTCTCATTTATAATATGACTTCAGAAATCAAATACGACTTGGCACGCATCAAAGTAGGGTGCAATATATTCATTTCCATCTAAATAACAATAATTCGTCGACTGAAATCATTGTCGTGTCGTCAGAGGGGGTATAGAGGGATTTTTCATTTTCAAAATTACTTCAAAAATCTAACATGACTTGGCACGCATCATGGTGGGGTGCAAAGTATCCATGTCTATCTGAATTACAATAATTCGTAAACAGAAATCATTGTCGGGTCGTCAGAGGGGGTATAGAGTGATTTCTCATTTTTAAAATGACTTCAGAAATCAAATATGACTTGGCACGCATCATAGTAGGGTGCAATATATTCATTTTCATCTGAATAACAATAATTCGTCAACAGAAATCATTGTCGGGTCGTTAGAGGGAGTATAGAGGGATTTTACATTTTTAAAATCTTTTCAAAAATCAAATATTTCTTTGCACGCATCATAGTAGGGTGCAAAATATTGATTCTCATCCGATTAACAATAATTCGTCAACAGAAATCATTGTCGGGTCGTCAGAGGGGGTATAGAGGGATTTTTCATTTTCAAAATTACCTCAAAAATCAAATATGACTTGGCACGCATTATGGTGGTGTGCAACATATCCATGTGCATCTGAATAACAATAATTCGTTGACAGAAATCATTGTCGTGTCGTCAGAGGGAGTATAGAGGGATTTTTCATTTTCAAAATTACTTCAAAAACCTAACATGACTTGGCACGCATCATGGTGGGGTGCAAAGTATCCATGTCTATCTGAATAACAATAATTCGTCAACAGAAATCATTGTCGGGTCGTCAGAGGGGGTATAGAGTTATTTTTCATTATCAAAACGACTTCAAAAATCAAATATGACTTGGCACGCATCATGGTGGGGTGCAGAATATCCATTTATATCTGAATAACAATGATTTGTCATTAGAAATCATTGTCGGGTCGTCAAAGGGGTTATAGAGGGATTTTTCATTTTCAAAGTTACCTCAAAAATCAAATATGACTTGGCACACATCATAGTAGGGTGCCAAATATCCATGTCTATCTGAATAACAATAATTCGTTAACGGAAAACATTTGTCGGGTCGTTAGAGGGGGTATAGAGGGATTTTTCATTTTCAAAATTACTTCAAAAATCGAATATGACTTGGCACGCATCATGGTGGGGTGCAGAATATCCATTTCCATCTGAGTAACAATAATTCATCAACAGAAGTCATTTTCGGGTCGTTAGAGGGGGTATAGAGGGATTTCACATTTTTAAAATTACTTCAAAAATCAAAGATGACTAGGCACGTATCATAGTTGGGTGCATAATATCCGTTTCCATCTGAATAATAATAATTCGTCAACAGATATCATTGTCGTGTCGTCAGAGGGGGTATAGAGGGATTTCTCATTTTTAAAATGACTTCAGAAATCAAATATGACTTGGCACGCATCAAAGTAGGGTGCAATATATTCATTTTCATCTAAATAACAATAATTCGTCGACTGAAATCTTTGTCGGGTCGTTAGAGGAAGTATAGAGGGATTTTACATTTTCAAAATCACGTGAAAAATCAAATATGACTTGGCACGCATCATAGTAGGGTGCAAAATATTGATTTCCGTCCGAATAACAATAATTCGTCAACAGAAATCATTGTCGGGTCGTCAGAGGGGGTATAGAGGTATTTTTCATTTTCAAAATTACCTCAAAAATCAAATATGACTTGGCACGCATTATAGTGGTGAGCAACATATCCATGTACATCTGATTAACAATAATTGTTCAACAGAAATCATTGTCGTGTCGTCAGAGGGGGTATAGAGTGATTTCACATTTTCAAAATTACTTCAAAAATCAAATATGACTAGGCACGTATCATAGTTTGGTGCATAATATCCGTTTCCATCTGAATAATAATAATTCGTCAACAGATATCATTGTCGTGTCGTCAGAGGGGTATAGAGTGATTTCTCATTTTTAAAATGACTTCAGAAATCAAATATGACTTGGCACGCATCATAGTAGTGTGCAAAATATCCATGTCCAACTGAATAACAATAATTCGTCAACAGAAATCATTGTCGTGTCGTCAGAGGGGGTATAGAGGGATATTTCATTTTCAAAATTACTTCAAAAATCTAACATGACTTGGCACGCATCATGGTGGGGTGCAGAATATCCATTTATATCTGAATAACAATAATTCGTCAACGGAAATCATTGTCGGGTCGTCAAAGGTGGTATAGAGGGATTGTTCATTTTCAAAGTTACCTCAAAAATCAAATATGACTTGGCACTCATCAAAGTAGTGTGCAAAATATCCATGGCCAACTGAATAACAATAATTCGTCAACAGAAATCATTGTCGGGTCGTCGGAGGGGGTACAGAGGAATTGATCATTTTCAAAATTACCTCAAAAATCAAATATGACTTTGCACACATCAGAGTAGGGTGAGAAATATTGATTTCCACTCGAATAACAATAATTCGTCAACAGAAATCATTGTCGGGTCGTCAGAGGGGGTATAGAGGAATTTATCATTTTCAAAATTACCTAAAATATCAAATATGACTTGGCACGCAACATGGTGGGGTGCAGAATATCTTTTTCCATCTGAATAACGATAATTCGTCAACAGAAATCATTGCCGGGTTGTCAGATGAGGTATAGAGGGATTTTTCATTTTCAATATTACTTTAAAAATCAAATAAGACTTGTCACGTATCATAGTAGGGTGCAAAATATTCATTTCCATCATAATAACAATAATTCGTCAACCGAAATCATTGTCGGGTCGTCAGAGGGGGTACAGAGGGATTCTTCATTTTCAGAATTACCTCAAAATCAAATATGACTCGGCACGCATCATATTAGGGTGCAAAATATCCATGTCCATCTGAATAACAATAACTCGTCAACAGAAATCATTGTCGGGTCGTCAGAGGGGCTATAGAGGGATTTTTCATTTTCAAAATTGTTTCAAAAATCAAATATGGCTTGGCACGCAACATGGTGGGGCGCAAAATATTCATTTCCATCTGAATACCTATAATTCATCAACAGAAATCATTGTCGGGTCGTAAGAGGGTGTACAGAGGGATTTTACATTTTCAAAATCACTTCAAAAATCGAATATGACTTGGCACGCATCATGATGGGGTGCAGAATATTCATTTACATATGAATAACAATAATTCGTCAAGAGAAATCATTGTCGTGTCGTCAAAGGGGGTATGGAGGGATTTTTCATTTTCAAAATTACTTCAAAAATCTAATATGACTTGGCACGCATCATGGTGAGGTGCAGAATACCCATTTCCATCTGAATAACAATAATTCGTCAACAGAAATCATTGTCGGGTCGTCAGAGGGGTATAGAGGGAATTTTCATTTTCAAAATTACTGCAAAAATCAAAAATGACTTGGCACGCATCATGGTGGTGTGCAACATATCCATTTCCATCTGAATAACAATAAGACGTCACCAGAAATCATTGTCGGATCGTCAGAAGGGGTATAGAGGAATATATCATTTTCAAAATGACTTAAAAATCAAATATGACTTTGCAAGCATCATGGTGGGGTGAAAAATATCCATTTCCATTTGAATAACAATAATTCGTCAACAGAAATCAATGTCGTGTCGTCAGAGGGGGTATGAAGGGATTTTTCATTTTCAAAATTACCTCAAAATCAAATATGACTTGGCACGCATTATAGTGGGGTGCAGAATATCCATGTCTAACTGAATAACAATAATTCGTTAACGGAAATCATTGTCGGGTCGTTAGAGGGGGTATAGAGGGATTTCTCATTTTCAAAATTACTTCAAAAATCGAATATGACTTGGCACGCATCATGGTGGGGTGCAGAATATCCATTTCCATATGAGTAACAATTATTCATCAACAGAAGTCATTGTCGGGTCGTTAGAGGAGGTATAGAGGGATTTCACATTTTTAAAATTACTTCAAAAATCAAAGATGACTAGGCACGTATCATAGTTGGGTGCATAATATCCGTTTCCATCTTAATAATAATTATTCGTCAACAGAAATCAATGTCGGGTCGTCAGAGGGGGTATAGAGGTATTTCTCATTTTCAAAATTACCTCAGAAATCAAATATGACTTGGCACGCATTATGGTGGTGTGCAACATATCCATGTGCATCTGATTAACAATAATTGTTCAACAGAAATCATTGTCGTGTCGTCAGAGGGGGTATAGAGGGATTTTTCTTTTTCAAAACTACTTCAAAAATCTAACATGACTTGGCACGCATCATGGTGGGGTGCAAAGTATCCATGTCTATCTGAATAACAATAATTCGTCAACATAAATCATTGTCGTGTCGTCAGAGGGCGTATAGAGGGATTTTTCATTATCAAAATGACTTCAAAAATCAAATATGACTTGGCACGCATCATGGTGGGGTGCAGAATATCCATTTCCATCTGAATAATAATAATTCGTCAACAGAAATCATTGTCGTGTCGTCAGAGGGGGTCTAGAGGGATTTCTCATTTTCAAAATTACCTCAAAATCAAATATGACTTTGCATGCATCATGGTAGGGTGCCAAATATCCATGTCCATCTGAATAACAATAATTCGTTAACAGAAATCGTTAGAAGGGGTATAGAGGGATTTATCATTTTCAAAATAACTTCAAATATCAAATATGAGTTTGCACGCATCATGGTGGGGTGCAAAGTATCCATGTCCATCTGAATAACAATAATTCGTCAACAGAAATCATTGTCGGGTCGTCAGAGGGGTTATAGAGGGATTATTCATTTTCAAAGTTACCTCAAAAATCAAATATGACTTGGCACACATCATAGTAGGGTGCCAAATATCCATGTCTAACTGAATAACAATAATTCGTTTACGGAAATCATTGTCGGGTCGTTAGAGGGGGTATAGAGGGATTTTTCATTTTCAAAATTACTTCAAAAATCGAATATGACTTGGCACGCATCATGGTGGGGTGCAGAATATCCATTTCCATCTGAATGACAATAATTCGTCAACAGAAATCATTGTCGGGTAGTCAGAGGGGGTATAGAGGGATTTTTCATTTTCAAAATTACTTCAAAAATCAAATATGAGTTGGCACGCATCATGGTGGGGTGCAGAATATCTATTTCCATCTGAATAACAATAATTCGTCAACAGAAATCATTGCCGGGTTGTCAGAGGAGGTATAGAGGGATTTTTCATTTTCAAAATTACTTCAAAAATCGAATATGACTTGGCACGCATCATGGTGGGGTGCCGAATATTCATTTCCATCTGAATAACAATAATTCGTCAACAGAAATCATTGTCGGGTCGTCAGAGGGGGTATGGAGGGATTTTTCATTTTTAAAATGACTTCAAAAATCTAATATGACTTGGCACGCATCATAGTAGGGTGCAAATTATTGATTTCCATCTGAATAACAATACCTCGTCAAAAGAAATCATTGCCGGGTTGTCAGAGGAGGTATGGAGGCATTTTTCGTTTTCAAATTTACTTCAAAAATCAAATATGACTTGGCACGCATCATGATGGGGTGCAGAATATCCATTTACATCTAAATAACAATAATTCGTCAACGGAAATCATTGTCGGGTCGTCAGAGGGGGTATAGAGGGATTTTTCATTTTCAAAATTACCTAAAATATTAAATATGACTTGGCACGCAACATATTGGGGTGCGGAATATCTATTTCCATCTGAATAACAATAACTTGTCAACAGAAATCATTGCCGGGTCGTCAGAGGAGGTATGGCGGGATTTTTCATTTTCAAAATGATTTCAAAAATCAAATATGACTTGGCACGCATCATATTAGAGTGCAAAATATTCATTTCCACCCCAATATCAATAATTCGTCAACAGAAATCATTGTCGGGTCGTCAGAGGGGGTATAGAGGAATTTTTCATTTTCAAAATTACCTAAAATATCAAATATGACTTGGCACGCATCATGATGGGGTGCAGAATATCCATTTACATCTAAATAACAATAATTCGTCAACGGAAATCATTGTCGGGTCGTCAGAGGGGGTATAGAGGGATTTTTCATTTTCAAAATTACTTCAAAAATCAAATATGACTTGGCACGCATCATAGTATGGTGCAAAATATTCATTTCCATCCGAATAACAATAATTCGTCAACCAAAATCATTGTCGGTCGTCAGAGGGGGTACAGAGGGATTTCTCAAATTCAAAATTACCTAAAATATCAAATATGACTTGGCACGCAACATGGTGGGGTGAAGAATATCTATTTCCATCCGAATAACAATAATTCGTCAACAGAAATCATTGCCGGGTTTTCAGAAGAGGTATAGAGGGATTTCTCATTTTCAAAATTTCTTCAAAATTCAAATATGACTTGGCACGCATCATAGTATGGTGCAAAATATTCATTTCCATCCGAATAACAATAATTCGTCAACCAAAATCATTGTCGGTCGTCAGAAGGGGTACAGAGGGATTTCTCAAATTCAAAATTACCTAAAATATCAAATATGACTTGGCACGCAACATGGTGGGGTGCAGAATATCTATTTCCATCTGAATAACAATAATTCGTCAACAGAAATCATTGTCGGGTCGTCAGAGGGGGTATAGAGGGATTTTTCATTTTCAAAATTACTTCAAAAATCGAATATGACTTGGCACTTATCATGGTGGGGTGCAGAATATCCATTTCCATCTGAATAACAATAATTCGTCAACAGAAATCATTGTCGGGTAGTCAGAGGGGGTATAGAGGGATTTTTCATTATCAAAACGACATCAAAAATTAAATATGACTTGGCACGCATCATAGTGGGGGGCAAAATATCCATTTCCATCTGAATAACAATAATTCGTCAACAGAAATCATTGTCGGTTCGTCAGAGGGGTATAGAGGGATTTTTCATTTTCAAAATTACTTCAAAAATCAAATATGAGTTGGCACGCATCATGGTGGGGTGCAGAATATCTATTTCCATCTGAATAACAATAATTCGTCAACAGAAATCATTGCCGGGTTGTCAGAGGAGGTATAGAGGGATTTTTCATTTTCAAAATTACTTCAAAAATCGAATATGACTTGGCACGAATCATAGTAGGGTGCCAAATATCCATGTCCATCTGAATAAACATTATTCAATAACAGAAATCATTGTCGGGTCGTCAGAGGGGGTTAAGAGGGATTTCTCATTTTCAAAATTACTTCAAAAATCAAATATGACTTGGACCGCTACATGGTGGGGTGCAGAATATCCATTTCCATCTGAATAACAATAATTCGTCAACAGAAATCATTGTCGGGTCGTTAGAGGGGGTATAGGATTTTTCATTTTCAAAATTACCTCAAAATAAAATATGACTTGGCACGCATCATACTAGGGTGCAAAATATCTACGTTCATCTGAATAACAATAATTCGTTAACAGAAATCATTGTCGGGTCGTCAGAGGGGTATAGAAGGATTTTTCATTTTCAAAATTACTTCAAAAATCAAATATGAGTTGGCACGCATCAAAGTAGGGTGCAAAATATCCATGTCATGAATAACAATAATTCGTCATTAGAAATCATTGTCGGGTCGTCAAAGGGGTTATAGAGGAATTTTTCATTTTCAAAGTTACCTCAAAAATCAAATATGACTTGGCACACATCATAGTAGGGCGCCAAATATCCATGTCTATCTGAATAACAATAATTCGTTAACGGAAAACATTTGTCGGGTCGTTAGAGGGGGTATAGAGGAATTTTTCATTTTCAAAATTACTTCAAAAATCGAATATGACTTGGCACGCATCATGGTGGGGAGCAGAATATCCATTTCCATCTGAGTAACAATAATTCATCAACAGAAGTCATCTTCGGGTCGTTAGAGGGGGTATAGAGGGATTTCACATTTTTAAAATTACTTCAAAAATCAAAGATGACTAGGCACGTATCATAGTTGGGTGCATAATATCCGTTTCCATCTGAATAATAATAATTCGTCAACAGATATCATTGTCGTGTCGTCAGAGGGGGTATAGAGGGATTTCTCATTTTTAAAATGACCTCAGAAATCAAATATGACTTGGCACGCATCAAAGTAGGGTGCAATATATTCATTTTCATCTAAATAACAATAATTCGTCGACTGAAATCTTTGTCGGGTCGTTAGAGGAAGTATAGAGGGATTTTACATTTTCAAAATCACGTGAAAAATCAAATATGACTTGGCACGCATCATAGTAGGGTGCAAAATATTGATTTCCATCCGAATAACAATAATTCGTCAACAAAAATCATTATCGGGTCGTCAGAGGGGGTATAGAGGTATTTTTCATTTTCAAAATTACCTCAAAAATCAAATATGACTTGGCACGCATTATAGTGGTGTGCAACATATCCATGTACATCTGATTAACAATAATTGTTCAACAGAAATCATTGTCGTGTCGTCAGAGGTGGTATAGAGTGATTTTTCATTTTCAAAATTACTTCAAAAATCTAACATGACTTGGCACGCATCATGGTGGGGTGCAAAGTATCCATGTCTATCTGAATAACAATAATTCGTCAACATAAATCATTGTCGTGTCGTCAGAGGGGGTATAGAGGGATTTTTCATTATCAAAATGACTTCAAAAATCAAATATGACTTGGCACGCATCATGGTGGGGTGCAGAATATCCATTTCCATCTGAATAATAATAATTCGTCAACAGAAATCATTGTCGTGTCGTCGGAGGGGGTATAGAGGAATTGATCATTTTCAAAATTACCTCAAAAATAAAATATGACTTGGCACACATCAGAGTAGGGTGCGAAATATTGATTTCCACTCGAATAACAATAATTCGTCAACAGAAATCATTGTCGGGTCGTCAGAGGGGGTATAGAGGAATTTATCATTTTCAAAATTACCTAAAATATCAAATATGACTTGGCACGCAACATGGTGGGGTGCAGAATATCTTTTTCCATCTGAATAACAATAATTCGTCAACAGAAATCATTGCCGGGTTGTCAGATGAGGTATAGGGGGATTTTTCATTTTCATTATTACTTTAAAAATCAAATAAGACTTGGCACGTATCATAGTAGGGTGCAAAATATTCATTTCCATCCTAATAACAATAATTCGTCAACCGAAATCATTGTCGGGTCGTCAGAGGGGGTACAGAGGGATTCTTCATTTTCAGAATTACCTCAAAATCAAATATGACTCGGCACGCATCATATTAGGGTGCAAAATATCCATGTCCATCTGAATAACAATAACTCGTCAAAAGAAATCATTGTCGGGTCGTCAGAGGGGCTATAGAGGGATTTTTCATTTTCAAAATTATTTCAAAAATCGAATATGACTTGGCACGCATCATGATGGGGTGCAGAATATTCATTTACATATGAATAACAATAATTCGTCAAGAGAAATCATTGTCGTGTCGTCAGAGGGGGTATGGAGGGATTTTTCATTTTCAAAATTACTTCAAAAGTCTAATATGACTTCGCACGCATCATGGTGAGGTGCAGAATACCCAATTCCATCTGAATAACAATAATTCGTCAACAGAAATCATTGTCGGGTCGTCAGAGGGGTATAGAGGGAATTTTCATTTTCAAAATTACTTCAAAAATCAAAAATGACTTGGCACGCATCATGGTGGTGTGCAACATATCCATTTCCATCTGAATAACAATAAGACGTCACCAGAAATCATTGTCGGATCGTCAGAAGGGGTATAGAGGAATATATCATTTTCAAAATGACTAAAAATCAAATATGTCTCTGCAAGCATCATGGTGGGGTGAAAATTATCCATTTCCATTTGAATAACAATAATTCGTCAACAGAAATCAATGTCGTGTCGTCAGAGGGGGTATGAAGGGATTTTTCATTTTCAAAATTACCTCAAAATCAAATATGACTTGGCACGCATTATAGTGGGGTGCAGAATATCCATGTCTAACTGAATAACAATAAATCGTTAACGGAAATCATTGTCGGGTCGTTAGAGGGGGTATAGAGGGATTTCTCATTTTCAAAATTACTTCAAAAATCGAATATGACTTGGCACGCATCATGGTGGGGTGCAGAATATCCATTTCCATATGAGTAACAATTATTCATCAACAGAAGACATTGTCGGGTCGTTAGAGGAGGTATAGAGGGATTTCACATTTTTAAAATTACTTCAAAAATCAAAGATGACTAGGCACGTATCATAGTTGGGTGCATAATATCCGTTTCCATCTTAATAATAATAATTCGTCGACAGATATCATTGTCGTGTCGTCAGAGGGGGTATAGAGGGATTTCTCATTTATAAAATGACTTCAGAAATCAAATATGACTTGGCAAGCATCAAAGTAGGGTGCAATATATTCATTCTCATCTAAATAACAATAATTTGTCGACTGAACTCTTTGTCGGGTCGTTAGAGGAGGTATAGAGGGATTTTACATTTTCAAAATCACTTCAAAAATCAAATATGACTTGGCACGCATCATAGTAGGGTGCAAAATATTGATTTCCATCCGAATCACAATAATTCGTCAACAGAAATCATTGTCGGGTCGTCAGAGGGGGTATAGAGGTATTTTTCATTTTCAAAATTACCTCAGAAATCAAATATGACTTGGCACGCATTATGGTGGTGTGCAACATATCCATGTGCATTTGATTAACAATAATTGTTCAACAGAAATCATTGTCGTGTCGTCAGAGGGGGTACAGAGGGATTTTTCTTTTTCAAAATTACTTCAAAAATCTAACATGACTTGGCACGCATCATGGTGGGGTGCAAAGTATCCATGTCTAACTGAATAACAATAATTCGTCAACATAAATCATTGTCGTGTCGTCAGAGGGCGTATAGAGGGATTTTTCATTATCAAAATGACTTCAAAAATCAAATATGACTTGGCACGCATCAAGGTGGGGTGCAGAATATCCATGTCCATCTGAATAACAATAATTCGTCAATAGAAATCACTTTCGGGTCGTTAGAGGGGGTATAGAGAGATTTTTCATTTTCAAAATTACTTCAAAAATCGAATATGACTTGGCACGCATCATGGTGGGGTGCAGAATATCCATTTCCATATGAGTAACAATTATTCATCAACAGAAGTCATTGTCGGGTCGTTAGAGGGGGTATAGAGGGATTTCACATTTTTAAAATTACTTCAAAAATCAAAGATGACTAGGCACGTATCATAGTAGGGTGCATAATATCCGTTTCCATCTTAATAATTATAATTCGTCAACAGATATCATTGTCGTGTCGTCAGAGGGGGTATAGAGGGATTTCTCATTTATAAAATGACTTCAGAAATCAAATATGACTTGGCACGCATCAAAGTAGGGTGCAATATATTCATTTCCATCTAAATAACAATAATTCGTCGACTGAAATCATTGTCGTGTCGTCAGAGGGGGTATAGAGGGAATTTTCATTTTCAAAATTACTTCAAAAATCTATCATGACTTGGCACGCATCATGGTGGGGTGCAAAGTATCCATGTCTATCTGAATTACAATAATTCGTCCACAGAAATCATTGTCGGGTCGTCAGAGGGGGTATAGAGTGATTTCTCATTTTTAAAATGACTTCAGAAATCAAATATGACTTGGCACGCATCATAGTAGGGTGCAATATATTCATTTTCATCTGAATAACAATAATTCGTCAACAGAAATCATTGTCGGGTCGTTAGAGGGAGTATAGAGGGATTTTACATTTTTAAAATCTTTTCAAAAATCAAATATTTCTTTGCACGCATCATAGTAGGGTGCAAAATATTGATTCTCATCCGAATAACAATAATTCGTCAACAGAAATCATTGTCGGGTCGTCAGAGGGGTATAGAGGGATTTTTCATTTTCAAAATTACCTCAAAAATCAAATATGACTTGGCACGCATTATGGTGGTGTGCAACATATCCATGTGCATCTGAATAACAATAATTCGTTGACAGAAATCATTGTCGTGTCGTCAGAGGGAGTATAGAGGGATTTTTCATTTTCAAAATTACTTCAAAAACCTAACATGACTTGGCACGCATAATGGTGGGGTGCAAAGTATCCATGTCTATCTGAATAACAATAATTCGTCAACAGAAATCATTGTCGGGTCGTCAGAGGGGGTATAGAGTTATTTTTCATTATCAAAACGACCTCAAAAATCAAATATGACTTGGCACGCATTATGGTGGTCTGCAACATATCCATGTGCATCTGAATAACAATAATTCGTTGATAGAAATCATTGTCGGGTAGTCAGATGGGGTATAGAGTGATTTTTCATTTTCAAAATTACTTCAAAAATCAGATATGACCTGGCACGAATCATGGTGGGGCGCAGATTATCCATTCCCATCTGAATAACAATAATTTGTCAACAGAAATTATTGTCGAGTCGTTAGAGGGGTTATTGAGGAATTTTTCATTTTCAAAATTTCTTCAAAAATCTAATATGACTTGGCACGCATCATGGTGGGGAGCAGAATATCCATTTCCAGCTGACTAACAATAATTCGTCAACAGAAATCATTGTCGTGTCGTCAGAGGGAGTATAGAGGGATTTTTCATTTTCAGAATTACTTCAAAAACCTAACATGACTTGGCACGCATCATGGTGGGGTGCAGAATATCCATTTATATCTGAATAACAATGATTCGTCAACAGAAATCATTGTCGGGTCGTCAAAGGGGTTATAGATGGATTTTTCATTTTCAAAGTTACCTCAAAAATCAAATATGACTTGACACACATCATAGTAGGGTGCAAAATATCCATGTCTATCTGAATAACAATAATTCGTTAACGGAAAACATTTGTCGGGTCGTTAGAGGGGGTATAGAGGGATTTTTCATTTTCAAAATTACTTCAAAAATCGAATATGACTTGGCACGCATCATAATGGGGTGCAGAATATCCATTTCCATCTGAGTAACAATAATTCATCAACAGAAGTCATTGTCGGGTCGTTTGAGAGGGTATAGAGGGATTTCACATTTTTTAAATTACTTCAAAAATCAAAGATGACTAGGCACGTATCGTAGTTGGGTGCATAATATCCGTTTCCATCTGAATAATAATAATTCGTCAACAGATATCATTGTCGTGTCGTCAGAGGGGGTATAGAGGGATTTCTCATTTTTAAAATGACTTCAGAAATCAAATATGACTTGGCACGCATCAAAGTAGGGTGCAATATATTCATTTTCATCTAAATAACAATAATTCGTCGACTGAAATCTTTGTCGGGTCGTTAGAGGATGTATAGAGGGATTTTACATTTTCAAAATAACTTCAAAAATCAAATATGACTTGGCACGCATATAGTAGGGTGCAAAATATTGATTTCCATCCGAATAACAATAATTCGTCAACAGAAATCATTGTCGGGTCGTCAAAGGGGGTATAGAGAGATTTTTCATTTTCAAAGTTACCTCAAAAATCAAATATGACTTGGCACACATCATAGTAGGGTGCCAAATATCCAAGTCTATCTGAATAACAATAATTCGTTGACAGAAATCATTGTCGGGTCGTCAGATGGGGTATAGAGTGATTTTTCATTTTCAAAATTACTTCAAAAATCAGATATGACCTGGCACGAATCATGGTGCGGCGCAGAATATCCATTCCCATCTGAATGACAATAATTTGTCAACAGAAATCATTGTCGAGTCGTTAGAGGGGTTATTGAGGTATTTTTCATTTTCAAAATTTCTTCAAAAATCTAATATGACTTGGCACGCATCATCGTGGGGAGCAGAATATCCATTTCCAGCTGAATAACAATAATTCGTCAACAGAAATCATTGTCGTGTCGTCAGAGGGAGTATAGAGGGATATTTTATTTTCAAAATTACTTCAAAAACCTAACATGGCTTGACACGCATCATGGTGGGGTGCAAAGTATATATGTCTATCTGAATAACAATAATTCGTCAACAGAAATCATTGTCGGGTCGTCAGAGGGGGTATAGAGTTATTTTTCATTATCAAAACGACTTCAAAAATCAAATATGACTTGGCACGCATCATGGTGGTGTGCAGAATATCCATTTATATCTGAATAACAATGATTTGTCATTAGAAATCATTGTCGGGTCGTCAAAGGGGTTATAGAGGAATTTTTCATTTTCAAAGTTACCTCAAAAATCAAATATGACTTGGCACACATCATAGTAGGGCGCCAAATATCCATGTCTATCTGAATAACAATAATTCGTTAACGGAAAACATTTGTCGGGTCGTTAGAGGGGGTATAGAGGAATTTTTCATTTTCATAATTACTTCAAAAATCGAATATGACTTGGCACGCATCATGGTGGGGTGCAGAATATCCATTTCCATCTGAATAACAATAATTCATCAACAGAAGTCATTGTTGGGTCGTTAGAAGGGGTATAGAGGGATTTCACATTTTTAAAATTACTTCAAAAATCAAAGATGACTAGGCACGTATCATAGTTGGGTGCATAATATCCGTTTCCATCTGAATAATAATAATTCGTCAACAGATATCATTGTCGTGTCGTCAGAGGGGGTATAGAGGGATTTCTCATTTTTAAAATGACTTCAGAAATCAAATATGACTTGGCACGCATCAAAGTAGGGTGCAATATATTCATTTTCATCTAAATAACAATAATTCGTCGACTGAAATCTTTGTCGGGTCGTTAGAGGAAGTATAGAGGGATTTTACATTTTCAAAATCACGTGAAAAATCAAATATGACTTGGCACGCATCATAGTAGGGTGCAAAATATTGATTTCCATCCGAATAACAATAATTCGTCAACAGAAATCATTATCGGGTCGTCAGAGGGGGTATAGAGGTATTTTTCATTTTCAAAATTACCTCAAAAATCTAACATGACTTGGCACGCATCATGGTGGGGTGCAAAGTATCCATGTCTATCTGAATAACAATAATTCGTCAACATAAATCATTGTCGTGTCGTCAGAGGGGGTATAGAGGGATTTTTCATTATCAAAATGACTTCAAAAATCAAATATGACTTGGCACGCATCATGGTGGGGTGCAGAATATCCATTTCCATCTGAATAATAATAATTCGTCAACAGAAATCATTGTCGTGTCGTCGGAGGGGGTATAGAGTGATTTTTCATTTTCAAAATTACTTCAAAAATCTAACATGACTTGGCACGCATCATGGTGGGGTGCAAAGTATCCATGTCTATCTGAATAACAATAATTCGTCAACATAAATCATTGTCGTGTCGTCAGAGGGGGTATAGAGGGATTTTTCATTATCAAAATGACTTCAAAAATCAAATATGACTTGGCACGCATCATGGTGGGGTGCAGAATATCCATTTCCATCTGAATAATAATAATTCGTCAACAGAAATCATTGTCGTGTCGTCGGAGGGGGTATAGAGGAATTGATCATTTTCAAAATTACCTCAAAAATCAAATATGGCTTGGCACGCAACATGGTGGGGCGCAAAATATTCATTTCCATCTGAATACCTATAATTCATCAACAGAAATCATTGTCGGGTCGTAAGAGGGTGTACAGAGGGATTTTACATTTTCAAAATCACTTCAAAAATCGAATATGACTTGGCACGCATCATGATGGGGTGCAGAATATTCATTTACATATGAATAACAATAATTCGTCAAGAGAAATCATTGTCGTGTCGTCAGAGGGGGTATGGAGGGATTTTTCATTTTCAAAATTACTTCAAAAATCTAATATGACTTGGCACGCATCATGGTGAGGTGCAGAATACCCATTTCCATCTGAATAACAATAATTCGTCAACAGAAATCATTGTCGGGTCGTCAGAGGGGTATAGAGGGAATTTTCATTTTCAAAATTACTTCAAAAATCAAAAATGACTTGGCACGCATCATGGTGGTGTGCAACATATCCATTTCCATCTGAATAACAATAAGACGTCACCAGAAATCATTGTCGGATCGTCAGAAGGGGTATAGAGGAATATATCATTTTCAAAATGACTTAAAAATCAAATATGACTTTGCAAGCATCATGGTGGGGTGAAAAATATCCATTTCCATTTGAATAACAATAATTCGTCAACAGAAATCAATGTCGTGTCGTCAGAGGGGGTATGAAGGGATTTTTCATTTTCAAAATTACCTCAAAATCAAATATGACTTGGCACGCATTATAGTGGGGTGCAGAATATCCATGTCTAAATGAATAACAATAATTCGTTAACGGAAATCATTGTCGGGTCGTTAGAGGGGGTATAGAGGGATTTCTCATTTTCAAAATTACTTCAAAAATCGAATATGACTTGGCACGCAACATGGTGGGGCGCAAAATATTCATTTCCATCTGAATACCTATAATTCATCAACAGAAATCATTGTCGGGTCGTAAGAGGGTGTACAGAGGGATTTTACATTTTCAAAATCACTTCAAAAATCGAATATGACTTGGCACGCATCATGGTGGGGTGCAGAATATCCATTTCCATATGAGTAACAATTATTCATCAACAGAAGTCATTGTCGGGTCGTTAGAGGAGGTATAGAGGGATTTCACATTTTTAAAATTACTTCAAAAATCAAAGATGACTAGGCACGTATCATAGTTGGGTGCATAATATCCGTTTCCATCTTAATAATAATAATTCGTCGACAGATATCATTGTCGTGTCGTCAGAGGGGGTATAGAGGGATTTCTCATTTATAAAATGACTTCAGAAATCAAATATGACTTGGCAAGCATCAAAGTAGGGTGCAATATATTCATTCTCATCTAAATAACAATAATTCGTCGACTGAAATCTTTGTCGGGTCGTTAGAGGAAGTATAGAGGGATTTTACATTTTCAAAATCACTTCAAAAATCAAATATGACTTGGCACGCATCATAGTAGGGTGCAAAATATTGATTTCCATCCGAATAACAATAATTCGTCAACAGAAATCATTGTCGGGTCGTCAGAGGGGGTATAGAGGTATTTTTCATTTTCAAAATTACCTCAGAAATCAAATATGACTTGGCACGCATTATGGTGGTGTGCAACATATCCATGTGCATCTGATTAACAATAATTGTTCAACAGAAATCATTGTCGTGTCGTCAGAGGGGGTACAGAGGGATTTTTCTTTTTCAAAATTACTTCAAAAATCTAACATGAATTGGCACGCATCATGGTGGGGTGCAAAGTATCCATGTCTAACTGAATAACAATAATTCGTCAACATAAATCATTGTCGTGTCGTCAGAGGGCGTATAGAGGGATTTTTCATTATCAAAATGACTTCAAAAATCAAATATGACTTGGCACGCATCATGGTGAGGTGCAGAATATCCATTTCCATCTGAATAATAATAATTCGTCAACAGAAATCATTGTCGTGTCGTCAGAGGGGGTCTAGAGGGATTTTTCATTTTCAAAATTACCTCAAAATCAAATATGACTTTGCATGCATCATGGTAGGGTGCCAAATATCCATGTCCATCTGAATAACAATTATTCATCAACAGAAGTCATTGTCGGGTCGTTAGAGGGGGTATAGAGGAATTTCACATTTTTAAAATTACTTCAAAAATCAATGATGACTAGGCACGTATCATAGTAGGGTGCATAATATCCGTTCCCATCTTAATAATTATAATTCGTCAACAGATATCATTCTCGTGTCGTCAGAGGGGGTATAGAGGGATTTCTCATTTATAAAATGACTTCAGAAATCAAATATGACTTGGCACGCATCAAAGTAGGGTGCAATATATTCATTTCCATCTAAATAACAATAATTCGTCGACTGAAATCATTGTCGGGTCGTCAGAGGGGGTATAGAGTGATTTCTCATTTTTAAAATGACTTCAGAAATCAAATATGACTTGGCACGCATCATAGTAGGGTGCAATATATTCATTTTCATCTGAATAACAATAATTCGTCAACAGAAATCATTGTCGGGTCGTTAGAGGGAGTATAGAGGGATTTTACATTTTTAAAATCTTTTCAAAAATCAAATATTTCTTTGCACGCATCATAGTAGGGTGCAAAATATTGATTCTCATCCGAATAACAATAATTCGTCAACAGAAATCATTGTCGGGTCGTCAGAGGGGGTATAGAGGGATTTTTCATTTTCAAAATTACCTCAAAAATCAAATATGACTTGGCACGCATTATGGTGGTGTGCAACATATCCATGTGCATCTGAATAACAATAATTCGTTGACAGAAATCATTGTCGTGTCGTCAGAGGGAGTATAGAGGGATTTTTCATTTTCAAAATTACTTCAAAAACCTAACATGACTTGGCACGCATCATGGTGGGGTGCAAAGTATCCATGTCTATCTGAATAACAATAATTCGTCAACAGAAATCATTGTCGGGTCGTCAGAGGGGGTATAAAGTTATTTTTCATTATCAAAACGACTTCAAAAATCAAATATGACTTGGCACGCATCATGGTGGGGTGCAGAATATCCATTTATATCTGAATAACAATGATTTGTCATTAGAAATCATTGTCGGGTTCTCAAAGGGGTTATAGAGGGATTTTTCATTTTCAAAGTTACCTCAAAAATCAAATATGACTTGGCACACATCATAGTAGGGTGCCAAATATCCATGTCTATCTGAATAACAATAATTCGTTAACGGAAAACATTTGTCGGGTCGTTAGAGGGGGTATAGAGGGATTTTTCATTTTCAAAATTACTTCAAAAATCGAATATGACTTGGCACGCATCATGGTGGGGTGCAGAATATCCATTTCCATCTGAGTAACAATAATTCATCAACAGAAGTCATTTTCGTGTCGTTAGAGGGGGTATAGAGGGATTTCACATTTTTAAAATTACTTCAAAAATCAAAGATGACTAGGCAGGTATCATAGTTGGGTGCATAATATCCGTTTCCATCTGAATAATAATAATTCGTCAACAGATATCATTGTCGTGTCGTCAGAGGGGGTATAGAGGGATTTCTCATTTTTAAAATGACTTCAGAAATCAAATATGACTTGGCACGCATCAAAGTAGGGTGCAATATATTCATTTTCATCTAAATAACAATAATTCGTCGACTGAAATCTTTGTCGGGTCGTTAGAGGAAGTATAGAGGGATTTTACATTTTCAAAATCACGTGAAAAATCAAATATGACTTGGCACGCATCATAGTAGGGTGCAAAATATTGATTTCTATCCGAATAACAATAATTCGTCAACAGAAATCATTGTCGGGTCGTCAGAGGGGGTATAGAGGTATTTTTCATTTTCAAAATTACCTCAAAAATCAAATATGACTTGGCACGCATTATAGTGGTGTGCAACATATCCATGTACATCTGATTAACAATAATTGTTCAACAGAAATCATTGTCGTGTCGTCAGAGGGGGTATAGAGTGATTTTTCATTATCAAAATGACTTCAAAAATCAAATATGACTTGGCACGCATCATGGTGGGGTGCAGAATATCCATTTCCATCTGAATAATAATAATTCGTCAACAGAAATCATTGTCGTGTCGTCGGAGGGGGTATAGAGGAATTGATCATTTTCAAAATTACCTCAAAAATAAAATATGACTTGGCACACATCAGAGTAGGGTGCGAAATATTGATTTCCACTCGAATAACAATAATTCGTCAACAGAAATCATTGTCGGGTCGTCAGAGGGGGTATAGAGGAATTTATCATTTTCAAAATTACCTAAAATATCAAATATGACTTGGCACGCAACATGGTGGGGTGCAGAATATCTTTTTCCATCTGAATAACAATAATTCGTCAACAGAAATCATTGCCGGGTTGTCAGATGAGGTATAGAGGGATTTTTCATTTTCAATATTACTTTAAAAATCAAATAAGACTTGGCACGTATCATAGTAGGGTGCAAAATATTCATTTCCATCCTAATAACAATAATTCGTCAACCGAAATCATTGTCGGGTCGTCAGAGGGGGTACAGAGGGATTCTTCATTTTCAGAATTACCTCAAAATCAAATATGACTCGGCACGCATCATATTAGGGTGCAAAATATCCATGTCCATCTGAATAACAATAACTCGTCAACAGAAATCATTGTCGGGTCGTCAGAGGGGCTATAGAGGGATTTTTCATTTTCAAAATTCTTTCAAAAATCAAATATGGCTTGGCACGCAACATGGTGGGGCGCAAAATATTCACTTCCATCTGAATACCTATAATTCATCAACAGAAATCATTGTCGGGTCGTAAGAGAGTGTACAGAGGGATTTTACATTTTCAAAATCACTTCTAAAATCGAATATGACTTGGCACGCATCATGATGGGGTGCAGAATATTCATTTACATATGAATAACAATGAGACGTCACCAGAAATCATTGTCGGATCGTCAGAAGGGGTATAGAGGAATATATCATTTTCAAAATGACTTAAAAATCAAATATGACTTTGCAAGCATCATGGTGGGGTGAAAAATATCCATTTCCATTTGAATAACAATAATTCGTCAACAGAAATCATTGTCGGGTCGTCAGAGGGGGTATAGAGGTATTTTTCATTTTCAAAATTACCTCAGAAATCAAATATGACTTGGCACGCATTATGGTGGTGTGCAACATATCCATGTGCATCTGATTAACAATAATTGTTCAACAGAAATCATTGTCGTGTCGTCAGAGGGGGTACAGAGGGATTTTTCTTTTTCAAAATTACTTCAAAAATCTAACATGACTTGGCACGCATCATGGTGGGGTGCAAAGTATCCATGTCTAACTGAATAACAATAATTCGTCAACATAAATCATTGTCGTGTCGTCAGAGGGCGTATAGAGGGATTTTTCATTATCAAAATGACTTCAAAAATCAAATATGACTTGGCACGCATCATGGTGGGGTGCAGAATATCCATTTCCATCTGAATAATAATAATTCGTCAACAGAAATCATTGTCGTGTCGTCAGAGGGGGTCTAGAGGGATTTTTCATTTTCAAAATTACCTCAAAATCAAATATGACTTTGCATGCATCATGGTAGGGTGCCAAATATCCATGTCCATCTGAATAACAATAATTCGTCAATAGAAATCACTTTCGGGTCGTTAGAGGGGGTATAGAGAGATATTTCATTTTCAAAATTACTTCAAAAATCGAATATGACTTGGCACGCATCATGGTGGGGTGCAGAATATCCATTTCCATATGAGTAACAATTATTCATCAACAGAAGTCATTGTCGGGTCGTTAGAGGGGGTATAGAGGGATTTCACATTTTTAAAATTACTTCAAAAATCAAAGATGACTAGGCACGTATCATAGTAGGGTGCATAATATCCGTTTCCATCTTAATAATTATAATTCGTCAACAGATATCATTGTCGTGTCGTCAGAGGGGGTATAGAGGGATTTCTCATTTATAAAATGACTTCAGAAATCAAATATGACTTGGCACGCATCAAAGTAGGGTGCAATATATTCATTTCCATCTAAATAACAATAATTCGTCGACTGAAATCATTGTCGTGTCGTCAGAGGGGGTATAGAGGGATTTTTCATTTTCAAAATTACTTCAAAAATCTAACATGACTTGGCACGCATCATGGTGGGGTGCAAAGTATCCATGTCTATCTGTATTACAATAATTCGTCCACATAAATCATTGTCGGGTCGTCAGAGGGGGTATAGAGTGATTTCTCATTTTTAAAATGACTTCAGAAATCAAATATGACTTGGCACGCATCATAGTAGGGTGCAATATATTCATTTTCATCTGAATAACAATAATTCGTCAACAGAAATCATTGTCGGGTCGTTAGAGGGAGTATAGAGGGATTTTACATTTTTAAAATCTTTTCAAAAATCAAATATTTCTTTGCACGCATCATAGTAGGGTGCAAAATATTGATTCTCATCCGAATAACAATAATTCGTCAACAGAAATCATTGTCGGGTCGTCAGAGGGGGTATAGAGGGATTTTTCATTTTCAAAATTACCTCAAAAATCAAATATGACTTGGCACGCATTATGGTGGTGTGCAACATATCCATGTGCATCTGAATAACAATAAGTCGTTGACAGAAATCATTGTCGGGTCGTCAGATGGGGTATAGAGGGATTTTTCATTTTCAAAATTACTTCAAATATCAGATATGACCTGGCACGAATCATGGTGGGGTGCAGAATATCCATTCCTATCTGAATAACAATAATTCGTCAACAGAAATCATTGTCGAGTCGTTAGAGGGGTTATTCAGGTATTTTTCATTTTCAAAATTTCTTCAAAAATCTAATATGACTTGGCACGCATCATGGTGGGGTGCAGAATATCCATTTCCATCTGAATAACTATAATTCATCAACAGAAGTCATTGTCGGGTCGTTAGAGGGGGTATAGAGGGATTTCACATTTTCAAAATTACTTCAAAAATCAAATATGACTAGGCACGTATCATAGTTGGGTGCATAATATCCGTTTCCATCTGAATAATAATAATTCGTCAACAGATATCATTGTCGTGTCGTCAGAGGGGGTATAGAGTGATTTCTCATTTTTAAAATGACTTCAGAAATCAAATATGACTTGGCACGCATCATAGTAGGGTGCAATATATTCATTTTCATCTAAATAACAATAATTCGTCAACAGAAATCATTGTCGGGTCGTTAGAGGGAGTATAGAGGGATTTTACATTTTAAAAATTATTTCAAAAATCAAATATTTCTTGGCACGCATCATAGTAGGGTGCAAAATATTGATTTCCATCCGAATAACAATAATTCGTCAACAGAAATCATTGTCGAGTCGTTAGAGGGGTTATTGAGGTATTTTTCATTTTCAAAATTTCTTCAAAAATCTAATATGACTTGGCACGCATCATAGTGGGGTGCAGAATATCCATTTCCATCTAGATAACAATGATTCATCAACAGAAGTCATTGTCGGGTCGTTAGAGGGGGTATAGAGGGATTTCACATTTTCAAAATTACTTCAAAAATCAAATATGACTAGGCACGTATCATAGTTTGGTGCATAATATCCGTTTCCATCTGAATAATAATAATTCGTCAACAGATATCATTGTCGTGTCGTCAGAGGGGTATAGAGTGATTTCTCATTTTTAAAATGACTTCAGAAATCAAATATGACTTGGCACGCATCATAGTAGTGTGCAAAATATCCATGTCCAACTGAATAACAATAATTCGTCAACAGAAATCATTGTCGTGTCGTCAAAGGGGGTATAGAGGGATATTTCATTTTCAAAATTACTTCAAAAATCTAACATGACTTGGCACGCATCATGGTGGGGTGCAGAATATCCATTAATATCTGAATAACAATAATTCGTCAACGGAAATCATTGTCGGGTCGTCAAAGGTGGTATAGAGGGATTGTTCATTTTCAAAGTTACCTCAAAAATCAAATATGACTTGGCACACATCAAAGTAGTGTGCAAAATATCCATGGCCAACTGAATAACAATAATTCGTCAACAGAAATCATTGTCGGGTCGTCGGAGGGGGTATAGAGGAATTGATCATTTTCAAAATTACCTCAAAAATCAAATATGACTTGGCACACATCAGAGTAGGGTGCGAAATATTGATTTCCACTCGAATAACAATAATTCGTCAACAGAAATCATTGTCGGGTCGTCAGAGGGGGTATAGAGGAATTTATCATTTTCAAAATTACCTAAAATATCAAATATGACTTGGCACGCAACATGGTGGGGTGCAGAATATCTTTTTCCATCTGAATAACGATAATTCGTCAACAGAAATCATTGCCGGGTTGTCAGATGAGGTATTGAGGGATTTTTCATTTTCAATATTACTTTAAAAATCAAATAAGACTTGGCACGTATCATAGTAGGGTGCAAAATATTCATTTTCATCCTAATAACAATAATTCGTCAACCGAAATCATTGTCGGGTCGTCAGAGGGGGTACAGAGGGATTCTTCATTTTCAGAATTACCTCAAAATCAAATATGACTCGGCACGCATCATATTAGGGTGCAAAATATCCATGTCCATCTGAATAACAATAACTCGTCAACAGAAATCATTGTCGGGTCGTCAGAGGGGCTATAGAGGGATTTTTCATTTTCAAAATTATTTCAAAAATCAAATATGGCTTGGCACGCAACATGGTGGGGCGCAAAATATTCATTTCCATCTGAATACCTATAATTCATCAACAGAAATCATTGTCGGGTCGTAAGAGGGTGTACAGAGGGATTTTACATTTTCAAAATCACTTCAAAAATCGAATATGACTTGGCACGCATCATGGTGAGGTGCAGAATACCCATTTCCATCTGAATAACAATAATTCGTCAACAGAAATCATTGTCGGGTCGTCAGAGGGGTATAGAGGGAATTTTCATTTTCAAAATTACTGCAAAAATCAAAAATGACTTGGCACGCATCATGGTGGTGTGCAACATATCCATTTCCATCTGAATAACAATAAGACGTCACCAGAAATCATTGTCGGATCGTCAGAAGGGGTATAGAGGAATATATCATTTTCAAAATGACTTAAAAATCAAATATGACTTTGCAAGCATCATGGTGGGGTGAAAAATATCCATTTCCATTTGAATAACAATAATTCGTCAACAGAAATCAATGTCGTGTCGTCAGAGGGGGTATGAAGGGATTTTTCATTTTCAAAATTACCTCAAAATCAAATATGACTTGGCACGCATTATAGTGGGGTGCAGAATATCCATGTCTAACTGAATAACAATAATTCGTTAACGGAAATCATTGTCGGGTCGTTAGAGGGGGTATAGAGGGATTTCTCATTTTCAAAATTACTTCAAAAATCGAATATGACTTGGCACGCATCATGGTGGGGTGCAGAATATCCATTTCCATATGAGTAACAATTATTCATCAACAGAAGTCATTGTCGGGTCGTTAGAGGAGGTATAGAGGGATTTCACATTTTTAAAATTACTTCAAAAATCAAAGATGACTAGGCACGTATCATAGTTGGGTGCATAATATCCGTTTCCATCTTAATAATAATTATTCGTCAACAGAAATCATTGTCGGGTCGTCAGAGGGGGTATAGAGGTATTTTTCATTTTCAAAATTACCTCAGAAATCAAATATGACTTGGCACGCATTATGGTGGTGTGCAACATATCCATGTGCATCTGATTAACAATAATTGTTCAACAGAAATCATTGTCGTGTCGTCAGAGGGGGTATAGAGGGATTTTTCTTTTTCAAAACTACTTCAAAAATCTAACATGACTTGGCACGCATCATGGTGGGGTGCAAAGTATCCATGTCTATCTGAATAATAATAATTCGTCAACATAAATCATTGTCGTGTCGTCAGAGGGCGTATAGAGGGATTTTTCATTATCAAAATGACTTCAAAAATCAAATATGACTTGGCACGCATCATGGTGGGGTGCAGAATATCCATTTCCATCTGAATAATAATAATTCGTCAACAGAAATCATTGTCGTGTCGTCAGAGGGGGTCTAGAGGGATTTTTCATTTTCAAAATTACCTCAAAATCAAATATGACTTTGCATGCATCATGGTAGGGTGCCAAATATCCATGTCCATCTGAATAACAATAATTCGTTAACAGAAATCGTTAGAAGGGGTATAGAGGGATTTATCATTTTCAAAATAACTTCAAATATCAAATATGAGTTTGCACGCATCATGGTGGGGTGCAAAGTATCCATGTCCATCTGAATAACAATAATTCGTCAACAGAAATTATTGTCGGGTCGTCAGAGGGGGTATAGAGGGATTTTTCATTTTCAAAATTACCTCAAAAATCAAATATGACTTGGCACGCATCATGGTGGTGTGCAACATATCCATGTCCATCTGAATAACAATAATTCGTTAACAGAAATCATTGTCGGGTCGTCAGATGGGGTATAGAGGGAATTTTCATTTTCAAAATTACTTCAAAAATCGAAAATGACTTGGCACGCATCATGGTGGTGTGCAACATATCGATGATTATCTGAATAACAATAATTCGTTAACAGAAATCATTGTCGGGTCGTCAGAGGGGGATAGAAGGATTAATCATTTTCAAAATTACTTCAAAAATCAGATATGACCTGGCACGAATCATGGTGGGGTGCAGAATATCCATTCCCATCTGAATAACAATAATTCGTCAATAGAAATCACTTTCGGGTCGTTAGAGGGGGTATAGAGAGATTTTTCATTTTCAAAATATCTTCAAAAATCTAATTTGACATGGCACGCATCATGGTGGGGTGCAGAATATCTATTCACAGCTGAATAACAATAATTCCACAACAGAAATCATTGTCGTATCGTCAGAGGAGGTATAGAGGGATTTTTCATTTTCAAAATTACTTCAAAAATCTAATATGACTTGGCACGCATCATGATGGGGTGCAGAATATCCATTTACATCTGAATAACAAAAATTCGTCAACAGAAATCATTGTCGTGTCGTCAGAGGGGGTATAGAGGGATTTTTCATTTTCAAAATTACTTCAAAAATCAAATATGACCTGGACCGCTAAATGGTGGGGTGCAGAATATCCATTTCCATCTGAATAACAATAATTCGTCAACAGAAATCATTGTCGGGTCGTTAGAGGGAGTATAGAGGGATTTTACATTTTAAAAATCTTTTCAAAAATCAAATATTTTTTTGCACGCATCATAGTAGGGTGCAAAATATTGATTCTCATCCGAATGACAATAAATCGTCAACAGAAATCATTGTCGGGTCTTCAGAGGGGGTATAGAGGGATTTTTCATTTTCAAAATTACCTCAAAATCAAATATGACTTGGCACGCATCATAGTAGGGTGCCAAATATACATGTCTATCTGAATAAACATTATTCGATAACAGAAATCATTGTCGGGTCGTCAGAGGGGGTATAGAGGGATTTTCCATTTTCAAAATTACTTCAAAAATCAAATATGACCTGGACCGCTACATGGTGGGGTGCAGAATATCCATTTCCATCTGAATAACAATAATTCGTCAACAGAAATCATTGTCAGGTCGTCAAAGGGGGTATAGAGGGATTTTTCATTATCAAAATTACCTCCAAATAAAATATGACTTGGCACGCATCATAGTAGGGTGCAAAATATCTATGTCCATCTGAATAACAATAATTCGTCAACAGAAATCATTGTCGGGTCGTCAGAGGGGGTATAGAGGGATTTTTAATTATCAAAACGACTTCAAAAATCAAATATGAGTTGGCACACATCATAGTAGGGTGCGAAATATCCATGTCTAACTGAATAACAATAATTTGTCAACAGAAATCATTGTCGGGTCGATAGAGGGTGTACAAAGGGATTTCACATTTTCAAAATCACTTCAAAAATCTAATATGACTTGGCACGCATCATGATGGGGTGCAGAATATCCGTTTACATCTGAATGACAATAATTCGTCAACAGAAATCATTGTCGTGTCGTCATAGGGGTAATAGAGGGATTTTTCATTTATAAAATTACCGCAAAATCAAATATGACTTGGCACGCATCATAGTAGGGTGCCAAATATCCATGTCTATCTGAATAACAATAATTCGTTAACGGAAATCATTGTCGGGTCGTTAAAGGGGGTATAGAGGGATTTCACATTTTCAAAATTACTTCAAAAATCAAATATGACTAGGCACGTATCATAGTTGGGTGCATAATATCCGTTTCCATCTGAATAATAATAATTCGTCAACAGATATCATTGTCGTGTCGTCAGAGGGGGTATAGAGTGATTTCTCATTTTTAAAATGACTTCAGAAATTAAATATGACTTGGCACGCATCATAGTAGGGTGCAATATATTCATTTTCATCTAAATAACAATAACTCGTCAACAGAAATCATTGTCGGGTCGTTAGAGGAAGTATAGAGGGATTTTACATTTTAAAAATCTTTTCAAAAATCAAATATTTCTTTGCACGCATCTTAGTAGGGTGCAAAATATTGATTCCCATCCGAATAACAATAATTCGTCAACAGAAATCATTGTCGTGTCGTCAGAGGGGGTATAGAGGGATTTTTCATTTTCAAAATTACCTCAAAAATCAAATATGACTTGGCACGCATTATGGTGGTGTGCAACATATCCATGTGCATCTGAATAACAATAATTCGTTGATAGAAATCATTGTCGGGTCGTCAGATGGGGTATAGAGTGATTTTTCATTTTCAAAATTACTTCAAAAATCAGATATGACCTGGCACGAATCATGGTGGGGCGCAGAATATCCATTCCCATCTGAATAACAATAATTTGTCAACAGAAATCATTGTCGAGTCGTTAGAGGGGTTATTGAGGAATTTTTCATTTTCAAAATTTCTTCAAAAATCTAATATGACTTGGCACGCATCATGGTGGGGAGCAGAATATCCATTTCCAGCTGAATAACAATAATTCGTCAAAAGAAATCATTGTCGTGTCGTCAGAGGGAGTATAGAGGGATTTCTCTTTTTCAAAATTACTTCAAAAACCTAACATGACTTGGCACGCATCATGGTGGGGTGCAGAATATCCATTTATATCTGAATAACAATGATTCGTCAACAGAAATCATTGTCGGGTCGTCAAAGGGGTTATAGAGGGATTTTTCATTTTCAAAGTTACCTCAAAAATCAAATATGACTTGACACACATCATAGTAGGGTGCCAAATATCCATGTCTATCTGAATAACAATAATTCGTTAACGGAAAACATTTGTCGGGTCGTTAGAGGGGGTATAGAGGGATTTTTCATTTTCAAAATTACTTCAAAAATCGAATATGACTTGGCACGCATCATGGTGGGGTGCAGAATATCCATTTCCATCTGGGTAACAATAATTCATCAACAGAAGTCATTGTCGGGTCGTTAGAGGGGGTATAGAGGGATTTCACATTTTTTAAATTACTTCAAAAATCAAAGATGACTAGGCACGTATCATAGTTGGGTGCATAATATCCGTTTCCATCTGAATAATAATAATTCGTCAACAGATATCATTGTCGTGTCGTCAGAGGGGGTATAGAGGGATTTCTCATTTTTAAAATGACTTCAGAAATCAAATATGACTTGGCACGCATCAAAGTAGGGTGCAATATATTCATTTTCATCTAAATAACAATAATTCGTCGACTGAAATCTTTGTCGGGTCGTTAGAGGAAGTATAGAGGGATTTTACATTTTCAAAATCACTTCAAAAATCAAATATGACTTGGCACGCATCATAGCAGGGTGCAAAATATTGATTTCCATCCGAATAACAATAATTCGTCAACAGAAATCCTTGTCGGGTCGTCAAAGGGGGTATAGAGAGATTTTTCATTTTCAAAGTTACCTCAAAAATCAAATATGACTTGGCACACATCATAGTAGGGTGCCAAATATCCATGTCTATCTGAATAACAATAATTCGTTGACAGAAATCATTGTCGGGTCGTCAGATGGGGTATAGAGTGATTTTTCATTTTCAAAATTACTTCAAAAATCAGATATGACCTGGCACGAATCATGGTGGGGCGCAGAATATCCATTCCCATCTGAATAACAATAATTTGTCAACAGAAATCATTGTCGAGTCGTTAGAGGGGTTATTGAGGTATTTTTCATTTTCAAAATTTCTTCAAAATTCTAATATGACTTGGCACGCATCATCGTGGGGAGCAGAATATCCATTTCCAGCTGAATAACAATAATTCGTCAACAGAAATCATTGTCGTGTCGTCAGACGGAGTATAGGGGGATTTTTCATTTTCAAAATTACTTCAAAAACCTAACATGACTTGGCACGCATCATGGTGGGGTGCAAAGTATCCATGTCTATCTGAATAACAATAATTCGTCAACAGAAATCATTGTCGGGTCGTCAGAGGGGGTATAGAGTTATTTTTCATTATCAAAACGACTTCAAAAATCAAATATGACTTGGCAGGCATCATGGTGGGGTGCAAAATATCCATTTATATCTGAATAACAATGATTTGTCAACAGAAATCATTGTCGGGTCGTCAAAGGGGTTATAGAGGGATTTTTCATTTTCAAAGTTACCTCAAAAATCAAATATGACTTGGCACACATCATAGTAGGGTGCCAAATATCCATGTCTATCTGAATAAAAATAATTCGTTAACGGAAAACATTTGTCGGGTCGTTAGAGGGGGTATAGAGGGATTTTTCATTTTCAAAATTACTTCAAAAATCGAATATGACATGGCACGCATCATGGTGGGGTGCAGAATATCCATTTCCATCTGAGTAACAATAATTCGTCAACAGATATCATTGTCGGGTCGTCAGAGGGGGTATAGAGGGATTTCTCATTTTTAAAATGACTTCAGAAATCAAATATGACTTGGCACGCATCAAAGTAGGGTGCAATATATTCATTTTCATCTAAATAACAATAATTCGTCGACTGAAATCTTTGTCGGGTCGTTAGAGGAAGTATAGAGGGATTTTACATTTTCAAAATCACGTCAAAAATCAAATATGACTTGGCACGCATCATAGTTGGGTGCAAAATATTGATTTCCATCCGAATAACAATAATTCGTCAACAGAAATCATTGTCGGGTCGTCAGAGGGGGTATAGAGGTATTTTTCATTTTCAAAATTACCTCAAAAATCAAATATGACTTGGAACGCATTATAGTGGTGTTCAACATATCCATGTACATCTGATTAACAATAATTGTTCAACAGAAATCATTGTCGTGTCGTCAGAGGGGGTATAGAGTGATTTTTCATTTTCAAAATTACTTCAAAAATCTAACATGACTTGGCACGCATCATGGTGGGGTGCAAAGTATCCCTGTCTATCTGAATAACAATAATTCGTCAACATAAATCATTGTCGTGTCGTCAGAGGGGGTATAGAGGGATTTATCATTTTCAAAATTACTTCAAATATCAAATATGAGTTTGCACGCATCATGGTGGGGTGCAAAGTATCCATGTCCATCTGAATACCAATAATTCATCAACAGAAATCATTGTCGGGTCGTCAGAGGGGGTATAGAGGGATTTTTCATTTTCAAAATTACCTCAAAAATCAAATATGACTTGGCACGCATCATGGTGGGGTGCAGAATATCTATTCACTGCTGAGTAACAATAATTCATCAACAGAAATCATTGTCGTATCGTCAGAGGGGGTATATAGGGATTTTTCATTTTCATAATTACTTCAAAAATCTAACATGATTTGGCACGCATCATGGTGGGGTGCAAAGTATCCATGTCCATCTGAATAACAATAATTCGTCAACATAAATCATTGTCGTGTCGTCAGAGGGGGTATAGAGGTATTTTTCATTTTCAAAATTACTTCAAAAATCTAATATGACTTGGCACGCATCATGATGGGGTGCAGAATATCCATTTACATCTGAATATCAAAAATTCGTCAACAGAAATCATTGTCGTGTCGTCATAGGGGGTATAGAGGGATTTTTCATTTTCAAAATTACCTCAAAATCAAATATGACTTGGCACGCATCATAGTAGGGTGCCAAATATACATGTCTATCTGAATAAACATTATTCGATAACAGAAATCATTGTCGGGTCGTCAGAGGGGGTATAGAGGGATTTTTCATTTTCAAAATTACTTCAAAAATCAAATATGACCTGGACCGCTACATGGTGGGGTGCAGGATATCCATTTCCATCTGAAAAACAATAATTCGTCAACAGAAATCATTGTCAGGTCGTCAAAGGGGGTATAGAGGGATTTTTCATTATCAAAATTACCTCAAAATAAAATATGATTTGGCACGCATCATAGTAGGGTGCAAAATATCTATGTCCATCTGAATAACAATAAGTCGTCAACAGAAATCATTGTCGGGTCGTCAGAGGGGGTATAGAGGGATTTTTCATAATCAAAACGACTTCAAAAATCAAATATGAGTTGGCACACATCATAGTAGGGTGCGAAATATCCATGTCTAACTGAATAACAATAATTCGTCAACAGAAATCATTGTCGGGTCGTAAGAGGGTGTACAGAGGGATTTTACATTTTCAAAATCACTTCAAAAATCTAATATGACTTGGCACGCATCATGATGGGGTGCAGAATATCCGTTTACATCTGAATGACATTAATTCGTCAACAGAAATCATTGGCGTGTCGTCATAGGGGTAATAGAGTGATTTTTCATTTATAAAATTACCGCAAAATCAAATATGACTTGGCACGCATCATGGTGGTGTGCAACAAATCCATGTCCATCTGAATAACAATAATTCGTCAACAGAAATCATTGTCGGGTCGTCAGAGGGGGTATAGAGGGATTTTTCATTTTCAAAATTACCTCAAAAATCAAATATGACTTGGCACGCATCATGGTGGTGTGCAACAAATCCATGTCCATCTGAATAACAATAATTCGTTAACAGAAATCATTGTCGGGTCGTCAGATGGGGTATAGAGGGAATTTTCATTTTCAAAATTACTTCAAAAATCAAAAATGACTTGGCACGCATCATGGTGGTGTGCAACATATCGATGATTATCTGAATGACAATAATTCGTTAACAGAAATCATTGTCGGTTCGTCAGAGGGGGATAGAAGGATTTATCATTTTCAAAATTACTTCAAAAATCAGATATGACCTGGCACGAATCGTGGTGGGGTGCAGAATATCCATTTCTATCTGAATAACAATAATTCGTCAATAGAAATCACTTTCGGGTCGTTAGAGGGGGTATAGAGAGATTTTTCATTTTCAAAATATCTTCAAAAATCTAATATGACTTGGCACGCATCATGGTGGGGTGCAGAATATCTATTCACAGCTGAATAACAATAATTCATCAACAGAAATTATTGTCGTATCGTCAGAGGAGGTATAGAGGGATTTTTCATTTTCATAATTACTTCAAAAATCTAACATGATTTGGCACGCATCATGGTGGGGTGCAGAATATCCATTTACATCTGAATAACAAAAATTCGTCAACAGAAATCATTGTCGTGTCGTCATAGGGGGTATAGAGGGATTTATCATTTTCAAAATTACTTCAAAAATCAGATATGACCTGGCACGAATCGTGGTGGGGTGCAGAATATCCATTTCCATCTGAATAACAATAATTCGTCAATAGAAATCACTTTCGGGTCGTTAGAGGGGGTATAGAGAGATTTTTCATTTTCAAAATATCTTCAAAAATCTAATATGACTTGGCACGCATCATGGTGGGGTGCAGAATATCTATTCACAGCTGAATAACAATAATTCATCAACAGAAATCATTGTCGTATCGTCAGAGGAGGTATAGAGGGATTTTTCATTTTCATAATTACTTCAAAAATCTAACATGATTTGGCACGCATCATGGTGGGGTGCAGAATATCCATTTACATCTGAATAACAAAAATTCGTCAACAGAAATCATTGTCGTGTCGTCATAGGGGGTATAGAGGGATTTTTCATTTTCAAAATTACCTCAAAAATCAAATATGACTTGGCACGCATCAAGGTGGTGTGCAACATATCCATGTCCATCTGAATAACAATAATTCGTTAACAGAAATCATTGTCGGGTCGTAAGATGGGGTATAGAGGGAATTTTCATTTTCAAAATTACCTCAAAAATCAAATATGACTTGGCACGCATCATGGTGGTGTGCAACATATCCATGTCCATCTGAATAACAATAATTCGTTAACAGAAATCATTGTCGGGTCGTCAGATGTGGTATAGAGGGAATTTTCATTTTCAGAATTACTTCAAAAATCAAAAATGACTTGGCACGCATCATGGTGGTGTGCAACATATCGATGATTATCTGAATAACAATAATTCGTTAACAGAAATCATTGTCGGGTCGTCAGAGGGGGATAGAAGGATTTATCATTTTCAAAATTACTTCAAAAATCAGATATGACCTGGCACGAATCATGGTGGGGTCCAGAATATCCATACCCATCTGAATAACAATAATTCGTCAATAGAAATCACTTTCGGGTCGTTAGAGGGGGTATAGAGAGATTTTTCATTTTCAAAATATCTTCAAAAATCTAATATGACTTGGCACGCATCATGGTGGGGTGCAGAATATCTATTCACAGCTGAATAACAATAATTCATCAACAGAAATCATTGTCGTATCGTCAGAGGAGGTATAGAGGGATTTTTCATTTTCATAATTACTTCAAAAATCTAACATGATTTGGCACGCATCATGGTGGGGTGCAAAGTATCCATGTCCATCTGAATAACAATAATTCGTCAACATAAATCATTGTCGTGTCGTCAGATGGGGTATAGAGGTATTTTTCATTCTCAAAATTACTTCAAAAATCTAATATGACTTGGCACGCATCATGATGGGGTGCAGAATATCCATTTACATCTGAATAACAAAAATTCGTCAACAGAAATCATTGTCGTGTCGTCATAGGGGGTATAGAGGGATTTTTCACTTTCAAAATTACCTCAAAATCATATATGACTTGGCACGCATCATAGTAGGGTGCCAAATATACATGTCTATCTGAATAAACATTATTCGATAACAGAAATCATTGTCGGGTCGTCAGAGGGGGTATAGAGGGATTTTTCGTTTTTAAAATTATTTCAAAAATCAAATATGACCTGGACCGCTAAATGGTGGGGTGCAGAATATCCATTTCCATCTGAACAACAATAATTCGTCAACAGAAATCATTGTCGTGTCGTCATAGGGGGTATAGAGTGATTTCTCATTTTTAAAATGTCTTCAGAAATCAAATATGACTTGGCACGCATCATAGTAGGGTGCAATATATTCATTTTCATCTAAATAACAATGATTCGTCAACAGAAATCATTGTCGGGTCGTTAGAGGGAGTATAGAGGGATTTTACATTTTAAAAATCTTTTCAAAAATCAAATATTTCTTTGCACGCATCATAGTAGGGTGCAAAATATTGATTCCCATCCGAATAACAATAAATCGTCAACAGAAATCATTGTCGGGTCTTCAGAGGGGGTATAGAGGGATTTTTCATTTTCAAAATTACCTCAAAATCAAATATGACTTGGCACGCATCATAGTAGGGTGCCAAATATACATGTCTATCTGAATAAAAATTATTCGATAACAGAAATCATTGTCGGGTCGTCAGAGGGGGTATAGAGGGATTTTTCATTTTCAAAATTACTTCAAAAATCAAATATGACCTGGACCGCTACATGGTGGGGTGCAGAATATCCATTTCCATCTGAATAACATTAATTCGTCAACAGAAATCATTGTCAGGTCGTCAAAGGGGGTATAGAGGGATTTTTCAATATCAAAATCACCTCAAAATAAAATATGAATTGGCACGCATCATAGTAGGGTGCAAAATATCTATGTCCATCTGAATAACAATAATTCGTCAACAGAAATCATTGTCGGGTCGTCAGAGGGGGTATAGAGGGATTTTTCATTATCAAAACGACTTCAAAAATCAAATATGAGTTGGCACACATCATAGTAGGGTGCGAAATATCCATGTCTATCTGAATAACAATAATTCGTTAACGGAAATCATTGTCGGGTCGTTAAAGGGGGTATAGAGGGATTTCACATTTTCAAAATTACTTCAAAAATCAAATATGACTAGGCACGTATCATAGTTGGGTGCATAATATCCGTTTCCATCTGAATAATAATAATTCGTCAACAGAAATCATTGTCGTGTCGTCATAGGGGTAATAGAGGGATTTTTCATTTATAAAATTACCGCAAAATCAAATATGACTTGGCACGCATCATAGTAGGGTGCCAAATATCCATGTCTATCTGAATAACAATAATTCGTTAACGGAAATCATTGTCGGGTCGTTAAAGGGGGTATAGAGGGATTTCACATTTTCAAAATTACTTCAAAAATCAAATATGACTAGGCACGTATCATAGTTTGGTGCATAATATCCGTTTCCATCTGAATAATAATAATTCGTCAACAGATATCATTGTCGTGTCGTCAGAGGGGGTTTAGAGTGATTTCTCATTTTTAAAATGACTTCAGAAATTAAATATGACTTGGCACGCATCATAGTAGGGTGCAATATATTCATTTTCATCTAAATAACAATAACTCGTCAACAGAAATCATTGTCGGGTCGTTAGAGGGAGTATAGAGGGATTTTACATTTTAAAAATCTTTTCAAAAATCAAATATTTCTTTGCACGCATCATAGTAGGGTGCAAAGTATTGATTCCCATCTGAATAATATTAATTCGTCAACAGATATCATTGTCGTGTCGTCAGAGGGGGTATAGAGTGATTTCTCATTTTCAAAAAGACTTCAGAAATCAAATATGACTTGGCACGCATCATAGTAGGGTGCAATATATTAATTTTCATCTAAATAACAATGATTCGTTTACATTTTAAAAATCTTTTCAAAAATCAAATATTTCTTTACACGCATCATAGTAGGGTGCAAAATATTGATTCCCATCCGAATAACAATATACCGTCAACAGAAATCATTTTCGGGTCGTCAGAGGGGGTATAGAGGGATTTTTCATTATCAAAACGACTTCAAAATTCAAATATGAGTTGGCACGCATCAAAGTAGGGTGCAAAATATCCATGTCATGAATAACAATAATTCGTCAACAGAAATCATTGTCGGGTCGTCAGAGGGGGTATGGAGGGATTTGTCATTTTTAAAATGACTTCAAAAATCAAATATGACTTGGCACGCATCATATTAGGGTGCAAAATATTGATTTCCATCTGAATAACAATAATTTGTCAACAGAAATCATTGCCGGGTTGTCAGAGGAGGTATAGAGGGATTTTTCGTTTTCAAAATTACTTCAAAAATCAAATATGACTTGGCACGCATCATAGTAGGGTGAAAAATATTGATTTCCATCCGAATAACAATAATTCGTCATCAGAAATCATTGTCGGGTCGTCAGAGGGGGTATAGAGGAATTTTTCATTTTCAAAATAACCTAAAATATCAAATATGACTTGGCACGCATCATGATGGGTTGCAGAATATCCATTTACATCTAAATAACAATAATTCGTCAACGGAAATCATTGTCGGGTCGTCAGAGGGGGTATAGAGGGATTTTTCATTTTCAAAATTACCTAAAATATCAAATATGACTTGGCACGCATCATATTAGGGTGCAAAATATTGATTTCCATCTGAATAACAATAACTCGTCAACAGAAATCATTGCCGGGTTGTCAGAGGAGGTATAGAGGGATTTTTCATTTTCAAAATGATTTCAAAAATCAAATATGACTTGGCACGCATCATGATGGGGTGCAGAATATCCATTTACATCTAAATAACAATAATTCGTCAACGGAAATCTTTGTCGGGTCGTCTGAGGGGGTATAGAGGGATTTTTCATTTTCAAAATTACCTAAAATATCAAATATGACTTGGCACGCATCATATTAGGGTGCAAAATATTGATTTCCATCCGAATAACAATAATTCGTCAACCAAAATCATTGTCGGGTCGTCAGAGGGGGTACAGAGGGATTTCTCAAATTCAAAATTACCTAAAATATCAAATATGACTTGGCACGCAACATAGTGGGGTGCAGAATATCTATTTCCATCTGAATAACAATAATTCGTCAACAGAAATCATAGCCGTGTATTCAGAGGAGGTATAGAGGGATTTTTCATTTTCAAAATTACTTCAAAAATCAAATATGACTTGTCACGCTTCATATTAGGGTGCAAAATATTCATTTCCATCCTAATAACAATAATTTGTCAACTGAAATCATTGTCGGGTCGTCAGAGGGGGTACAGAGGGATTTCTCATTTTCAAAATCACCTCAAAATCAAATATGACTCGGCACGCATCATAGTAGGGTGCAAAATATCAATGTCCATCTGAATAACAATAATTTGTCAACAGAAATCATTGTCGGGTCGTAAGAGGGTGTACAGAGGGATTTTACATTTTCAAAATCACTTCAAAAATCAAATATGACTTGGACCGCTACAAGGTGGAGTGCAGAATATCCATTTCCATTTGAATAACAATAATTCGTCAACAGAAATCATTGTCGGGTCGTTAGAAGGGGTATAGGATTTTTCATTTTCAAAATTACCTCAAAATAAAATATGACTTGGCACGCATCATAGTAGGGTGCAAAATATCTATGTCCATCTGAATTACAATAATTCGTAAACAGAAATCATTGTCGGGTCGTCAGAGGGGGCATAAAGGGATTTTTCATTTTCAAAATTACTTCAAAAATCAAATATGACTTGGCACGCATCATATTATGGTGCAAAGTATTCATTTCCATCCAAATAACAATAATTTGTCAACCAAAATCATTGTCGGGTCGTCAGAGGGGGTATAGAGGGATTTTTCATTTTCAAAATTACTTCAAAAATCAAATATGACTTGGCACGCATCATATTATGGTGCAAAATATTCATTTCCATCCAAATAACAATAATTCGTCAACAAAAATCATTGTCGTGTCGTCAGAGGGGGTATAGAGGGATTTTTCATTTTCAATATTACCTCAAAATCAAATATGACTTGGCACGCATCATAGTGGGGTGCAGAATATCCATGTCTAACTGAATAACAATAATTCGTTAACGGAAATCATTGTCGGGTCGTTAGAGGGTGTATAGAGGGATTTTTCATTTTCAAAATTACTTCAAGAATCGAATATGACTTGGCACGCATCATGGTGGGGTGCAGAATATCCATTTCCATCTGAATAACAATAATTCATCAACAGAAGTCATTGTCGGGTCGTTAGAGGGGGTATAGAGGGATTTTACATTTTCAAAATTACTTCAAAATTACTTCAAAAATCAAATATGACTAGGCATAGTTGGGTGCATTATATCCGTTTCCATCTGAATAATAATAATTCGTCAACAGATATCATTGTCGTGTCGTCAGAGGGGGTATAGAGGAATTTCTCATTTTTAAAATGACTTCAGAAATCAAATATGACTTGGCACGCATCATAGTAGGGTGCAATATATTCATTTTTATCTAAATAACAATAATTCGTCAACAGAAATCATTGTCGGGTCGTCAGAGGGGGTATAGAGGTATTTTTCATTTTCAAAATTACCCCAAAATCAAATATGACTAGACACGCATTATGGTGGTGTGCAACATATCCATGTGCATCTGAATAACAATAATTCGTCAACAGAAATCATTGTCGGGTCGTTAGAGGGAGTATAGAGGGATTTTACATTTTCAAAATCACTTCAAAAATCAAATATGACTTGGCACGCATCATAGTAGGGTGCAAAATATTGATTTCCATCCGAATAACAATAATTCGTCAACAGAAATCATTGTCGGGTCGTCAGAGGAGGTATAGAGGGATTTTTCATTTTCAAAATTACTTCAAAAATCGAATATGCTTTGGCACGAATCATGGTGGGGTGCAAAATATTTATGTCCATCTAAATAACGACAATTTGTAAACAGAAATCATTGTCGGGTCGTTAGAGGGAGTATAGAGGGATTTTTCATTTTCAAAATTACTTCAAAAATCAAATATGACTTGGCACGCATCATATTATGGTGCAAAATATTCATTTCCATCCAAATAACAATAATTCGTCAACCAAAATCAGTGTCGGGTCGTCAGAGGGGGTATAGAGGGATTTTTCATTTTCAAAATTACTTCAAAAATCGAATATGCTTTGGCACGCATCTTGGTGGGGTGCAGAATATTCATTTCCATCTGAACAATGATAATTCGTCAACAGAAATCATTGTCGTGTCGTCAGAGGGGGTATAGAGGGATTTTTCATTTTCAATATTACCTCAAAATCAAATATGACTTGGCACGCATCATAGTGGGGTGCAGAATATCCATGTCTAACTGAATAACAATAATTCGTTAACGGAAATCATTGTCGGGTCGTTAGAGGGTGTATAGAGAGATTTTTCATTTTCAAAATTACTTCAAGAATCGAATATGACTTGGCACGCATCATGGTGGGGTGCAGAATATCCATTTCCATCTGAATAACAATAATTCATCAACAGAAGTCATTGTCGGGTCGTTAGAGGGGGTATAGAGGGATTTCACATTTTCAAAATTACTTCAAAATTACTTCAAAAATCAAATATGACTAGGCACGTATCATAGTTGGGTGCATTATATCCGTTTCCATCTGAATAATAATAATTCGTCAACAGATATCATTGTCGTGTCGTCAGAGGGGGTATAGAGGAATTTCTCATTTTTAAAATGACTTCAGAAATCAAATATGACTTGGCACGCATCATAGTAGGGTGCAATATATTCATTTTTATCTAAATAACAATAATTCGTCAACAGATATCATTGTCGGGTCGTTAGAGGGAGTATAGAGGGATTTTACATTTTCAAAATCACTTCAAAAATCAAATATGACTTGGCACGCATCATAGTAGGGTGCAAAATATTGATTGCCATCTGAATAACAATAATTCGTCAACAGAAATCATTGACGGGTCGTCAGAGGGGGTATAGAGGTATTTTTCATTTTCAAAATTACCTCAAAATCAAATATGACTTGGCACGCATTATGGTGGTGTGCAACATATCCATGTGCATCTAAATAACAATAATTTGTCAACAGAAATCATTGTCGGGTCGTTAGAGGGAGTATAGAGGGATTTTACATTTTCAAAATCACTTCAAAAATCAAATATGACTTGGCACGCATCATAGTATGGTGCAAAATATTGATTTCCATCCGAATAACAATAATTCGTCAACAGAAATCATTGTCGGGTCGTCAGAGGGGGTATAGAGGGATTTTTCATTTTCAAAATTACTTCAAAACTCGAATATGACTTGGCACGAATCATGGTGGGGTACAAAATATCCATGTCCATCTGAATAACGACAATTTGTAAACAGAAATCATTGTCGGGTCGTTAGAGGGAGTATAGAGGGATTTTTCATTTTCAAAATTACTTCAAAAATCAAATATGACTTGGCACGCATCATATTATGGTGCAAAATATTCATTTCCATCCAAATAACAATAATTCGTCAACCAAAATCATTGTCGGGTCGTCAGAGGGGGTATAGAGGGATTTTTCATTTTCAAAATACTTCAAAAATCGAATATGCTTTGGCACGCATCTTGGTGGGGTGCAGAATATTCATATCCATCTGAACAATGATAATTCGTCAACAGAAATCATTGTCGTGTCGTCAGAGGGGGTATAGAGGGATTTTTCATTTTCAATATTACCTCAAAATCAAATATGACTTGGCACGCATCATAGTGGGGTGCAGAATATCCATGTCTAACTGAATAACAATAATTCGTTAACGGAAATCATTGTCGGGTCGTTAGAGGGTGTATAGAGAGATTTTTCGTTTTCAAAATTACTTCAAGAATCGAATATGACTTGGCACGCATCATGGTGGGGTGCAGATTATCCATTTCCATCTGAATAACAATAATTCGTTAACAGAAATCATTGTCGGGTCGTAAGATGGGGTATAGAGGGAATTTTCATTTTCAAAATTACCTCAAAAATCAAATATGACATGGCACGCATCATGGTGGTGTGCAACATATCCATGTCCATCTGAATAACAATAATTCGTTAACAGAAATCATTGTCGGGTCGTCAGATGGGGTATAGAGGGAATTTTCATTTTCAGAATTACTTCAAAAATCAAAAATGACTTGGCACGCATCATGGTGGTGTGCAACATATCGATGATTATCTGAATAACAATAATTCGTTAACAGAATTCATTGTCGTATCGTCAGAGGAGGTATAGAGGTATTTTTCATTCTCAAAATTACTTCAAAAATCTAATATGACTTGGCACGCATCATGATGGGGTGCAGAATATCCATTTACATCTGAATAACAAAAATTCGTCAACAGAAATCATTGTCGTGTCGTCATAGGGGGTATAGAGGGATTTTTCACTTTCAAAATTACCTCAAAATCAAATAAGACTTGGCACGCATCATAGTAGGGTGCAAAATATCCATGTCCATCTGAATAACAATAACTCGTCAACAGATATCATTGTCGGGTCGTCAGAGGGGCTATAGAGGGATTTTTCATTTTCAAAATTATTTCAAAAATCAAATATGGCTTGGCACGCAACATGGTGGGGCGCAAAATATTCATTTCCATCTGAATACCTATAATTCATCAACAGAAGTCATTGTCGGGTCGTTAGAGGGGGTATAGAGGGATTGTTCATTTTCAAAGTTACCTCAAAAATCAAATATGACTTGGCACACATCAAAGTAGTGTGCAAAATATCCATGTCCAACTGAATAACAATAATTCGTCAACAGAAATCATTGTCGGGTCGTCGGAGGGGGTATAGAGGAATTTATCATTTTCAAAATTACCTAAAATATCAAATATGACTGGGCACGCAACATGGTGGGGTGCAGAATATCTTTTTCCATCTGAATAACAATAATTCGTCAACAGAAATCATTGCCGGGTTGTCAGATGAGGTATAGAGGGATTTATCATTTTCAATATTACTTTAAAAATCAAATAAGACTTGGCACGTATCATAGTAGGGTGCAAAATATTCATTTCCATCCTAATAACAATAATTCGTCAACCGAAATCATTGTCGGGTCGTTAGAGGGGGTACAGAGGGATTTTTCATTTTCAGAATTACCTCAAAATCAAATATGACTCGGCACGCATCATATTAGGGTGCAAAATATCCATGTCCATCTGAATAACAATAACTCGTCAACAGATATCATTGTCGGGTCGTCAGAGGGGCTATAGAGGGATTTTTCATTTTCAAAATTATTTCAAAAATCAAATATGGCTTGGCACGCAACATGGTGGGGCGCAAAATATTCATTTCCATCTGAATACCTATAATTCATCAACAGAAGTCATTGTCGGGTCGTTAGAGGGGGTATAGACGGATTTCACATTTTCAAAATTACTTCAAAAATCAAATATGACTAGGCACGTATCATAGTTGGGTGCATAATATCCGTTTCCTTTTGAATAATAATAATTCGTCAACAGATATCATTGTCGTGTCGTCAGAGGGGGTATAGAGTGATTTCTCATTTTTAAAATGACTTCAGAAATCAAATATGACTTGGCACACATCAAAGTAGTGTGCAAAATATCCATGTCCAACTGAATAACAATAATTCGTCAACAGAAATCATTGTCGGGTCGTCGAAGGGGGTATAGAGGAATTGATCATTTTCAAAATTACCTCAAAAATCAAATATGACTTGGCACACATCAGAGTAGGTTGCGAAATATTGATTTCCACTCGAATAACAATAATTCGTCAACAGAAATCATTGTCGTGTCGTTAGAGGGGGTATAGGGGGATTTTTCATTTTCAAAATTACTTCAAAAATCTAACATGACTTGGCACGCATCATGGTGGGGTGCAGAATATCCATTTATATCTGAATAACAATAATTCGTCAACGGAAATCATTGTCGGGTCGTCAAAGGGGGTATAGAGTGATTGTTCATTTTCAAAGTTACCTCAAAAATCAAATATGACTTGGCACACATCAAAGTAGTGTGCAAAATATCCATGTCCAACTGAATAACAATAATTCGTCAACAGAAATCATTGTCGGGTCGTCGGAGGGGGTATAGAGGAATTTATCATTTTCAAAATTACCTAAAATATCAAATATGACTTGGCACGCAACATGGTGGGGTGCAGAATATCTTTTTCCATCTGAATAACAATAATACGTCAACAGAAATCATTGCCGGGTTGTCAGATGAGGTATAGAGGGATTTTTCATTTTCAATATTACTTTAAAAATCAAATAAGACTTGGCACGTATCATAGTAGGGTGCAAAATATTCATTTCCATCCTAATAACAATAATTCGTCAACCGAAATCATTGTCGGGTCGTCAGAGGGGGTACAGAGGGATTTTTCATTTTCAGAATTACCTCAAAATCAAATATGACTCGGCACGCATCATATTAGGGTGCAAAATATCCATGTCCATCTGAATAACAATAACTCGTCAACAGAAATCATTGTCGGGGCGTCAGAGGGGCTATAGAGGGATTTTTCATTTTCAAAATTATTTCAAAAATCAAATATGGCTTGGCACGCAACATGGTGGGGCGCAAAATATTCATTTCCATCTGAATACCTATAATTCATCGACAGAAATCAATAAGACGTCACCAGAAATCATTGTCGGATCGTCAGAAGGGGTATAGAGGAATTTATCATTTTCAAAATGACTTAAAAATCAAATATGACTTTGCAAGCATCATGGTGGGGTGAAAAATATCCATTTCCATTTGAATAACAATAATTCGTCAACAGAAATCAATGTCGTGTCGTGAGAGGGGGTATGAAGGGATTTTTCATTTTCAAAATTACCTCAAAATCAAATATGACTTGGCACGCATTATAGTGGGGTGCAGAATATCAATGTCTAACTGAATAACAATAATTCGTTAACGGAAATCATTGTCGGGTCGTTAGAGGGGGTATAGAGGGATTTTTCATTTTCAAAATTACTTCAAAAATCGAATATGACTTGGCACGCATCATGGTGGGGTGCAGAATATCCATTTCCATATGAGTAACAATTATTCATCAACAGAAGTCATTGTCGGGTCGTTAGAGGAGGTATAGAGGGATTTCACATTTTTAAAATTACTTCAAAAATCAAAGATGACTAGGCACGTATCATAGTTGGGTGCATAATTTCCGTTTCCATCTTAATAATAATAGTTCGTCGACAGATATCATTGTCGTGTCGTCAGAGGGGGTATAGAGGGATTTCTCATTTATAAAATGACTTCAGAAATCAAATATGACTTGGCACGCATCAAAGTAGGGTGCAATATATTCATTCTCATCTAAATAACAATAATTCGTCGGCTGAAATCTTTGTCGGGTCGTTAGAGGAAGTATAGAGGGATTTTACAATTTCGAAATCACTTCAAAAATCAAATATGACTTGGCACGCATCATAGTAGGGTGCAAAATATTGATTTTTATCCGAATAACAATAATTCGTCAACAGAAATCATTGTCGTGTCGTCAGAGGGGGTATAGAGGGATTTCTCATTATCAAAATGACTTCAAAAATCAAATATGACTTGGCACGCATCATGGTGGGGTGCAAAGTATCCATGTCTATCTGAATAACAATAATTCGTCAACATAAATCATTGTCGTGTCGTCAGAGGGCGTTAGAGGGATTTTTCATTATCAAAATGACTTCAAAAATCAAATATGACTTGGCACGCATCATGGTGGGGTGCAGAATATCCATTTCCATCTGAATAATAATAATTCGTCAACAGAAATCATTGTCGTGTCGTCAGAGGGGGTCTAGAGGGATTTTTCATTTTCAAAATTACCTCAAAATCGAATATGACTTTGCATGCATCATGGTAGGGTGCCAAATATCCATGTACATCTGAATAACAATAATTCGTTAACAGAAATCGTTAGAAGGGGTATAGAGGGATTTATCATTTTCAAAATTACTTCAAATATCAAATATGAGTTTGCACGCATCATGGTGGGGTGCAAAGTATCCATGTCCATCTGAATAACAATAATTCGTCAACAGAAATCATTGTCGGGTCGTCAGAGGGGGTATAGAGGGATTTTTCATTTTCAAAATTACCCCAAAAATCAAATATGACTTGGCACGCATCATGGTGGTGTGCAACATATCCATGTCCATCTGAATAACAATAATTCGTCAACAGAAATCATTGTCGGGTCGTCAGATGGGGTATAGAGGGAATTTTCATTTTCAAAATTACTTCAAAAATCAAAAATGACTTGGCACGCATCATGCTGGTGTGCAACATATCGATGATTATCTGAATAACAATAATTCGTTAACAGAAATCATTGTCGGGTCGTCAGAGGCGGATAGAAGGATTTATCATTTTCAAAATTACTTCAAAAATCAGATATGACCTGGCACGAATCATGGTGGGGTGCAGAATATCCATTCCCATCTGAATAACAATAATTCGTCAATAGAAATCACTTTCGGGTCGTTAGAGGAGGTATAGAGGGATTTTTCATTTTCATAATTACTTCAAAAATCTAACATGATTTGGCACGCATCATGGTGGGGTGCAAAGTATCCACGTCCATCTGAATAACAATAATTCGTCAACATAAATCATTGTCGTGTCGTCAGAGGGGGTATAGAGGTATTTTTCATTTTCAAAATTACTTCAAAAATCTAATATGACTTGGCACGCATCATGATGGGGTGCAGAATATCCATTTACATCTTAATAACAAAAATTCGTCAACAGAAATCATTGTCGTGTCGTCATAGGGGGTATAGAGGGATTTTTCACTTTCAAAATTACCTCAAAATCATATATGACTTGGCACGCATCATAGTAGGGTGCCAAATATACATGTCTATCTGAATAAACATTATTCGATAACAGAAATCATTGTCGGGTCGTCAGAGGGGGTATAAAGGGATTTTTCGTTTTCAAAATTACTTCAAAAATGAAATATGACCTGGACCGCTACATGGTGGGGTGCAGAATATCCATTTCCATCTGAATAACAATAATTCGTCAACAGAAAACATTGTCAGGTCGTCAAAGGGGGTATAGAGGGATTTTTCATTATCAAAATCACCTCAAAATAAAATATGACTTGGCACGCATCATAGTAGGGTGCAAAATATCTATGTCCATCTGAATAACAATAATTCGTTAACGGAAATCATTGTCGGGTCGTTAAAGGGGGTATAGAGGGATTTCACATTTTCAAAATTACTTCAAAAATCAAATATGACTAGGCACGTATCATAGTTGGGTGCATAATATCCGTTTCCATCTGAATAATAATAATTCGTCAACAGAAATCATTGTCGTGTCGTCATAGGGGTAATAGAGGGATTTTTCATTTATAAAATTACCGCAAAATCAAATATGACTTGGCACGCATCATAGTAGGGTGCCAAATTTCCATGTCTATCTGAATAACAATAATTCGTTAACGGAAATCATTGTCGGGTCGTCAGAGGGGGTATAGAGGGATTTTTCATTATCAAAACGACTTCAAAAATCAAATATGAGTTGGCACACATCATAGTAGGGTGCGAAATATCCATGTCTATCTGAATAACAATAATTCGTTAACGGAAATCATTGTCGGGTCGTTAAAGGGGGTATAGAGGGATTTCACATTTTCAAAATTACTTCAAAAATCAAATATGACTAGGCACGTATCATAGTTGGGTGCATAATATCCGTTTCCATCTGAATAATGATAATTCGTCAACAGAAATCATTGTCGTGTCGTCATAGGGGTAATAGAGGGATTTTTCATTTATAAAATTACCGCAAAATCAAATATGACTTGGCACGCATCATAGTAGGGTGCCAAATATCCATGTCTATCTGAATAACAATAATTCGTTAACGGAAATCATTGTCGTGTCGTTAAAGGGGGTATAGAGGGATTTCACATTTTCAAAATTACTTCAAAAATCAAATATGACTAGGCACGTATCATAGTTGGGTGCATAATATCCGTTTCCATCTGAATAATAATAATTCGTCAACAGATATCATTGTCGTGTCGTCAGAGGGGGTATAGAGTGATTTCTCATTTTTAAAATGACTTCAGAAATTAAATATGACTTGGCACGCATCATAGTAGGGTGCAATATATTCATTTTCATCTAAATAACAATAACTCGTCAACAGAAATCATTGTCGGGTCGTTAGAGGGAGTATAGAGGGATTTTACATTTTAAAAATCTTTTCAAAAATCAAATATTTCTTTGCACGCATCATAGTAGGGTGCAAAATATTGATTCCCATCCGAATAACAATAATTCGTCAACAGAAATCATTGTCGTGTCGTCAGAGGGGGTATAGAGGGATTTTTCATTTTCAAAATTACCTCAATAATCAAATATGACTTGGCACGCATTATGGTGGTGTGCAACATATCCATGTGCATCTGAATAACAATAATTCGTTGATAGAAATCATTGTCGGGTCGTCAGATGGGGTACAGAGTGATTTTTCATTTTCAAAAAGACTTCAGAAATCAAATATGACTTGGCACGCATCATAGTAGGGTGCAATATATTAATTTTCATCTAAATAACAATGATTCGTCAACAGAAATCATTGTCGGGTCGTTAGAAGGAGTATAGAGGGATTTTACATTTTAAAAATCTTTTCAAAAATCAAATATTTCTTTGCACGCATCATAGTAGGGTGCAAAATATTGATTCCCATCCGAATAACAATATATCGTCAACAGAAATCATTTTCGGGTCGTCAGAGGGGGTATAGAGGGATTTTTCATTATCAAAACGACTTCAAAATTCAAATATGAGTTGGCACGCATCAAAGTAGGGTGCAAAATATCCATGTCATGAATAACAATAATTCGTCAACAGAAATCATTGTCGGGTCGTCAGAGGGGGTATGGAGGGATTTGTCATTTTTAAAATGACTTCAAAAATCAAATATGACTTGGCACGCATCATATTAGGGTGCAAAATATTGATTTCCATCTGAATAACAATAACTTGTCAACAGAAATCATTGCCGGGTTGTCAGAGGAGGTATAGAGGGAGTTTTCGTTTTCAAAATTACTTCAAAAATCAAATATGACTTGGCACGCATCATAGTAGGGTGCAAAATATTGATTCCCATCCGAATAACAATAATTCGTCATCAGAATTCAATGTCGGGTCGTCAGAGGGGGTATAGAGGAATTTTTCATTTTCAAAATTACCTAAAATATCAAATATGACTTGGCACGCATCATGACGGGTTGCAGAATATCCATTTACATCTAAATAACAATAATACGTCAACGGAAATCATTGTCGGGTCGTCAGAGGGGGTATAGAGGGATTTTTCATTTTCAAAATTACCTAAAATATCAAATATGACTTGGCACGCATCATATTAGGGTGCAAAATATTGATTTCCATCTGAATAACAATAACTCGTCAACAGAAATCATTGCTGGGTTGTCAGAGGAGGTATAGAGGGATTTTTCATTTTCAAAATGATTTCAAAAATCAAATATGACTTGGCACGCATCATGATGGGGTGCAGAATATCCATTTACATCTAAATAACAATAATTCGTCAACGGAAATCATTGTCGGGTCGTCTGAGGGGGTATAGAGGGATTTTTCATTTTCAAAATTACCTAAAATATCAAATATGACTTGGCACGCATCATATTAGGGTGCAAAATATTGATTTCCATCTGAATAACAATAACTCGTTAACAGAAATCATTGCCGGGTTGTCAGAGGAGGTATAGAGGGATTTTTCATTTTCAAAATGATTTCAAAAATCAAATATGACTTGGCACGCATCATGATGGGGTGCAGAATATCCATTTACATCTAAATAACAATAATTCGTCAACGGAAATCATTGTCGGGTCGTCAGAGGGGGTATAGAGGGATTTTTCATTTTCAAAATTACTTCAAAAATCAAATATGACTAGGCACGCATCATAGTGTGGTGCAAAATATTCATTTCCATCCGAATAACAATAATTCGTCAACCAAAATCATTGTCGGGTCGTCAGAGGGGGTACAGAGGGATTTCTCAAATTCAAAATTACCTAAAATATCAAATATGACTTGGCACGCAACATAGTGGGGTGCAGAATATCTATTTCCATCTGAATAACAATAATTCGTCAACAGAAATCATTGCCGGGTTTTCAGAGGAGGTATAGAGGGATTTTTCATTTTCAAAATCACCTCAAAATCAAATATGACTCGGCACGCATCATAGTAGGGTGCAAAATATCAATTTCCATCTGAATAACAATAATTTGTCAACAGAAATCATTGTCAGGTCGTAAGAGGGTGTACAGAGGGATTTTACATTTTCAAAATCACTTCAAAAATCAAATATGACTTGGACCGCTACAAGGTGGAGTGCAGAATATCCATTTCCATTTGAATAACAATAATTCGTCAACAGAAATCATTGTCGGGTCGTTAGAAGGGGTATAGGATTTTTCATTTTCAAAATTACCTCAAAATAAAATATGACTTGGCACGCATCATAGTAGGGTGCAAAATATCTATGTCCATCTGAATTACAATAATTCGTAAACAGAAATCATTGTCGGGTCGTCAGAGGGGGCATAAAGGGATTTTTCATTTTCAAAATTACTTCAAAAATCAAATATGACTTGGCACGCATCATATTATGGTGCAAAGTATTCATTTCCATCCAAATAACAATAATTCGTCAACCAAAATCATTGTCGGGTCGTCAGAGGGGGTATAGAGGGATTTTTCATTTTCAAAATTACTTCAAAAATCAAATATGACTTGGCACGCATCATATTATGGTGCAAAATATTCATTTCCATCCAAATAACAATAATTCGTCAACAAAAATCATTGTCGTGTCGTCAGAGGGGGTATAGAGGGATTTTTCATTTTCAATATTACCTCAAAATCAAATATGACTTGGCACGCATCATAGTGGGGTGCAGAATATCCATGTCTAACTGAATAACAATAATTCGTTAACGGAAATCATTGTCGGGTCGTTAGAGGGGGTATAGAGGGATTTTTCATTTTCAAAATTACTTCTAAAATCGAATATGACTTGGCACGCATCATGGTGGGGTGCAGAATATCCATTTCCATCTGAATAACAATAATTCATCAACAGAAGTCATTGTCGGGTCGTTAGAGGGGGTATAGAGGGATTTCACATTTTCAAAATTACTTCAAAATTACTTCAAAAATCAAATATGACTAGGCACGTATCATAGTTGGGTGCATTATATCCGTTTCCATCTGAATAATAATAATTCGTCAACAGAAATCATTGTCGGGTCGTTAGAGGGAGTATAGAGGGATTTTACATTTTCAAAATCACTTCAAAAATCAAATATGACTTGGCACGCGTCATAGTAGGGTGCAAAATATTGATTTCCATCCGAATAACAATAATTCGTCAACAGAAATCATTGTCGGGTCGTCAGAGGGGGTATAGAGGTATTTTTCATTTTCAAAATTACCCCAAAATCAAATATGACTAGGCACGCATTATGGTGGTGTGCAACATATCCATGTGCATCTGAATAACAATAATTCGTCAACAGAAATCATTGTCGGGTCGTTAGAGGGAGTATAGAGGGATTTTACATTTTCAAAATCACTTCAAAAATCAAATATGACTTGGCACGCATCATAGTAGGGTGCAAAATATTGATTTCCATCCGAATAACAATAATTTGTCAACAGAAATCATTGTCGGGTCGTCAGAGGGGGTATAGAGGTATTTTTCATTTTCAAAATTACCTCAAAATCAAATATGACTTGGCACGCATTATGGTAGTGTGCAACATATCCATGTGCATCTGAATAACAATAATTCGTAAACAGAAATCATTGTCGGGTCGTTAGAGGGAGTATAGAGGGATTTTACATTTTCAAAATCACTTCAAAAATCAAATATGACTTGGCACGCATCATAGTAGGGTGCAAAATATTGATTTCCATCCGAATAACAATAATTTGTCAACAGAAATCATTGTCGGGTCGTCAGAGGGGGTATAGAGGGATTTTTCATTTTCAAAATTACTTCAAAAATCGAATATGACTTGGCACGAATCATGGTGGGGTGCAAAATATCCATGTCCATCTGAATAACGACAATTTGTAAACAGAAATCATTGTCGGGTCGTTAGAGGGAGTATAGAGGGATTTTTCATTTTCAAAATTACTTCAAAAATGAAATATGACTTGGCACGCATCATATTATGGTGCAAAATATTCATTTCCATCCAAATAACAATAATTCGTCAACCAAATTCATTGTCGGGTCGTCAGAGGGGGTATAGAGGGATTTTTCATTTTCAAAATTACTTCAAAAATCGAATATGACTTGGCACGCATCATGGTGGGGTGCAGAATATTCATTTCCATCTGAACAATGATAATTCGTCAACAGAAATCATTGTCGTGTCGTCAGAGGGGGTATAGAGGGATTTTTCATTTTCAATATTACCTCAAAATCAAATATGACTTGGCACGCATCATAGTGGGGTGCAGAATATCCATGTCTAACTGAATAACAATAATTCGTTAACGGAAATCATTGTCGGGTCGTTAGAGGGTGTATAGAGGGATTTTTCATTTTCAAAATTACTTCAAAAATCGAATATGACTTGGCACGCATCATGGTGGGGTGCAGAATATCCATTTTCATCTGAATAACAATAATTCATCAACAGAAGTCATTGTCGGGTCGTTAGAGGGGGTATAGAGGGATTTTACATTTTCTAAATTACTTCAAAATTACTTCAAAAATCAAATATGACTAGGCACGTATCATAGTTGGGTGCATTATATCCGTTTCCATCTGAATAATAATAATTCGTCAACAGATATCATTGTCGTGTCGTCAGAGGGGGTATAGAGGAATTTCTCATTTTTAAAATGACTTCAGAAATCAAATATGACTTGGCACGAATCATAGTAGGGTGCAATATATTCATTTTTATCTAAATAACAATAATTCGTCAACAGAAATCATTGTCGGGTCGTTAGAGGGAGTATAGAGGGATTTTACATTTTCAAAATCACTTCAAAAATCAAATATGACTTGGCACGCGTCATAGTAGGGTGCAAAATATTGATTTCCATCCGAATAACAATAATTCGTCAACAGAAATCATTGTCGGGTCGTCAGAGGGGGTATAGAGGTATTTTTCATTTTCAAAATTACCCCAAAATCAAATATGACTAGGCACGCATTATGGTGGTGTGCAACATATCCATGTGCATCTGAATAACAATAATTCGTCAACAGAAATCATTGTCGGGTCGTTAGAGGGAGTATAGAGGGATTTTTCATTTTCAAAATTACTTCAAATATCGAATATGCTTTGGCACGAATCATGGTGGGATGCAAAATATCCATGTCCATCTAAATAACGACAATTTGTAAACAGAAATCATTGTCGGGTCGTTAGAGGGAGTATAGAGGGATTTTTCATTTTCAAAATTACTTCAAAAATCAAATATGACTTGGCACGCATCATAGTAGGGTGCAAAATATTGATTTCCATCCGAATAACAATAATTCGTCAACAGAAATCATTGTCGGGTCGTCAGAGGAGGTATAGAGGGATTTTTCATTTTCAAAATTACTTCAAATATCGAATATGCTTTGGCACGAATCATGGTGGGATGCAAAATATCCATGTCCATCTAAATAACGACAATTTGTAAACAGAAATCATTGTCGGGTCGTTAGAGGGAGTATAGAGGGATTTTTCATTTTCAAAATTACTTCAAAAATCAAATATGACTAGGCACGCATCATATTATGGTGCAAAATATTCATTTCCATCCAAATAACAATAATTCGTCAACCAAAATCAGTATCGGGTCGTCAGAGGGGGTATAGAGGGATTTTTCATTTTCAAAATTACTTCAAAAATCGAATATGCTTTGGCACGCATCTTGGTGGGGTGCAGAATATTTATTTCCATCTGAACAATGATAATTCGTCAACAGAAATCATTGTCGTGTCGTCAGAGGGGGTATAGAGGGATTTTTCATTTTCAATATTACCTCAAAATCAAATATGACTTGGCACGCATCATAGTGGGGTGCAGAATATCCATGTCTAACTGAATAACAATAATTCGTTAACGGAAATCATTGTCGGGTCGTTAGAGGGTGTATAGAGAGATTTTTCATTTTCAAAATTACTTCAAGAATCGAATATGACTTGGCACGCATCATGGTGGGGTGCAGAATATCCATTTCCATCTGAATAACAATAATTCATCAACAGAAGTCATTGTCGGGTCGTTAGAGGGGGTATAGAGGGATTTCACATTTTCAAAATTACTTCAAAATTACTTCAAAAATCAAATATGACTAGGCACGTATCATAGTTGGGTGCATTATATCCGTTTCCATCTGAATAATAATAATTCGTCAACAGATATCATTGTCGTGTCGTCAGAGGGGGTATAGAGGAATTTCTCATTTTTAAAATGACTTCAGAAATCAAATATGACTTGGCACGCATCATAGTAGGGTGCAATATATTCATTTTTATCTAAATAACAATAATTCGTCAACAGATATCATTGTCGGGTCGTTAGAGGGAGTATAGAGGGATTTTACATTTTCAAAATCACTTCAAAAATCAAATATGACTTGGCACGCATCATAGTAGGGTGCAAAATATTGATTTCCATCTGAATAACAATAATTCGTCAACAGAAATCATTGACGGGTCGTCAGAGGGGGTATAGAGGTATTTTTCATTTTCAAAATTACCTCAAAATCAAATATGACTTGGCACGCATTATGGTGGTGTGCAACATATCCATGTGCATCTGAATAACAATAATTCGTCAACAGAAATCATTGTCGGGTCGTTAGAGGGGGTATAGAGGGATTTTTCATTTTCAAAATTACTTCAAAAATCAAATATGACTTGGCACGCATCATAGTAGGGTGCAAAATATTGATTTCCATCCGAATAACAATAATTCGTCAACAGAAATCATTGTCGGGTCGTCAGAGGGGGTATAGAGGGATTTTTCATTTTCAAAATTACTTCAAAAATCGAATATGACTTGGCACGAATCATGGTGGGGTACAAAATATCCATGTCCATCTGAATAACGACAATTTGTAAACAGAAATCATTGTCGGGTCGTTAGAGGGAGTATAGAGGGATTTTTCATTTTCAAAATTATTTCAAAAATCAAATATGACTTGGCACGCATCATATTATGGTGCAAAATATTCATTTCCATCCAAATAACAATAATTCGTCAACCAAAATCATTGTCGGGTCGTCAGAGGGGGTATAGAGGGATTTTTCATTTTCAAAATTACTTCAAAAATCGAATATGCTTTGGCACGCATCTTGGTGGGGTGCAGAATATTCATTTCCATCTGAACAATGATAATTCGTCAACAGATATCATTGTCGTGTCGTCAGAGGGGGTATAGAGGGATTTTTCATTTTCAATATTACCTCAAAATCAAATATGACTTGGCACGCATCATAGTGGGGTGCAGAATATCCATGTCTAACTGAATAACAATAATTCGTTAACGGAAATCATTGTCGGTTCGTTAGAGGGTGTATAGAGAGATTTTTCATTTTCAAAATTACTTCAAGAATCGAATATGACTTGGCACGCATCATGGTAGGGTGCAGAATATCCATTTCCATCTGAATAACAATAATTCATCAACAGAAGTCATTGTCGGGTCGTTAGAGGGGGTATAGAGGGATTTCACATTTTCAAAATTACTTCAAAATTACTTCAAAAATCAAATATGACTAGGCACGTATCATAGTTGGGTGCATTATATCCGTTTCCATCTGAATAATAATAATTCGTCAACAGATATCATTGTCGTGTCGTCAGAGGGGGTATAGAGGAATTTCTCATTTTTAAAATGACTTCAGAAATCAAATATGACTTGGCACTAGGGTGCAATATATTCATTTTTATCTAAATAACAATAATTCGTCAACAGAAATCATTGTCGGGTCGTTAGAGGAAGTATAGAGGGATTTTACATTTTCAAAATCACTTCAAAAATCAAATATGCCTTGGCACGCATCATAGTAGGGTGCAAAATATTGATTTCCATCTGAATAACAATAATTCGTCAACAGAAATCATTGACGGGTTGTCAGAGGGGGTATAGAGGTATTTTTCATTTTCAAAATTACCTCAAAATCAAATATGACTTGGCACGCATTATGGTGGTGTGCAACATATCCATGTGCATCTGAATAACGACAATTTGTAAACAGAAATCATTGTCGGGTCGTTAGAGGGAGTATAGAGGGATTTGTCATTTTCAAAATTACTTCAAAAATCAAATATGACTTGGCACGCATCATATTATGGTGCAAAATATTCATTTCCATCCAAATAACAATAATTCGTCAACCAAAATCATTGTCGGGTCGTCAGAGGGGGTATGGAGGGATTTTTCATTTTCAAAATTACTTCAAAAATGGAATATGACTTGGCACGCATCATGGTGGGGTGCAGAATATTCATTTCCATCTGAACAATGATAATTCGTCAACAGAAATCATTGTCGTGTCGTCAGAGGGGGTATAGAGGGATTTTTCATTTTCAATATTACCTCAAAATCAAATATGACTTGGCACGCATCATAGTGGGGTGCAATTTATCCATGTCTAACTGAATAACAATAATTCGTTAACGGAAATCATTGTCGGGTCGTTAGAGGGGGTATAGAGGGATTTTTCATTTTCAAAATTACTTCAAAAATCGAATATGACTTGGCACGCATCATGGTGGGGTGCAGAATATCCATTTCCATCTGAATAACAATAATTCATCAACAGAAGTCATTGTCGGGTCGTTAGAGGGGGTATAGAGGGATTTCACATTTTCAAAATTACTTCAAAATTACTTCAAAAATCAAATATGACTAGGCACGTATCATAGTTGGGTGCATTATATCCGTTTCCATCTGAATAATAATAATTCGTCAACAGATATCATTGTCGTGTCGTCAGAGGGGGTATAGAGGAATTTCTCAATTTTAAAATGACTTCAGAAATCAAATATGACTTGGCACGCATCATAGTAGGGTGCAATATATTCATTTTTATCTAAATAACAATAATTCGTCAACAGAAATCATTGTCGGGTCGTTAGAGGGAGTATAGAGGGATTTTACATTTTCAAAATCACTTCAAAAATCAAATATGACTTGGCACGCATCATAGTAGGGTGCAATATATTCATTTTTATCTAAATAACAATAATTCGTCAACCAAAATCATTGTCGGGTCGTCAGAGGGGGTATAGAGGGATTTTTCATTTTCAAAATTACTTCAAAAATCGAATATGCTTTGGCACGCATCTTGGTGGGGTGCAGAATATTCATTTCCATCTGAACAATGATAATTCGTCAACAGATATCATTGTCGTGTCGTCAGAGGGGGTATAGAGGGATTTTTCATTTTCAATATTACCTCAAAATCAAATATGACTTGGCACGCATCATAGTGGGGTGCAGAATATCCATGTCTAACTGAATAACAATAATTCGTTAACGGAAATCATTGTCGGGTCGTTAGAGGGTGTATAGAGAGATTTTTCATTTTCAAAATTACTTCAAGAATCGAATATGACTTGGCACGCATCATGGTAGGGTGCAGAATATCCATTTCCATCTGAATAACAATAATTCATCAACAGAAGTCATTGTCGGGTCGTTAGAGGGGGTATAGAGGGATTTCACATTTTCAAAATTACTTCAAAATTACTTCAAAAATCAAATATGACTAGGCACGTATCATAGTTGGGTGCATTATATCCGTTTCCATCTGAATAATAATAATTCGTCAACAGATATCATTGTCGTGTCGTCAGAGGGGGTATAGAGGAATTTCTCATTTTTAAAATGACTTCAGAAATCAAATATGACTTGGCACTAGGGTGCAATATATTCATTTCTATCTAAATAACAATAATTCGTCAACAGAAATCATTGTCGGGTCGTTAGAGGAAGTATAGAGGGATTTTACATTTTCAAAATCACTTCAAAAATCAAATATGCCTTGGCACGCATCATAGTAGGGTGCAATATATTCATTTTTATCTAAATAACAATAATTCGTCAACAGAAATCATTGTCGGGTCGTTAGAGGGAGTATAGAGGGATTTTACATTTTCAAAATCACTTCAAAAATCAAATATGACTTGGCACGCATCATAGTAGGGTGCAATATATTCATTTTTATCTAAATAACAATAATTCGTCAACCAAAATCATTGTCGGGTCGTCAGAGGGGGTATAGAGGGATTTTTCATTTTCAAAATTACTTCAAAAATCGAATATGCTTTGGCACGCATCTTGGTGGGGTGCAGAATATTCATTTCCATCTGAACAATGATAATTCGTCAACAGATATCATTGTCGTGTCGTCAGAGGGGGTATAGAGGGATTTTTCATTTTCAATATTACCTCAAAATCAAATATGACCTGGCACGCATCATAGTGGGGTGCAGAATATCCATGTCTAACTGAATAACAATAATTCGTTAACGGAAATCATTGTCGGGTCGTTAGAGGGTGTATAGAGAGATTTTTCATTTTCAAAATTACTTCAAGAATCGAATATGACTTGGCACGCATCATAGTAGGGTGCAAAATATTGATTTCCATCTGAATAACAATAATTCGTCAACAGAAATCATTGACGGGTCGTTAGAGGAAGTATAGAGGGATTTTACATTTTCAAAATCACTTCAAAAATCAAATATGCCTTGGCACGCATCATAGTAGGGTGCAAAATATTGATTTCCATCTGAATAACAATAATTCGTCAACAGAAATCATTGACGGGTTGTCAGAGGGGGTATAGAGGTATTTTTCATTTTCAAAATTACCTCAAAATCAAATATGACTTGGCACGCATTATGGTGGTGTGCAACATATCCATGTGCATCTGAATAACGACAATTTGTAAACAGAAATCATTGTCGGGTCGTTAGAGGGAGTATAGAGGGATTTTTCATTTTCAAAATTACTTCAAAAATCAAATATGACTTGGCACGCATAATATTATGGTGCAAAATATTCATTTCCATCCAAATAACAATAATTCGTCAACCAAAATCATTGTCGGGTCGTCAGAGGGGGTATGGAGGGATTTTTCATTTTCAAAATTACTTCAAAAATGGAATATGACTTGGCACGCATCATGGTGGGGTGCAGAATATTCATTTCCATCTGAACAATGATAATTCGTCAACAAAAATCATTGTCGTGTCGTCAGAGGGGGTATAGAGGGATTTTTCATTTTCAATATTACCTCAAAATCAAATATGACTTGGCACGCATCATAGTGGGGTGCAATTTATCCATGTCTAACTGAATAACAATAATTCGTTAACGGAAATCATTGTCGGGTCGTTAGAGGGGGTATAGAGGGATTTTTCATTTTCAAAATTACTTCAAAAATCGAATATGACTTGGCACGCATCATGGTGGGGTGCAGAATATCCATTTCCATCTGAATAACAATAATTCATCAACAGAAGTCATTGTCGGGTCGTTAGAGGGGGTATAGAGGGATTTCACATTTTCAAAATTACTTCAAAATTACTTCAAAAATCAAATATGACTAGGCACGTATCATAGTTGGGTGCATTATATCCGTTTCCATCTGAATAATAATAATTCGTCAACAGATATCATTGTCGTGTCGTCAGAGGAGGTATAGAGGAATTTCTCAATTTTAAAATGACTTCAGAAATCAAATATGACTTGGCACGCATCATAGTAGGGTGCAATATATTCATTTTTATCTAATTAACAATAATTCGTCAACAGAAATCATTGTCGGGTCGTTAGAGGGAGTATAGAGGGATTTTACATTTTCAAAATCACTTCAAAAATCAAATATGACTTGGCACGCATCATAGTAGGGTGCAATATATTCATTTTTATCTAAATAACAATAATTCGTCAACAGAAATCATTGTCGGGTCGTTAGAGGGAGTATAGAGGGATTTTACATTTTCAAAATCACTTCAAAAATCAAATATGACATGGCACGCATCATAGTAGGGTGCAAAGTATTGATTTCCATCTGAATAACAATAATTCGTCAACAGAAATCATTGTCGGGTCGTCAGAGGGGGTATAGATGGATTTTTCATTTTCAAAATTACTTCAAAAATCGAATATGACTTGGCACGAATCATGGTGGGGTGCAAAATATCCATGTCCATCTGAATAACGACAATTTGTAAACAGAAATCATTGTCGGGTCGTTAGAGGGAGTATAGAGGGATTTTTCATTTTCAAAATTACTTCAAAATTCAAATATGACTTGGCACGCATCATATTATGGTGCAAAATATTCATTTCCATCCAAATAACAATAATTCGTCAACCAAAATCATTGTCGGGTCGTCAGAGGGGGTATAGAGGGATTTTTCATTTTCAAAATTACTTCAAAAATCGAATATGACTTGGCACGCATCATGGTGGGGTGCAGAATATTCATTTCCATCTGAACAATGATAATTCGTCAACAAAAATCATTGTCGTGTCGTCAGAGGGGGTATAGAGGGATTTTTCATTTTCAATATTACCTCAAAATCAAATATGACTTGGCACGCATCATAGTGGGGTGCAATTTATCCATGTCTAACTGAATAACAATAATTCGTTAACGGAAATCATTGTCGGGTCGTTAGAGGTGGTATAGAGGGATTTTTCATTTTCAAAATTACTTCAAAAATCGAATATGACTTGGCACGCATCATGGTGGTGTGCAGAATATCCATTTCCATCTGAATAACAATAATTCATCAACAGAAGTCATTGTCGGGTCGTTAGAGGGGGTATAGAGGGATTTCACATTTTCAAAATTACTTCAAAATTACTTCAAAAATCAAATATGACTAGGCACGTATCATAGTTGGGTGCATTATATCCGTTTCCATCTGAATAATAATAATTCGTCAACAGATATCATTGTCGTGTCGTCAGAGGGGGTATAGAGGAATTTCTCAATTTTAAAATGACTTCAGAATTCAAATATGACTTGGCACGCATCATAGTAGGGTGCAAAATATTGATTTCCATCCGAATAACAATAATTCGTCAACAGATATCATTGTCGGGTCGTTAGAGGGAGTATAGAGGGATTTTACAATTTCAAAATCACTTCAAAAATCAAATATGACTTGGCACGCATCATAGCATGGTGCAAAATATTGATTTCCATCCGAATAACAATAATTCGTCAACAGATATCATTGTCGGGTCGTCAGAGGGGGTATAGAGGGATTTTTCATTTTCAAAATTACTTCAAAAATCGAATATGACTTGGCACGAATCATGGTGGGGTGCAGAATATCCATTCCCATCTGAATAACTATAATTTGTCAGCAGAAATCATTGTCGAGTCGTTAGAGGGGATATTGAGGTATTTTTCGTTTTCAAAATTTCTTCAAAAATCTAATATGACTTGGCACGCATCATGGAGGGGAGCAGAATATCCATTCCCAGCTGAATAACAATAATTCGTCAACATAAATCATTGTCGTGTCGTCAGAGGGGGTATAGAGGGATTTTTCATTATCAAAATGACTTCAAAAATCAAATATGACTTGGCACGCATCATGGTGGGGTGCAGAATATCCATTTCCATCTGAATAATAATAATTCGTCAACAGAAATCATTGTCGTGTCCTCAGAGGGGGTCTAGAGGGATTTTTCATTTTCAAAATTACCTCAAAATCAAATATGACTTGGTATGCATCATAGTATGGTGCCAAATATCCATGTCCATCTGAATAACAATAATTCGTTAACAGAAATCGTTAGAAGGGGTATAGAGGGATTTATCATTTTCAAAATTATTTCAAATATCAAATATGAGTTTGCACGCATCATGGTGGGATGCAAAGTATCCATGTTCATCTGAATAACAATAATTCGTCAACAGAAATCATTGTCGGGTCGTCAGAGGGGGTATAGAGGGATTTTTTATTTTCAAAATGACTTCAAAAATCGAATATGACTTGGCACGCATCATGGTGGGGTGCAGAATATCCATTTCCATCTGAATAACAATAATTCGTCAACAGAAATCATTGTCGGGTAGTCAGAGGGGGTATAGAGGGATTTTTCATTTTCAAAATTACTTCAAAAATCAAATATGAGTTGGCACGCATCATGGTGGGGTGCAGAATATCTATTTCCATCTGAATAACAATAATTCGTCAACAGAAATCATTGCCGGGTTGTCAAAGGAGGTATAGAGGGATTTTTCATTTTCAAAATTACTTCAAAAATCGAATATGACTTGGCACGCATCATGGTGGGGTGCAGAATATTCATTTCCATCTGAACAATGATAATTCGTCAACAGAAATCATTGTCGTGTCGTCAGAGGGGGTATAGAGGGATTTTTCATTTTCAATATTACCTCAAAATCAAATATGACTCGGCACGCATCATAGTAGGGTGCAAAATATCCATGTCCATCTGAATAACGACAATTTGTAAACAGAAATCATTGTCGGGTCGTTAGAGGGAGTATAGAGGGATTTTTCATATTCAAAATTACTTCAAAAATCAAATATGACTTGGCACGCATCATAGCAGGGTGCAAAATATTGATTTCCATCCGAATAACAATAATTCGTCAACAGATATCATTGTCGGGTCGTCAGAAAGGGTATAGAGGGATTTTTCATTTTCAAAATTACTTCAAAAATCGAATATGACTTGGCACGAATCATGGTGGGGTGCAGAATATCCATTCCCATCTGAATAACAATAATTTGTCAACAGAAATCATTGTCGAGTCGTTAGAGGGGATATTGAGGTATTTTTCGTTTTCAAAATTTCTTCAAAAATCTAATATGACTTGGCACGCATCATGGAGGGGAGCAGAATATCCATTCCCAGCTGAATAACAATAATTCGTCAACATAAATCATTGTCGTGTCGTCAGAGGGGGTATAGAGGGATTTTTCATTATCAAAATGACTTCAAAAATCAAATATGACTTGGCACGCATCATGGTGGGGTGCAGAATATCCATTTCCATCTGAATAATAATAATTCGTCAACAGAAATCATTGTCGTGTCGTCAGAGGGGGTCTAGAGGGATTTTTCATTTTCAAAATTACCTCAAAATCAAATATGACTTGGTATGCATCATAGTATGGTGCCAAATATCCATGTCCATCTGAATAACAATAATTCGTTAACAGAAATCGTTAGAAGGGGTATAGAGGGATTTATCATTTTCAAAATTACTTCAAATATCAAATATGAGTTTGCACGCATCATGGTGGGATGCAAAGTATCCATGTTCATCTGAATAACAATAATTCGTCAACAGAAATCATTGTCGGGTCGTCAGAGGAGGTATAGAGGGATTTTTCATTTTCAAAATTACTTCAAAAATCGAATATGACTTGGCACGCATCATGGTGGGGTGCAGAATATCCATTTCCATCTGAATAACAATAATTTGTCAACAGAAATCATTGTCGGGTAGTCAGAGGGGGTATAGAGGGATTTTTCATTTTCAAAATTACTTCAAAAATCAAATATGAGTTGGCACGCATCATGGTGGGGTGCAGAATATCTATTTCCATCTGAATAACAATAATTCGTCAACAGAAATCATTGCCGGGTTGTCAAAGGAGGTATAGAGGGATTTTTCATTTTCAAAATTACTTCAAAAATCGAATATGACTTGGCACGCATCATGGTGGGGTGCAGAATATTCATTTCCATCTGAACAATGATAATTCGTCAACAGAAATCATTGTCGTGTCGTCAGAGGGGGTATAGAGGGATTTTTCATTTTCAATATTACCTCAAAATCAAATATGACTCGGCACGCATCATAGTAGGGTGCAAAATATCCATGTCCATCTGAATAACGACAATTTGTAAACAGAAATCATTGTCGGGTTGTCAGAGGAGGTATAGAGGGATTTTTCATTTTCAAAATTACTTCAAAAATCGAATATGACTTGGCACGCATCATGGTGGGGTGCAGAATATTCATTTCCATCTGAACAATGATAATTCGTCAACAGAAATCATTGTCGTGTCGTCAGAGGGGGTATAGAGGGATTTTTCATTTTCAATATTACCTCAAAATCAAATATGACTCGGCACGCATCATAGTAGGGTGCAAAATATCCATGTCCATCTGAATAACGACAATTTGTAAACAGAAATCATTGTCGGGTCGTTAGAGGGAGTATAGAGGGATTTTTCATATTCAAAATTACTTCAAAAATCAAATATGACTTGGCACGCATCATATTATGGTGCAAAATATTCATTTCCATTCAAATAACAATAATTCGTCAACCAAAATCATTGTCGGGTCGTCAGAGGGGGTAAAGAGGGATTTTTCATTTTCAAAATTACTTCAAAAATCGAATATGACTTGGCACGAATCATGGTGGGGTGCAAAATATCCATGTCCATCTGAATAACGACAATTTGTAAACAGAAATCATTGTCGGGTCGTTAGAGGGAGTATAGAGGGATTTTTCATTTTCAAAATTACTTCAAAAATCAAATATGACTTGGCACGCATCATATTATGGTGCAAAGTATTCATTTCCATCCAAATAACAATAATTTGTCAACCAAAATCATTGTCGGGTCGTCAGAGGGGGTATTGAGGGATTTTTCATTTTCAATATTACCTCAAAATCAAATATGACTTGGCACGCATCATGGTGGGGTGCAATTTATCCATGTCTAACTGAATAACAATAATTCGTTAACGGAAATCATTGTCGGGTCGTTAGAGGGGGTATAGAGGGATTTTTCATTTTCAAAATTACTTCAAAAATCGAATATGACTTGGCACGCATCATGGTGGGGTGCAGAATATCCATTTCCATCTGAATAGCAATAATTCATCAACAGAAGTCATTGTCGGGTCGTTAGAGGGGGTATAGAGGGATTTCACATTTTCAAAATTACTTCAAAATTACTTCAAAAATCAAATATGACTAGGCACGTATCATAGTTGGGTGCATTATATCCGTTTCCATCTGAATAATAATAATTCGTCAACAGATATCATTGTCGTGTCGTCAGAGGGGGTATAGAGGAATTTCTCATTTTTAAAATGACTTCAGAAATCAAATATGACTTGGCACTAGGGTGCAATATATTCATTTTTATCTAAATAACAATAATTCGTCAACAGAAATCATTGTCGGGTCGTTAGAGGAAGTATAGAGGGATTTTACATTTTCAAAATCACTTCAAAAATCAAATATGCCTTGGCACGCATCATAGTAGGGTGCAATATATTCATTTTTATCTAAATAACAATAATTCGTCAACAGAAATCATTGTCGGGTCGTTAGAGGGAGTATAGAGGGATTTTACATTTTCAAAATCACTTCAAAAATCAAATATGACTTGGCACGCATCATAGTAGGGTGCAATATATTCATTTTTATCTAAATAACAATAATTCGTCAACCAAAATCATTGTCGGGTCGTCAGAGGGGGTATAGAGGGATTTTTCATTTTCAAAATTACTTCAAAAATCGAATATGCTTTGGCACGCATCTTGGTGGGGTGCAGAATATTCATTTCCATCTGAACAATGATAATTCGTCAACAGATATCATTGTCGTGTCGTCAGAGGGGGTATAGAGGGATTTTTCATTTTCAATATTACCTCAAAATCAAATATGACTTGGCACGCATCATAGTGGGGTGCAGAATATCCATGTCTAACTGAATAACAATAATTCGTTAACGGAAATCATTGTCGGGTCGTTAGAGGGTGTATAGAGAGATTTTTCATTTTCAAAATTACTTCAAGAATCGAATATGACTTGGCACGCATCATAGTAGGGTGCAAAATATTGATTTCCATCTGAATAACAATAATTCGTCAACAGAAATCATTGACGGGTCGTTAGAGGAAGTATAGAGGGATTTTACATTTTCAAAATCACTTCAAAAATCAAATATGCCTTGGCACGCATCATAGTAGGGTGCAAAATATTGATTTCCATCTGAATAACAATAATTCGTCAACAGAAATCATTGACGGGTTGTCAGAGGGGGTATAGAGGTATTTTTCATTTTCAAAATTACCTCAAAATCAAATATGACTTGGCACGCATTATGGTGGTGTGCAACATATCCATGTGCATCTGAATAACGACAATTTGTAAACAGAAATCATTGTCGGGTCGTTAGAGGGAGTATAGAGGGATTTTTCATTTTCAAAATTACTTCAAAAATCAAATATGACTTGGCACGCATAATATTATGGTGCAAAATATTCATTTCCATCCAAATAACAATAATTCGTCAACCAAAATCATTGTCGGGTCGTCAGAGGGGGTATGGAGGGATTTTTCATTTTCAAAATTACTTCAAAAATGGAATATGACTTGGCACGCATCATGGTGGGGTGCAGAATATTCATTTCCATCTGAACAATGATAATTCGTCAACAAAAATCATTGTCGTGTCGTCAGAGGGGGTATAGAGGGATTTTTCATTTTCAATATTACCTCAAAATCAAATATGACTTGGCACGCATCATAGTGGGGTGCAATTTATCCATGTCTAACTGAATAACAATAATTCGTTAACGGAAATCATTGTCGGGTCGTTAGAGGGGGTATAGAGGGATTTTTCATTTTCAAAATTACTTCAAAAATCGAATATGACTTGGCACACATCATGGTGGGGTGCAGAATATCCATTTCCATCTGAATAACAATAATTCATCAACAGAAGTCATTGTCGGGTCGTTAGAGGGGGTATAGAGGGATTTCACATTTTCAAAATTACTTCAAAATTACTTCAAAAATCAAATATGACTAGGCACGTATCATAGTTGGGTGCATTATATCCGTTTCCATCTGAATAATAATAATTCGTCAACAGATATCATTGTCGTGTCGTCAGAGGGGGTATAGAGGAATTTCTCAATTTTAAAATGACTTCAGAAATCAAATATGACTTGGCACGCATCATAGTAGGGTGCAATATATTCATTTTTATCTAAATAACAATAATTCGTCAACAGAAATCATTGTCGGGTCGTTAGAGGGAGTATAGAGGGATTTTACATTTTCAAAATCACTTCAAAAATCAAATATGACTTGGCACGCATCATAGTAGGGTGCAATATATTCATTTTTATCTAAATAACAATAATTCGTCAACAGAAATCATTGTCGGGTCGTTAGAGGGAGTATAGAGGGATTTTACATTTTCAAAATCACTTCAAAAATCAAATATGACTTGGCACGCATCATAGTAGGGTGCAAAGTATTGATTTCCATCTGAATAACAATAATTCGTCAACAGAAATCATTGTCGGGTCGTCAGAGGGGGTATAGATGGATTTTTCATTTTCAAAATTACTTCAAAAATCGAATATGACTTGGCACGAATCATGGTGGGGTGCAAAATATCCATGTCCATCTGAATAACGACAATTTGTAAACAGAAATCATTGTCGGGTCGTTAGAGGGAGTATAGAGGGATTTTTCATTTTCAAAATTACTTCAAAAATCAAATATGACTTGGCACGCATCATATTATAGTGCAAAATATTCATTTCCATCCAAATAACAATAATTCGTCAACCAAAATCATTGTCGGGTCGTCAGAGGGGGTATAGAGGGATTTTTCATTTTCAAAATTACTTCAAAAATGGAATATGACTTGGCACGCATCATGGTGGGGTGCAGAATATTCATTTCCATCTGAACAATGATAATTCGTCAACAAAAATCATTGTCGTGTCGTCAGAGGGGGTATAGAGGGATTTTTCATTTTCAATATTACCTCAAAATCAAATATGACTTGGCACGCATCATAGTGGGGTGCAATTTATCCATGTCTAACTGAATAACAATAATTCGTTAACGGAAATCATTGTCGGGTCGTTAGAGGTGGTATAGAGGGATTTTTCATTTTCAAAATTACTTCAAAAATCGAATATGACTTGGCACGCATCATGGTGGTGTGCAGAATATCCATTTCCATCTGAATAACAATAATTCATCAACAGAAGTCATTGTCGGGTCGTTAGAGGGGGTATAGAGGGATTTCACATTTTCAAAATTACTTCAAAATTACTTCAAAAATCAAATATGACTAGGCACGTATCATAGTTGGGTGCATTATATCCGTTTCCATCTGAATAATAATAATTCGTCAACAGATATCATTGTCGTGTCGTCAGAGGGGGTATAGAGGAATTTCTCAATTTTAAAATGACTTCAGAAATCAAATATGACTTGGCACGCATCATAGTAGGGTGCAAAATATTGATTTCCATCCGAATAACAATAATTCGTCAACAGATATCATTGTCGGGTCGTTAGAGGGAGTATAGAGGGATTTTACAATTTCAAAATCACTTCAAAAATCAAATATGACTTGGCACGCATCATAGCATGGTGCAAAATATTGATTTCCATCCGAATAACAATAATTCGTCAACAGATATCATTGTCGGGTCGTCAGAGGGGGTATAGAGGGATTTTTCATTTTCAAAATTACTTCAAAAATCGAATATGACTTGGCACGAATCATGGTGGGGTGCAGAATATCCATTCCCATCTGAATAACTATAATTTGTCAACAGAAATCATTGTCGAGTCGTTAGAGGGGATATTGAGGTATTTTTCGTTTTCAAAATTTCTTCAAAAATCTAATATGACTTGGCACGCATCATGGAGGGGAGCAGAATATCCATTCCCAGCTGAATAACAATAATTCGTCAACATAAATCATTGTCGTGTCGTCAGAGGGGGTATAGAGGGATTTTTCATTATCAAAATGACTTCAAAAATCAAATATGACTTGGCACGCATCATGGTGGGGTGCAGAATATCCATTTCCATCTGAATAATAATAATTCGTCAACAGAAATCATTGTCGTGTCCTCAGAGGGGGTCTAGAGGGATTTTTCATTTTCAAAATTACCTCAAAATCAAATATGACTTGGTATGCATCATAGTATGGTGCCAAATATCCATGTCCATCTGAATAACAATAATTCGTTAACAGAAATCGTTAGAAGGGGTATAGAGGGATTTATCATTTTCAAAATTATTTCAAATATCAAATATGAGTTTGCACGCATCATGGTGGGATGCAAAGTATCCATGTTCATCTGAATAACAATAATTCGTCAACAGAAATCATTGTCGGGTCGTCAGAGGGGGTATAGAGGGATTTTTCATTTTCAAAATGACTTCAAAAATCGAATATGACTTGGCACGCATCATGGTGGGGTGCAGAATATCCATTTCCATCTGAATAACAATAATTCGTCAACAGAAATCATTGTCGGGTAGTCAGAGGGGGTATAGAGGGATTTTTCATTTTCAAAATTACTTCAAAAATCAAATATGAGTTGGCACGCATCATGGTGGGGTGCAGAATATTTATTTCCATCTGAATAACAATAATTCGTCAACAGAAATCATTGCCGGGTTGTCAAAGGAGGTATAGAGGGATTTTTCATTTTCAAAATTACTTCAAAAATCGAATATGACTTGGCACGCATCATGGTGGGGTGCAGAATATTCATTTCCATCTGAACAATGATAATTCGTCAACAGAAATCATTGTCGTGTCGTCAGAGGGGGTATAGAGGGATTTTTCATTTTCAATATTACCTCAAAATCAAATATGACTCGGCACGCATCATAGTAGGGTGCAAAATATCCATGTCCATCTGAATAACGACAATTTGTAAACAGAAATCATTGTCGGGTCGTTAGAGGGAGTATAGAGGGATTTTTCATATTCAAAATTACTTCAAAAATCAAATATGACTTGGCACGCATCATAGCAGGGTGCAAAATATTGATTTCCATCCGAACAACAATAATTCGTCAACAGATATCATTGTCGGGTCGTCAGAGGGGGTATAGAGGGATTTTTCATTTTCAAAATTACTTCAAAAATCGAATATGACTTGGCACGAATCATGGTGGGGTGCAGAATATCCATTCCCATCTGAATAACAATAATTTGTCAACAGAAATCATTGTCGAGTCGTTAGAGGGGATATTGAGGTATTTTTCGTTTTCAAAATTTCTTCAAAAATCTAATATGACTTGGCACGCATCATGGAGGGGAGCAGAATATCCATTCCCAGCTGAATAACAATAATTCGTCAACATAAATCATTGTCGTGTCGTCAGAGGGGGTATAGAGGGATTTTTCATTATCAAAATGACTTCAAAAATCAAATATGACTTGGCACGCATCATGGTGGGGTGCAGAATATCCATTTCCATCTGAATAATAATAATTCGTCAACAGAAATCATTGTCGTGTCGTCAGAGGGGGTCTAGAGGGATTTTTCATTTTCAAAATTACCTCAAAATCAAATATGACTTGGTATGCATCATAGTATGGTGCCAAATATCCATGTCCATCTGAATAACAATAATTCGTTAACAGAAATCGTTAGAAGGGGTATAGAGGGATTTATCATTTTCAAAATTACTTCAAATATCAAATATGAGTTTGCACGCATCATGGTGGGATGCAAAGTATCCATGTTCATCTGAATAACAATAATTCGTCAACAGAAATCATTGTCGGGTCGTCAGAGGAGGTATAGAGGGATTTTTCATTTTCAAAATTACTTCAAAAATCGAATATGACTTGGCACGCATCATGGTGGGGTGCAGAATATCCATTTCCATCTGAATAACAATAATTTGTCAACAGAAATCATTGTCGGGTAGTCAGAGGGGGTATAGAGGGATTTTTCATTTTCAAAATTACTTCAAAAATCAAATATGAGTTGGCACGCATCATGGTGGGGTGCAGAATATCTATTTCCATCTGAATAACAATAATTCGTCAACAGAAATCATTGCCGGGTTGTCAAAGGAGGTATAGAGGGATTTTTCATTTTCAAAATTACTTCAAAAATCGAATATGACTTGGCACGCATCATGGTGGGGTGCAGAATATTCATTTCCATCTGAACAATGATAATTCGTCAACAGAAATCATTGTCGTGTCGTCAGAGGGGGTATAGAGGGATTTTTCATTTTCAATATTACCTCAAAATCAAATATGACTCGGCACGCATCATAGTAGGGTGCAAAATATCCATGTCCATCTGAATAACGACAATTTGTAAACAGAAATCATTGTCGGGTTGTCAGAGGAGGTATAGAGGGATTTTTCATTTTCAAAATTACTTCAAAAATCGAATATGACTTGGCACGCATCATGGTGGGGTGCAGAATATTCATTTCCATCTGAACAATGATAATTTGTCAACAGAAATCATTGTCGTGTCGTCAGAGGGGGTATAGAGGGATTTTTCATTTTCAATATTACCTCAAAATCAAATATGACTCGGCACGCATCATAGTAGGGTGCAAAATATCCATGTCCATCTGAATAACGACAATTTGTAAACAGAAATCATTGTCGGGTCGTTAGAGGGAGTATAGAGGGATTTTTCATATTCAAAATTACTTCAAAAATCAAATATGACTTGGCACGCATCATATTATGGTGCAAAATATTCATTTCCATTCAAATAACAATAATTCGTCAACCAAAATCATTGTCGGGTCGTCAGAGGGGGTAAAGAGGGATTTTTCATTTTCAAAATTACTTCAAAAATCGAATATGACTTGGCACGAATCATGGTGGGGTGCAAAATATCCATGTCCATCTGAATAACGACAATTTGTAAACAGAAATCATTGTCGGGTCGTTAGAGGGAGTATAGAGGGATTTTTCATTTTCAAAATTACTTCAAAAATCAAATATGACTTGGCACGCATCATATTATGGTGCAAAGTATTCATTTCCATCCAAATAACAATAATTTGTCAACCAAAATCATTGTCGGGTCGTCAGAGGGGGTATTGAGGGATTTTTCATTTTCAATATTACCTCAAAATCAAATATGACTTGGCACGCATCATGGTGGGGTGCAATTTATCCATGTCTAACTGAATAACAATAATTCGTTAACGGAAATCATTGTCGGGTCGTTAGAGGGGGTATAGAGGGATTTTTCATTTTCAAAATTACTTCAAAAATCGAATATGACTTGGCACGCATCATGGTGGGGTGCAGAATATCCATTTCCATCTGAATAGCAATAATTCATCAACAGAAGTCATTGTCGGGTCGTTAGAGGGGGTATAGAGGGATTTCACATTTTCAAAATTACTTCAAAATTACTTCAAAAATCAAATATGACTAGGCACGTATCATAGTTGGGTGCATTATATCCGTTTCCATCTGAATAATAATAATTCGTCAACAGATATCATTGTCGTGTCGTCAGAGGGGGTATAGAGGAATTTCTCAATTTTAAAATGACTTCAGAAATCAAATATGACTTGGCACGCATCATAGTAGGGTGCAATATATTCATTTTTATCTAAATAACAATAATTCGTCAACAGAAATCATTGTCGGGTCGTTAGAGGGAGTATAGAGGGATTTTACATTTTCAAAATCACTTCAAAAATCAAATATGACTTGGCACGCATCATAGTAGGGTGCAAAATATTGATTTCCATCCGAATAACTATAATTCTTCAACAGATATCATTGTCGGGTCGTCAGAGGGGGTATAGAGGGATTTTTCATTTTCAAAATTACTTCAAAAATCGAATATGACTTGGCACGAATCATGGTGGGGTGCAGAATATCCATTCCCATCTGAATAACAATAATTTGTCAACAGAAATCATTGTCGAGTCGTTAGAGGGGATATTGAGGTATTTTTCGTTTTAAAAATTTCTTCAAAAATCTAATATGACTTGGCACGCATCATGGAGGGGAGCAGAATATCCATTCCCAGCTGAATAACAATAATTCGTCAACATAAATCATTGTCGTGTCGTCAGAGGGGGTATAGATGGATTTTTCATTATCAAAATGACTTCAAAAATCAAATATGACTTGGCACGCATCATGGTGGGGTGCAGAATATCCATTTCCATCTGAATAATAATAATTCGTCAACAGAAATCATTGTCGTGTCGTCAGAGGGGGTCTAGAGGGATTTTTCATTTTCAAAATTACCTCAAAATCAAATATGACTTGGTATGCATTATAGTATGGTGCCAAATATCCATGTCCATCTGAATAACAATAATTCGTTAACAGAAATCGTTAGAAGGGGTATAGAGGGATTTATCATTTTCAAAATTACTTCAAATATCAAATATGAGTTTGCACGCATCATGGTGGGATGCAAAGTATCCATGTTCATCTGAATAACAATAATTCGTCAACAGAAATCATTGTCGGGACGTCAGAGGGGGTATAGAGGGATTTTTCATTTTCACAATTACTTCAAAAATCGAATATGACTTGGCACGCATCATGGTGGGGTGCAGAATATCAATGTCCATTTGAATAACAATAATTCGTCAACAGAAATCATTGTCGGGTCGTAAGAAGGGGTATAGGATATTTCATTTTCAAAATAACCTCAAAATAAAATATGACTTGGCACGCATCATAGTAGGGTGCAAAATATCTATGTCCATCTGAATTACAATAATTCGTAAACTGAAATCATTGTCGGGTCGTCAGAGGGGGTATAGAGGGATTTTTCATTTTCAAAATTACTTCAAAAATCGAATATGACTTGGCACGCATCATGGTGGGGTGCAGAATATCCATTTCCATCTGAATAACAATAATTCGTCAACAGAAATCATTGTCGGGTAGTCAGAGGGGGTATAGAGGGATTTTTCATTATCAAAACGACATCAAAAATGAAATATGACTTGGCACGCATCATAGTGGGGGGAAAAATATCCATTTCCATCTGAATAACAATAATTCGTCAACAGAAATCATTGTCGGTTCGTCAGAGGGGTATAGAGGGATTTTTCATTTTCAAAATTACTTCAAAAATCAAATATGAGTTGGCACGCATCATGGTGGGGTGCAGAATATCTATTTCCATCTGAATAACAATAATTCGTCAACAGAAATCATTGACGGATTGTCAGAGGAGGTATTGAGGGATTTTTCATTTTCAAAATTACTTCAAAAATCAAATATGACTTGGCACACATCATAGTAGGGTGCAAAATATTCATTTCCATCCTAATAACAATAATTCGTCAACTGAAATCATTGTCGGGTCGTCAGAGGGGGTACAGAGGGATTTCTCATTTTCAAAATTACCTCAAAATCAAATATGACTCGGCACGCATCATAGTAGGGTGCAAAATATCCATGTCCATCTGAATAACGACAATTTGTAAACAGAAATCATTGTCGGGTCGTTAGAGGGAGTATAGAGGGATTTTTCATTTTCAAAATTACTTCAAAAATCAAATATGACTTAGCACGCATCATATTATGGTGCAAAATATTCATTTCCATCCAAATAACGATAATTCGTCAACCAAAATCATTGTCGGGTCGTCAGAGGAGGTATAGAGGGATTTTTCATTTTCAAAATTACTTCAAAAATCGAATATGACTTGGCACGCATCATGGTGGGGTGCAGAATATTCATTTCCATCTGAACAATGATAATTCGTCAACAGAAATCATTGTCGTGTCGTCAGAGGGGGTATAGAGGGATTTTTCATTTTCAATATTACCTCAAAATCAAATATGACTTGGCACGCATCATAGTGGGGTGCAATTTATCCATGTCTAACTGAATAACAATAATTCGTTAACGGAAATCATTGTCGGGTCGTTAGAGGGGGTATAGAGGGATTTTTCATTTTCAAAATTACTTCAAAAATCGAATATGACTTGGCACGCATCATGGTGGGGTGCAGAATATCCATTTCCATCTGAATAACAATAATTCATCAACAGAAGTCATTGTCGGGTCGTTAGAGGGGGTATAGAGGGATTTCACATTTTCAAAATTACTTCAAAATTACTTCAAAAATCAAATATGACTAGGCACGTATCATAGTTGGGTGCATTATATCCGATTCCATCTGAATAATAATAATTCGTCAACAGATATCATTGTCGTGTCGTCAGAGGGGGTATAGAGGAATTTCTCAATTTTAAAATGACTTCAGAAATCAAATATGACTTGGCACGCATCATAGTAGGGTGCAATATATTCATTTTTATCTAAATAACAATAATTCGTCAACAGAAATCATTGTCGGGTCGTTAGAGGGAGTATAGAGGGATTTTACATTTTCAAAATCACTTCAAAAATCAAATATGACTTGGCACGCATCATAGTAGGGTGCAAAATATTGATTTCCATCCGAATAACAATAATTCGTCAACAGATATCATTGTCGGGTCGTCAGAGGGGGTATAGAGGGATTTTTCATTTTCAAAATTACTTCAAAAATCGAATATGACTTGGCACGAATCATGGTGGGGTGCAGAATATCCATTCCCATCTGAATAACAATAATTTGTCAACAGAAATCTTTGTCGAGTCGTTAGAGGGGATATTGAGGTATTTTTCGTTTTCAAAATTTCTTCAAAAATCTAATATGACTTGGCACGCATCATGGAGGGGAGCAGAATATCCATTCCCAGCTGAATAACAATAATTCGTCAACATAAATCATTGTCGTGTCGTCAGAGGGGGTATAGAGGGATTTTTCATTATCAAAATGACTTCAAAAATCAAATATGACTTGGCACGCATCATGGTGGGGTGCAGAATATCCATTTCCATCTGAATAATAATAATTCGTCAACAGAAATCATTGTCGTGTCGTCAGAGGGGGTCTAGAGGGATTTTTCATTTTCAAAATTACCTCAAAATCAAATATGACTTGGTATGCATTATAGTAAGGTGCCAAATATCCATGTCCATCTCAATAACAATAATTCGTTAACAGAAATCGTTAGAAGGGGTATAGAGGGATTTATCATTTTCAAAATTACTTCAAATATCAAATATGAGTTTGCACGCATCATGGTGGGATGCAAAGTATCCATGTTCATCTGAATAACAATAATTCGTCAACAGAAATCATTGTCGGGTCGTCAGAGGGGGTATAGAGGGATTTTTCATTTTCAAAATTACTTCAAAAATCGAATATGACTTGGCACGCATCATGGTGGGGTGCAGAATATCCATTTCCATCTGAATAACAATAATTCGTCAACAGAAATCATTGTCGGGTAGTCAGAGGGGGTATAGAGGGATTTTTCATTTTCAAAATTACTTCAAAAATCAAATATGAGTTGGCACGCATCATGGTGGGGTGCAGAATATCTATTTCCATCTGAATAACAATAATTCGTCAACAGAAATCATTGCCGGGTTGTCAAAGGAGGTATAGAGGGATTTTTCATTTTCAAAATTACTTCAAAAATCGAATATGACTTGGCACGCATCATGGTGGGGTGCAGAATATTCATTTCCATCTGAACAATGATAATTCGTCAACAGAAATCATTGTCGTGTCGTCAGAGGGGGTATAGAGGGATTTTTCATTTTCAATATTACCTCAAAATCAAATATGACTCGGCACGCATCATAGTAGGGTGCAAAATATCCATGTCCATCTGAATAACGACAATTTGTAAACAGAAATCATTGTCGGGTTGTCAGAGGAGGTATAGAGGGATTTTTCATTTTCAAAATTACTTCAAAAATCGAATATGACTTGGCACGCATCATGGTGGGGTGCAGAATATTCATTTCCATCTGAACAATGATAATTCGTCAACAGAAATCATTGTTGTGTCGTCAGAGGGGGTATAGAGGGATTTTTCATTTTCAATATTACCTCAAAATCAAATATGACTCGGCACGCATCATAGTAGGGTGCAAAATATCCATGTCCATCTGAATAACGACAATTTGTAAACAGAAATCATTGTCGGGTCGTTAGAGGGAGTATAGAGGGATTTTTCATATTCAAAATTACTTCAAAAATCAAATATGACTTGGCACGCATCATATTATGGTGCAAAATATTCATTTCCATTCAAATAACAATAATTCGTCAACCAAAATCATTGTCGGGTCGTCAGAGGGGGTTAAGAGGGATTTTTCATTTTCAAAATTACTTCAAAAATCGAATATGACTTGGCACGAATCATGGTGGGGTGCAAAATATCCATGTCCATCTGAATAACGACAATTTGTAAACAGAAATCATTGTCGGGTCGTTAGAGGGAGTATAGAGGGATTTTTCATTTTCAAAATTACTTCAAAAATCAAATATGACTTGGCACGCATCATATTATGGTGCAAAGTATTCATTTCCATCCAAATAACAATAATTTGTCAACCAAAATCATTGTCGGGTCGTCAGAGGGGGTATTGAGGGATTTTTCATTTTCAATATTACCTCAAAATCAAATATGACTTGGCACGCATCATAGTGGGGTGCAATTTATCCATGTCTAACTGAATAACAATAATTCGTTAACGGAAATCATTGTCGGGTCGTTAGAGGAGGTATAGAGGGATTTTTCATTTTCAAAATTACTTCAAAAATCGAATATGACTTGGCACGCATCATGGTGGGGTGCAGAATATCCATTTCCATCTGAATAGCAATAATTCATCAACAGAAGTCATTGTCGGGTCGTTAGAGGGGGTATAGAGGGATTTCACATTTTCAAAATTACTTCAAAATTACTTCAAAAATCAAATATGACTAGGCACGTATCATAGTTGGGTGCATTATATCCGTTTCCATCTGAATAATAATAATTCGTCAACAGATATCATTGTCGTGTCGTCAGAGGGGGTATAGAGGAATTTCTCAATTTTAAAATGACTTCAGAAATCAAATATGACTTGGCACGCATCATAGTAGGGTGCAATATATTCATTTTTATCTAAATAACAATAATTCGTCAACAGAAATCATTGTCGGGTCGTTAGAGGGAGTATAGAGGGATTTTACATTTTCAAAATCACTTCAAAAATCAAATATGACTTGGCACGCATCATAGTAGGGTGCAAAATATTGATTTCCATCCGAATAACAATAATTCTTCAACAGATATCATTGTCGGGTCGTCAGAGGGGGTATAGAGGGATTTTTCATTTTCAAAATTACTTCAAAAATCGAATATGACTTGGCACGAATCATGGTGGGGTGCAGAATATCCATTCCCATCTGAATAACAATAATTTGTCAACAGAAATCATTGTCGAGTCGTTAGAGGGGATATTGAGGTATTTTTCGTTTTCAAAATTTCTTCAAAAATCTAATATGACTTGGCACGCATCATGGAGGGGAGCAGAATATCCATTCCCAGCTGAATAACAATAATTCGTCAACATAAATCATTGTCGTGTCGTCAGAGGGGGTATAGAGGGATTTTTCATTATCAAAATGACTTCAAAAATCAAATATGACTTGGCACGCATCATGGTGGGGTGCAGAATATCCATTTCCATCTGAATAATAATAATTCGTCAACAGAAATCATTGTCGTGTCGTCAGAGGGGGTCTAGAGGGATTTTTCATTTTCAAAATTACCTCAAAATCAAATATGACTTGGTATGCATTATAGTATGGTGCCAAATATCCATGTCCATCTGAATAACAATAATTCGTTAACAGAAATCGTTAGAAGGGGTATAGAGGGATTTATCATTTTCAAAATTACTTCAAATATCAAATATGAGTTTGCACGCATCATGGTGGGATGCAAAGTATCCATGTTCATCTGAATAACAATAATTCGTCAACAGAAATCATTGTCGGGACGTCAGAGGGGGTATAGAGGGATTTTTCATTTTCAAAATTACTTCAAAAATCGAATATGACTTGGCACGCATCATGGTGGGGTGCAGAATATCCATTTCCATCTGAATAACAATAATTCGTCAACAGAAATCATTGTCGGGTAGTCAGAGGGGGTATAGAGGGATTTTTCATTTTCAAAATCACCTCAAAATCAAATATGACTCGGCACGCATCATAGTAGGGTGCAAAATATCAATGTCCATTTGAATAACAATAATTCGTCAACAGAAATCATTGTCGGGTCGTAAGAAGGGGTATAGGATATTTCATTTTCAAAATAACCTCAAAATAAAATATGACTTGGCACGCATCATAGTAGGGTGCAAAATATCTATGTCCATCTGAATTACAATAATTCGTAAACTGAAATCATTGTCGGGTCGTCAGAGGGGGTATAGAGGGATTTTTCATTTTCAAAATTACTTCAAATATCGAATATGACTTGGCACGCATCATGGTGGGGTGCAGAATATCCATTTCCATCTGAATAACAATAATTCGTCAACAGAAATCATTGTCGGGTAGTCAGAGGGGGTATAGAGTGATTTTTCATTATCAAAACGACATCAAAAATGAAATATGACTTGGCACGCATCATAGTGGGGGGAAAAATATCCATTTCCATCTGAATAACAATAATTCGTCAACAGAAATCATTGTCGGTTCGTCAGAGGGGTATAGAGGGATTTTTCATTTTCAAAATTACTTCAAAAATCAAATATGAGTTGGCACGCATCATGGTGGGGTGCAGAATATCTATTTCCATCTGAATAACAATAATTCGTCAACAGAAATCATTGACGGATTGTCAGAGGAGGTATTGAGGGATTTTTCATTTTCAAAATTACTTCAAAAATCAAATATGACTTGGCACACATCATAGTAGGGTGCAAAATATTCATTTCCATCCTAATAACAATAATTCGTCAACTGAAATCATTGTAGGGTCGTCAGAGGGGGTACAGAGGGATTTCTCATTTTCAAAATTACCTCAAAATCAAATATGACTCGGCACGCATCATAGTAGGGTGCAAAATATCCATGTCCATCTGAATAACGACAATTTGTAAACAGAAATCATTGTCGGGTCGTTAGAGGGAGTATAGAGGGATTTTTCATTTTCAAAATTACTTCAAAAATCAAATATGACTTAGCACGCATAATATTATGGTGCAAAATATTCATTTCCATCCAAATAACAATAATTCGTCAACCAAAATCATTGTCGGGTCGTCAGAGGAGGTATAGAGGGATTTTTCATTTTCAAAATTACTTCAAAAATCGAATATGACTTGGCACGCATCATGGTGGGGTGCAGAATATTCATTTCCATCTGAACAATGATAATTCGTCAACAGAAATCATTGTCGTGTCGTCAGAGGGGGTATAGAGGGATTTTTCATTTTCAATATTACCTCAAAATCAAATATGACTTGGCACGCATCATAGTGGGGTGCAATTTATCCATGTCTAACTGAATAACAATAATTCGTTAACGGAAATCATTGTCGGGTCGTTAGAGGGGGTATAGAGGGATTTTTCATTTTCAAAATTACTTCAAAAATCGAATATGACTTGGCACGCATCATGGTGGGGTGCAGAATATCCATTTCCATCTGAATAACAATAATTCATCAACAGAAGTCATTGTCGGGTCGTTAGAGGGGGTATAGAGGGATTTCACATTTTCAAAATTACTTCAAAATTACTTCAAAAATCAAATATGACTAGGCACGTATCATAGTTGGGTGCATTATATCCGTTTCCATCTGAATAATAATAATTCGTCAACAGATATCATTGTCGTGTCGTCAGAGGGGGTATAGAGGAATTTCTCAATTTTAAAATGACTTCATAAATCAAATATGACTTGGCACGCATCATAGTAGGGTGCAATATATTCATTTTTATCTAAATAACAATAATTCGTCAACAGAAATCATTGTCGTGTCGTTAGAGGGAGTATAGAGGGATTTTACATTTTCAAAATCACTTCAAAAATCAAATATGACTTGGCACGCATCATAGTAGGGTGCAAAATATTGATTTCCATCCGAATAACAATAATTCGTCAACAGATATCATTGTCGGGTTGTCAGAGGGGGTATAGAGGGATTTTTCATTTTCAAAATTACTTCAAAAATCGAATATGACTTGGCACGAATCATGGTGGGGTGCAGAATATCCATTCCCATCTGAATAACAATAATTTGTCAACAGAAATCATTGTCGAGTCGTTAGAGGGGATATTGAGGTATTTTTCGTTTTCAAAATTTCTTCAAAAATCTAATATGACTTGGCACGCATCATGGAGGGGAGCAGAATATCCATTCCCAGCTGAATAACAATAATTCGTCAACATAAATCATTGTCGTGTCGTCAGAGGGGGTATAGAGGGATTTTTCATTATCAAAATGACTTCAAAAATCAAATATGACTTGGCACGCATCATGGTGGGGTGCAGAATATCCATTTCCATCTGAATAATAATAATTCGTCAACAGAAATCATTGTCGTGTCGTCAGAGGGGGTCTAGAGGGATTTTTCATTTTCAAAATTACCTCAAAATCAAATATGACTTGGTATGCATTATAGTATGGTGCCAAATATCCATGTCCATCTCAATAACAATAATTCGTTAACAGAAATCGTTAGAAGGGGTATAGAGGGATTTATCATTTTCAAAATTACTTCAAATATCAAATATGAGTTTGCACGCATCATGGTGGGATGCAAAGTATCCATGTTCATCTGAATAACAATAATTCGTCAACAGAAATCATTGTCGGGTCGTCAGAGGGGGTATAGAGGGATTTTTCATTTTCAAAATTACTTCAAAAATCGAATATGACTTGGCACGCATCATGGTGGGGTGCAGAATATCCATTTCCATCTGAATAACAATAATTCGTCAACAGAAATCATTGTCGGGTAGTCAGAGGGGGTATAGAGGGATTTTTCATTTTCAAAATTACTTCAAAAATCAAATATGAGTTGGCACGCATCATGGTGGGGTGCAGAATATCTATTTCCATCTGAATAACAATAATTCGTCAACAGAAATCATTGCCGGGTTGTCAAAGGAGGTATAGAGGGATTTTTCATTTTCAAAATTACTTCAAAAATCGAATATGACTTGGCACGCATCATGGTGGGGTGCAGAATATTCATTTCCATCTGAACAATGATAATTCGTCAACAGAAATCATTGTCGTGTCGTCAGAGGGGGTATAGAGGGATTTTTCATTTTCAATATTACCTCAAAATCAAATATGACTCGGCACGCATCATAGTAGGGTGCAAAATATCCATGTCCATCTGAATAACGACAATTTGTAAACAGAAATCATTGTCGGGTTGTCAGAGGAGGTATAGAGGGATTTTTCATTTTCAAAATTACTTCAAAAATCGAATATGACTTGGCACGCATCATGGTGGGGTGCAGAATATTCATTTCCATCTGAACAGTGATAATTCGTCAACAGAAATCATTGTCGTGTCGTCAGAGGGGGTATAGAGGGATTTTTCATTTTCAATATTACCTCAAAATCAAATATGACTCGGCACGCATCATAGTAGGGTGCAAAATATCCATGTCCATCTGAATAACGACAATTTGTAAACAGAAATCATTGTCGGGTCGTTAGAGGGAGTATAGAGGGATTTTTCATATTCAAAATTACTTCAAAAATCAAATATGACTTGGCACGCATCATATTATGGTGCAAAATATTCATTTCCATTCAAATAACAATAATTCGTCAACCAAAATCATTGTCGGGTCGTCAGAGGGGGTAAAGAGGGATTTTTCATTTTCAAAATTACTTCAAAAATCGAATATGACTTGGCACGAATCATGGTGGGGTGCAAAATATCCATGTCCATCTGAATAACGACAATTTGTAAACAGAAATCATTGTCGGGTCGTTAGAGGGAGTATAGAGGGATTTTTCATTTTCAAAATTACTTCAAAAATCAAATATGAATTGGCACGCATCATATTATGGTGCAAAGTATTCATTTCCATCCAAATAACAATAATTTGTCAACCAAAATCATTGTCGGGTCGTCAGAGGGGGTATTGAGGGATTTTTCATTTTCAATATTACCTCAAAATCAAATATGACTTGGCACGCATCATAGTGGGGTGCAATTTATCCATGTCTTACTGAATAACAATAATTCGTTAACGGAAATCATTGTCGGGTCGTTAGAGGGGGTATAGAGGGATTTTTCATTTTCAAAATTACTTCAAAAATCGAATATGACTTGGCACGCATCATGGTGGGGTGCAGAATATCCATTTCCATCTGAATAGCAATAATTCATCAACAGAAGTCATTGTCGGGTCGTTAGAAGGGGTATAGAGGGATTTCACATTTTCAAAATTACTTCAAAATTACTTCAAAAATCAAATATGACTAGGCACGTATCATAGTTGGGTGCATTATATCCGTTTCCATCTGAATAATAATAATTCGTCAACAGATATCATTGTCGTGTCGTCAGAGGGGGTATAGAGGAATTTCTCAATTTTAAAATGACTTTAGAAATCAAATATGACTTGGCACGCATCATAGTAGGGTGCAATATATTCATTTTTATCTAAATTACAATAATTCGTCAACAGAAATCATTGTCGGGTCGTTAGAGGGAGTATAGAGGGATTTTTCATTTTCAAAATTACTTCAAAAATCGAATATGACTTGGCACGCATCATGGTGGGGTGCAGAATATCCATTTCCATCTGAATAACAATAATTCGTCAACAGAAATCATTGTCGGGTAGTCAGAGGGGGTATAGAGGGATTTTTCATTTTCAAAATCACCTCAAAATCAAATATGACTCGGCACGCATCATAGTAGGGTGCAAAATATCAATGTCCATTTGAATAACAATAATTCGTCAACAGAAATCATTGTCGGGTCGTAAGAAGGGGTATAGGATATTTCATTTTCAAAATTACCTCAAAATAAAATATGACTTGGCACGCATCATAGTAGGGTGCAAAATATCTATGTCCATCTGAATTACAATAATTCGTAAACTGAAATCATTGTCGGGTCGTCAGAGGGGGTATAGAGGGATTTTTCATTTTCAAAATTACTTCAAAAATCGAATATGACTTGGCACGCATCATGGTGGGGTGCAGAATATCCATTTCCATCTGAATAACAATAAGTCGTCAACAGAAATCATTGTCGGGTAGTCAGAGGGGGTATAGAGTGATTTTTCATTATCAAAACGACATCAAAAATGAAATATGACTTGGCACGCATCATAGTGGGGGGAAAAATATCCATTTCCATCTGAATAACAATAATTCGTCAACAGAAATCATTGTCGGTTCGTCAGAGGGGTATAGAGGGATTTTTCAATTTCAAAATTACTTCAAAAATCAAATATGAGTTGGCACGCATCATGGTGGGGTGCAGAATATCTATTTCCATCTGAATGACAATAATTCGTCAACAGAAATCATTGACGGATTGTCAGAGGAGGTATAGAGGGAGTTTTCATCAAATATGACTTGGCACACATCATAGTAGGGTGCAAAATATTCATTTCCATCCTAATAACAATAATTCGTCAACTGAAATCATTGTCGGGTCGTCAGAGGGGGTACAGAGGGATTTCTCATTTTCAAAATTACCTCAAAATCAAATATGACTTGGCACGCATCATAGTAGGGTGCAAAATATCCACGTCCATCTGAATAACGACAATTTGTAAACAGAAATCATTGTCGGGTCGTTAGAGGGGGTACAGAGGGATTTCTCATTTTCAAAATTACCTCAAAATCAAATATGACTTAGCACGCATCATATTATGGTGCAAAATATTCATTTCCATCCAAATAACAATAATTCGTCAACCAAAATCATTGTCGGGTCGTCAGAGGAGGTATAGAGGGATTTTTCATTTTAAAAATTACTTCAAAAATCGAATATGACTTGGCACGCATCATGGTGGGGTGCAGAATATTCATTTCCATCTGAATAATGATAATTCGTCAACAGAAATCATTGTCGTGTCGTCAGAGGGGGTATAGAGGGATTTTTCATTTTCAATATTACCTCAAAATCAAATATGACTTGGCACGCATCATAGTGGGGTGCAGAATATCCATGTCTAACTGAATAACAATAATTCGTTAACGGAAATCATTGTCGGGTCGTTAGAGGGGGTATAGAGGGATTTTACATTTTCAAAATTACTTCAATAATCGAATATGACTTGGCACGCATCATAGTAGGGTGCAAAATATTCATTTCTATCCAAATAACAATAATTCGTCAACTGAAATCATTGTCGGGTCGTCAGAGGGGGTACAGAGGGATTTTTCATTTTCAAAATTACCTCAAAATCAAATATGACTCGGCACGCATCATAGTAGGGTGCAAAATATCCATGTCCATCTGAATAACAATAATTCGTCAACAGAAATCATTGTCGGGTCGTAAGAGGGTGAACAGAGGGATTTTACATTTTCAAAATCACTTCAAAAATCTAATATGACTTGTCACGCATCATATTAGGGTGCAAAATATTCATTTCCATCCTAATAACAATAATTTGTCAACTGATATCATTGTCGGGTCGTCAGAGGGGGTACAGAGGGATTTTTCATTTTCAAAATCACCTCAAAATCAAATATGACTCGGCACGCATCATAGTAGGGTGCAAAATATCAATGTCCATCTGAATAACAATAATTCGTCAACAGAAATCATTGTCGGGTCGTAAGAGGGTGTACAGAGGGATTTTACATTTTCAAAATCACTTCAAAAATCAAATATGACTTGGACCACTACAAGGTGGAGTGCAGAATATCCATTTCCATCTGAATAACAATAATTCGTCAACAGAAATCATTGTCGGGTCGTTAGAAGGGGTATAGGATTTTTCATTTCCAAAATTACCTCAAAATAAAATATGACTTGGCACGCATCATAGTAGGGTGCAAAATATCTATGTCCATCTGAATTACAATAATTCGTAAACAGAAATCATTGTCGGGTCGTCAGAGGGGGTATAGAGGGATTTTTCATTTTCAAAATTACTTCAAAAATCGAATATGACTTGGCACGCATCATGGTGGGGTGCAGAATATTCATTTTCATCTGAACAATGATAATTCGTCAACAAAAATCATTGTCGTGTCGTCAGAGGGGGTATAGAGGGATTTTTCATTTTAAAAATTACTTCAAAAATCGAATATGACTTGGCACGCATCATGGTGGGGTGCAGAATATTCATTTCCATCTGAACAATGATAATTCGTCAACAAAAATCATTGTCGTGTCGTCAGAGGGGGTATAGAGGGATTTTTCATTTTCAATATTACCTCAAAATCAAATATGACTTGGCACGCATCATAGTGGGGTGCAGAATATCCATGTCTAACTGAATAACAATAATTCGTTAACGGAAATCATTGTCGGGTCGTTAGAGGGGGTATAGAGGGATTTTTCATTTTCAAAATTACTTCAAAAATCGAATATGACTTGGCACGCATCATGGTGGGGTGCAGAATATCCATTTCCATCTGAATAACAATAATTCGTCAACGGAAATCATTGTCGGGTCGTCAAAGGGGGTATAGAGGGATTGTTCATTTTCAAAATTACCTCAAAATCAAATATGACTTGGCACGCATTATGGTGGTGTGCAACATATCCATGTGCATCTGAATAACAATAATTCGTCAACAGAAATCATTGTCGGGTCGTTAGAGGGAGTATAGAGGGATTTTACATTTTCAAAATCACTTCAAAAATCAAATATGACTTGGCACGCATCATAGTAGGGTGCAAAATATTGATTTCCATCCGAATAACAATAATTCGTCAACAGAAATCATTGTCGGGTCGTCAGAGGGGGTATAGAGGGATTTTTCATTTTCAAAATTACTTCAAAAATCGAATATGACTTGGCACGAATCATGGTGGGGTGCAAAATATCCATGTCCATCTGAATAACGACAATTTGTAAACAGAAATCATTGTCGGGTCGTTAGAGGGAGTATAGAGGTATTTTTCATTTTCAAAATTACTTCAAAAATCAAATATGACTTGGCACGCATCATGGTGGGGTGCAGAATATTCATTTCCATCTGAACAATGATAATTCGTCAACAGAAATCATTGTCGGGTCGTCAGAGGGGGTATAGAGGGATTTTTCATTTTCAAAATTACTTCAAAAATCGAATATGACTTGGCACGCATCATGGTGGGGTGCAGAATATTCATTTCCATCTGAACAATGATAATTCGTCAACAGAAATCATTGTCGTGTCGTCAGAGGGGGTATAGAGGGATTTTTCATTTTCAATATTACCTCAAAATCAAATATGACTTGGCACGCATCATAGTGGGGTGCAGAATATCCATGTCTAACTGAATAACAATAATTCGTTAACGGAAATCATTGTCGGGTCGTTAGAGGGTGTATAGATGGATTTTTCATTTTCAAAATTACTTCAAAAATCGAATATGACTTGGCACGCATCATGGTGGGGTGCAGAATATCCATTTCCATCTGAATAACAATAATTCATCAACAGAAGTCATTGTCGGGTCGTTAGAGGGGGTATAGAGGGATTTCACATTTTCAAAATTACTTCAAAATCACTTCAAAAATCAATTATGACTAGGCACGTATCATAGTTGGGTGCATTATATCCGTTTCCATCTGAATAATAATAATTCGTCAACAGATATCATTGTCGTGTCGTCAGAGGGGGTATAGAGGAATTTCTCATTTTTAAAATGACTTCAGAAATCAAATATGACTTGGCACGCATCATAGTAGGGTGCAATATATTCATTTTTATCTAAATAACAATAATTCGTCAACAGAAATCATTGTCGGGTCGTTAGAGGGAGTACAGAGAGATTTTACATTTTCAAAATCACTTCAAAAATCAAATATGACTTGGCACGCATCATAGTAGGGTGCAAAATATTGATTTCCATCCGAATAACAATAATTCGTCAACAGAAATCATTGTCGGGTCGTCAGAGGGGGTATAGAGGTAATTTTCATTTTCAAAATTACCTCAAAATCAAATATGACTTGGCACGCATTATGGTGGTGTGCAACATATCCATGTGCATCTGAATAACAATAATTCGTCAACAGAAATCATTGTCGGGTCGTTAGAGGGAGTATAGAGGGATTTTACATTTTCAAAATCACTTCAAAAATCAAATATGACTTGGCACGCATCATAGTAGGGTGCAAAATATTGATTTCCATCCGAATAACAATAATTCGTCAACAGAAATCATTGTCGGGTCGTCAGAGGGGGTATAGAGGGATTTTTCATTTTCTAAATTACTTCAAAAATCGAATATGACTTGGCACGAATCATGGTGGGGTGCAAAATATCCATGTCCATCTGACTAACGACAATTCGTAAACAGAAATCATTGTCGGGTCGTTAGAGGGAGTATAGAGGGATTTTTCATTTTCAAAATTACTTCAAAAATCGAATATGACTTGGCACGCATCATGGTGGGGTGCAGAATATCCATTTCCATCTGAATAACAATAATTCATCAACAGAAGTCATTGTCGGGTCGTTAGAGGGGGTATAGAGGGATTTCACATTTTCAAAATTACTTCAAAATTACTTCAAAAATCAAATATGACTAGGCACGTATCACAGTTGGGTGCATTATATCCGTTTCCATCTGAATAATAATAATTCGTCAACAGATATCATTGTCGTGTCGTCAGAGGGGGTATAGAGGCATTTCTCAATTTTAAAATGACTTCAGAAATCAAATATGACTTGGCACGCATCATATTGGGGGTGCAATATATTCATTTTTATCTAAATAACAATAATTCGTCAACAGAAATCATTGTCGGGTCGTTAGAGGGAGTATAGAGGGATTTTACATTTTCAAAATCACTTCAAAAATCAAGTATGACTTGGCACGCATCATAGTAGGGTGCAAAATATTGATTTCCATCCGAATAACAATAATTCGTCAACAGAAATCATTGTCGGGTCGTCAGAGGGGGTATAGAGGTATTTTTCATTTTCAAAATTACCTCAAAATCAAATATGACTTGGCACGCATTATGGTGGTGTGCAACATATCCATGTGCATCTGAATAACAATAATTCGTCAACAGAAATCATTGTCGGGTCGTTAGAGGGAGTATAGAGGGATTTTACATTTTCAAAATCACTTCAAAAATCAAATATGACTTGGCACGCATCATAGTAGGGTGCAAAATATTGATTTCCATCCGAATAACAATAATTCGTCAACAGAAATCATTGTCGGGTCGTCAGAGGGGGTATAAGGGATTTTTCATTTTCAAAATTACTTCAAAAATCGAATATGACTTGGCACGAATCATGGTGGGGTGCAAAATATCCATGTCCATCTGAATAACGACAATTTGTAAACAGAAATCATTGTCGGGTCGTTAGAGGGAGTATAGAGGGATTTTTCATTTTCAAAATTACTTCAAAAATCAAATATGACTTGGCACGCATCATATTATGGTGCAAAATATTCATTTCCATCCAAATAACAATAATTCGTCAACCAAAATCATTGTCGGGTCGTCAGAGGGGGTATAGAGGGATATTTCATTTTCAAAATTACTTCAAAAATCGAATATGACTTGGCACGCATCATGGTGGGGTGCAGAATATTCATTTCCATCTGAACAATGATAATTCGTCAACAGAAATCATTGTCGTGTCGTCAAAGGGGGTATAGAGGGATTGTTCATTTTCAAAATTACCTCAAAATCAAATATGACTTGGCACGCATTATGGTGGTGTGCAACATATCCATGTGCATCCGAATAACAATAATTCGTCAACAGAAATCATTGTCGGGTCGTCAGAGGGGGTATAGAGGGATTTTTCATTTTCAAAATTACTTCAAAAATCGAATATGACTTGGCACGAATCATGGTGGGGTGCAAAATATCCATGTCCATCTGAATAACGACAATTTGTAAACAGAAATCATTGTCGGGTCGTTAGAGGGAGTATAGAGGTATTTTTCATTTTCAAAATTACTTCAAAAATCAAATATGACTTGGCACGCATCATGGTGGGGTGCAGAATATTCATTTCCATCTGAACAATGATAATTCGTCAACAGAAATCATTGTCGGGTCGTCAGAGGGGGTATAGAGGGATTTTTCATTTTCAAAATTACTTCAAAAATCGAATATGACTTGGCACGCATCATGGTGGGGTGCAGAATATTCATTTCCATCTGAACAATGATAATTCGTCAACAGAAATCATTGTCGTGTCGTCAGAGGGGGTATAGAGGTATTTCTCATTTTCAATATTACCTCAAAATCAAATATGACTTGGCACGCATCATAGTGGGGTGCAGAATATCCATGTCTAACTGAATAACAATAATTCGTTAACGGAAATCATTGTCGGGTCGTTAGAGGGTGTATAGATGGATTTTTCATTTTCAAAATTACTTCAAAAATCGAATATGACTTGGCACGCATCATGGTGGGGTGCAGAATATCCATTTCCATCTGAATAACAATAATTCATCAACAGAAGTCATTGTCGGGTCGTTAGAGGGGGTATAGAGGGATTTCACATTTTCAAAATTACTTCAAAATCACTTCAAAAATCAATTATGACTAGGCACGTATCATAGTTGGGTGCATTATATCCGTTTCCATCTGAATAATAATAATTCGTCAACAGATATCATTGTCGTGTCGTCAGAGGGGGTATAGAGGAATTTCTCATTTTTAAAATGACTTCAGAAATCAAATATGACTTGGCACGCATCATAGTAGGGAGCAATATATTCATTTTTATCTAAATAACAATAATTCGTCAACAGAAATCATTGTCGGGTCGTTAGAGGGAGTACAGAGAGATTTTACATTTTCAAAATCACTTCAAAAATCAAATATGACTTGGCACGCATCATAGTAGGGTGCAAAATATTGATTTCCATCCGAATAACAATAATTCGTCAACAGAAATCATTGTCGGGTCGTCAGAGGGGGTATAGAGCTAATTTTCATTTTCAAAATTACCTCAAAATCAAATATGACTTGGCACGCATTATGGTGGTGTGCAACATATCCATGTGCATCTGAATAACAATAATTCGTCAACAGAAATCATTGTCGGGTCGTTAGAGGGAGTATAGAGGGATTTTACATTTTCAAAATCACTTCAAAAATCAAATATGACTTGGCACGCATCATAGTAGGGTGCAAAATATTGATTTCCATCCGAATAACAATAATTCGTCAACAGAAATCATTGTCGGGTCGTCAGAGGGGGTATAGAGGGATTTTTCATTTTCTAAATTATTTCAAAAATCGAATATGACTTGGCACGAATCATGGTGGGGTGCAAAATATCCATGTCCATCTGACTAACGACAATTCGTAAACAGAAATCATTGTCGGGTCGTTAGAGGGAGTATAGAGGGATTTTTCATTTTCAAAATTACTTCAAAAATCGAATATGACTTGGCACGCATCATGGTGGGGTGCAGAATATCCATTTCCATCTGAATAACAATAATTCATCAACAGAAGTCATTGTCGGGTCGTTAGAGGGGGTATAGAGGGATTTCACATTTTCAAAATTACTTCAAAATTACTTCAAAAATCAAATATGACTAGGCACGTATCACAGTTGGGTGCATTATATCCGTTTCCATCTGAATAATAATAATTCGTCAACAGATATCATTGTCGTGTCGTCAGAGGGGGTATAGAGGCATTTCTCAATTTTAAAATGACTTCAGAAATCAAATATGACTTGGCACGCATCATATTGGGGGTGCAATATATTCATTTTTATCTAAATAACAATAATTCGTCAACAGAAATCATTGTCGGGTCGTTAGAGGGAGTATAGAGGGATTTTACATTTTCAAAATCACTTCAAAAATCAAGTATGACTTGGCACGCATCATAGTAGGGTGCAAAATATTGATTTCCATCCGAATAACAATAATTCGTCAACAGAAATCATTGTCGGGTCGTCAGAGGGGGTATAGAGGTATTTTTCATTTTCAAAATTACCTCAAAATCAAATATGACTTGGCACGCATTATGGTGGTGTGCAACATATCCATGTGCATCTGAATAACAATAATTCGTCAACAGAAATTATTGTCGGGTCGTTAGAGGGAGTATAGAGGGATTTTACATTTTCAAAATCACTTCAAAAATCAAATATGACTTGGCACGCATCATAGTAGGGTGCAAAATATTGATTTCCATCCGAATAACAATAATTCGTCAACAGAAATCATTGTCGGGTCGTCAGAGGGGGTATAAGGGATTTTTCATTTTCAAAATTACTTCAAAAATCGAATATGACTTGGCACGAATCATGGTGGGGTGCAAAATATCCATGTCCATCTGAATAACGACAATTTGTAAACAGAAATCATTGTCGGGTCGTTAGAGGGAGTATAGAGGGATTTTTCATTTTCAAAATTACTTCAAAAATCAAATATGACTTGGCACGCATCATATTATGGTGCAAAATATTCATTTCCATCCAAATAACAATAATTCGTCAACCAAAATCATTGTCGGGTCGTCAGAGGGGGTATAGAGGGATATTTCATTTTCAAAATTACTTCAAAAATCGAATATGACTTGGCACGCATCATGGTGGGGTGCAGAATATCCATTTCCATCTGAATAACAATAATTCGTCAACAGAAATCATTGTCGGGTCGTTAGAGGGGGTATAGAGGGAATTTTCATTTTCAAAATTACCTCTAAATCAAATATGACTTGGCACGCATCAGGGTGGGGTGCAGAATATCCACTTCCATCTAAATAACAATAATTCGTCAACAGAAATCATTGTCGGGTCGTTAGAGGGAGTATAGAGGGATTTTACATTTTCAAAATCACTTCAAAAATCAAGTATGACTTGGCACGCATCATAGTAGGGTGCAAAATATTGATTTCCATCCGAATAACAATAATTCGTCAACAGAAATCATTGTCGGGTCGTCAGAGGGGGTATAGAGGTATTTTTCATTTTCAAAATTACCTCAAAATCAAATATGACTTGGCACGCATTATGGTGGTGTGCAACATATCCATGTGCATCTGAATAACAATAATTCGTCAACAGAAATCATTGTCGGGTCGTCAGGGGGGTATAGAGGTATTTTTCATTTTCAAAATTACCTCATAATCAAATATGACTTGGCACGCATTATGGTGGTGTGCAACATATCCATGTGCATCTGAATAACAATAATTCGTCAACAGAAATCATTGTCGGGTCGTTAGAGGAAGTATAGAGGGATTTTACATTTTCAAAATCAATTCAAAAATCAAATATGACTTGGCACGCATCATAGTAGGGTGCAAAATATTGATTTCCATCTGAATAACAATAATTCGTCAACCAAAATCATTGTCGGGTCGTCAGAGGGGGTATAGAGGGATTTTTCATTTTCAAAATTACTTCAAAAATCGAATATGACTTGGCACGCATCATGGTGGGGTGCAGAATATACATTTCCATCTGAACAATGATAATTCGTCAACAGAAATCATTGTCGTGTCGTCAGAGGGGGTATAGAGGGATTTTTCATTTTCAATATTACCTCAAAATCAAATATGACTTGGCACGCATCATAGTGGGGTGCAGAATATCCATGTCTAACTGAATAACAATAATTCGTTAACGGAAATCATTGTCGGGTCGTTAGAGGGTGTATAGAGGGATTTTTCATTTTCAAAATCACTTCAAAAATCGAATATGACTTGGCACGCATCATGGTGGGGTGCAGAATATCCATTTCCATCTGAATAACAATAATTCATCAACAGAAGTCATTGTCGGGTCGTTAGAGGGGGTATAGAGGGATTTCACATTTTCAAAATTACTTCAAAATTACTTCAAAAATCAAATATGACTAGGCACGTATCACAGTTCGGTGCATTATATCCGTTTCCATCTGAATAATAATAATTCGTCAACAGATATCATTGTCGTGTCGTCAGAGGGGGTATAGAGGAATTTCTCATTTTTAAAATGACTTCAGAAATCAAATATGACTTGGCACGCATCATATTGGGGGTGCAATATTTTCATTTTTATCTAAATAACAATAATTCGTCAACAGAAATCATTGTCGGGTCGTTAGAGGGAGTATAGAGGGATTTTACATTTTCAAAATCACTTCAAAAATCAAATATCACTTGGCACGCATCATAGTAGGGTGCAAAATATTGAATTCCATCCGAATAACAATAATTCGTCAACAGAAATCATTGTCGGGTCGTCAGAGGGGGTATAGAGGTATTTTTCATTTTCAAAATTACCTCAAAATCAAATATGACTTGGCACGCATTATGGTGGTGTGCAACATATCCATGTGCATCTGAATAACAATAATTCGTCAACAGAAATCATTGTCGGGTCGTTAGAGGGAGTATAGAGGGATTTTACATTTTCAAAATCACTTCAAAAATCAAATATGACTTGGCACGCATCATAGTAGGGTGCAAAATATTGATTTCCATCCGAATAACAATAATTCGTCAACAGAAATCATTGTCGGGTCGTCAGAGGGGGTATAGAGGGATTTTTCATTTTCAAAATTACTTCAAAAATCGAATATGACTTGGCACGAATCATGGTGGGGTGCAAATTATCCATGTCCATCTGAAAAACGACAATTTGTAAACAGAAATCATTGTCGGGTCGTTAGAGGGAGTATAGAGGGATTTTTCATTTTCAAAATTACTTCAAAAATCAAATATGACTTGGCACGCATCATATTATGGTGCAAAATATTCATTTCCATCCAAAAAACAATAATTCGTCAACCAAAATCATTGTCGGGTCGTCAGAGGGGGTATAGAGGGATTTTTCATTTTCAAAATTACTTCAAAAATCGAATATGACTTGGCACGCATCATGGTGGGGTGCAGAATATTCATTTCCATCTGAACAATGATAATTCGTCAACAGAAATCATTGTCGTGTCGTCAGAGGGGGTATAGAGGGATTTTTCATTTTCAATATTACCTCAAAATCAAATATGACTTGGCACGCATCATAGTGGGGTGCAATTCATCCATGTCTAACTGAATAACAATAATTCGTTAACGGAAATCATTGTCGGGTCGTTAGAGGGGGTATAGAGGGATTTTTCATTTTCAAAATTACTTCAAAAATCGAATATGACTTGGCACGCATCATGGTGGGGTGCAGAATATCCATTTCCATCTGAATAACAATAATTCATCAACAGAAGTCATTGTCGGGTCTTTAGAGGGGGTATAGAGGGATTTCACATTTTCAAAATTATTTCAAAATTACTTCAAAAATCAAATATGACTAGGCACGTATCATAGTTGGGTGCATTATATCCGTTTCCATCTGAATAATAATAATTCGTCAACAGATATCATTGTCGTGTCGTCAGAGGGGGTATAGAGGAATTTCTCAATTTTAAAATGACTTCAGAAATCAAATATGACTTGGCACGCATCATAGTAGGGTGCAATATATTCATTTTTATCTAAATAACAATAATTCGTCAACAGAAATCATTGTCGGGTCGTTAGAGGAAGTATAGAGGGATTTTACATTTTCAAAATCACTTCAAAAATCAAATATGACTTGGCACGCATCATAGTAGGGTGCAAAATATTGATTTCCATCTGAATAACAATAATTTGTCAACAGAAATCATTGTCGAGTCGTTAGAGGGGATATTGAGGTATTTTTCGTTTTCATAATTTCTTCAAAAATCTAATATGACTTGGCACGCATCATGGAGGGGAGCAGAATATCCATTCCCAGCTGAATAACAATAATTCGTCAACATAAATCATTGTCGTGTCGTCATAGGGGGTATAGAGGGATTTTTCATTATCAAAATGACTTCAAAAATCAAATATGACTTGGCACGCATCATGGTGGGGTGCAGAATATCCATTTCTATCTGAATAATAATAATTCGTCAACAGAAATCATTGTCGTGTCGTCAGAGGGGGTCTAGAGGGATTTTTCATTTTCAAAATTACTTCAAAAATCAAATATGAGTTGGCACGCATCATGGTGGGATGCAAAGTATCCATGTTCATCTGAATAACAATAATTCGTCAACAGAAATCATTGTCGGGTCGTCAGAGGGGGTATAGAGGGATTTTTCATTTTCAAAATTACTTCAAAAATCAAATATGAGTTGGCACGCATCATGGTGGGGTGCAGAATATCTATTTCCATCTGAATAACAATAATTCATCAACAGAAATCATTTCCGGGTTGTCAGAGGAGGTATAGAGGGATTTTTCATTTTCAAAATTACTTCAAAAATCGAATATGACTTGGCACGCATCATGGTGGGGTGCAGAATATTCATTTCCATCTGAACAATGATAATTCGTCAACAGAAATCATTGTCGTGTCGTCAGAGGGGGTATAGAGGGATTTTTCATTTTCAATATTACCTCAAATTCAAATATGACTCGGCACGCATCATAGTAGGGTGCAAAATATACATGTCCATCTGAATATCGACAATTTGTAAACAGAAATCATTGTCGGGTTGTCAGAGGAGGTATAGAGGGATTTTTCATTTTCAAAATTACTTCAAAAATCGAATATGACTTGGCACGCATCATGGTGGGGTGCAAAATATCCATGTCCATCTAAATGACGACAATTTGTAAACAGAAATCATTGTCGGGTCGTTAGAGGGAGTATAGAGGGATTTTTCATTTTCAAAATTACTTCAAAAATCAAATATGACTTGGCACGCATTATGGTGGTGTGCAACATATCCATGTGCATCTGAATAACAATAATTCGTCAACAGAAATCATTGTCGGGTCGTTAGAGGGAGTATAGAGGGATTTTACATTTTCAAAATCACTTCAAAAATCAAATATGACTTGGCACGCATCATAGTAGGGTGCAAAATATTGATTTCCATCCGAATAACAATAATTCGTCAACAGAAATCATTGTCGGGTCGTCAGAGGGGGTATAAGGGATTTTTCATTTTCAAAATTACTTCAAAAATCGAATATGACTTGGCACGAATCATGGTGGGGTGCAAAATATCCATGTCCATCTGAATAACGACAATTTGTAAACAGAAATCATTGTCGGGTCGTTAGAGGGAGTATAGAGGGATTTTTCATTTTCAAAATTACTTCAAAAATCAAATATGACTTGGCACGCATCATATTATGGTGCAAAATATTCATTTCCATCCAAATAACAATAATTCGTCAACCAAAATCATTGTCGGGTCGTCAGAGGGGGTATAGAGGGATATTTCATTTTCAAAATTACTTCAAAAATCGAATATGACTTGGCACGCATCATGGTGGGGTGCAGAATATTCATTTCCATCTGAACAATGATAATTCGTCAACAGAAATCATTGTCGTGTCGTCAGAGGGGGTATAGAGGGATTTTTCATTTTCAATATTACCTCAAAATCAAATATGACTTGGCACGCATCATAGTTGGGTGCATTATATCCGTTTCCATCTGAATAATAATAATTCGTCAACAGATATCATTGTCGTGTCGTCAGAGGGGGTATGGAGGAATTTCTCATTTTTAAAATGACTTCAGAAATCAAATATGACTTGGCACGCATCATAGTAGGGTGCAATATATTCATTTTTATCTAAATAACAATAATTCGTCAACAGAAATCATTGTCGGGTCGTTAGAGGGAGTATAGAGGGATTTTACATTTTCAAAATCACTTCAAAAATCAAATATGACTTGGCACGCATCATAGTAGGGTGCAAAATATTGATTTCCATCCGAATAACAATAATTCGTCAACAGAAATCATTGTCGGGTCGTCAGGGGGGTATAGAGGTATTTTTCATTTTCAAAATTACCTCATAATCAAATATGACTTGGCACGCATTATGGTGGTGTGCAACATATCCATGTGCATCTGAATAACAATAATTCGTCAACAGAAATCATTGTCGGGTCGTTAGAGGAAGTATAGAGGGATTTTACATTTTCAAAATCAATTCAAAAATCAAATATGACTTGGCACGCATCATAGTAGGGTGCAAAATATTGATTTCCATCTGAATAACAATAATTCGTCAACCAAAATCATTGTCGGGTCGTCAGAGGGGGTATAGAGGGATTTTTCATTTTCAAAATTACTTCAAAAATCGAATATGACTTGGCACGCATCATGGTGGGGTGCAGAATATACATTTCCATCTGAACAATGATAATTCGTCAACAGAAATCATTGTCGTGTCGTCAGAGGGGGTATAGAGGGATTTTTCATTTTCAATATTACCTCAAAATCAAATATGACTTGGCACGCATCATAGTGGGGTGCAGAATATCCATGTCTAACTGAATAACAATAATTCGTTAACGGAAATCATTGTCGGGTCGTTAGAGGGTGTATAGAGGGATTTTTCATTTTCAAAATCACTTCAAAAATCGAATATGACTTGGCACGCATCATGGTGGGGTGCAGAATATCCATTTCCATCTGAATAACAATAATTCATCAACAGAAGTCATTGTCGGGTCGTTAGAGGGGGTATAGAGGGATTTCACATTTTCAAAATTACTTCAAAATTACTTCAAAAATCAAATATGACTAGGCACGTATCACAGTTCGGTGCATTATATCCGTTTCCATCTGAATAATAATAATTCGTCAACAGATATCATTGTCGTGTCGGCAGAGGGGGTATAGAGGAATTTCTCATTTTTAAAATGACTTCAGAAATCAAATATGACTTGGCACGCATCATATTGGGGGTGCAATATTTTCATTTTTATCTAAATAACAATAATTCGTCAACAGAAATCATTGTCGGGTCGTTAGAGGGAGTATAGAGGGATTTTACATTTTCAAAATCACTTCAAAAATCAAATATCACTTGGCACGCATCATAGTAGGGTGCAAAATATTGAATTCCATCCGAATAACAATAATTCGTCAACAGAAATCATTGTCGGGTCGTCAGAGGGGGTATAGAGGTATTTTTCATTTTCAAAATTACCTCAAAATCAAATATGACTTGGCACGCATTATGGTGGTGTGCAACATATCCATGTGCATCTGAATAACAATAATTCGTCAACAGAAATCATTGTCGGGTCGTTAGAGGGAGTATAGAGGGATTTTACATTTTCAAAATCACTTCAAAAATCAAATATGACTTGGCACGCATCATAGTAGGGTGCAAAATATTGATTTCCATCCGAATAACAATAATTCGTCAACAGAAATCATTGTCGGGTCGTCAGAGGGGGTATAGAGGGATTTTTCATTTTCAAAATTACTTCAAAAATCGAATATGACTTGGCACGAATCATGGTGGGGTGCAAATTATCCATGTCCATCTGAAAAACGACAATTTGTAAACAGAAATCATTGTCGGGTCGTTAGAGGGAGTATAGAGGGATTTTTCATTTTCAAAATTACTTCAAAAATCAAATATGACTTGGCACGCATCATATTATGGTGCAAAATATTCATTTCCATCCAAAAAACAATAATTCGTCAACCAAAATCATTGTCGGGTCGTCAGAGGGGGTATAGAGGGATTTTTCATTTTCAAAATTACTTCAAAAATCGAATATGACTTGGCACGCATCATGGTGGGGTGCAGAATATTCATTTCCATCTGAACAATGATAATTCGTCAACAGAAATCATTGTCGTGTCGTCAGAGGGGGTATAGAGGGATTTTTCATTTTCAATATTACCTCAAAATCAAATATGACTTGGCACGCATCATAGTGGGGTGCAATTCATCCATGTCTAACTGAATAACAATAATTCGTTAACGGAAATCATTGTCGGGTCGTTAGAGGGGGTATAGAGGGATTTTTCATTTTCAAAATTACTTCAAAAATCGAATATGACTTGGCACGCATCATGGTGGGGTGCAGAATATCCATTTCCATCTGAATAACAATAATTCATCAACAGAAGTCATTGTCGGGTCTTTAGAGGGGGTATAGAGGGATTTCACATTTTCAAAATTATTTCAAAATTACTTCAAAAATCAAATATGACTAGGCACGTATCATAGTTGGGTGCATTATATCCGTTTCCATCTGAATAATAATAATTCGTCAACAGATATCATTGTCGTGTCGTCAGAGGGGGTATAGAGGAATTTCTCAATTTTAAAATGACTTCAGAAATCAAATATGACTTGGCACGCATCATAGTAGGGTGCAATATATTCATTTTTATCTAAATAACAATAATTCGTCAACAGAAATCATTGTCGGGTCGTTAGAGGAAGTATAGAGGGATTTTACATTTTCAAAATCACTTCAAAAATCAAATATGACTTGGCACGCATCATAGTAGGGTGCAAAATATTGATTTCCATCTGAATAACAATAATTTGTCAACAGAAATCATTGTCGAGTCGTTAGAGGGGATATTGAGGTATTTTTCGTTTTCATAATTTCTTCAAAAATCTAATATGACTTGGCACGCATCATGGAGGGGAGCAGAATATCCATTCCCAGCTGAATAACAATAATTCGTCAACATAAATCATTGTCGTGTCGTCATAGGGGGTATAGAGGGATTTTTCATTATCAAAATGACTTCAAAAATCAAATATGACTTGGCACGCATCATGGTGGGGTGCAGAATATCCATTTCTATCTGAATAATAATAATTCGTCAACAGAAATCATTGTCGTGTCGTCAGAGGGGGTCTAGAGGGATTTTTCATTTTCAAAATTACTTCAAAAATCAAATATGAGTTGGCACGCATCATGGTGGGATGCAAAGTATCCATGTTCATCTGAATAACAATAATTCGTCAACAGAAATCATTGTCGGGTCGTCAGAGGGGGTATAGAGGGATTTTTCATTTTCAAAATTACTTCAAAAATCAAATATGAGTTGGCACGCATCATGGTGGGGTGCAGAATATCTATTTCCATCTGAATAACAATAATTCATCAACAGAAATCATTTCCGGGTTGTCAGAGGAGGTATAGAGGGATTTTTCATTTTCAAAATTACTTCAAAAATCGAATATGACTTGGCACGCATCATGGTGGGGTGCAGAATATTCATTTCCATCTGAACAATGATAATTCGTCAACAGAAATCATTGTCGTGTCGTCAGAGGGGGTATAGAGGGATTTTTCATTTTCAATATTACCTCAAATTCAAATATGACTCGGCACGCATCATAGTAGGGTGCAAAATATACATGTCCATCTGAATATCGACAATTTGTAAACAGAAATCATTGTCGGGTTGTCAGAGGAGGTATAGAGGGATTTTTCATTTTCAAAATTACTTCAAAAATCGAATATGACTTGGCACGCATCATGGTGGGGTGCAAAATATCCATGTCCATCTAAATGACGACAATTTGTAAACAGAAATCATTGTCGGGTCGTTAGAGGGAGTATAGAGGGATTTTTCATTTTCAAAATTACTTCAAAAATCAAATATGACTTGGCACGCATTATGGTGGTGTGCAACATATCCATGTGCATCTGAATAACAATAATTCGTCAACAGAAATCATTGTCGGGTCGTTAGAGGGAGTATAGAGGGATTTTACATTTTCAAAATCACTTCAAAAATCAAATATGACTTGGCACGCATCATAGTAGGGTGCAAAATATTGATTTCCATCCGAATAACAATAATTCGTCAACAGAAATCATTGTCGGGTCGTCAGAGGGGGTATAAGGGATTTTTCATTTTCAAAATTACTTCAAAAATCGAATATGACTTGGCACGAATCATGGTGGGGTGCAAAATATCCATGTCCATCTGAATAACGACAATTTGTAAACAGAAATCATTGTCGGGTCGTTAGAGGGAGTATAGAGGGATTTTTCATTTTCAAAATTACTTCAAAAATCAAATATGACTTGGCACGCATCATATTATGGTGCAAAATATTCATTTCCATCCAAATAACAATAATTCGTCAACCAAAATCATTGTCGGGTCGTCAGAGGGGGTATAGAGGGATATTTCATTTTCAAAATTACTTCAAAAATCGAATATGACTTGGCACGCATCATGGTGGGGTGCAGAATATTCATTTCCATCTGAACAATGATAATTCGTCAACAGAAATCATTGTCGTGTCGTCAGAGGGGGTATAGAGGGATTTTTCATTTTCAATATTACCTCAAAATCAAATATGACTTGGCACGCATCATAGTTGGGTGCATTATATCCGTTTCCATCTGAATAATAATAATTCGTCAACAGATATCATTGTCGTGTCGTCAGAGGGGGTATGGAGGAATTTCTCATTTTTAAAATGACTTCAGAAATCAAATATGACTTGGCACGCATCATAGTAGGGTGCAATATATTCATTTTTATCTAAATAACAATAATTCGTCAACAGAAATCATTGTCGGGTCGTTAGAGGGAGTATAGAGGGATTTTACATTTTCAAAATCACTTCAAAAATCAAATATGACTTGGCACGCATCATAGTAGGGTGCAAAATATTGATTTCCATCCGAATAACAATAATTCGTCAACAGAAATCATTGTCGGGTCGTCAGGGGGGTATAGAGGTATTTTTCATTTTCAAAATTACCTCATAATCAAATATGACTTGGCACGCATTATGGTGGTGTGCAACATATCCATGTGCATCTGAATAACAATAATTCGTCAACAGAAATCATTGTCGGGTCGTTAGAGGAAGTATAGAGGGATTTTACATTTTCAAAATCAATTCAAAAATCAAATATGACTTGGCACGCATCATAGTAGGGTGCAAAATATTGATTTCCATCTGAATAACAATAATTCGTCAACCAAAATCATTGTCGGGTCGTCAGAGGGGGTATAGAGGGATTTTTCATTTTCAAAATTACTTCAAAAATCGAATATGACTTGGCACGCATCATGGTGGGGTGCAGAATATACATTTCCATCTGAACAATGATAATTCGTCAACAGAAATCATTGTCGTGTCGTCAGAGGGGGTATAGAGGGATTTTTCATTTTCAATATTACCTCAAAATCAAATATGACTTGGCACGCATCATAGTGGGGTGCAGAATATCCATGTCTAACTGAATAACAATAATTCGTTAACGGAAATCATTGTCGGGTCGTTAGAGGGTGTATAGAGGGATTTTTCATTTTCAAAATTACTTCAAAAATCGAATATGACTTGGCACGCATCATGGTGGGGTGCAGAATATCCATTTCCATCTGAATAACAATAATTCATCAACAGAAGTCATTGTCGGGTCGTTAGAGGGGGTATAGAGGGATTTCACATTTTCAAAATTACTTCAAAATTACTTCAAAAATCAAATATGACTAGGCACGTATCACAGTTCGGTGCATTATATCCGTTTCCATCTGAATAATAATAATTCGTCAACAGATATCATTGTCGTGTCGTCAGAGGGGGTATAGAGGAATTTCTCATTTTTAAAATGACTTCAGAAATCAAATATGACTTGGCACGCATCATATTGGGGGTGCAATATTTTCATTTTTATCTAAATAACAATAATTCGTCAACAGAAATCATTGTCGGGTCGTTAGAGGGAGTATAGAGGGATTTTACATTTTCAAAATCACTTCAAAAATCAAATATCACTTGGCACGCATCATAGTAGGGTGCAAAATATTGAATTCCATCCGAATAACAATAATTCGTCAACAGAAATCATTGTCGGGTCGTCAGAGGGGGTATAGAGGTATTTTTCATTTTCAAAATTACCTCAAAATCAAATATGACTTGGCACGCATTATGGTGGTGTGCAACATATCCATGTGCATCTGAATAACAATAATTCGTCAACAGAAATCATTGTCGGGTCGTTAGAGGGAGTATAGAGGGATTTTACATTTTCAAAATCACTTCAAAAATCAAATATGACTTGGCACGCATCATAGTAGGGTGCAAAATATTGATTTCCATCCGAATAACAATAATTCGTCAACAGAAATCATTGTCGGGTCGTCAGAGGGGGTATAGAGGGATTTTTCATTTTCAAAATTACTTCAAAAATCGAATATGACTTGGCACGAATCATGGTGGGGTGCAAATTATCCATGTCCATCTGAAAAACGACAATTTGTAAACAGAAATCATTGTCGGGTCGTTAGAGGGAGTATAGAGGGATTTTTCATTTTCAAAATTACTTCAAAAATCAAATATGACTTGGCACGCATCATATTATGGTGCAAAATATTCATTTCCATCCAAAAAACAATAATTCGTCAACCAAAATCATTGTCGGGTCGTCAGAGGGGGTATAGAGGGATTTTTCATTTTCAAAATTACTTCAAAAATCGAATATGACTTGGCACGCATCATGGTGGGGTGCAGAATATTCATTTCCATCTGAACAATGATAATTCGTCAACAGAAATCATTGTCGTGTCGTCAGAGGGGGTATAGAGGGATTTTTCATTTTCAATATTACCTCAAAATCAAATATGACTTGGCACGCATCATAGTGGGGTGCAATTCATCCATGTCTAACTGAATAACAATAATTCGTTAACGGAAATCATTGTCGGGTCGTTAGAGGGGGTATAGAGGGATTTTTCATTTTCAAAATTACTTCAAAAATCGAATATGACTTGGCACGCATCATGGTGGGGTGCAGAATATCCATTTCCATCTGAATAACAATAATTCATCAACAGAAGTCATTGTCGGGTCTTTAGAGGGGGTATAGAGGGATTTCACATTTTCAAAATTATTTCAAAATTACTTCAAAAATCAAATATGACTAGGCACGTATCATAGTTGGGTGCATTATATCCGTTTCCATCTGAATAATAATAATTCGTCAACAGATATCATTGTCGTGTCGTCAGAGGGGGTATAGAGGAATTTCTCAATTTTAAAATGACTTCAGAAATCAAATATGACTTGGCACGCATCATAGTAGGGTGCAATATATTCATTTTTATCTAAATAACAATAATTCGTCAACAGAAATCATTGTCGGGTCGTTAGAGGAAGTATAGAGGGATTTTACATTTTCAAAATCACTTCAAAAATCAAATATGACTTGGCACGCATCATAGTAGGGTGCAAAATATTGATTTCCATCTGAATAACAATAATTTGTCAACAGAAATCATTGTCGAGTCGTTAGAGGGGATATTGAGGTATTTTTCGTTTTCATAATTTCTTCAAAAATCTAATATGACTTGGCACGCATCATGGAGGGGAGCAGAATATCCATTCCCAGCTGAATAACAATAATTCGTCAACATAAATCATTGTCGTGTCGTCATAGGGGGTATAGAGGGATTTTTCATTATCAAAATGACTTCAAAAATCAAATATGACTTGGCACGCATCATGGTGGGGTGCAGAATATCCATTTCTATCTGAATAATAATAATTCGTCAACAGAAATCATTGTCGTGTCGTCAGAGGGGGTCTAGAGGGATTTTTCATTTTCAAAATTACTTCAAAAATCAAATATGAGTTGGCACGCATCATGGTGGGATGCAAAGTATCCATGTTCATCTGAATAACAATAATTCGTCAACAGAAATCATTGTCGGGTCGTCAGAGGGGGTATAGAGGGATTTTTCATTTTCAAAATTACTTCAAAAATCAAATATGAGTTGGCACGCATCATGGTGGGGTGCAGAATATCTATTTCCATCTGAATAACAATAATTCATCAACAGAAATCATTTCCGGGTTGTCAGAGGAGGTATAGAGGGATTTTTCATTTTCAAAATTACTTCAAAAATCGAATATGACTTGGCACGCATCATGGTGGGGTGCAGAATATTCATTTCCATCTGAACAATGATAATTCGTCAACAGAAATCATTGTCGTGTCGTCAGAGGGGGTATAGAGGGATTTTTCATTTTCAATATTACCTCAAATTCAAATATGACTCGGCACGCATCATAGTAGGGTGCAAAATATACATGTCCATCTGAATATCGACAATTTGTAAACAGAAATCATTGTCGGGTTGTCAGAGGAGGTATAGAGGGATTTTTCATTTTCAAAATTACTTCAAAAATCGAATATGACTTGGCACGCATCATGGTGGGGTGCAAAATATCCATGTCCATCTAAATGACGACAATTTGTAAACAGAAATCATTGTCGGGTCGTTAGAGGGAGTATAGAGGGATTTTTCATTTTCAAAATTACTTCAAAAATCAAATATGACTTGGCACGCATCATATTATGGTGCAAAATATTCATTTCCATCCAAATAACAATAATTCGTCAACCAAAATCATTGTCGGGTCGTCAGAGGGGGTAAAGAGGGATTTTTCCTTTTCAAAATTACTTCAAAAATCGAATTTGACTTGACACGCATCATGGTGGGGTGCAGAATATTCATTTCCATCTGAACAATGATAATTCGTCAACAGAAATCATTGTCGTGTCGTCCGAGGGGGTATAGAGGGATTTTTCATTTTCAAAATTACTTCAAAAATCGAATATGACTTGGCACGAATCATAGTAGGGTGCCAAATATCCATGTCCATCTGAATAAACATTATTCAATAACAGAAATCATTGTCGGGTCGTCAGAGGGGGTTTAGAGCGATTTCTCATTTTCAAAATTACTACAAAAATCAAATATGACTTGGACCGCTACATGGTGGGGTGCAGAATATCCATTTCCATCGGAATAACAATAATTCGTCAACAGAAATCATTGTCGGGTCGTTAGAGGGGGTATAGGATTTTTCATTTTCAAAATTACCTCAAAATAAAATATGACTTGGCACGCATCATAGTGGGGTGCAGAATATCCATGTCTAACTGAATAACAATAATTCGTTAACGGAAATCATTGTCGGGTCGTTAGAGGGGGTATAGAGGGATTTTTCATTTTCAAAATCACTTCAAAAATCAAATATGACTTGGCACGCATCATAGTAGGGTGCAAAATATTGATTTCCATCCGAATAACAATAATTCGTCAACAGATATCATTGTCGGGTCGTCAGAGGGGGTATAGAGGGATTTTTCATTTTCAAAATTACTTCAAAAATCGAATATGACTTGGCACGAATCATGGTGGGGTGCAGAATATCCATTCCCATCTGAATAACAATAATTTGTCAACAGAAATCATTGTCGAGTCGTTAGAGGGGTTATTGAGGTATTTTTCGTTTTCAAAATTTCTTCAAAAATCTAATATGACTTGGCACGCATCATGGTGGGGTGCAGAATATCCATTCCCAGCTGAATAACAATAATTCGTCAACATAAATCATTGTCGTGTCGTCAGAGGGGGTATAGAGGGATTTTTCATTATCAAAATGACTTCAAAAATCAAATATGACTAGTCACGCATCATGGTGGGGTGCAGAATATCCATTTCCATCTGAATAATAATAATTCGTCAACAGAAATCATTGTCGTGTCGTCAGAGGGGGTCTAGAGGGATTTTTCATTTTCAAAATTACCTCAAAATCAAATATGACTTGGTATGCATCATAGTATGGTGCCAAATATCCATGTCCATCTGAATAACAATAATTCGTTAACAGGAATCGTTAGAAGGGGTATAGAGGGATTTATCATTTTCAAAATTACTTCAAATATCAAATATGAGTTTGCACGCATCATGGTGGGATGCAAAGTATCCATGTTCATCTGAATAACAATAATTCGTCAACAGAAATCATTGTCGGGTCGTCAGAGGGGGTATAGAGGGATTTTTCATTTTCAAAATTACTTCAAAAATCGAATATGACTTGGCACGCATCTTGGTGGGGTGCAGAATATCCATTTCCATCTGAATAACAATAATTCGTCAACAGAAATCATTGTCGGGTAGTCAGAGGGGGTATAGAGGGATTTTTCATTTTCAAAATTACTTCAAAAATCAAATATGAGTTGGCACGCATCATGGTGGGGTGCAGAATATCTATTTCCATCTGAATATCAATAATTCGTCAACAGAAATCATTGCCGGGTTGTCAGAGGAGGTATAGAGGGATTTTTCATTTTCAAAATTACTTCAAAAATCGAATATGACTTGGCACGCATCATGGTGGGGTGCAGAATATTCATTTCCATCTGAACAATGATAATTCGTCAACAGAAATCATTGTCGTGTCGTCAGAGGGGGTATAGAGGGATTTTTCATTTTCAATATTACCTCAAAAACAAATATGACTCGGCACGCATCATAGTAGGGTGCAAAATATCCATGTCCATCTGAATAACGACAATTTGTAAACAGAAATCATTGTCGGGTCGTTAGAGGGAGTATAGAGGGATTTTTCATTTTCAAAATTACTTCGAAAATCAAATATGACTTGGCACGCATCATATTATGGTGCAAAATATTCATTTCCATCCAAATAACAATAATTCGTCAACCAAAATCATTGTCGGGTCGTCAGAGGGGGTATAGAGGGATTTTTCATTTTCAAAATTACTTCAAAAATCGAATATGACTTGGCACGCATCATGGTGGGGTGCAGAATATTCATTTCCATCTGAACAATGATAATTCGTCAACAGAAATCATTGTCGTGTCGTCAGAGGGGGTATAGAGGGATTTCTCTTTTTCAATATTACCTCAAAATCAAATATGACTTGGCACGCATCATAGTGGGGTGCAGAATATCCATGTCTAACTGAATAACAATAATTCGTTAACGGAAATCATTGTCGGGTCGTTAGAGGGGGTATAGAGGGATTTTTCATTTATAAAATTACTTCAAAAATCGAATATGACTTGGCACGCATCATGGTGGGGTGCAGAATATCCATTTCCATCTGAATAACAATAATTCATCAACAGAAGTCATTGTCGGGTCGTTAGAGGGGGTATAGAAGGATTTCACATTTTCAAAATTACTTCAAAATTACTTCAAAAATCGAATATGACTTGGCACGAATCATAGTGGGGTGCAAAATATCCATGTCCATCTGAATAACGACAATTTGTAAACAGAAATCATTGTCGGGTCGTTAGAGGGAGTATAGAGGGATTTTTCATTTTCAAAATTACTTCAAAAATCAAATATGACTTGGCACGCATCATATTATGGTGCAAAATATTCATTTCCATCCGAATAACAATAATTCGTCAACAAAAATCATTGTGGGGTCGTCAGAGGGGGTATAGAGGTATTTTTCATTTTCAAAATTACCTCAAAATCAAATATGACTTGGCACGCATTATGGTGGTGTGCAACATATCCATGTGCATCTGAATAACAATAATTCGTCAACAGAAATCATTGTCGGGTCGTTAGAGGGAGTATAAAGGGATTTTACATTTTCAAAATCACTTCAAAAATCAAATATGACTTGGCACGCATCATAGTAGGGTGCAAAATATTGATTTCCATCCGAATAAAATTAATTCGTCAACGGAAATCATTGTCGGGTCGTCAGAGGGGGTATAGAGGAAATTTGCATTTTCAAAATTACCTAAAATATCAAATATGACTTGGCACGCATCATGATGGGGTGCAGAATATCTATTTCCATCTGAATAACAATAATTCGTCAACAGAAATCATTGCCGGGTCGTCAGAGGAGGTATGGCGGAATTTTTCATTTTCAAAATGATTTCAAAAATCAAATATGACTTGGCACGCATCATATTAGAGTGCAAAATATTCATTTCCACCCCAATATCAATAATTCGTCAACAGAAATCATTGTCGGGTCGTCAGAGGGGGTATAGAGGAATTTTTCATTTTCAAAATTACCTAAAATATCAAATATGACTTGGCACGCATCATGATGGGGTGCAGAATATCCATTTACATCTAAATAACAATAATTCGTCAACGGAAATCATTGTCGGGTCGCCAGAGGGGGTATAGAGGGATTTTTCATTTTCAAAATTACTTCAAAAATCAAATATGACTTGGCACGCATCATAGTATGGTGCAAAATATTCATTTCCATCCGAATAACAATAATTCGTCAACCAAAATCATTGTCGGGTCGTCAGAGGGGGTACAGAGGGATTTCTCAAATTCAAAATTACCTAAAATATCAAATATGACTTGGCACGCAACATGGTGGGGTGCAGAATATCTATTTCCATCTGAATAACAATAATTCGTCAACAGAAATCATTGCCGGGTTTTCAGAGGAGGTATAGAGGGATTTTTCACTTTCAAAATTTCTTCAAAAATCAAATATGACTTGTCACGCATCATATTAGGGTGCAAAATATTCATTTCCATCCTAATAACAATAATTTGTCAACTGAAATCTTTGTCGGGTCGTCAGAGGGGGTACAGAGGGATTTTTCATTTTCAAAATCACCTCAAAATCAAATATGACTCGGCACGCATCATAGTAGGGTGCAAAATATCCATGTCCATCTGAATAACAATAATTCGTCAACCAAAATCATTGTCGGGTCGTCAGAGGAGGTATAGAGGGATTTTTCATTTTCAAAATTACTTCAAAAATCGAATATGACTTGGCACGCATCATGGTGGGGTGCAGAATATTCATTTCTATCTGAATAATGATAATTCGTCAACAGAAATCATTGTCGTGTCGTCAGAGGGGGTATAGAGGGATTTTTCATATTCAATATTACCTCAAAATCAAATATGACTTGGCACGCATCATAGTGGGGTGCAGAATATCCATGTCTAACTGAATAACAATAATTCGTTAACGGAAATCATTGTCGGGTCGTTAGAGGGGGTATAGAGGGATTTTTCATTTTCAAAATTACTTCAAAAATCGAATATGACTTGGCACGCATCATAGTAGGGTGCAAAATATTCATTTCTATCCAAATAACAATAATTGGTCAACTGAAATCATTGTCGGGTCGTCAGAGGGGGTACAGAAGGATTTTTCATTTTCAAAATTACCTCAAAATCAAATATGACTCGGCACGCATCATAGTAGGGTGCAAAATATCCATGTCCATCTGAATAACAATAATTCGTCAACAGAAATCATTGTCGGGTCGTAAGAGGGTGAACAGAGGGATTTTACATTTTCAAAATCACTTCAAAAATCTAATATGACTTGTCACGCATCATATTAGGGTGCAAAATATTCATTTCCATCCTAATAACAATAATTTGTCAACTGAAATCATTGTCGGGTCGTCAGAGGGGGTACAGAGGGATTTTTCACTTTCAAAATCACCTCAAAATCAAATATGACTCGGCACGCATCATAGTAGGGTGCAAAATATCAATGTCCATCTGAATAACAATAATTCGTCAACAGAAATCATTGTCGGGTCGTAAGAGGGTGTACAGAGGGATTTTACATTTTCAAAATCACTTCAAAAATCAAATATGACTTGGACCGCTACAAGGTGGAGTGCAGAATATCCATTTCCATCTGAATAACAATAATTCGTCAACAGAAATCATTGTCGGGTCGTTAGAAGGGGTATAGGATTTTTCATTTTCAAAATTACCTCCAAATAAAATATGACTTGGCACGCATCATAGTAGGGTGCAAAATATCTATGTCCATCTGAATTACAATAATTCGTAAACAGAAATCATTGTCGGGTCGTCAGAGGGGGTATAGAGGGATTTTTCATTTTCAAAATTACTTCAAAAATCAAATATGACTTGGCACGCATCATATTATGGTGCAAAATATTCATTTCCATCCAAATAACAATAATTCGTCAACCAAAATCATTGTCGGGTCGTCAGAGGGGGTATAGAGTGATTTTTCATTTTCAAAATTACTTCAAAAATCGAATATGACTTGGCACGCATCATGGTGGGGTGCAGAATATTCATTTCCATCTGAACAATGATAATTCGTCAACAAAAATCATTGTCGTGTCGTCAGAGGGGGTATAGAGGGATTTTTCATTTTCAATATTACCTCAAAATCAAATATGACTTGGCACGCATCATAGTGGGGTGCAGAATATCCATTTCCATCTGAATAACAATAATTCATCAACAGAAGTCATTGTCGGGTCGTTAGAGGGGGTATAGAGGGATTTCACATTTTCAAAATTACTTCAAAATTACTTCAAAAATGAAATATGACTAGGCACGTATCATAGTTGGGTGCATTATATCCGTTTCCATCTGAATAATAATAATTCGTCAACAGATATCATTGTCGTGTCGTCAGAGGGGGTATAGAGGAATTTCTCATTTTTAAAATGACTTCAGAAATCAAATATGACTTGGCACGCATCATAGTAGGGTACAATATATTCATTTTTATCTAAATAACAATAATTCGTCAACAGAAATCATTGTCGGGACGTTAGAGGGAGTATAGAGGGATTTTACATTTTCAAAATCACTTCAAAAATCAAATATGACTTGGCACGCATCATAGTAGGGTGCAAAATATTGATTTCCATCCGAATAACAATAATTCGTCAACAGAAATCATTGTCGGGTCGTCAGAGGGGGTATAGAGGTATTTTTCATTTTCAAAATTACCTCAAAATCAACTATGACTTGGCACGCATTATGGTGGTGTGCAACATATCCATGTGCATCTGAATAACAATAATTCGTCAACAGAAATCATTGTCGGGTCGTTAGAGGGAGTATAGAGGGATTTTACATTTTCAAAATCACTTCAAAAATCAAATATGACTTGGAACGCATTATAGTAGGGTGCAAAATATTGATTTCCATCCGAATAACAATAATTCGTCAACAGAAATCATTGTCGGGTCGTCAGAGGGGGTATAGAGGGATTCTTCATTTTCAAAATTACTTCAAAAATCGAATATGACTTGGCACGAATCATAGTGGGGTGCAGAATATCCATGTCTAACTGAATAACAATAATTCGTTAACGGAAATCATTGTCGGGTCGATAGAGGGTGTATAGAGGGATTTCTCATTTTCAAAATTACTTCAAAAATCGAATATGACTTGGCACGCATCATGGTGGGGTGCAGAATATCCATTTCCATCTGAATAACAATAATTCATCAACAGAAGTCATTGTCGGGTCGTTAGAGGGGGTATAGAGGGATTTCCCATTTTCAAAATTACTTCAAAATTACTTCAAAAATCAAATATGACTAGGCACGTATCATAGTTGGGTGCATTATATCCGTTTCCATCTGAATAATAATAATTCGTCAACAGATATCATTGTCGTGTCGTCAGAGGGGGTATAGAGGAATTTCTCATTTTTAAAATGACTTCAGAAATCAAATATGACTTGGCACGCATCATAGTAGGGTGCAATATATTCATTTTTATCTAAATAACAATAATTCGTCAACAGAAATCATTGTCGGGTCGTTAGAGGGAGTATAGAGGGATTTTACATTTTCAAAATCACTTCAAAAATCAAATATGACTTGGCACGCATCATAGTAGGGTGCAAAATATTGATTTCCATCCGAATAACAATAATTCGTCAACAGAAATCATTGTCGGGTCGTCAGAGGGGGTATAGAGGTATTTTTCATTTTCAAAATTACCTCAAAATCAAATATGACTTGGCACGCATTATGGTGGTGTGCAACATATCCATGTGCATCTGAATAACAATAATTCGTCAACAGAATTCATTGTCGGGTCGTTAGAGGGAGTATAGAGGGATTTTACATTTTCAAAATCACTTCAAAAATCAAATATGACTTGGCACGCATCATAGTAGGGTGCAAAATATTGATTTCCATCCGAATAACAATAATTCGTCAACAGAAATCATTGTCGGGTCGTCAGAGGGGGTATAGAGGGATTTCTCATTTTCAAAATTACTTCAAAAATCGAATATGACTTGGCACGAATCATGGTGGGGTGCAAAATATCCATGTCCATCTGAATAACGACAATTTGTAAACAGAAATCATTGTCGGGTCGTTAGAGGGAGTATAGAGGGATTTTTCATTTTCAAAATTACTTCAAAAATCAAATATGACTTGGCACGCATCATATTATGGTGCAAAATATTCATTACCATCCAAATAACAATAATTCGTCAACCAAAATCATTGTCGGGTCGTCAGAGGGGGTATAGAGGGATTTTTCATATTCAAAATTACTTCAAAAATCGAATATGACTTGGCACGCATCATGGTGGGGTGCAGAATATTCATTTCCATCTGAACAATGATAATTCGTCAACAGAAATCATTGTCGTGTCGTCAGAGGGGGTATAGAGGGATTTTTCATTTTCAATAATACCTCAAAATCAAATATGACTTGGCACGCATCATAGTGGGGTGAAGAATATCCATGTCTAACTGAATAACAATAATTCGTTAACGGAAATCATTGTCGGGTCGTTAGAGGGTGTATAGAGGGATTTTTCATTTTCAAAATTACTTCAAAAATCGAATATGACTTGGCACGCATCATGGTGGGGTGCAGAATATCCATTTCCATCTGAATAACAATAATTCATCAACAGAAGTCATTGTCGGGTCGTTAGAGGGGGTATTGAGGGATTTCACATTTTCAAAATTACTTCAAAATTACTTCAAAAATCAAATATGACTAGGCACGTATCACAGTTGGGTGCATTTTATCCGTTTCCATCTGAATAATAATAATTCGTCAACAGATATCATTGTCGTGTCGTCAGAGGGGGTATAGAGGAATTTCTCATTTTTAAAATGACTTCAGAAATCAACTATGACTTGGCACGCATTATGGTGGTGTGCAACATATCCATGTGCATCTGAATAACAATAATTCGTCAACAGAAATCATTGTCGGGTCGTTAGAGGGAGTATAGAGGGATTTTACATTTTCAAAATCACTTCAAAAATCAAATATGACTTGGAACGCATTATAGTAGGGTGCAAAATATTGATTTCCATCCGAATAACAATAATTCGTCAACAGAAATCATTGTCGGGTCGTCAGAGGGGGTATTGAGGGATTCTTCATTTTCAAAATCACTTCAAAAATCGAATATGACTTGGCACGAATCATAGTGGGGTGCAGAATATCCATGTCTAACTGAATAACAATAATTCGTTAACGGAAATCATTGTCGGGTCGATAGAGGGTGTATAGAGGAATTTCTCATTTTTAAAATGACTTCAGAAATCAAATATGACTTGGCACGCATCATAGTAGGGTGCAATATATTCATTTTTATCTAAATAACAATAATTCGTCAACAGAAATCATTGTCGGGTCGTTAGAGGGAGTATAGAGGGATTTTACATTTTCAAAATCACTTCAAAAATCAAATATGACTTGGCACGCATCATAGTAGGGTGCAAAATATTGATTTCCATCCGAATAACAATAATTCGTCAACAGAAATCATTGTCGGGTCGTCAGAGGGGGTATAGAGGTATTTTTCATTTTCAAAATTACCTCAAAATCAAATATGACTTGGCACGCATTATGGTGGTGTGCAACATATCCATGTGCATCTGAATAACAATAATTCGTCAACAGAATTCATTGTCGGGTCGTTAGAGGGAGTATAGAGGGATTTTACATTTTCAAAATCACTTCAAAAATCAAATATGACTTGGCACGCATCATAGTAGGGTGCAAAATATTGATTTCCATCCGAATAAAATTAATTCGTCAACGGAAATCATTGTCGGGTCGTCAGAGGGGGTATAGAGGAAATTTGCATTTTCAAAATTACCTAAAATATCAAATATGACTTGGCACGCATCATGGTGGGGTGCAGAATATCCATTTCCATCTGAATAACAATAATTCATCAACAGAAGTCATTGTCGGGTCGTTAGAGGGGGTATAGAGGGATTTCACATTTTCAAAATTACTTCAAAATTACTTCAAAAATCAAATATGACTAGGCACGTATCACAGTTGGGTGCATTATATCCGTTTCCATCTGAATAATAATAATTCGTCAACAGATATCATTGTCGTGTCGTCAGAGGGGGTATAGAGGCATTTCTCAATTTTAAAATGACTTCAGAAATCAAATATGACTTGGCACGCATCATATTGGGGGTGCAATATATTCATTTTTATCTAAATAACAATAATTCGTCAACAGAAATCATTGTCGGGTCGTTAGAGGGAGTATAGAGGGATTTTACATTTTCAAAATCACTTCAAAAATCAAATATGACTTGGCACGCATCATAGTAGGGTGCAAAATATTGATTTCCATCCGAATAACAATAATTCGTCAACAGAAATCATTGTCGGGTCGTCAGAGGGGGTATAGAGGGATTTTTCATTTTCAAAATTACTTCAAAAATCGAATATGACTTGGCACGAATCATGGTGGGGTGCAAAATATCCATGTCCATCTGAATAACGACAATTTGTAAACAGAAATCATTGTCGGGTCGTTAGAGGGAGTATAGAGGTATTTTTCATTTTCAAAATTACTTCAAAAATCAAATATGACTTGGCACGCATCATGGTGGGGTGCAGAATATTCATTTCCATCTGAACAATGATAATTCGTCAACAGAAATCATTGTCGGGTCGTCAGAGGGGGTATAGAGGGATTTTTCATTTTCAAAATTACTTCAAAAATCGAATATGACTTGGCACGCATCATGGTGGGGTGCAGAATATTCATTTCCATCTGAACAATGATAATTCGTCAACAGAAATCATTGTCGTGTCGTCAGAGGGGGTATAGAGGTATTTCTCATTTTCAATATTACCTCAAAATCAAATATGACTTGGCACGCATCATAGTGGGGTGCAGAATATCCATGTCTAACTGAATAACAATAATTCGTTAACGGAAATCATTGTCGGGTCGTTAGAGGGTGTATAGATGGATTTTTCATTTTCAAAATTACTTCAAAAATCGAATATGACTTGGCACGCATCATGGTGGGGTGCAGAATATCCATTTCCATCTGAATAACAATAATTCATCAACAGAAGTCATTGTCGGGTCGTTAGAGGGGGTATAGAGGGATTTCACATTTTCAAAATTACTTCAAAATCACTTCAAAAATCAATTATGACTAGGCACGTATCATAGTTGGGTGCATTATATCCGTTTCCATCTGAATAATAATAATTCGTCAACAGATATCATTGTCGTGTCGTCAGAGGGGGTATAGAGGAATTTCTCATTTTTAAAATGACTTCAGAAATCAAATATGACTTGGCACGCATCATAGTAGGGTGCAATATATTCATTTTTATCTAAATAACAATAATTCGTCAACAGAAATCATTGTCGGGTCGTTAGAGGGAGTACAGAGAGATTTTACATTTTCAAAATCACTTCAAAAATCAAATATGACTTGGCACGCATCATAGTAGGGTGCAAAATATTGATTTCCATCCGAATAACAATAATTCGTCAACAGAAATCATTGTCGGGTCGTCAGAGGGGGTATAGAGGTAATTTTCATTTTCAAAATTACCTCAAAATCAAATATGACTTGGCACGCATTATGGTGGTGTGCAACATATCCATGTGCATCTGAATAACAATAATTCGTCAACAGAAATCATTGTCGGGTCGTTAGAGGGAGTATAGAGGGATTTTACATTTTCAAAATCACTTCAAAAATCAAATATGACTTGGCACGCATCATAGTAGGGTGCAAAATATTGATTTCCATCCGAATAACAATAATTCGTCAACAGAAATCATTGTCGGGTCGTCAGAGGGGGTATAGAGGGATTTTTCATTTTCTAAATTACTTCAAAAATCGAATATGACTTGGCACGAATCATGGTGGGGTGCAAAATATCCATGTCCATCTGACTAACGACAATTCGTAAACAGAAATCATTGTCGGGTCGTTAGAGGGAGTATAGAGGGATTTTTCATTTTCAAAATTACTTCAAAAATCGAATATGACTTGGCAAGCATCATGGTGGGGTGCAGAATATCCATTTCCATCTGAATAACAATAATTCATCAACAGAAGTCATTGTCGGGTCGTTAGAGGGGGTATAGAGGGATTTCACATTTTCAAAATTACTTCAAAATTACTTCAAAAATCAAATATGACTAGGCACGTATCACAGTTGGGTGCATTATATCCGTTTCCATCTGAATAATAATAATTCGTCAACAGATATCATTGTCGTGTCGTCAGAGGGGGTATAGAGGCATTTCTCAATTTTAAAATGACTTCAGAAATCAAATATGACTTGGCACGCATCATATTGGGGGTGCAATATATTCATTTTTATCTAAATAACAATAATTCGTCAACAGAAATCATTGTCGGGTCGTTAGAGGGAGTATAGAGGGATTTTACATTTTCAAAATCACTTCAAAAATCAAGTATGACTTGGCACGCATCATAGTAGGGTGCAAAATATTGATTTCCATCCGAATAACAATAATTCGTCAACAGAAATCATTGTCGGGTCGTCAGAGGGGGTATAGAGGTATTTTTCATTTTCAAAATTACCTCAAAATCAAATATGACTTGGCACGCATTATGGTGGTGTGCAACATATCCATGTGCATCTGAATAACAATAATTCGTCAACAGAAATCATTGTCGGGTCGTTAGAGGGAGTATAGAGGGATTTTACATTTTCAAAATCACTTCAAAAATCAAATATGACTTGGCACGCATCATAGTAGGGTGCAAAATATTGATTTCCATCCGAATAACAATAATTCGTCAACAGAAATCATTGTCGGGTCGTCAGAGGGGGTATAAGGGATTTTTCATTTTCAAAATTACTTCAAAAATCGAATATGACTTGGCACGAATCATGGTGGGGTGCAAAATATCCATGTCCATCTGAATAACGACAATTTGTAAACAGAAATCATTGTCGGGTCGTTAGAGGGAGTATAGAGGGATTTTTCATTTTCAAAATTACTTCAAAAATCAAATATGACTTGGCACGCATCATATTATGGTGCAAAATATTCATTTCCATCCAAATAACAATAATTCGTCAACCAAAATCATTGTCGGGTCGTCAGAGGGGGTATAGAGGGATATTTCATTTTCAAAATTACTTCAAAAATCGAATATGACTTGGCACGCATCATGGTGGGGTGCAGAATATTCATTTCCATCTGAACAATGATAATTCGTCAACAGAAATCATTGTCGTGTCGTCAGAGGGGGTATAGAGGGATTTTTCATTTTCAATATTACCTCAAAATCAAATATGACTTGGCACGCATCATAGTTGGGTGCATTATATCCGTTTCCATCTGAATAATAATAATTCGTCAACAGATATCATTGTCGTGTCGTCAGAGGGGGTATGGAGGAATTTCTCATTTTTAAAATGACTTCAGAAATCAAATATGACTTGGCACGCATCATAGTAGGGTGCAATATATTCATTTTTATCTAAATAACAATAATTCGTCAACAGAAATCATTGTCGGGTCGTTAGAGGGAGTATAGAGGGATTTTACATTTTCAAAATCACTTCAAAAATCAAATATGACTTGGCACGCATCATAGTAGGGTGCAAAATATTGATTTCCATCCGAATAACAATAATTCGTCAACAGAAATCATTGTCGGGTCGTCAGGGGGGTATAGAGGTATTTTTCATTTTCAAAATTACCTCATAATCAAATATGACTTGGCACGCATTATGGTGGTGTGCAACATATCCATGTGCATCTGAATAACAATAATTCGTCAACAGAAATCATTGTCGGGTCGTTAGAGGAAGTATAGAGGGATTTTACATTTTCAAAATCAATTCAAAAATCAAATATGACTTGGCACGCATCATAGTAGGGTGCAAAATATTGATTTCCATCTGAATAACAATAATTCGTCAACCAAAATCATTGTCGGGTCGTCAGAGGGGGTATAGAGGGATTTTTCATTTTCAAAATTACTTCAAAAATCGAATATGACTTGGCACGCATCATGGTGGGGTGCAGAATATACATTTCCATCTGAACAATGATAATTCGTCAACAGAAATCATTGTCGTGTCGTCAGAGGGGGTATAGAGGGATTTTTCATTTTCAATATTACCTCAAAATCAAATATGACTTGGCACGCATCATAGTGGGGTGCAGAATATCCATGTCTAACTGAATAACAATAATTCGTTAACGGAAATCATTGTCGGGTCGTTAGAGGGTGTATAGAGGGATTTTTCATTTTCAAAATTACTTCAAAAATCGAATATGACTTGGCACGCATCATGGTGGGGTGCAGAATATCCATTTCCATCTGAATAACAATAATTCATCAACAGAAGTCATTGTCGGGTCGTTAGAGGGGGTATAGAGGGATTTCACATTTTCAAAATTACTTCAAAATTACTTCAAAAATCAAATATGACTAGACACGTATCACAGTTCGGTGCATTATATCCGTTTCCATCTGAATAATAATAATTCGTCAACAGATATCATTGTCGTGTCGTCAGAGGGGGTATAGAGGAATTTCTCATTTTTAAAATGACTTCAGAAATCAAATATGACTTGGCACGCATCATATTGGGGGTGCAATATTTTCATTTTTATCTAAATAACAATAATTCGTCAACAGAAATCATTGTCGGGTCGTTAGAGGGAGTATAGAGGGATTTTACATTTTCAAAATCACTTCAAAAATCAAATATCACTTGGCACGCATCATAGTAGGGTGCAAAATATTGAATTCCATCCGAATAACAATAATTCGTCAACAGAAATCATTGTCGGGTCGTCAGAGGGGGTATAGAGGTATTTTTCATTTTCAAAATTACCTCAAAATCAAATATGACTTGGCACGCATTATGGTGGTGTGCAACATATCCATGTGCATCTGAATAACAATAATTCGTCAACAGAAATCATTGTCGGGTCGTTAGAGGGAGTATAGAGGGATTTTACATTTTCAAAATCACTTCAAAAATCAAATATCACTTGGCACGCATCATAGTAGGGTGCAAAATATTGAATTCCATCCGAATAACAATAATTCGTCAACAGAAATCATTGTCGGGTCGTCAGAGGGGGTATAGAGGGATTTTTCATTTTCAAAATTACTTCAAAAATCGAATATGACTTGGCACGAATCATGGTGGGGTGCAAATTATCCATGTCCATCTGAAAAACGACAATTTGTAAACAGAAATCATTGTCGGGTCGTTAGAGGGAGTATAGAGGGATTTTTCATTTTCAAAATTACTTCAAAAATCAAATATGACTTGGCACGCATCATATTATGGTGCAAAATATTCATTTCCATCCAAATAACAATAATTCGTCAACCAAAATCATTGTCGGGTCGTCAGAGGGGGTATAGAGGGATTTTTCATTTTCAAAATTACTTCAAAAATCGAATATGACTTGGCACGCATCATGGTGGGGTGCAGAATATTCATTTCCATCTGAACAATGATAATTCGTCAACAGAAATCATTGTCGTGTCGTCAGAGGGGGTATAGAGGGATTTTTCATTTTCAATATTACCTCAAAATCAAATATGACTTGGCACGCATCATAGTGGGGTGCAATTCATCCATGTCTAACTGAATAACAATAATTCGTCAACAGAAATCATTGTCGTGTCGTCAGAGGGGGTCTAGAGGGATTTTTCATTTTCAAAATTACTTCAAAAATCAAATATGAGTTGGCACGCATCATGGTGGGATGCAAAGTATCCATGTTCATCTGAATAACAATAATTCGTCAACAGAAATCATTGTCGGGTCGTCAGAGGGGGTATAGAGGGATTTTTCATTTTCAAAATTACTTCAAAAATCAAATATGAGTTGGCACGCATCATGGTGGGGTGCAGAATATCTATTTCCATCTGAATAACAATAATTCATCAACAGAAATCATTTCCGGGTTGTCAGAGGAGGTATAGAGGGATTTTTCATTTTCAAAATTACTTCAAAAATCGAATATGACTTGGCACGCATCATGGTGGGGTGCAGAATATTCATTTCCATCTGAACAATGATAATTCGTCAACAGAAATCATTGTCGTGTCGTCAGAGGGGGTATAGAGGGATTTTTCATTTTCAATATTACCTCAAATTCAAATATGACTCGGCACGCATCATAGTAGGGTGCAAAATATACATGTCCATCTGAATATCGACAATTTGTAAACAGAAATCATTGTCGGGTTGTCAGAGGAGGTATAGAGGGATTTTTCATTTTCAAAATTACTTCAAAAATCGAATATGACTTGGCACGCATCATGGTGGGGTGCAAAATATCCATGTCCATCTAAATGACGACAATTTGTAAACAGAAATCATTGTCGGGTCGTTAGAGGGAGTATAGAGGGATTTTTCATTTTCAAAATTACTTCAAAAATCAAATATGACTTGGCACGCATCATATTATGGTGCAAAATATTCATTTCCATCCAAATAACAATAATTCGTCAACCAAAATCATTGTCGGGTCGTCAGAGGGGGTAAAGAGGGATTTTTCATTTTCAAAATTACTTCAAAAATCGAATTTGACTTGGCACGCATCATGGTGGGGTGCAGAATATTCATTTCCATCTGAACAATGATAATTCGTCAACAGAAATCATTGTCGTGTCGTCCGAGGGGGTATAGAGGGATTTTTCATTTTCAAAATTACTTCAAAAATCGAATATGACTTGGCACGAATCATAGTAGGGTGCCAAATATCCATGTCCATCTGAATAAACATTATTCAATAACAGAAATCATTGTCGGGTCGTCAGAGGGGGTTTAGAGCGATTTCTCATTTTCAAAATTACTACAAAAATCAAATATGACTTGGACCGCTACATGGTGGGGTGCAGAATATCCATTTCCATCGGAATAACAATAATTCGTCAACAGAAATCATTGTCGGGTCGTTAGAGGGGGTATAGGATTTTTCATTTTCAAAATTACCTCAAAATAAAATATGACTTGGCACGCATCATAGTGGGGTGCAGAATATCCATGTCTAACTGAATAACAATAATTCGTTAACGGAAATCATTGTCGGGTCGTTAGAGGGGGTATAGAGGGATTTTTCATTTTCAAAATCACTTCAAAAATCAAATATGACTTGGCACGCATCATAGTAGGGTGCAAAATATTGATTTCCATCCGAATAACAATAATTCGTCAACAGATATCATTGTCGGGTCGTCAGAGGGGGTATAGAGGGATTTTTCATTTTCAAAATTACTTCAAAAATCGAATATGACTTGGCACGAATCATGGTGGGGTGCAGAATATCCATTCCCATCTGAATAACAATAATTTGTCAACAGAAATCATTGTCGAGTCGTTAGAGGGGTTATTGAGGTATTTTTCGTTTTCAAAATTTCTTCAAAAATCTAATATGACTTGGCACGCATCATGGTGGGGTGCAGAATATCCATTCCCAGCTGAATAACAATAATTCGTCAACATAAATCATTGTCGTGTCGTCAGAGGGGGTATAGAGGGATTTTTCATTATCAAAATGACTTCAAAAATCAAATATGACTAGTCACGCATCATGGTGGGGTGCAGAATATCCATTTCCATCTGAATAATAATAATTCGTCAACAGAAATCATTGTCGTGTCGTCAGAGGGGGTCTAGAGGGATTTTTCATTTTCAAAATTACCTCAAAATCAAATATGACTTGGTATGCATCATAGTATGGTGCCAAATATCCATGTCCATCTGAATAACAATAATTCGTTAACAGGAATCGTTAGAAGGGGTATAGAGGGATTTATCATTTTCAAAATTACTTCAAATATCAAATATGAGTTTGCACGCATCATGGTGGGATGCAAAGTATCCATGTTCATCTGAATAACTATAATTCGTCAACAGAAATCATTGTCGGGTCGTCAGAGGGGGTATAGAGGGATTTTTCATTTTCAAAATTACTTCAAAAATCGAATAAGACTTGGCACGCATCTTGGTGGGGTGCAGAATATCCATTTCCATCTGAATAACAATAATTCGTCAACAGAAATCATTGTCGGGTAGTCAGAGGGGGTATAGAGGGATTTTTCATTTTCAAAATTACTTCAAAAATCAAATATGAGTTGGCACGCATCATGGTGGGGTGCAGAATATCTATTTCCATCTGAATATCAATAATTCGTCAACAGAAATCATTGCCGGGTTGTCAGAGGAGGTATAGAGGGATTTTTCATTTTCAAAATTACTTCAAAAATCGAATATGACTTGGCACGCATCATGGTGGGGTGCAGAATATTCATTTCCATCTGAACAATGATAATTCGTCAACAGAAATCATTGTCGTGTCGTCAGAGGGGGTATAGAGGGATTTTTCATTTTCAATATTACCTCAAAAACAAATATGACTCGGCACGCATCATAGTAGGGTGCAAAATATCCATGTCCATCTGAATAACGACAATTTGTAAACAGAAATCATTGTCGGGTCGTTAGAGGGAGTATAGAGGGATTTTTCATTTTCAAAATTACTTCGAAAATCAAATATGACTTGGCACGCATCATATTATGGTGCAAAATATTCATTTCCATCCAAATAACAATAATTCGTCAACCAAAATCATTGTCGGGTCGTCAGAGGGGGTATAGAGGGATTTTTCATTTTCAAAATTACTTCAAAAATCGAATATGACTTGGCACGCATCATGGTGGGGTGCAGAATATTCATTTCCATCTGAACAATGATAATTCGTCAACAGAAATCATTGTCGTGTCGTCAGAGGGGGTATAGAGGGATTTCTCTTTTTCAATATTACCTCAAAATCAAATATGACTTGGCACGCATCATAGTGGGGTGCAGAATATCCATGTCTAACTGAATAACAATAATTCGTTAACGGAAATCATTGTCGGGTCGTTAGAGGGGGTATAGAGGGATTTTTCATTTATAAAATTACTTCAAAAATCGAATATGACTTGGCACGCATCATGGTGGGGTGCAGAATATCCATTTCCATCTGAATAACAATAATTCATCAACAGAAGTCATTGTCGGGTCGTTAGAGGGGGTATAGAAGGATTTCACATTTTCAAAATTACTTCAAAATTACTTCAAAAATCGAATATGACTTGGCACGAATCATAGTGGGGTGCAAAATATCCATGTCCATCTGAATAACGACAATTTGTAAACAGAAATCATTGTCGGGTCGTTAGAGGGAGTATAGAGGGATTTTTCATTTTCAAAATTACTTCAAAAATCAAATATGACTTGGCACGCATCATATTATGGTGCAAAATATTCATTTCCATCCGAATAACAATAATTCGTCAACAAAAATCATTGTGGGGTCGTCAGAGGGGGTATAGAGGTATTTTTCATTTTCAAAATTACCTCAAAATCAAATATGACTTGGCACGCATTATGGTGGTGTGCAACATATCCATGTGCATCTGAATAACAATAATTCGTCAACAGAAATCATTGTCGGGTCGTTAGAGGGAGTATAAAGGGATTTTACATTTTCAAAATCACTTCAAAAATCAAATATGACTTGGCACGCATCATAGTAGGGTGCAAAATATTGATTTCCATCTGAATAAAATTAATTCGTCAACGGAAATCATTGTCGGGTCGTCAGAGGGGGTATAGAGGAAATTTGCATTTTCAAAATTACCTAAAATATCAAATATGACTTGGCACGCATCATGATGGGGTGCAGAATATCTATTTCCATCTGAATAACAATAATTCGTCAACAGAAATCATTGCCGGGTCGTCAGAGGAGGTATGGCGGGATTTTTCATTTTCAAAATGATTTCAAAAATCAAATATGACTTGGCACGCATCATATGAGAGTGCAAAATATTCATTTCCACCCCAATATCAATAATTCGTCAACAGAAATCATTGTCGGGTCGTCAGAGGGGGTATAGAGGAATTTTTCATTTTCAAAATTACCTAAAATATCAAATATGACTTGGCACGCATCATGATGGGGTGCAGAATATCCATTTACATCTAAATAACAATAATTCGTCAACGGAAATCATTGTCGGGTCGCCAGAGGGGGTATAGAGGGATTTTTCATTTTCAAAATTACTTCAAAAATCAAATATGACTTGGCACGCATCATAGTATGGTGCAAAATATTCATTTCCATCCGAATAACAATAATTCGTCAACCAAAATCATTGTCGGGTCGTCAGAGGGGGTACAGAGGGATTTCTCAAATTCAAAATTACCTAAAATATCAAATATGACTTGGCACGCAACATGGTGGGGTGCAGAATATCTATTTCCATCTGAATAACAATAATTCGTCAACAGAAATCATTGCCGGGTTTTCAGAGGAGGTATAGAGGGATTTTTCATTTTCAAAATTTCTTCAAAAATCAAATATGACTTGTCACGCATCATATTAGGGTGCAAAATATTCATTTCCATCCTAATAACAATAATTTGTCAACTGAAATCTTTGTCGGGTCGTCAGAGGGGGTACAGAGGGATTTTTCATTTTCAAAATCACCTCAAAATCAAATATGACTCGGCACGCATCATAGTAGGGTGCAAAATATCCATGTCCATCTGAATAACAATAATTCGTCAACAGAAATCATTGTCGGGTCGTAAGAGGGTGTACAGAGGGATTTTACATTTTCAAAATTACTTCAAAAATCGAATATGACTTGGCACGCATCATAGTAGGGTGCAAAATATTCATTTCTATCCAAATAACAATAATTCGTCAACTGAAATCATTGTCGGGTCGTCAGAGGGGGTACAGAGGGATTTTTCATTTTCAAAATTACCTCAAAATCAAATATGATTCGGCACGCGTCATAGTAGGGTGCAAAATATCCATGTCCATCTGAATAACGACAATTTGTAAACAGAAATCATTTTCGGGTCGTTAGAGGGAGTATAGAGGGATTTTTCATTTTCAAAATTACTTCAAAAATCAAATATGACTTAGCACGCATCATATTATGGTGCAAAATATTCATTTCCATCCAAATAACAATAATTCGTCAACCAAAATCATTGTCGGGTCGTCAGAGGAGGTATAGAGGGATTTTTCATTTTCAAAATTACTTCAAAAATCGAATATGACTTGGCACGCATCATGGTGGGGTGCAGAATATTCATTTCTATCTGAATAATGATAATTCGTCAACAGAAATCATTGTCGTGTCGTCAGAGGGGGTATAGAGGGACTTTTCATATTCAATATTACCTCAAAATCAAATATGACTTGGCACGCATCATAGTGGGGTGCAGAATATCCATGTCTAACTGAATAACAATAATTCGTTAACGGAAATCATTGTCGGGTCGTTAGAGGGGGTATAGAGGGATTTTTCATTTTCAAAATTACTTCAAAAATCGAATATGACTTGGCACGCATCATAGTAGGGTGCAAAATATTCATTTCTATCCAAATAACAATAATTCGTCAACTGAAATCATTGTCGGGTCGTCAGAGGGGGTACAGAAGGATTTTTCATTTTCAAAATTACCTCAAAATCAAATATGACTCGGCACGCATCATAGTAGGGTGCAAAATATCCATGTCCATCTGAATAACAATAATTCGTCAACAGAAATCATTGTCGGGTCGTAAGAGGGTGAACAGAGGGATTTTACATTTTCAAAATCACTTCAAAAATCTAATATGACTTGTCACGCATCATATTAGGGTGCAAAATATTCATTTCCATCCTAATAACAATAATTTGTCAACTGAAATCATTGTCGGGTCGTCAGAGGGGGTACAGAGGGATTTTTCACTTTCAAAATCACCTCAAAATCAAATATGACTCGGCACGCATCATAGTAGGGTGCAAAATATCAATGTCCATCTGAATAACAATAATTCGTCAACAGAAATCATTGTCGGGTCGTAAGAGGGTGTACAGAGGGATTTTACATTTTCAAAATCACTTCAAAAATCAAATATGACTTGGACCGCTACAAGGTGGAGTGCAGAATATCCATTTCCATCTGAATAACAATAATTCGTCAACAGAAATCATTGTCGGGTCGTTAGAAGGGGTAAAGGATTTTTCATTTTCAAAATTACCTCCAAATAAAATATGACTTGGCACGCATCATAGTAGGGTGCAAAATATCTATGTCCATCTGAATTACAATAATTCGTAAACAGAAATCATTGTCGGGTCGTCAGAGGGGGTATAGAGGGATTTTTCATTTTCAAAATTACTTCAAAAATCAAATATGACTTGGCGCATCATATTATGGTGCAAAATATTCATTTCCATCCAAATAACAATAATTCGTCAACCAAAATCATTGTCGGGTCGTCAGAGGGGGTATAGAGTGATTTTTCATTTTCAAAATTACTTCAAAAATCGAATATGACTTGGCACGCATCATGGTGGGGTGCAGAATATTCATTTCCATCTGAACAATGATAATTCGTCAACAAAAATCATTGTCGTGTCGTCAGAGGGGGTATAGAGGGATTTTTCATTTTCAATATTACCTCAAAATCAAATATGACTTGGCACGCATCATAGTGGGGTGCAGAATATCCATGTCTAACTGAATAACAATAATTCGTTAACGGAAATCATTGTCGGTTCGTTAGAGGGGGTATAGAGGGATTTTTCATTTTCAAAATTACTTCAAAAATCGAATATGACTTGGCACGCATCATGGTGGGGTGCAGAATATCCATTTCCATCTGAATAACAATAATTCATCAACAGAAGTCATTGTCGGGTCGTTAGAGGGGGTATAGAGGGATTTCACATTTTCAAAATTACTTCAAAATTACTTCAAAAATGAAATATGACTAGGCACGTATCATAGTTGGGTGCATTATATCCGTTTCCATCTGAATAATAATAATTCGTCAACAGATATCATTGTCGTGTCGTCAGAGGGGGTATAGAGGAATTTCTCATTTTTAAAATGACTTCAGAAATCAAATATGACTTGGCACGCATCATAGTAGGGTGCAAAATATTCATTTCTATCCAAATAACAATAATTCGTCAACTGAAATCATTGTCGGGTCGTCAGAGGGGGTACAGAGGGATTTTTCATTTTCAAAATTACCTCAAAATCAAATATGATTCGGCACGCGTCATAGTAGGGTGCAAAATATCCATGTCCATCTGAATAACGACAATTTGTAAACAGAAATCATTTTCGGGTCGTTAGAGGGAGTATAGAGGGATTTTTCATTTTCAAAATTACTTCAAAAATCAAATATGACTTAGCACGCATCATATTATGGTGCAAAATATTCATTTCCATCCAAATAACAATAATTCGTCAACCAAAATCATTGTCGGGTCGTCAGAGGAGGTATAGAGGGATTTTTCATTTTCAAAATTACTTCAAAAATCGAATATGACTTGGCACGCATCATGGTGGGGTGCAGAATATTCATTTCTATCTGAATAATGATAATTCGTCAACAGAAATCATTGTCGTGTCGTCAGAGGGGGTATAGAGGGACTTTTCATATTCAATATTACCTCAAAATCAAATATGACTTGGCACGCATCATAGTGGGGTGCAGAATATCCATGTCTAACTGAATAACAATAATTCGTTAACGGAAATCATTGTCGGGTCGTTAGAGGGGGTATAGAGGGATTTTTCATTTTCAAAATTACTTCAAAAATCGAATATGACTTGGCACGCATCATAGTAGGGTGCAAAATATTCATTTCTATCCAAATAACAATAATTCGTCAACTGAAATCATTGTCGGGTCGTCAGAGGGGGTACAGAAGGATTTTTCATTTTCAAAATTACCTCAAAATCAAATATGACTCGGCACGCATCATAGTAGGGTGCAAAATATCCATGTCCATCTGAATAACAATAATTCGTCAACAGAAATCATTGTCGGGTCGTAAGAGGGTGAACAGAGGGATTTTACATTTTCAAAATCACTTCAAAAATCTAATATGACTTGTCACGCATCATATTAGGGTGCAAAATATTCATTTCCATCCTAATAACAATAATTTGTCAACTGAAATCATTGTCGGGTCGTCAGAGGGGGTACAGAGGGATTTTTCACTTTCAAAATCACCTCAAAATCAAATATGACTCGGCACGCATCATAGTAGGGTGCAAAATATCAATGTCCATCTGAATAACAATAATTCGTCAACAGAAATCATTGTCGGGTCGTAAGAGGGTGTACAGAGGGATTTTACATTTTCAAAATCACTTCAAAAATCAAATATGACTTGGACCGCTACAAGGTGGAGTGCAGAATATCCATTTCCATCTGAATAACAATAATTCGTCAACAGAAATCATTGTCGGGTCGTTAGAAGGGGTAAAGGATTTTTCATTTTCAAAATTACCTCCAAATAAAATATGACTTGGCACGCATCATAGTAGGGTGCAAAATATCTATGTCCATCTGAATTACAATAATTCGTAAACAGAAATCATTGTCGGGTCGTCAGAGGGGGTATAGAGGGATTTTTCATTTTCAAAATTACTTCAAAAATCAAATATGACTTGGCGCATCATATTATGGTGCAAAATATTCATTTCCATCCAAATAACAATAATTCGTCAACCAAAATCATTGTCGGGTCGTCAGAGGGGGTATAGAGTGATTTTTCATTTTCAAAATTACTTCAAAAATCGAATATGACTTGGCACGCATCATGGTGGGGTGCAGAATATTCATTTCCATCTGAACAATGATAATTCGTCAACAAAAATCATTGTCGTGTCGTCAGAGGGGGTATAGAGGGATTTTTCATTTTCAATATTACCTCAAAATCAAATATGACTTGGCACGCATCATAGTGGGGTGCAGAATATCCATGTCTAACTGAATAACAATAATTCGTTAACGGAAATCATTGTCGGTTCGTTAGAGGGGGTATAGAGGGATTTTTCATTTTCAAAATTACTTCAAAAATCGAATATGACTTGGCACGCATCATGGTGGGGTGCAGAATATCCATTTCCATCTGAATAACAATAATTCATCAACAGAAGTCATTGTCGGGTCGTTAGAGGGGGTATAGAGGGATTTCACATTTTCAAAATTACTTCAAAATTACTTCAAAAATGAAATATGACTAGGCACGTATCATAGTTGGGTGCATTATATCCGTTTCCATCTGAATAATAATAATTCGTCAACAGATATCATTGTCGTGTCGTCAGAGGGGGTATAGAGGAATTTCTCATTTTTAAAATGACTTCAGAAATCAAATATGACTTGGCACGCATCATAGTAGGGTACAATATACTCATTTTTATCTAAATAACAATAATTCGTCAACAGAAATCATTGTCGGGACGTTAGAGGGAGTATAGAGGGATTTTACATTTTCAAAATCACTTCAAAAATCAAATATGACTTGGCACGCATCATAGTAGGGTGCAAAATATTGATTTCCATCCGAATAACAATAATTCGTCAACAGAAATCATTGTCGGGTCGTCAGAGGGGGTATAGAGGTATTTTTCATTTTCAAAATTACCTCAAAATCAACTATGACTTGGCACGCATTATGGTGGTGTGCAACATATCCATGTGCATCTGAATAACAATAATTCGTCAACAGAAATCATTGTCGGGTCGTTAGAGGGAGTATAGAGGGATTTTACATTTTCAAAATCACTTCAAAAATCAAATATGACTTGGAACGCATTATAGTAGGGTGCAAAATATTGATTTCCATCCGAATAACAATAATTCGTCAACAGAAATCATTGTCGGGTCGTCAGAGGGGGTATAGAGGGATTCTTCATTTTCAAAATTACTTCAAAAATCGAATATGACTTGGCACGAATCATAGTGGGGTGCAGAATATCCATGTCTAACTGAATAACAATAATTCGTTAACGGAAATCATTGTCGGGTCGATAGAGGGTGTATAGAGGGATTTCTCATTTTCAAAATTACTTCAAAAATCGAATATGACTTGGCACGCATCATGGTGGGGTGCAGAATATCCATTTCCATCTGAATAACAATAATTCATCAACAGAAGTCATTGTCGGGTCGTTAGAGGGGGTATAGAGGGATTTCCCATTTTCAAAATTACTTCAAAATTACTTCAAAAATCAAATATGACTAGGCACGTATCATAGTTGGGTGCATTATATCCGTTTCCATCTGAATAATAATAATTCGTCAACAGATATCATTGTCGTGTCGTCAGAGGGGGTATAGAGGAATTTCTCATTTTTAAAATGACTTCAGAAATCAAATATGACTTGGCACGCATCATAGTAGGGTGCAATATATTCATTTTTATCTAAATAACAATAATTCGTCAACAGAAATCATTGTCGGGTCGTTAGAGGGAGTATAGAGGGATTTTACATTTTCAAAATCACTTCAAAAATCAAATATGACTTGGCACGCATCATAGTAGGGTGCAAAATATTGATTTCCATCCGAATAACAATAATTCGTCAACAGAAATCATTGTCGGGTCGTCAGAGGGGGTATAGAGGTATTTTTCATTTTCAAAATTACCTCAAAATCAAATATGACTTGGCACGCATTATGGTGGTGTGCAACATATCCATGTGCATCTGAATAACAATAATTCGTCAACAGAATTCATTGTCGGGTCGTTAGAGGGAGTATAGAGGGATTTTACATTTTCAAAATCACTTCAAAAATCAAATATGACTTGGCACGCATCATAGTAGGGTGCAAAATATTGATTTCCATCCGAATAACAATAATTCGTCAACAGAAATCATTGTCGGGTCGTCAGAGGGGGTATAGAGGGATTTCTCATTTTCAAAATTACTTCAAAAATCGAATATGACTTGGCACGAATCATGGTGGGGTGCAAAATATCCATGTCCATCTGAATAACGACAATTTGTAAACAGAAATCATTGTCGGGTCGTTAGAGGGAGTATAGAGGGATTTTTCATTTTCAAAATTACTTCAAAAATCAAATATGACTTGGCACGCATCATATTATGGTGCAAAATATTCATTACCATCCAAATAACAATAATTCGTCAACCAAAATCATTGTCGGGTCGTCAGAGGGGGTATAGAGGGATTTTTCATATTCAAAATTACTTCAAAAATCGAATATGACTTGGCACGCATCATGGTGGGGTGCAGAATATTCATTTCCATCTGAACAATGATAATTCGTCAACAGAAATCATTGTCGTGTCGTCAGAGGGGGTATAGAGGGATTTTTCATTTTCAATAATACCTCAAAATCAAATATGACTTGGCACGCATCATAGTGGGGTGAAGAATATCCATGTCTAACTGAATAACAATAATTCGTTAACGGAAATCATTGTCGGGTCGTTAGAGGGTGTATAGAGGGATTTTTCATTTTCAAAATTACTTCAAAAATCGAATATGACTTGGCACGCATCATGGTGGGGTGCAGAATATCCATTTCCATCTGAATAACAATAATTCATCAACAGAAGTCATTGTCGGGTCGTTAGAGGGGGTATTGAGGGATTTCACATTTTCAAAATTACTTCAAAATTACTTCAAAAATCAAATATGACTAGGCACGTATCACAGTTGGGTGCATTTTATCCGTTTCCATCTGAATAATAATAATTCGTCAACAGATATCATTGTCGTGTCGTCAGAGGGGGTATAGAGGAATTTCTCATTTTTAAAATGACTTCAGAAATCAACTATGACTTGGCACGCATTATGGTGGTGTGCAACATATCCATGTGCATCTGAATAACAATAATTCGTCAACAGAAATCATTGTCGGGTCGTTAGAGGGAGTATAGAGGGATTTTACATTTTCAAAATCACTTCAAAAATCAAATATGACTTGGAACGCATTATAGTAGGGTGCAAAATATTGATTTCCATCCGAATAACAATAATTCGTCAACAGAAATCATTGTCGGGTCGTCAGAGGGGGTATTGAGGGATTCTTCATTTTCAAAATTACTTCAAAAATCGAATATGACTTGGCACGAATCATAGTGGGGTGCAGAATATCCATGTCTAACTGAATAACAATAATTCGTTAACGGAAATCATTGTCGGGTCGATAGAGGGTGTATAGAGGGATTTCTCATTTTCAAAATTACTTCAAAAATCGAATATGACTTGGCACGCATCATGGTGGGGTGCAGAATATCCATTTCCATCTGAATAACAATAATTCATCAACAGAAGTCATTGTCGGGTCGTTAGAGGGGGTATAGAGGGAATTCCCATTTTCAAAATTATTTCAAAATTACTTCAAAAATCAAATATGACTAGGCACGTATCATAGTTGGGTGCATTATATCCGTTTCCATCTGAATAATAATAATTCGTCAACAGATATCATTGTCGTGTCGTCAGAGGGGGTATAGAGGAATTTCTCATTTTTAAAATGACTTCAGAAATCAAATATGACTTGGCACGCATCATAGTAGGGTGCAATATATTCATTTTTATCTAAATAACAATAATTCGTCAACAGAAATCATTGTCGGGTCGTTAGAGGGAGTATAGAGGGATTTTACATTTTCAAAATCACTTCAAAAATCAAATATGACTTGGCACGCATCATAGTAGGGTGCAAAATATTGATTTCTATCCGAATAACAATAATTCGTCAACAGAAATCATTGTCGGGTCGTCAGAGGGGGTATAGAGGTATTTTTCATTTTCAAAATTACCTCAAAATCAAATATGACTTGGCACGCATTATGGTGGTGTGCAACATATCCATGTGCATCTGAATAACAATAATTCGTCAACAGAATTCATTGTCGGGTCGTTAGAGGGAGTATAGAGGGATTTTACATTTTCAAAATCACTTCAAAAATCAAATATGACTTGGCACGCATCATAGTAGGGTGCAAAATATTGATTTCCATCCGAATAACAATAATTCGTCAACAGAAATCATTGTCGGGTCGTCAGAGGGGGTATAGAGGGATTTTTCATTTTCAAAATTACTTCAAAAATCGAATAAGACTTGGCACGAATCATGGTGGGGTGCAAAATATCCATGTCCATCTGAATAACGACAATTTGTAAACAGAAATCATTGTCGGGTCGTTAGAGGGAGTATAGAGGGATTTTTCATTTTCAAAATTACTTCAAAAATCAAATATGACTTGGCACGCATCATATTATGGTGCAAAATATTCATTTCCATCCAAATAACAATAATTCGTCAACCAAAATCATTGTCGGGTCGTCAGAGGGGGTATAGAGGGATTTTTCATATTCAAAATTACTTCAAAAATCGAATATGACTTGGCACGCATCATGGTGGGGTGCAGAATATTCATTTCCATCTGAACAATGATAATTCGTCAACAGAAATCATTGTCGTGTCGTCAGAGGGGGTATAGAGGGATTTTTCATTTTCAATAATACCTCAAAATCAAATATGACTTGGCACGCATCATAGTGGGGTGCAGAATATCCATGTCTAACTGAATAACAATAATTCGTTAACGGAAATCATTGTCGGGTCGTTAGAGGGTGTATAGAGGGATTTTTCATTTTCAAAATTACTTCAAAAATCGAATATGACTTGGCACGCATCATGGTGGGGTGCAGAATATCCATTTCCATCTGAATAACAATAATTCATCAACAGAAGTCATTGTCGGGTCGTTAGAGGGGGTATTGAGGGATTTCACATTTTCAAAATTACTTCAAAATTACTTCAAAAATCAAATATGACTAGGCACGTATCACAGTTGGGTGCATTATATCCGTTTCCATCTGAATAATAATAATTCGTCAACAGATATCATTGTCGTGTCGTCAGAGGGGGTATAGAGGAATTTCTCATTTTTAAAATGACTTCAGAAATCAAATATGACTTGGCACGCATCATAGTAGGGTGCAATATATTCATTTTTATCTAAATAACAATAATTGGTCAACAGAAATCATTGTCGAGTCGTTATAGGGGATATTGAGGTATTTTTCGTTTTCAAAATTTCTTCAAAAATCTAATATGACTTGGCACGCATCATGGAGGGGAGCAGAATATCCATTCCCAGCTGAATAACAATAATTCGTCAACATAAATCATTGTCGTGTCGTCAGAGGGGGTATAGAGGGATTTTTAATTATCAAAATGACTTCAAAAATCAAATATGACTTGGCACGCATCATGGTGGGGTGCAGAATATCCATTTCCACCTGAATAATAATAATTCGTCAACAGAAATCATTGTCGTGTCGTCAGAGGGGGTCTAGCGGGATTTTTCATTTTCAAAATTACCTCAAAATCAAATATGACTTGGTATGCATCATAGTATGGTGCAGAATATCCATTTCCATCTGAATAACAATAATTCATCAACAGAAGTCATTGTCGGGTCGTTAGAGGGGGTATAGAGGGATTTCACATTTTCAGAATTACTTCAATATTACTTCAAAAATGAAATATGACTAGGCACGTATCATAGTTGGGTGCATTATATCCGTTTCCATCTGAATAATAATAATTCGTCAACAGATATCATTGTCGTGTCGTCAGAGGGGGTATAGAGGAATTTCTCATTTTTAAAATGACTTCAGAAATCAAAAATGACTTGGCACGCATCATAGTAGGGTGCAATATATTCATTTTTATCTAAATAACAATAATTCGTCAAAAGAATTCATTGTCGGGTCGTTAGAGGGAGTATAGAGGGATTTTACATTTTCAAAATCACTTCAAAAATAAAATATGACTTGGCACGCATCATAGTAGGGTGCAAAATATTGATTTCCATCCGAATAACAATAATTCGTCAACAGAAATCATTGTCGGGTCGTCAGAGGGGGTATAGAGGTATTTTTCATTTTCAAAATTACCTCAAAATCAAATTTGACTTGTCACGCATTATGGTGGTGTGCAACATATCCATGTGCATCTGAATAACAATAATTCGTCAACAGAAATCATTGTCGGGTCGTTAGAGGGAGTATAGAGGGATTTTACATTTTCAAAATCACTTCAAAAATCAAATATGACTTGGCACGCATCATAGTAGGGTGCAAAATATTGATTTCCATTCGAATAACAATAATTCGTCAACAGAAATCATTGTCGGGTCGTCAGAGGGGGTATAGAGGGATTTTTCATTTTCAAAATTACTTCAAAAATCGAATATGACTTGGCACGAATCATGGTGGGGTGCAGAATATCTATTTCCATCTGAATAACGATAATTTGTAAACAAAAATCATTGTCGGGTTGTCAGAGGAGATATAGAGGGATTTTTCATTTTCAAAATTACTTCAAAAATCGAATATGACTTGGCACGCATCGGTGGGGTGCAGAATATTCATTTCCATCTGAACAATGATAATTCGTCAACAGAAATCATTGTCGTGTCGTCAGAGGGGGTATAGAGGGATTTTTCATTTTCAATATTACCTCAAAATCAAATATGACTCGGCACGCATCATAGTAGGGTGCAAAATATCCATGTCCATCTGAATAACGACAATTTGTAAACAAAAATCATTGTCGGGTTGTCAGAGGAGGTATAGAGGGATTTTTCATTTTCAAAATTACTTCAAAAATCGAATATGACTTGGCACGCATCGGTGGGGTGCAGAATATTCATTTCCATCTGAACAATGATAATTCGTCAACAGAAATCATTGTCGTGTCGTCAGAGGGGGTATAGAGGGATTTTTCATTTTCAATATTACCTCAAAATCAAATATGACTCGGCACGCATCATAGTAGGGTGCAAAATATCCATGTCCATCTGAATAACGACAATTTGTAAACAGAAATCATTGTCGGGTCGTTAGAGGGAGTATAGAGGGATTTTTCATTTTCAAAATTACTTCAAAAATCAAATATGACTTGGCACGCATCATATTATGGTGCAAAACATTCATTTCCATCCAAATAACAATAATTCGTCAACCAAAATCATTGTCGGGTCGTCAGAGGGGTAAAGAGGGATTTTTCATTTTCAAAATTACTTCAAAAATCGAATATGACTTGGCACGCATCATGGTGGGGTGCAGAATATTCATTTCCATCTGAACAATGATAATTCGTCAACAGAAATCATTGTCGTGTCGTCAGAGGGGGTATAGAGGGATTTTTCATTTTCAATATTACCTCAAAATCAAATATGACTTGGCACGCATCATAGTGGGGTGCAGAATATCCATGTCTAACTGAATAACAATAATTCGTCAACCAAAATCATTGTCGGGTCGTTAGAGGGGGTATAGAGGGATTTTTCATTTTCAAAATAACTTCAAAAATCGATTATGACTTGGCACGCATCATGGTGGGGTGCAGAATATCCATTTCCATCTGAATAACAATAATTCGTCAACAGAAATCATTGTCGGGTAGTCAGAGGGGGTATAGAGGGATTTTTCATTTTCAAAATTACTTCAAAAATCAAATATGAGTTGGCACGCATCATGGTGGGGTGCAAAATAGCTATTTCCATCTGAATAACAATAATTCCTCAACAGAAATCATTGCCGGGTTGTCAGAGGAGGTATAGAGGGATTTTTCATTTTCAAAATTACTTCAAAAATCGAATATGACTTGGCACGCATCATGGTGGGGTGCAGAATATTCATTTCCATCTGAATAACAATAATTCGTCAACAGAAATCATTGTCGGGTCGTCAGAGGGGGTATGGAGGGATTTTTCATTTTTAAAATGACTTCAAAAATCAAATATGACTTGGCACGCATCATAGTAGGGTGCAAATTATTGATTTCCATCTGAATAACAATAACTCGTCAACAGAAATCATTGCCGGGTTGTCAGAGGAGGTATAGAGGCATTTTTCGTTTTCAAAATTACTTCAAAAATCAAATATGACTTGGCACGCATCATGATGGGGTGCAGAATATCCATTTACATCTAAATAACAATAATTCGTCAACGGAAATCATTGTCGGGTCGTCAGAGGGGGTATAGAGGGATTTTTCATTTTCAAAATTACCTAAAATATTAAATATGACTTGGCACGCAACATATTGGGGTGCAGATTATCTATTTCCATCTGAGTAACAATAACTTGTCAACAGAAATCATTGCCGGGTCGTCAGAGGAGGTATGGCGGGATTTTTCATTTTCAAAATGATTTCAAAAATCAAATATGACTTGGCACGCATCATATTAGAGTGCAAAATATTCATTTCCACCCCAATATCAATAATTCGTCAACAGATATCATTGTCGGGTCGTCAGAGGGGGTATAGAGGAATTTTTCATTTTCAAAATTACCTAAAATATGAAATATGACTTGGCACGCATCATGATGGGGTGCAGAATATCCATTTACATCTAAATAACAATAATTCGTCAACGGAAATCATTGTCGGGTCGTCAGAGGGGGTATAGAGGGATTTTTCATTTTCAAAATTACTTCAAAAATCAAATATGACTTGGCACGCATCATTGTATGGTGCAAAATATTCATTTCCATCCGAATAACAATAATTCGTCAACCAAAATCATTGTCGGGTCGTCAGAGGGGGTACAGAGGGATTTCTTAAATTCAAAATTACCTAAAATATCAAATATGACTTGGCACGCAACATGGTGGGGTGCAGAATATCTATTTCCATCTGAATAACAATAATTCGTCAACAGAAATCATTGCCGGGTTTTCAGAGGAGGTATAGAGGGATTTTTCATTTTCAAAATTTCTTCAAAAATCAAATATGACTTGTCACGCATCATATTAGGGTGCAAAATATTCATTTCCATCCTAATAACAATAATTTGTCAACCAAAATCATTGTCGGGTCGTCAGAGGGGGTACAGAGGGATTTTTCATTTTCAAAATCACCTCAAAATCAAATATGACTTGGCACGCATCATGGTGGGGTGCAGAATATTCATTTCTATCTGAATAATGATAATTCGTCAACAGAAATCATTGTCGTGTCGTCAGAGGGGGTATAGAGGGATTTTTCATTTTCAATATTACCTCAAAATCAAATATGACTTGGCACGCATCATAGTGGGGTGCAGAATATCCATGTCTAACTGAATAACAATAATTCGTTAACGGAAATCATTGTCGGGTCGTTAGAGGGGGTATACAGAGATTTTTCATTTTCAAAATTACTTCAAAAATCGAATATGACTTGGCACGCATCATAGTAGGGTGCAAAATATTCATTTCTATCCAAATAACAATAATTCGTCAACTGAAATCATTGTCGGGTCATCAGAGGGGGTACAGAGGGATTTTTCATTTTCAAAATTACCTCAAAATCAAATATGACTCGGCACGCATCATAGTAGGGTGCAAAATATCCATGTCCATCTGAATAACAATAATTCGTCAACAGAAATCATTGTCGGGTCGTAAGAGGGTGAACAGAGGGATTTTACATTTTCAAAATCACTTCAAAAATCTAATATGACTTGTCACGCATCATATTAGGGTGCAAAATATTCATTTCCATCCTAATAACAATAACTCGTCAACTGAAATCATTGTCGGGTCGTCAGAGGGGGTACAGAGGGATTTTTCATTTTCAAAATCACCTCAAAATCAAATATGACTCGGCACGCATCATAGTAGGGTGCAAAATATCAATGTCCATCTGAATAACAATAATTCGTCAACAGAAATCATTGTCGGGTCGTAAGAGGGTGTACAGAGGGATTTTACATTTTCAAAATCACTTCAAAAATCAAATATGACTTGGACCGCTACAAGGTGGAGTGCAGAATATCCATTTCCATCTGAATAACAATAATTCGTCAACAGAAATCATTGTCGGGTCGTTAAAAGGGGTATAGGATTTTTCATTTTCAAAATTACCTCAAAATAAAATATGACTTGGCACGCATCATAGTAGGGTGCAAAATATCTATGTCCATCTGAATTACAATAATTCGTAAACAGAAATCATTGTCGGGTCGTCAGAGGGGGTATAGAGGGATTTTTCATTTTCAAAATTACTTCAAAAATCAAATATGACTTGGCACGCATCATATTATGGTGCAAAATATTCATTTCCATCCAAATAACAATAATTCGTCAACCAAAATCATTGTCGTGTCGTCAGAGGGGGTATAGAGGGATTTTTCATTTTCAAAATTACTTCAAAAATCGAATATGACTTGGCACGCATCATGGTGGGGTGCAGAATATTCATTTCCATCTAAACAATGATAATTCGTCAACAAAAATCATTGTCGGGTCGTCAGAGGGGGTATAGAGGGATTTTTCATTTTCAAAATTACTTCAAAAATCGAATATGACTTGGCACGCATCATAGTGGGGTGCAGAATATCCATGTCTAACTGAATAACAATAATTCGTTAACGGAAATCATTGTCGGGTCGTTAGAGGGGGTATAGAGGGATTTTTCATTTTCAAAATTACTTCAAAAATCGAATATGACTTGGCACGCATCATGGTGGGGTGCAGAATATCCATTTCCATCTGAATAACAATAATTCATCAACAGAAGTCATTGTCGGGTCGTTAGAGGGGGTATAGAGGGATTTCACATTTTCAAAATTACTTCAAAATTACTTCAAAAATGAAATATGACTAGGCACGTATCATAGTTGGGTGCATTATATCCGTTTCCATCTGACTAATAATAATTCGTCAACAGATATCATTGTCGTGTCGTCAGAGGGGGTATAGAGGAATTTCTCATTTTTAAAATGACTTCAGAAATCAAATATGACTTGGCACGCATCATAGTAGGGTGCAATATATTCATTTTTATCTAAATAACAATAATTCGTCAACAGAAATCATTGTCGGGTCGTTAGAGGGAGTATAGAGGGATTTTACATTTTCAAAATCACTTCAAAAATCAAATATGACTTGGCACGCATCATAGTAGGGTGCAAAATATTGATTCCCATCCGAATAACGATAATTCGTCAACAGAAATCATTGTCGGGTCGTCAGAGGGGGTATAGAGGTATTTTTCATTTTCAAAATTACCTCAAAATCAAATATGACTTGGCACGCATTATGGTGGTGTGCAACATATCCATGTGCATCTGAATAACAATAATTCGTCAACAGAAATCATTGTCGGGTCGTTAGAGGGAGTATAGAGGGATTTTACATTTTCAAAATCACTTCAAAAATCAAATATGACTTGGCACGCATCATAGTAGGGTGCAAAATATTGATTTCCATCCCAATAACAATAATTCGTCAACAGAAATCATTGTCGGGTCGTCAGAGGGGGTATAGAGGGATTTTTCATTTTCAAAATTACTTCAAAAATCGAATATGACTTGGCACGAATCATGGTGGGGTGCAAAATATCCATGTCCATCTGAATAACGACAATTTGTAAACAGAAATCATTGTCGGGTCGTTAGAGGGAGTATAGAGGGATTTTTCATTTTCAAAATTACTTCAAAAATCAAATATGACTTGGCACGCATCATATTATGGTGCAAAATATTCATTTCCATCCAAATAACAATAATTCGTCAACCAAAATCATTGTCGGGTCGTCAGAGGGGGTATAGAGGGATTTTTCATTTTCAAAATTACTTCAAAAATCGAATATGACTTGGCACGCATTATGGTGGGGAGCAGAATATTCATTTCCATCTGAACAATGATAATTCGTCAACAGAAATCATTGTCGTGTCGTCAGAGGGGGTATAGAGGGATTTTTCATTTTCAATATTACCTCAAAATCCAATATGACTTGGCACGCATCATAGTGGGGTGCAGAATATCCATGTCTAACTGAATAACAATAATTCGTTAACGGAAATCATTGTCGGGTCGTTAGAGGGTGTATAGAGGGATTTTTCATTTTCAAAATTACTTCAAAAATCGAATATGACTTGGCACGCATCATGGTGGGGAGCAGAATATTCATTTCCATCTGAACAATGTTAATTCGTCAACAGAAATCATTGTCGGGTCGTCAGAGGGGGTATAGAGGGATTTTTCATTTTCAAAATTACTTCAAAAATCGAATATGACTTG